>CM051624.1:29600661-30200661 GCA_028020825.1 Podargus strigoides
GTCTGCTTCACTTGAGACGAGATGTCTACATACTCCAAATTTTAAATGTTTTGATGTGGATCTCGAAGAAAGGGTTGATTGAGTGCTGCTGTTTACCACAGATTCACAAACTGAGACTGAATTATTCTATAAGTGATAGAGATTCAAATGATATCTCTTAAATGCAAGGGAAACATGGCTTAGCATGTCAGTATCTGGTGCAATGCAGTCCCTGTACATATAATATGCTGCATCTTTGCTAAAAATGCTTGAAAAAGATTTGGTGAACAAGAGAACAATATGCTCTTATTATAGTTACACAAATACCTTGCTTCTAGAAATTTGCTTCTTTGTTTTTTCCTTAAACATTTAATAGAATATAATTGTTACCTGCAATTATATGTTGATGCCTTTTGTTCAAAGGGTAAGTACTGCTCTGCTTTAACTGGTTCTTAGCAGACAATGTTACACACAGCACGTTCTGCTTGTAGCTGTATTCATATCTTTTTCTCTTAAAATTTTACTTAAATATTGTAGGCTAATTCATTTAGAATTTAATATTATTGTAATAGTACAATATTTTTTCTATGCAGATTAATACAATAACCTCTATATTATATAAGCAGAAAGATATGAAGAAAGGTTTACATTACATATAAACATACATACTGCTGTTTGTAAATGAAACTTTATCTTTTGTGGTTAAATTAAAAAATAGTATAATTTCAGATTTATAATGCAAATATTGTTTAAACTGAAAGCATTCAATATTTTGCTTACAATATTTTTTTAGGGATAATTTAAAATGTGTAGTTTTAAAGAAACAAGTTTACGGAATTATAGTGAGTGAGCAGCTGTTTCCACATTGTTAGGGCACAGAAGCTAGAGTTCCGATTGCCACATTAATCAGAAAGAACTGAGACAACAGAATCCATTTCATTTAATCTCATTATTGAATAAACAGCTCTGTAGTGATGCCTATTTGTACTTGTTTCTCTAATAAAAATGCAACTGTAGCTCTCAACACAAATTAGTTTTAATTATTTAAATGATATTAATTTGTCAAACATAAATAATCTAACACCTGTTTTGCCTTTTCATTTTATGAAAAAAATGTTTCATGAAAACTAATAGAGGATGATAGTGGGGAATAACAAAGGTAGGTCTATGTATATGTCTACAATTCTGTTAATTGAAAAAAATGGAAGTGTGAGTTGATCGCTATCTAGCAGGATGAAGAAGCAGTCCGTTTCTTTGCTATGCAAGAACACAACAGAAAACAGCATAACAGAAGGATGTCTCACATACATTGGGTCAATGCAATTCACTTGTGCTATGCTCATCTCTGATAACTAGTGGCAGTGATTTACTGTATGGCAATTCATCTTCTGAATACAATGGTAACGTCATGAAGCAATGAGTGGTGTAGCTTTTGAGATGCTTAATCAAGGCACCAAAAGCTGCCATGACAGTCATCCAAAATACGTGTGACAAACCTCTCAGGCAAAGGAAAAGAAAAATCTGAGTTTCCTTGCTTTGTGTTTGTTTTAGTAACTTCATTTCAGGAGATCTGCCTGACCATACATGAAGAGTACCCTAAGTGTCAGAAGGGTATAATGTGGTATAAAAACCAGTTGGTAGCTAACTCTGAAAATGGAAATCTGTTTGTTTTCTCCACAGAATAGTATAATCATACTTGTTTCTGTTTCATGCTACATTTTGTTTTAAAAGATTTGCTATTTAAAATTCTGGATATCGTAACACACTGCCCTGACTTCATTTATCGTTTGCTTGAGGAGGGAAATTAAACATGTAATCCAGTTGTGGTTGTTGGTGGTGGCCTTATATGGCACTTGAAGCAGTGATAATTTGTATGACTTTCTGTATATTAAACCGTACTTTAATATGGATTCTGTTTGTGGTGTATTAACTGTTATCCTTTCTTGGTAATGGAACTGTTCTAAGCAGAGAGTTACTGTTCTAAATCAACAAAGCAATTTTAGAGTCACACGAAGCTGTTGAAATCTACCACTCAGTAGTTTGTCTGCCAGATTAATCATCTTTATTGTCCCTCCTGGAGGAGTCTCTCTTCCTTTGTGCAAAATCTTTCCAGGAGGCAGGCTTGTCATGAGAACTTATGACACTCCAATGATATGATTATGTGACCATCACAGTTAATACTGTGCTCTACATATCAATAACATAGCCCAGGTTTTCAGGAATTTCTTTTTTTAAAAAATGCAAAGTACAGAAAAAGTTTTCTAAAGCATTTTATTATATTTCAGAGTCCATTTTATTTCAAAATGCTCCTATATTTATTTTGTATTAGCTCTACTCCCTTCTCAGTGTAGTTAATTTAAAACACTTATACTCAGATTTTTGTATATCTTCCTCTTTTTTTAGACCCATTGTTGGCAGTATGTAATTATTGTTAAATAATCAGTAAAAACACCACAGGAAAGGTACTCTGAGACTACTGAATTTATTTTTGTGTCATTGAAATTCAACTAAAAGTCAGTAGTTAGAATAAAATAATGTTTCCAGTGTTACAGAGAACTGCAGTGTGTGACTACTCAAGAAAAATCTGAATTTTATTTAGTTCTTGTTATTTTTATGATAATTTTAATAAATGCATAACTTGAAATTATGTAAATGTAAACTGAAATGTCATTTAAAAAAAAAAAAAAGCACATGCAAGAAAGCAAGATGTTTTCAAAACTCCCACTATAAATCAGGGTATACCTTCCTGTTGTAATACTTTATATGTTGGAGAAAGGGCTAGTAACTGTCTTTAAGCCTCCAGAACTGTTTCATTGTTGTTCTGACCACAGCTTCGGGATGAAAAAAATCTTTTTAGAGAAAAATTTCTTTTGCATTTATGTATTAGACTGGAACTCTGGTCTTAATTTTTAATAGGCTACTCTAAAATCATAGAACTATTTCACAACCTCGTTAGCTAGGTAAAATTAATATAAGTAAAATGATAGTATTATCTTTGCTGGTGCTGCATTCAATGCTGAAATGTATCTCAAGAAGCCTTCATATTACTAAAGATGCTATGATGACAAGCAAGTATATCAGGATAATCAGATTTAATATTAGTATCTTTGAAACAATATCAAGTTGTACCTCAGTTTTTAAATATATTTCCCTAAATAAGTGGAGTTTTTTGTTAACTAATCTGAGCCATTGGGGAGGGGAGGAGGGGGGAATTAACACTAATATTTTTAATCTAATATATCGATACAAAGGTAACATTGCTCTAAAATTAATTGCTTGCTTTCTCTTCTAAAAACTCACTTGGCAATGTATCACATTCCAAACTTTTTCAAAGCCCAGTGAAATTTTGTAATAGTCTTACCTGGCATCAGCTATTCCTGGCACAATGTATTATTCTTCTTTTATCACCTGGAGGATGTAGCACACATCATTGAAACATTTTAATTTCTACTGTGCATGCTAATTTTAAATTCAGATTGGAGTTTTGAGTATTATTTAGCTTGAAAACCGAAAATGTAAGAAAAAAAAAAAAAGGCCATTTTGAGAACCTCTTTTTATGTGACAGCTGATGGAAAGATCAGCAATATTGTTTGCTAGCCTCTGTGTCTGTTTATGTGAATGTTTTAATAGTACACATATCTGTAAGCCAGTATAGCTAGAAGTATTAAGTAATTTGCATCCAATTTATATAAACTGATCTAATTTGCAATTTTCTTCATTTGAGCTACAATAGTCAGTGTTCTGATATATTCTCCTAAAACTTAATATAGCCACACAGGCATATCTAAACATGAGCAGTTGCAGACTGAGAGATGTGGAGGATAAGAATGAAGAAGCAGTAACAGTACAATTTTATAAAAGCCACAAGTCTCCAAAAGTATGTCATACAGATAGGTTTACAAAATGAAGAAACCATTTTACCTTTGATTATACTACTTCAAAGAACACGTGTATTTTCGTTGAATTCTTATTCATACCCTGTCAGTAAACTTAAACCTCGAGGAAATTTATTCTGTTTAAAAAAACCTTTTTTGAGGTGTCTTGCTACAATAAATTTCCCCACTGCAATTCAATTAATTATTTTTTTTTTCCCCCCCAATCAATGGACATTGCTTGCTGTACAGTGGAAAGAAGGGGAAATTTTGAAAAGAACGATGTTCCTCAGACTGCATTACCTACTGGGAGCCAATTGGATTGCATGTGACTAATGCATTAATTTTTATCACTGTTGTAGGTCATCGAGACAAGCAAAGGAGTGTCATCACTGAGAATAATTTTAAGTCAGAAATTGGATTATTTTTTGCTCCCAGCATCAGCAGGACTAGTAGGGTTCATAGCATCCATGGGTTCAGTTGTCTGCTCTTCTGCTATAAGCATTTGACTACATTATGTTCAAGCAGAACTCCTGATGAAAAACACTAATACCAATTTTAACTGAACATGCATATTTCTATATATAAATGTAAAAAAAAAATTTAATTTGTGATTTTAAACAAAACACAAATGGGTATAAAAAATTACTCCACAGTGAATCAGTAGTCCAAATTTGCCCATATATAGGCAAGTATATCACTTCTATTTGTAGATTTGCATGTCAGTCAATAATATTATTCCTAGGCTAACCATAAAGTTCATAAAAGCTTGTTGTGGTTTGGTGGAGAATCTCAGTTTTGAAGGAGCTAAACTACTGTGTAGCAATGACCAAAATTAATGAAGAAACCAGTAATACCTGAAATTATTCCAGCCTAGGTGATTGACTCTACAAATATAAAAGCTAACAGAAATATTTATAGTGGTCTTATTTTCCCAGACTGAAGACTTTTTGTAGAGGAAATAAAGGTATTACAGAAAATGTCCAAGTGAGCTAAAGGTCTTTGAAGTGCCCAGCTTTGACGTAATTTGACTTCCAGGGAAACCAATGGAAATTTTTGCTCTAGTGAAAGCACTGGCAAGCAAATAATGACTTCTAGCAACATTGAGGTTTTGTTCTGTTAAATTGAACTGGTATGGTCAAAGTTACGGTCTACTTTCATCAATACTTAAAATTGGGGGTTACTAATTTAGAATACATGCTTTGGAATTATTGACTCTCTCAGCCAGTCTTGATCAAAGTTAAACATTAGTAGATGGGTATTCCTCACTAAGGTTAACCTCAGATAGAGATACCAAGGATAAGACTTCAAAATTTGTTTATATAGAAGGGCATGCCCCAGAAAAGAAACATGTTCCAAAATCAAAAACTACTGAAATAAATTAGTAATATGATTACTAGCCTACTTGTTAAAAGCAATTAAAAAACAGTTGCCATATCAGTTTAGATGTCTATATCCTAAATACTGTTCATGTAACAATCACTGAGCAAAACCCAATGATTTTCTCTTTAAAACTCCACTTCTAACTCTTCAAAAGATAGTTATTAAGTAATTAACAGCAATAAAGGACATTTTCAGTCATGTTTTCAATATGTATTCTCACAGTAAGCAGTGTTCCTGTACTACATTTCATATTTTATTCTTTCAAAACAAAGAAAAACTAATATGAGTGTGCCCTAAGAATGCTTCTATAAATATTATTAAAGCATTGAATGTGTACAGCATATGTAGTCTTAATACTGCATTGTTCTGGAATGACATCATCTCAATTTTTCTTGCCTTTGAGATAAACTGATTGATCTAATTTGTGTTTTCTACTTTCAACATCTGTAACAGAGAAGGAAGAAGTTATTTAGTATGATGAAGGTGAGTTTGCAAGATTGCACCATTTTTACGAATGTTTTGTAGGAAATGAAATGACCTAGTTGGCTAATATTTACCTTATTATTTTAAGAAATACAGTTGTGTGTGTCTTCAAACTCCCCATCCATTTCTGCCCATTGTCAAAATATATTTGCTTAATATTAAAGTGGATATAAAAGCAAACAGAAAGTTTAAAAAAAAAAAAAAAAAAAAAAAAAGAAATCAAATAGGTTCTGTTTTGCTAAATTTTGATTGACAAGTTTATCTATCTTGTCTGATAGACAGAACTGATAGACAGATCAAGCACACTTAGCCCAGCAAAATACCATACAGGTTTGTGAGCTGTAGAGCAGGCAAAAAAACCCCAAGTAGCAGTTGTTTCCAGTGTGTGTGTATACGTGTATATATATATGTTTATGGTTTTAGTGGAGAACATTTCCCTGGACTCCACATCGTTAAGGCTGAAATGTTCCCCCCTCCAAAAATATTTCAAACTTCATGAATTGTAATTTTGACATAGCTCTGCTTTATCAGAATTTTTCCTGTCCAGTTCACTTGAAATAATTATGCACTTTCTATAGAAGTATTCAGAAAACTGGAACTGACTTATGGTAATTTAACATCTCTCATATCCTACCTCAGAGAAGTGACAAAGAGATCATTTTGGCTATGCATCTTTGTATAGAACTATATTATAATGCCAATTATAAATAATTTTAATTTCAGTGTTTCTGAACATAATTGAAGAATACTTCAATTGCAAGGTGCACTATTACCTGAGAAGTCTGATTTTTAAAAAGTTACAACATTTTGTAATCATCGATTTTTACAAATGACTGCTTAATCACTTGGTGCAGTGTATTACAGTATCACAGCCTTTGTGCTATCTAGGGTAGGGACAGGCTGACAAAGTCAGGCAAGTTAAATTAAACCCATTGTGTCTGAGGATTCATTCTATCTCCAGGAAAAAAAATACTCATGTGGCTGGCACAGATTTTGATGGAACTAGAAATTAACTTCTAGGAGACGAGTCCAGCAATTTATTCCTCCTCAGAGTCTTCCTCATTCATCATTTTCTCCATGTGGATACAGCACCAGACAAGTTTCATCAGCACAGAGTCCAGGCATAAGGCTACAGATACACAGTGTAGGGCATATCCATTTTGAAAGCATATTTTACAAGACTTGAAACTAATGTACACTTGAACATATGTGTCTAAGCAAGTATGGCTTTTTTTCACGTTCACAGATTTTATGGCTAAAAAGTAGCAACCTTCCTGCCTACATGAAACACGTCTCTCGCTGTCCTCTCTCAGTCTTCCAAGGAGTACAAAATGTATTCCATCTAGGTTTCCACCTGCAAGACCGTTTCCAGTTACCAGATTCTTGTGTCTAAAGGGCTTTATCTAGTGCCTTTTTTTTTTCTTTTTCCCAGCATGATAATATACATAACAGGAAATACTTTCATATTGGGACGTCATTATTTCAGGCATGGTTTATCTTGAACCTGGCTGTCTTTGAACTTCAAAGGAAGGTGCTGCCAGTAGTTTCTGCATAAAGTCATGTTTGACCTGTAGTATATACATTTTAGAAATGTTAATTCTTTAGATAAAGGACAATTCCATAGACAGCCACAATGTGGGAGCCAAGTACCTGGGCTTGATCTTTTCAATTGTCCCACACATGCACATAATTAGTAGGTCATCTCTTTTCCCTTAAAATTTTCTGGGAGAAATAGCTTCACTAAAAGTCAGCGATAAGGTTTCTGTGAAGCCAAGATTTTAACTGTGACCACATGACCTTCTGCTGGACTTTTTTTTTTAATTATTCCAGATATGTAAATAGAAATTGGAAAATCCTTACATGGCACTGTTTCATGCAACCCATATTCTGTAAGGTTATATATCTGATATGATGGTAAGGGCTAGTATTGGATATTACCATTACAGTAAAGCATTACTGGCTTTTTCTGCTCCTTCCTTTTGTGTGCACCCATGCTATGCATGACAGACTTACAGGGAAGTCTGTGCAGGCTGTCACATCCCCTTTCCCTGCCCTACCTGTACAGTCTACATGCTGTGTTACAAATAATTGCAGCTACATTACTGTCCAACCAATCGCATTCCAAATTCCACCTCTTTTTTTTCCCTCTTCCTTGGCCAGATTTAAAATGCATGTAATGATTTTAGGAAGCTAAAAATCCCACAAAAACACAGTGTTAAAGTACTGACAGTTTAAGTTCTAAGGTTGTTTTCTCTTGACCTGATGCAGAGGAGAGTGCTTGCATGAAAAGCCTTCTTCCATGTTCACCAGAGATTAGTCTGAACTCTGGCATTCATGGTTGCAAAACTTGAACTGTATAGGCCACAATGTTTATGATAGCACAGCCTACACAAACCTATTAGTAATATCAAATATTAGGGACGAAATCAAAGTAGTTTTGGAAAGGTTAAGAAAGATGAGGAAATTTGAAAGTGCAAGTGCTGTATGAAAGAAGGTGTGTATTCTAGAAGGTGTAAATCAACCCCTATTACATGGTTAATACAATGCTAGAGAATACCACTATAGTTACGTAGCAGCTCTTCACTGTGTAGGAGTGTTGCAGCAATCTAGGTATCGGTAACTACCCTCTTTGAAAATGGTGTGGCTTAAGAGGAAACAAAATTTCTGGAGGTAAGATCTGAAGAAACTGAAGAATCTCCAGATTTAAGTCCCTCCTCAAAGAATATGAAACTATTCTTACTGTTCCAGCTAATGATATTTTTTAATCATGTAATGTTATTAGTACATAGACTCTAATGAAACGAATACTAGTGGTTGAAAGGCTTACCCTGAGAAGTTATTCAGTGTAAAAAAGCTATTTCTTTGTTTAAACCAGTATTGTAAGTCTCAGTAAATGCTGTTCTCCTTACATAAGTCAGTTCTACTGAGGTTAAAAAGGCCTCTGTGCAGGCATCAGCATCATTTAGCCTTACATAGGGAAAACAGTATAAAATTGGAACTGTTATCACTATGAGTATTGGTTTTGCAGTAGTGCCCATGTTGTGGAATGTGCTCCGCACGTAAGGCATTGTAGTCTGGAGCTTGTCTCAATGAAGTGAGGAAAGTTTGCCATTCAATGAGACCCTTCAGAGATGAAAGCAAAGAACAATGGCATGTGTAAAAGACATATGAAAGAAAATATCACGTGAGTGCCACAGTATTCCTTCTATGCCATATTCCATAACCAATTTGAATAAGTTAATTGATTTAGATACAGTTCAGCCTGGCAGAGATGATATTCTTAATTAGGAAAAATGGTCACACTACAGGGAAATAGACTGCAACTAGAGGTGCACTTGGAAGAAAGATCTTTTCAGTTGTGGAAATTGTTTCTAGCTCCTACTTATAAGGCTTGTTTATCAAGTCTCAAAACGTTCTGACATTTTGCATTGTACAAGTAGCCTTTATAAAGGCAATACTCCAATACCTTGTACAGGAGATACTGTTATTCCTACCTGTATGCTTTCCCACGCAGAAGACAAATCTAGAACTCATCCCTCATACCTGTCCACCAGGCTTGGGTATGTAAGATGTCTATATCAAGTGTATTAAGTGTCTATATCAAGTGTATCTAAGTTAATATGAGGTGTATCTAAGTTAATATGAGACTACGGTTAAGGACAATAAGAAAAGGTTCTTTCAGCACCTCAATAGAAAAAGGAAGAATAGGGAAAATGTTGACCCACTGATGAACGAGGTGGGCACCCTGGTGGTGGAAGACACAGAAAAGGCAGAGGTACTGAATATCTTCTTTGCCTCGGTCTTCACTACTAAAGCAGTCTCTCGTGAATCCCAAACCATGGAGGCAAGAGGGAAGGTCTGGAGAGAAGAAGACTTTCCCTTGATAGAGGAAGACAGTATTAGAGACCACTTGGCCAAACTGGACATCCATAAGTCCATGGGCCCTGATGGGATGCACCCACGAGTGCTCAGAGAGCTGGCAGATGCTATTGCTGGGCCACTCTCCATCATCTTTGAAAAGTTGTAGAGAACAGGAGAGGTGCCTGAAGACTGGAGGAAGGCCAACATCACTCCAGTCTACAAAAAGGGCAAGAAGGAAGCCCCAGGAAACTACAGGCTGGTTAGTCTCACCTCCATACCTGGGAAAGTCATGGAGAGATTCATTCTGGAGGTTGTCTCCAAACATGTTGAAGAACAGAAAGTTATTGGGAGTGGTCAACATGGATTTACCAAGGGTAAATCATGCTTGACCAATCTGCTAGCCTTCTGTGATGTTATAACCAGTTGGCTGGATGGGGGGAGAGCAGCAGATGTCATCTACCTTGACTTCAGCAAGGCTTCTGACACTGTCTCCCATAACATCCTCTTTAGGAAACTCAGGAAGTGTGAGTTAGATGAGGGGATGGTGAGGTGGATCGAGAGCTGGCTGTGTGACAGATCACAGAGGGTTGTGATCAATGGAGCAGAGTCGAGTTGGAGGCTGTAACCAGTGGTGTCCCCCAGGGGTCAATACTCGGTCTGGTCTTGTTCAACATATTCATCACTGACCTGGACGAGGGGACAGAGTGTATCCTCGGAAAGTTCGCTGACAATCCCAAGTTGGGAGGGGTGGTGACACTCCAGAGGGCTGTGCTGCCATCCAGTGGGACCTGGACAGGCTGGAGAGCTGGGCAGAGAAGAACCTCAGGAGGTTCAATAAGGGCAAGGGTAGGGTGCTGCACCTGGGGAAAAAGAATGCCAGGCACCAGTATAGGTTAGGGGGGGACCTCCTGGAAAGCAGTTGCGAGGAGAAGGATCTGGGAGTCCTGGCAGGCAGTAAATTATCCATGAGCCAGCAATGTGCCCTTGCTGTCAAGAAGACCCTGGGCTGCACAGGGCAGTGTGTGGCCAGTAGGTCGAGGGAGGTCATTCTCCCCCTCTGTTCTGCCCTGGTGAGGCCGCAACTGGAATCCTGTGTCCAGTTCTGGGCTCCCCAGTTGAAGAGAGACAGGGACCTACTGGAGAGAGTCCAGCAGAGGGCAACGAGGATGACTGGGGGATTGGAGCATCTCCCTTATGAGGAAAGGCTGAGAGAGCTGGGACACTTTAGCCTGGAGAAGAGAAAGCTGAGGGGTGATTTAATTAATGTTTATAAATACCTAAAGGGTGGGTTGAGGAAGGATGGAGCCAGACTCATTTCAGTGGTTCCCAGTGACAGGACTAACGGGCACAAGCTGGAACATAGGAGGTTCCGTTTAAATATGAGGAAGAACTTTCTTTCAGTGAGGGTGACAGAGCACTGGCACAGGCTGCCCAGAGAGGTTGTGGAGTCTCCTTCTCTGGAGATTTTCAAGACTCGCCTGGATGCAGTCCTGAGTGATGTGCTCTAGGGGATCCTGCTTTTAAGCAGGGGAGTTGGACTAGATGATCCTGGAGATCCCTTCCACCTCTGAGTATTCCGTGATTCTGTATCCCTTATATTTAGACATCATCAGATAGTTTTGTGTGACAGTCTATCACTGCTGTTTGGAGATACCATTAAATTTCTTTCTCTGCATCATTAGTACTAAAGCTACTCACTTTACCATTTTCACTATGTAGCAGTGGAAATAATTCTTTGATAACATGATAGTTCTCACCTTTGTCATCAGAACCATTGTATTCTTTCCTATTAACCAAATTTTTACAATAGATATGCATCACTGAAATATTACAAAGTTTTAATTATTATATGCTCAACAGTTTCTGAAAGTCAGTGGTTTGATATAACACCATCAAAAATTGTTGTTTAAAAAAGAGCTTCCAGTTTTGAGCACCACCAGTAAGTCTACAAACTGAAAATTACTTTAATGGGCATTTGTGTAATTCTACTTTCTACTTTAGAGGTTTACATTAATCACCACTACTGCTGTGGTGGTGATGTATGGTGAAGGTGTGAAGTATGAGCACTTCACTTCAAGGAATTAATATCAAGATGCTTAAATTCTCCTTGTACTCCTTTCTACCAAAGGAAAAAAAAACTACTCCCAAGTTAGTCCTATCCAGAACTGCTAGGGAGGCAGTTAGAACATTGCCATTGTTTACCTAGCTACTGGAAAGTCATATACCAGGTAGGAAAAGTCATCATATGAGATTAAGAGAAATCAAGGAGCAAGTACAAAAGCAGAGTAAAAATCCTATGGTTTGATTTAGTCCTATGCCTACCAGGGTTAACCTATAACAACTTATTCCAAGTCAGCCTTGACTTCAGTTCACAGAGTTTAAGATCCCAAAGGATCATTGGTTCACGTTATATGACCCTCTGTACCCAGAAAGAAAGTATAATTCACTCACAACCTTCCGTCAAAGATATTTGCTTGACTAAAGTTTTCCAGTGTGAGGAACAAGGGCTAGTTTCACTGGTGTAATTTGCTGCAGTGACAGTTCCTCACCTGGCTCACTGCTTCCTGGGTGCTTGTCCTGGTCCTCTGCCCCTGCAACACCCACAGCTGCTCCAGCTGTTCCCCACAGCTCTCCCAGGCGTTTTGCTACACCTCGCACATCTGCTGGGATCCTGCATCCTTTTGGCATGGGTGAGCAGCTATCCATCACCACCCTGACTTCTGCTAGACAGGAATTACAGAGGCCCAGGGCCACAGTGCTGTGTTACCTTTTATCCTTTAATTCCTACCCATCGACTCACACTGCTCTTGTTTGTCAGGAGGCAGAGTGCCTTGAACACAAGATGAAGATGCTGTCAGAATTATTTCTGTGTATGTATCCTGTTTTGGTCCCTTTTTCTTTTATGTTCTGCCCTCCCTGTGACTTCTCTATGACCTTACCACTTGCTCTGTGTGAGTGCCTCTGGTTATTGTGTGTCTATGCTCAGATGGAAGCTCTGAGAACATGGTAGTGCCTGTAATGACATTGATGCAGTCTAAGTAATGGGTAAAACCCAGCTGTTTGTAGTTCTAGCAGAATTATATGAAAACAACTGGGGGGGGGGGGGGGGAGAAAGGAAGCAAAATCACATTAATTTTGTTTCTAACCAGCATTTCTAAAATGTATTAAGAACTTTTGAACTATTACACGATCATAGAATTTTAAGTGCTTGATGGAATAGTAATTTCTTGGAAGAGAAGCATGAAGCATATTGGAGTGCAGTAATGTGAAAAAATAACTTGTCTTATTTTAGAAGAATTGAGTCAGTATTCACTTCCATTTTGCATTCAGTAATATTACATGTAATGTGGCATAGTTGCCAAGATAAAAATCTTCCCTGGACATTGTAGGCTGATGAATTTTTATCAGTCATGCAGATGGGATTCTATTCAATAGCTGCCTTTGAAGATTTTGCTTTAGTAGGCTAACAGGCAGCTTGCATTTCAGAACATGGAATTGAGACTTCTGTTTCTTTTCTTTGTTTGTTCTTGGACCTTAGTTAAAATAAATTATAAACCTTCAAATTCATGAGGACTTTGAGGGATATAAAGATATGAAGAAATATGCTAAAAGGCCAAATAAACTGTTTTACTCTTTTATCTTTTCTTTTTCTGAATCCTGAAGGTAGAAAAAGACCCAATCTTTGTAGTCTTTTGCACTTGGCACCAACTCTTGTAGTGACAGAACAAATTAAGTGCTTTCTTAGGCTGTATACAAAACTTGGTATCTGCAGCATGTACAGAAATTAAATCAAACTTAGCCCTAGGGCAGCAAAGGTCAAATAAGTTGTGGAGCCCACCTGTAGCTTTCTTCCACAGCCAGCATGGTAACAGAGGCAAGTTTTGGAATAGGCTGTCACAAAAGACAAGCTGAAGAGTGGGACATTTCATGTGACTTGGGCTAGGTACAATGAGTCTAAGAATATTTTAAAAAAAAAAAACAAAAAATACAGCTACTTAAGTGAAAATTTAAAAAAAAAAAAAAATAAAAAGAGAAAAAAAAAATCCCTAGAGTTTTGTCCAGCTCTAGAAATCCAGTTGTTGTCGAGTGCTGTCCTGTTTCATTTTAAACCACATCAGCCCACAGCTGCTGTTAAGACTTCCCAGCCTGAACACTTTAGAAAGTCCTACTACTGCCACTTTTACAGTCTGAAGAGGAGATAGTTTTCCTGTTCTAAATACTGGCTGCCAACTGATGCAGACATCCAGAAAGCAAAAGGGCTGGATGCACTGTTTTTCCCCTCAACTTTGAGGAGGCTGAACTTACATCATACTACAAGAATCATAAGACTGTCACCAGGGATTGCACTGAAGGTGTGCCACACCAGTAATGGAGGCAGTGCTGTCATTCAAGAAATATCATTCCCTGAGGAGATCAGAATCTAAGACTCTGCTACCCTCCATCTTCCAAACCACTAGAAAACAGAATTCTTTTGTCTCCCTCTTCCTCTCCATGGTCATGAATTTTGCATTTTTCATTTGTACTTTGAAAAAATATTTTCCCACACAGAGGAAGCCTGCTGGTGATTAAGATATTCTAGAAAATATGGGCTTAAACTCTTAGTTTTACTGACTTCATGGACAAGTGCATTATATAATCTTTTATATAAATGATGACTATCAGCATTACTACTCCATCACATTCTCTAATTAAGTCTTTTATTGGGTGAGCTTGCTAACCCTGAGACTCTATGGTCAGGATTATATTTCAATGCAACAGTAGTGTCATGCTGTAAACCTGGTAGCCTGCCTAGGTTCTCTGCCTCGTTCCCTAATGCAGACTTGCTGATAACTGATTTTTTTCAATTGAATTATGCACATCTCTAGATTAAGACCCCTTATGGCTTCTTCTGGGAAGCCTTTCCTTAAGACATTTTTCATTATACCTGATCTAAATTTTCTTTGTCGATTTCATTTAACTCCTCCAAATTTTATAGCTTTTTCTCTCATTAACTACTTGAAAATAGGAAAGAAAGCGAACAGATGCTCTCAGACTGCACTTACTAAACAATTAGAAATGAATGCAGGTTCAAAAAAAAAAAGAAGAAATTATCTGTTTCCTTATTCATATGTATGAATGATTGCCATTGGTGGTTAATGAGAAGTTCAAGAAGCCACACAACAAACAGAGCAAACTTCCATTAAGTCATGTATGTGAACTGATTACAGCTCAGTCTCACGTGAATAGCAGAAAGTCATCTTCCTCAGAGGTACAGGCATGTGCTTGGGAAAATAAGAATACAAACAATCCAAAAAGTATAAATCCGGTCCACTCAGAATATTTTCCATTGTGCACATGCAATTCCTCAAGATTTGTTTATGATTAAAAGGATCTGAATTTCTGTGTAACCACATGTAGCCTTGTGCCGCTCCCATGTGTAAAGGATCATCTGGGATAAATACAAGTCACTAGTTTCACAGTTAACATACAGAAAACATCTTTTCTGGTGCATATTTATACCCAATATTGCATTGGCTTAATCAAATGATGTTTTACAAGCTGATTCAGTTAAACTAGTCAAAATGTATCTGGAAGGGGGCATTCAAATTTTTTTCTGATTCTTTCCTAATTCAGAGCAGGATTTAAGACCATCCACAGAAGATAAATACATTTTGTACTAATTTGACTTTAGCCAATGTAAAAATCATGGGTTTGCTTTTTCCATCCAAGGTCTACAAGCTGTCTCAAGGGATGGGAGATTCCAGACTTACTATAAGTGAGTGTAAGGCTCAGCAATAATCTGACTTGGGAACAAGAAGCACTGCTTGTTTTATGAGTCAGTTTTCACAGTCTTAGGGTCTAGTTTGAAAGGTACCCAGGCAATTACAGGTTGAAGTAAGCTCTGGACCTGATACTTACAAACAAGGCAAAACTGGTCATGGGATGGTGGAGTTCAGGATCCTAGGAGGCTAGAGCAGCGTTGACTCCTGGATCACCTGTGTCAGGAAGTTGTTAATGCACTCCAGAAGCTTCCTAGTTTGCTTTTGCCTGATATGTTTTCTTCCTAGCAGATGTCAGGGTGACAAAAGTTCCCCGTGAGAACCAGGGTTGCATTCCAGCTGGTCTCTCACATGTACAGCAAACTCCCTCTTTCTTGCATTCTCAACCTGTCCTTCCTAAGGACAGGTTTCTCCATTGCAGCACTCTGGTTGTGTGAGCTATCCCACCACATGTCCATTACTCCAACAAGGTCATAATCTTGTAACTGCACACAGACTTCTTAATCCTCCTGTTTGTTTTCCAGGCTGTGTGTATTAGTGTATAAACATTTCAGAGGAGGACCCAAGTGTGCTGATTCCCCAGAAAGGGCATGAGAGCTTTCTTCAGAAGGCTGTTGTGCAAGCACTTCCTTATTTATATGTCTATGCTTCTGGTAATCCCACTTTAGCCTTGTTTCGTTGATTGCTACATCCCTTCTGTTCACACCACCTCAGATCCTTTGCCTGCCTGCCTTATCCACCACTTCGTATCATGGAGGAAACAAACAGCATGAATTTGGCATGCCCACTTCCAGATGAATTTTAACTAATTTAACTGAATTGTATACGGAACAGCCTGAAAGACATAGATGTGCCCCAGTTACACAATTACCCATTATCGTGGTTTCGCAGGAGCAGAATCATGAGCCAGCCATGGCAGGCAGGCCCTGAGTAGTCCCAGGTCAGCTGGGAGTTTCAGTCAGGGCAGCTGCCCCAAGCTGACTCACAGGTGTATCCCAGACCACTTAAATTAAGCTCATTATAAAAAGAGGGAGTTTATGTGAGGGTGGAGCCCCTAGAAGAGGACTTCCACCTTCTACCTTTTTGGCCTTCTGCTGATCCTAAGGACAAGGCTGAGTACAACCTTATATGATTTATGTTGGTGATTGTATTTATTTTGTTATTTCGTTAAATCTGTTTCTACTTCAACCCATGGGGCTTCTTTCCCCCCCCCCCCCCAATTCCCCTTCTCAGCTGGTGAGGTGTTGTTGGGTGGTTGAACAACTGCTACAGTTTAGCCCTGAGTACAGGCTAAGCATAGACACCATATTCTCAGATATGTCTTCCTACCACCACTAATATGAGCTACTTTCTTGTCTCTTGACCCACCATCAGTGGGTGTGGGTCTGAGGGCCAAGACTGTGAAAAGAAATTTAGAAATGGGGCTAAAGGCTTGGTTCCTTGGTTTCTGGCATGCTGATTGACAGTTCTTGTTGAAAAATACTAAATGACTGCAAACCAGTTCAGCTAAAATGGTCAACAGGTCAGCTGGTGTTATTTACAGGTATAAATAACTTCACAGGTTCCAGGAAATAATCATGCTCCATCTGTTTCATTCTTGGTCCTTTTCAGTTTTGTTTGTATTACTTATCCTTTGCCTATCATGAGAAAGCATATTACAATTTAATGACAGCAATAAAATATAATTTTACTAAAATTTGACATAATACAGAGGATTAAAACCAATTAAAATGTTAAAACCTTTGTCTCTGGAAAAACAATCTGAAAGGCAGAAGGACCTGCACACTTGTTGCTTGAACAAACTTCATTTTACACTATTTTGTGGACAGCTGTTCATAGTTCAGTCCCTCCCTCCATGCTTATTGATTGTTCTCTTTTAAAGACAAAGATGACTGCTTTGCTACTGTCCAAATAAGAAACACAGTTTGAGCCAGTTGGATTTAGAATATCCAGATTTTCTGGCTGATTTTGGTTCCCTCTTACTTTTATCCCTTAATTTTTAATCTCATATACACATCAGTTAGCTTTCTTGTCAGTCATTTTTACCTTTCCTTTGTTTCAAAACACACATAGTATATGGCTGAATCCCTTTAACATTTTTCCCTTTTAAGAAGTGTCTAACCCCTTTCAGCCTTGTCTGGCTATGATTCTTTGAAACTGGCTTTTGAGGGTTTAAGCTGAAACCCATTCTTATGCAACTCTCAATACCATTCAGTATCACTTCTCTAAGTCAGGAAGAGGATAGGAACCCACTATACAAAACATAAATCACAGGCACATAGTGCTGTTTGATTCCGACCTCCTGTGAAAATGGGAAAATCAGCAGAAAATTCAGTTTCTAATGAAGTATTTTGCTTATTTTTATAAGTTTGGCACACTTAAAACATTACTTCATTGCTTTTCATTGGCAGAAAGATTCAGGGGCTTGAACTGTTAAGTATTGCTAAATTTATCAGTCTTTGATTGTTCTCAAATAATCCTTTTAGGAAAGCCATGGTTTTACTCAGTTCTGGGTTTGTATTGTGTGCCTGAAGGGGCGTTTTGCTTCAAAATATAATGCAGTATTTCATTCGCACATAAATTTTTAGTCTTGCGTTGGATTCTGACACATTTGTTGGACAGACTTGATTGATATAGTTTCCGATTAATGAAGTAAAAGAAGAATGAATACTTAATTTATTACTTTAGTTAAACTCCTGCCAAATACCACTGTAGCCTTTTCTCAGCAGCATGTTGAGATAGAAGACTTTGTGATGTCGTTTTCCTTCCAAGGGATGATTTCACCTCTTATTATTGTAGTTCATTATCTCTGCAGTTCTATTTCTTTTGGTATACATTTTGCAATATCTAAATTTGATGGACTGTAGGCATTTGGTTCTAAATCATTTTTCTAGGAATTACAATTGAAATTCTGTAGCAAAATTGAAATTAGAAGTGTAAGGACAAAAAATCCATTTTAAATAATATACAATATTTAATATCAGGCTTGGTTCTTATTGTTGTATTATAAGCAAAATTTTAAAAGGTTGACTTTGACAGTGTATGACAGAAGTTCAGATTTACAAAGAAATTAAAATGTCATTGATAAGAAATTGCAGTATTAATAAGAAATCAGTATATTCTGTAAATTAAATATTCTCTTAGTCATAATTACTATAGAGGTGTAGCAGTTTTACTTAGAACCCATAAAGGATTTATATGACACAGTCTTTTTTTTTTTTTTTTAAAGAAACATAAGCTTCATTTCATCTTAACCATTTTAAAGGCAGCTTTCCAGTAGACAAGTAGCTAGCATTTTCTGGAGAAGGGGGTGAAAAGAAGAAAAACTAACTAAATACAACTCAAATGTCTTTAGATATTTAGCTCGCATTGGTAACTGTTTCTTTAAAGGTCTTTGACTATGTGCTATACAAATTATCAGCATAATTCAAGCCACATAACACAAAGGAAGAAGCATTCCTTTAATACTTCAGTTGTCTTCCACGCTACAATATTGTCAACTTTGACAGCCTGAAGTTTCTATTTATTGTACAAATTTAGCTATTTCAGAAAGAAATCTGCAGAAGCCAGCGTACATATCAGGAGCCAGAAAGAGAGCCAGAAAGGAAGATCATATTTTCAGTCTCACAGTGGTCATTTGCCTAACTTTAGGCCCTGAATGGGTACATACCAGAATTTCAACTACTTCCAGAAGCTATTCACTTGTCATGATCTTGTCCTGTAGAGCTCTCAAGAAGTTTATCACCTACTTTCTTATACTCCTAGTTTCTTACGAAGTAACATAGGGGTTACAGCACTTGCTTCAGTGCATGCTGGGATTTCAAACCTCTTCCACTTTCTCAGCAAATATTACTAAATACCAGGATAGTGAGTATTCTAGGATAGGAACTTCCCTGCTGTATTGAGTGTTTAAAGTTATGTAAGATGCTCAATGACACTAAAATTCAGTTCTTACTTCTCGCCCTAGTGGCTGCTTCAATTACTCCCCCCTCCCCCCCCCCCCCTTTTTTTTTTCCCCCCTTTTACGCAGCAAGCATTTAATTAGATTGTGCAAAGTAGAACACCTTCAAAAGAAATTTAGAATACCTTTCACTAGTAGCTTTTGCTATAGCTTGATGATTAACACAGCCACTTAAAATAAATGCAGAGAGCTACAATAGAGGAGGCACAGTAGAAAACAGATCCTAGATCTTTTACAGCTTGACTGAGTCCATTATTTGTTGAGTTAATTTGTAAAAGAAGGAATATAGTCAGTCTCACTTCCTGCTCTCTTTTTGGGCAGAAATAGTCCTTTCACAATGCAATTTTCACATGAATTCTCTATGTAAGGTGAGGGAAGATACAACTCGGCTGGTATGAACTACACATTAGAGAGACGCAAGCTTCTGGGGTGTGCACCTAGATGCAAAAGTAAGAGCACCTGAGCAACTGTTGGCCAAAATAAAAAAAAAATCTCAATGTCTGTAGAACCTAAAAATGAAAATAAACCATACATAGGCTTCTCCAGAAATTACCAACGTTTTGGTCTCAAAAGGTACTAAACAAGTGTTTTGAGAATTTAAACTTTAGGTTCAGTACTAAATATCTGTAAAGTGTTTAAGTGGTTAAACATTTGTATGGATTTGTGCTGATTACTGAAAGACAAAGTACATGTAGTGTTTAAAGTAGAGGCATGCAAGACTATAGACCGCATATATTAACATTCCCTTTTCTGCAAGCAGTAGTCCTAATTCTGATCTACAGTTTCACAGCAGTATTATTTAATTTATCATTTGGTTGTAAAATGGTACTCCACACTGAGATTGGAAGTGCTTTCTAAGCATTGGTACAAACGTAGTAAAGCTGAGTTGCCACTGTGAAAACAGTATAACCTCAGTAGATGGGAAGCATATTTATCTCAGTCAGGAGGAATGTTAGGAGCTGAATAACTCGGGGCAGAGCAAAAGAAAAATTGCTATGATGATGCATTATCTATGGGTACAAAACATATGACTATAGAGGCAATTTGTTCAGCATGCACATGAACTTGCATAGCTTAAGGAAGCAAGAGCAGAATGAAAGCAACTCCTTTGGAAAAAGCCCCACCGAAACAGTTGTGGGTGTTTGTGGTTTCATACTATTTTTTCCATAGTGGAATAATAATTTCTTCAAAATTTTTAATTTCATTTTAGAAAACTACAGTTATATAATTTATAGGTAAAACCACAGATGTTTGGATTATCCTTCTGTTCCAAATGCTAGCTAAAATGATAAACTAAACATGGAAAATATTGAAATAGTACACTTGGACACAATGTTTATTTAACACTATTAGCTGTACTTAATATTTTGTTCCAAATGACCTCAGACATTTAGTATGCAAGCCCTATAATTCAAGTCTAAACAGAATGGGATGAGGTTTCAAAATGTAATTTTGGGAGCAGTTTGTTTTCACTTTTTGGTGACTTTGATAGGCTCTTTCACCACAGATGTGAGGACTAGAGATGAAAGTCAATCTTTTCAGCAGTAACATGATTCTGGAAACTACAGACTTCAGAGCAGAAAATAAACTGGTGTACCTTAATAAACTAAATTAATAACTAGATTAAGCAGCAAAGACTTTTTCATGCACTTTATGCAGTGGCACATAAAAGACAGACCTTCAAAAACAGCAGGTGTGAAAATACTAGCTTTCTTAAAACCTGAAGTGTCTCCTTGTTGTGCTGAATCAATTTGTGTAAATATGTTTATTTAGAATGACACAAGTGTACTGTGCAAAGTTTAGGCTTAGTACCGTATTGTTAGGCTGAAGGTTTTTTGCATGTGTGTGCACCATATTTTTGTTAATCATTTCTATTGCCATGTATACTTCTATCATAAGCAGAAGTCTGTTGTGCGCAGTACAGTACAAACATCAAGTCAAAAGCTGATAGAAGTAGTTATAGTCAGCAAATGTTAAGTTTCTCAAGCCATAAAACTCTTGTTTTATGCTAAAGAATCTAAATTTTTTTAAAAAAAATGAAAAAAAGGAGAGCGGGAAGATTATAAGAAGCAGGCTCTTGGGAACAACATACAAGGGAGATGATAAAAACTTATGATTTTCGTTAAAAGATAAATCTGATGCAGATCTAGAAACAAGCAGAAGTCATCAGAACTTCAAAGGAGACTGAATCCTTTCCTTTACCTGCTTCCTGAAACATGCAAGAAATGGGTGACTATGAGGAGTAGTGATGGAAATAGGATGAAATGTAACAGTACTGTATCTCAAATGGTGCACAGTAAGAGTTACATCAAGAATTTGTCATAAACTGGAAGATCATCAGCTGGAAGGAAATGAAAAAGAAGGTGACCTTACTAGTGGATCAGAAGATGACACTAAGTCACCAATAGAAAACAGCTGAGAGAAAGGTAAGTGTGATTCTGGAATATGCAGGGAGAAATGTTTCCAGTAGAAAACCTGGAATATTACTATCACTCTGCACAACACTTCTCTGGAATATGGTGTGCTACTCTGATCACTCATATTAAAAGGAAAAAAAAAAATCATTCTATCTGCATGGGTGAAGGTAAGTCCTACTGGGATAACCAAAGGGATAGAAAGTCTTAAGGTATTATTTGTAAATACAAAAATGAGTTAAACAGAAGGAAGAAAGAGTTGTCTGAGCTAAAGAACAGATTATTGCAACCTGCTCATGAATACACTGAGTCTGAACACTGAAATACTTTCACCTGTCAGAGAGGGAATTGAATGGCCTTTCATTACAGGTATCGGGGACAAAACCCAGCTATAAGATGGTTGCTATTTCAACCAAGACCACAAAAAGTAACGTTCAGTTGTTTCCAAACAAGAAAATAAACTCGGTGGTTGGCTGCGTTCACTCCTATCCAAAGTTATTGTGCATTTTCTGGGCCTTTGGGCAAAATACTGATCTAATCTAGTCTTGAATAGATTTTTCTCTCACATGTCCTGGCAGAGGCAAAGTATCTTTCCTGACCACTGCACATCTTCATTGCTTTTAAGGCATTTCAGGAAATATTTTTTTTTAGGTCAGAATATTTAAAACTCCTTGCTAAGCTTCTCTTGAAATGCCTTCCGCTGTCTTATTTCAGTAGCATAATGTGTTAAGATAATAAACTCAGGTCAGCAGGGTTCTCCGAAACATCAAGTACATTCATGATGCTATGGAAACATACTGACCATGTGAGGCAAATGAGAAGCCATGATGGGACAGTGGAAACTTAGCAGGTTCTTATGAAACTGAGCAACCTGTTTATTTAACTAGCCCAATAAGCATCCAAATTTATACTGCAATGTTTATAACTGGATCATAGAAATGCAGCATTTATAGCAAGCCTCCAGTACTAGAAGGATTTCTAAACCAAAAATATCCCAGATTAAAAAAGCTCTGCAAATCCACAGGGTTATCTATTTTGTGAAAATAGCATTTGACCATGGAGGGAGTAAAAAGGCAAACAGAGAATAATGTATTTCTATTAATTTCACTTTTGAATTATGAATTTCTGACTTTTTTTAGCATCTCATTTTAAAAGCACATTTATAATTGATAAGAAAGTTTTATTATTTTCTTGTGCTATCATATACTTTAAAATAATTGAGCCTAGAGGTACAGAAGGAAGCTACATTCTTCCTAATTGGGTTCATCTGAACTTTTTACAGTCTACTCAGAAAATTTAATTGATAATTAACAGCACTTCAGATCATCTACTTGTGAGACTTTAAAAATACATGAAAAGCTGACAACTCATTGACTGAATGAAAAACAGTGTACACAATTAAATATAAATAAAATCTTGATTGCCTAAATCAAAGCTTACTGTGTTGCACAGATGAATGAAATCTGTTACATGAAGACTCCTTTTAATGTCCAAATTGGTTTTTAAGTGGCAAATATGTTAACCCTCAAACTCTTCACTGGTACACCACATGTCTCTCTCCCTTTCAAAGACCAAAGGGGAGCAGGCAGCATATTACGGCAGGTCAGAGTCATTGTCTTCTGTGAATCACAGCTTTCAGCTGCTGATTTCTGGCAGTAGGAACTTACAGATGTTGCAACACTTAGCCACACATTTTCCTCACAAATTGTGGGCAGAGATTCTTCAAAGAATGCATCCCTTGTTCACCAGATTCACTGGACTGGAGATTTCTCAATATATTTTGCATTAAAGTAGTTAGTAGATTTGGTCCGACATTGATAATAATGCATGCATCTGTTGCCTATATGCTGAAGATAAGTCTCTGTACACCCCCAAGAGGTAAGTTTAACAACCTTTTATCTCTATTTCCTACCTAGATAATCTGAGGTACTGGAAAACTGCAACACACTTTTGCTGCAGTCAGTATCTGAACTGGAACCAGCAGTAAATTGATGCTGAGGTTGAATTTTAGCCTAGAGACCATGTGATTTCTTTTAGCACTAAAAGAAAAGAAGCGCACAAAAATGTCAGATACATCCAGGAAATGCAGTGGCTATATAGATAGATATGTAGAGATAGATACAGATTAGATAAAGAGTGGAAATTCAACTAAATATATGCACTCCACTGGTTCATCTACAGCGAAGATGAGGATAATTTTATATAACTGTATGCCACTCTTAGGAGGCTTTTTCAAAACAGTTGTTTTACCATAAATAAACTACAAAGGTAGAAGGATATTGGTAAGAGACAGTAGCTGAATGAAAACTTCCAACCAGCCATAGATGGGATAAAATAATAAACAAAGGCCTGTGCTTGACAGACGTCGAATAATTTTTACTTCAGCTAAAAGGTTCAAAACAAGGGAGATGTTAAAATATTTGACACCTTTGAATACCATCAGACAAACACACAGGCAAGCAAGCTGTAAATCCTGACATGAAGAGACAGGAAGTTTCCATGTTTTTGTTAAAAGAGAGTGAATATTAAACCCTGAACAAGAAAGTGTATTTGTTAATTCCAGTGGGGTTACCAACTCATCTCTTTTTTGGAAATACAGGCAAACTCTTTGGGACAGCCACGAGTTTGGCAGAAGTATCAGCTTTAATAAATATGTGGCAGATTCCTGGATTCCAATTCTCCAGAACAAGATAAATTACGTGAAGAAGCAATATCATTTTCATGAACAACTTGGTGAAGTAACCATAGAATTTCTTCTCCTTTCTTCTTCCCTTGGCATAACTTCACTGCATATCTTTAACTTGGGAAAATGCAAATCAGTTATAAATGCAAATCATTTATAAAAAAAGACCACGAAACAGTGAATTCTGAAGGCAAAAGAATATATGTAACACTTAAAAAATGCAATCCTCATCTGTTTCCTGGAAGCCAGTTACAGTAAAACAATTGCCAATGGAGAAAAAAAACAATAAAACTTCACCTGAATTATACAAGGGCTTTGAGACCATTCTTGCACCTACACCTCACATGCAATTCACTGTGACTTCTAAGGGTATCTAGCATGAAGGAGGTTCTTTAGTGTCAGACCCTGGGCCCAGGTCTTAAGTCAATGTGGAAATGTTTAACCTCATTAATCAGGGCTTGTGGCTGGAACTGCATCCCATGTTCCAAAAGAACAAGACAAAATTCTGAGGGTGATTTAAAAGGAAGTGAGAGACTTAGGGCAGACTCTAGATTCCTTTTGTTTTCAACAGTGCCAATGAGCTGTGGATCAGATCTTTACTGAATGAGGAGCTTGAATGCAGCTGTTAATGAAGGCTTAGGAACAGTGATAGTCCCCCAAAATAGTGGACTAGTCAAGAATGATGACATGGGAAACAAGTCTTCTCATGAACTGTTAGCAGCCAGACTCTGAAATTGCTGTGCAACTAGTAATTATTTCACTGGGACTGGCAAAAAATGTATATTGAATAAGGGACTAAGTATAAGAGGACTGTTTCAATAATACCTTTGGTTCTTATTTTCAATTTTCATGCTTCTGTCAAAGTGTGGGAACAAGGAAATTATGCTTTTAATATTACTCCTTCAAACTCCCTTTAGAATAGGAACAGTTGTTTTTGTCTGCAGTGTTCTTTTCCCTTACTTCAGGGAGATGATTTGGGTGAGAAGAAGATGAATTACATTCCTTTTGCTGCTTATTTAATTTATTGATTTTCCCAGACAAATGAAACCTAGTTCAGATACCTAGAGGAAAATCAGAGATTTTTAGAAGACCCAAGGCAAATTATTTATTCATCTTATACTGAATTTCAGTGGTATGCTCATAGTGAATATACTTTTCCATCTCTTAATCTCTTACAGAAGAAGTGTGTGTGTATGCATGTGTCCTCTCTGTTATGGATATTTGCAATACGAAAAAACCAAAACAATTTAAAATCAGAATTAAGGACAAAAGCAGTTTCTGCATCTCAACAAACCAATTAGATGATAAATATTTAGCAGAATAACACGATGTTTGAAAGGAACAGCTCTTTCTAAAGAAGTGCAAATAATATCCTCTCTGATTATAGACATTGTAGCTGAGCAGGGATAAGAGATGTTGTAAATCCATTAGTGAAGCACTGCTTGCCTTCATTTCTGTTTAATATTTCTTAAAGCTATAAAATTGTATTATGTTAATGTAATGTACAGTCCAAGTGATAAAGCAGTTAATGTGATTACCACTCACTGTGCTATAAACCTTTCAGCAAAGCTGCAGACAAATCAGTATTCAACTCTTTCTCATGATGATGGTGTTACACAGAGCAGATCACATGTTGAAGGCATCATCTGGTTGTTGGGACATTCTGATATGACAAAATGTTAAGTAGATGCTAAAACTGAAGTTTAAAGCAGTACTCTCACTTATTTTGTGATGAGTAAGCAAGGCATAGCAGACCAGACATCCTTATTTAAACTATGTATGCAAAGCACAAACCTAGTGTGATGTCTTTATTGTGACTCTTCACATGCTGAACAATTATCATAGATCAAATCATAAAGAGAAATTTCAGTTTTGCTGGTATTACTGCTCTCCTCTTCATCTTGCTTCCAAAATAAGCAACAGTTATCTGAAAATGCTGGAGAATCCTCCTCAATTTTCTTATGATCATATGACAGTTATTCTTTTCAGTTATTTCTCTTTCACCCTTCTGAAGTGAGAAATTTAACTCATCTGTTCAGCTTTACATTATAATTTAATTCTGTAATTGTATTAGATAATTCCAATTCACAATATAATTCTAGTTCACAAACAGAAGTAGTAAGTTGAGAAGAGCTAGAAGAAAACTCTGAATCTGGGGTCAAGGCGTTAACTCTTTTATTGGAGTTTGGAATTCAAAGACTGATCTTTTCTGGTAGGACAGATTTACACATTCCCTTCCAGTAAACTAGAACTGGATAAGAACAGATGGCAAGATTGTCTTCACATGATGGGCAGCCAAACAGCCCATTAAAGGGTCCATTAAAGCTGCTGTCTTACATGGCCTTTCCCTCTCATGCATTTGTTGCAATAGTCACTGCAGCCTCTGCCCACATATATCTACAATGACTATTCTTTTTTTTTTCTTTCAGTAGTGCTTCTGAGAGAAGGAACAGTCTTTGTGCATTCAGAAATATGGTACTGCATAAGCACTGAATTCCCTCTTCTTTGTTCATAAAAGTCTGCACTTTGCTGTTTAGAGATAACTCAATCTATGTAAGAATATCAGCAGAGCAGGACTAGGCAAGCTACTGCACAGGTTAAAACCCAGCCGCAAATTGTCTTTATTCTCCAGAATGGTATCCACGCTTGGAGGCATTCATCCAATTTTCCTGAAGCCAGCAAGTTTAATGGCCAACAACTGTAACTCAGGAAGGGTAAATTGATGAAAGCATGATGATAAAGAAAAAGTGAAGGTGGAGGAATTAGATTTGTTCAGCCCAGAGAAGGGAAGGTGTTAGGTGGCACCTAATAGTAGCCTGACAATACCTATGAGGAGATTATTAAGAGGTCTGAGTCAGTCTCTTCACAGCGGTTTATGGCTAGGGAAGAGTAACTATAAGGAAAACCTTTTTCCCCCATCACAGAATAGCCAGGACTAATAGCAGATTGTCCACAGAGGTTGTGAGGGTTTACAAGACAACTTGGCCCGACCTCACAGCTGGCCCAGCTTTGCCAGCACCTACTAAGGTCCCTTCCAGCCTGTCTTATTTTGTGGCACTGTGATTCTATGATTTCAGCATGCCACAATGTTATCTAATACTGAGATGTCAGAGAATAGCAGTGTGGTAGCAGTGATAAAAAATTAGAAGGAAATAAATGCAGAGCTATGTGCAATTTATTATGAAACCAATTCTACAGACATTTAAATTGTTAGAAATTTATCTTTGACTGTGATCAGCCAAGATACCTCAGCTAAGAATTTAGGAAATAACATTAGCTTGCATTGATCACTGGAAAGAAAACCTGTGGAAATGCTCTACTGATCAGTTTCTTTATCTTACTTATGGAAGGAAGAATAAGTCAAAGAAGCACACATTATCTGCATCTCCTCTAACCATCCTCTTCCCCACTGTGTAACCTCTGAATTTTAATACTTTATTCATATCAGTTTGTATATATCCAAACAAGCTTATGCAGCTATATAGATCCTTTCTGCCCTCTGACTCAAGGGAGTGGCTAAAAGCTACTAGAAAACATAAACCAATTAAAAACAAATTAAGAACTCAAAAGAGCATGCATAATAAGTATCACTTTCAAAGAGAGACGGGACTAAAATTCCCAGTCTAGTTTCAGATGTAGGCTCCTCCCAATACTCACCAGATCCTTGCATCTAGGGGTTCAGCTGTGGGTTCATATCTAATGTCATGCAACCTAGCAGTGTATTAAAGCTTAAAAAGTCAGGATAAAGCATTTTAATATCTTTCTAATGATGATTAATTCCCTTTGTATTCATTTGAGTAACATTAATCAGAATGAATTCATTTAGCGTGAATGTGGATAGAACATTTAATTTCTTCTGCACTTCAGGAGAGATTATTTAAATGAATAATTGTATAAAAATGAATAGCAAAAAGAAAGGAACTGAAAGTTTGCATGCCAGCCATAAATTGTAAAATAAACCAACATAAATCTATGAGCACTTTATTTGTGCAATTGTAATAAGTGACACATTCACTGCATGTGTATATGATATAAGAAAAATATAGCCCTGTGCCATGGGAAATGTACAAATAGGAAGTTGGTTTATAACCTCACGCATATTATTTCAGCAGTGGCAATCAATAAGGATTTCAGAGAAACATTTTAAAAAATGCCAACAAATCTGCCATCTTTTGTTTAAAATTGACAACTTGTCATTTTTCCTCTTTCCAGAATTATGCACGTAAGAAGGTCTTAATACTTTAAAGCCCACCCTGACAGAGCTCTTTAGAGAATGTTTTAATAACTATCCAATTAGTCAGGAATTGTTGCCTTCTTCCCTTTACCTGTTTTGGGTTTTTTTGTTTTGTTTTGTTTTGTTTTTTCCCCCCCAGCCTGTCTCTCCTAGTGATCACCTTAGGCTGACCAACATTTGAGATTCTGAAGCAGTTTCTGAAATCCTTACTTCCAAGCACAAGCATCTTATTTTTTCAGTAGACCCACTTAAAGTAATTTCAACTGCTTTTCAAACAAACTGTTATCTAGAACTGCAAAGGTATGAGACCCAAACCCTTGTAAACCACATCCCTGCGTGGATGTTTAGCATTACCTGGGGTACAATGAGTTACTTAGTCACGGATGAGCTAGCTACCTAAAGTTTCAAGCTACAGTTCCAGAAACTTTATGCCAAAAGCCAAGCATCCAGATGTTACCAAAATACTGAGCTCTTTGTTTATAGGTTAATCTATAAGGTGGACTTGATTGTGTAGAAACAGACTTACACAGGTAATGTGAATAAAGGATGAGCAAATCTGGTTCCTAAAACTAATGGCAAGGAATAAACCATTTTTTGCTACCGAATTTCTTATATTGCAAGAGGTATACATTGTGTGGATTTACCTTACCCAACTCCAAGTGACTAATGATCAGGTGTCTCATCTTTTCTATAAATGAAGAGCAACAGATAAAATGTAGAATATGTTCTTCCCTTTATTGACAAAAATACAAAACACTTTCAGGTGGTTAGTGAGTTAACATTTAAACTTCACCTTGAAATGCTATTCAACAAGTGCAGCTGTGCTAGGGATTTCTAAATTTTCAGCTTAATCACATTATATGTCTTCTTTCCTTAATCCTGAATCTATATCCAATATTTTTGGCTTCAGCTGTGGAGGATTGTTCGTATGATCCGTATTCTAGATCATGTAAATTCTTTCAATAAATACAGGGCTAAGAAAACAGCAGTCAGATTAAGACTTTTCTTTTGACACATATTATATCTGTGTTTCTGTAGTTTTTAAGATAGGAAACTTTATAGCAGAAAAACTCAAATATTGTGACAGCCTTCTGGATTTAGAAAGAAGTTCTGTAATTCATGACAGCTTCTAACAAGTCACTGTAAATCTCTGCAGATTTGGAAGAAGTTTAACATTTACACTGTTGAGCCATTCAGCGTATTGCTTGTAGCTCACAGTGCTGAATTTCTTAGACTTGGTTTCCAGTGTGATGGATTGCAACCATAATGATGTCATTAGTTCAGTTTCGCATGCTTTTAGACAGAAAAATAATGTGGATGTCTAAGCAAGCTGAATATCACTTTGAAATTCAGGAGTCCAAAACCTCACGTTTCAGTTATCAAAAAGAAAACAAAATTGTTTAATGAAATGTGAACAAAGGCTTGTTACCACCTTCTCCATGAAACACGTAGCTAAGGAGAGTGAAAGCTAGTTAATACAATATATTTTTATGACATATATTTTGCAGTGCTGCTAACTTATTGCAGTTCAGACATGTTTCTGTTTTTTATTCAGAATAGTGAATAATAAAGAAAAAAAATCTTCATACACTTTATTTCCTGTTCTTTCTGGTGACAAAAGGATATGTTTAATATATTGTGGAAAAAGGACGGAATCAGCAGCTGGTTTACCTGGGAAACAAACTTAGCATGCAGGCAAATCCTTGATTACCCAATCAAAGAGGAAAGGTGAAGCATATACTACCCTCAAATGATAACAAGAAACTGTGTCAGTTCATTACTGATATCCAAGTCCTTATCAGCATATCTTGTAGCCTGCTCCTCTCATGCAGTTTACAAATTCCCAGTAATCTGACAAGGTCTGATTTCAGATGTGGTTGCCAGAGTCTTGTAAATAATCTTACTGCAGTGTGAGGGGGAAGGAAAGGGAAATTAAGACTCCGAAGGGCAGCTTCTCAGATGGCAGCTGGCAATGACAGTTTGACAGATTTTCTGGTGTTGGGGAAGAATTATATGCAATAACTGTATGAATCGCTCACTTTCCTCCAAGAGTTACATATTTTTTAAAGTGTCATAAATACAAAGCTGTGGGAAGCATTGCTAGGTAGGAAAATATAAAATTCTATTTTATTTCCTTTGCAATTCATTTGCATAATGTAATCTAGAGGGCTGTTTGTTTAAACAAACGTTCGACATATGTATATCATCAGCAGCAAAAGGTCATGGTCTTAGCAGGCAGCTAAAAAAGTAAACAAAGGCCAACATGTCTGCATTCTCCTTGCATCATATTGACAGCAAACAATAGGTCCCTAACAGAGTATCTGTCAACCTGGAAACATTTACTGATCATTTTGTTCTGGCTGATATAGACTGTTCAAGTGAGTCATTATACTGGGAGGCAGCTACTGCCATTTCAACAAGTATCTTGAGACTATGGCAATTTCATATCACTGTAATTCAGCAGTAACTAACTAACTAACTAACTAGCTAAGTGCCACAGAGTCCATCCAGTATGACTGTTTCCATGGTAATTGGATACTCGGGCATCTTACTGAAATCCATGAGTTAAAACCTGTTTGCCAGACACTGCTAAGGACTAGACAGTAATCCTCAGCCTGTTTCTTTCTACAGATCGACCCGTAGGCACACTGAATAATTGACTTTCATGATTTCCTGATTCATAGTATACAATTCTGACTATTCACATCACAAAAGTAGCTTTATAGCTTGTTTTTCTGACTCCCTTTGTTCCTTGCATTCAGTGTCTACTGAAACATATTCTATTTAATCCCCCCCCCCTCCTTATGCTAACAGGCACCAGTAAAAACACCTGCCCAACTCAAAACATACAGGATCTCATACAGGGAGCTATTTCACCTCTGATACTGTCTAATCCATGTGTTGCAGAATTTAATGAAGAATTTCAAAGTCAGTGTCTTCCCACAAAAAAAAAATCTTATCTTTTGTTAACCCACTCTGATTTCTGGGTGTAAATCAACTTTGGTTCATGGGGACAGTTACAAAATGAGCCGTAACCATGTTGAGGAAGAAGCGGGGAACAGGACAAGGGGAGGAAGGAATGAACTGTCCACTTTCTTTGATAAACTGAAAAGAAGTGCTAGGACAATTATTTTTTTGTGCCTGTTCTTACTCAACCTTTCTTCTAAATGATCTGTTTGTATGCCAGAAAGCAAAAAAAAAGGTCCTGGTTTTAATCTCATATTCCATCTGCTTCTGGAATTACTGCTAAGGGCAGGTGGCAAATGAGTTCTTTCTAATTTTCCAATCTTCTCCATGGGACAAATTCTGCCTCCTTGTTCAGGCTGAGTAGTTCTTTGCCAAGCCCTTGGGATAGGGTAAGGAATAGCTCAAGCTGAGTACATGTGACAGAGCCTGACTCAGTATGAAATGAGGGCATGCACAGTTTAATGTTACACATGTGATGCACTCAATTTATTATGAGACAATGATTTTATTTGGAAGATTTCAGTACAATAAACTGGAGCATGACTTAAAGGCTTTTGGTTTATGACTAGTCTTTCTAGTGGCATGTCTACATACAGTTGTTTCTGTACCTGCTAGTATAGTTGTGTTTTGCTGAATGTAATTCTTTGTAAGGTTACATTTCAAGCAAGAAGGATATTTTTTCACAGTCTCAGATTCTAACCAAGGAAACATCATATAAAAGAAACGACAACACCAGACCTATATCCATCAATCTAATTTGTGCAAAGCAAGATTTTTACTGACATTTCCATGAATATCCAAATCAGATGTATGAATGATTGATTCATACATCTTCAGACACACATTGATACGTCTACATCAGTATATATACGCATACATATATATACACATGCATATAAGCATGGTATAAGTGCATACAAGGTCTCTCACAAAGGGGGCACAAGTGATTTTCAGTAGGCTTATTTGACATAATAATAATTCACTGATCTCTCTGCCTTTTTGAGGGCTGATAATAGAATAGCCCAAGGGGAAGAAACCATGCCAGGATCCTAGATCAAAGGGTTTAGCTCTTTGCTCACATAGGTGCTGAATCCATGGCGTATTTCCAAGTAAAAGTGCCTGCAGCAACGTTTGCTAATTACAGGTTGTGTTCTACTGTTTCCAAACAGGGTGAAAGTGACAGAAGTTTAACTGTGAATAATTACACACTTGAATAAGTATGTGATTAGCCCTATTTGTTGTGGTTGGGACTAGAGTGACAGGACAAGAATGGAATGATTGCATTATTTACAGCTTAATTGTAGACAAGTAATTACTTATGTAAGCTAGTGCTGTGGGGTCAGGGAATACATGCCTGAGAATGTCTAGGATTTCAATGGAAACTTCAGAAATCAGGTTTCAAATGGTATAGCAGAAGTGAAAACTCTATGCATTTATCTAATTATGGAGGAGTTTTCTTGAATTAAATGTTTTGGAATGTTAAATGTCTTGTTCTCTTGAAACCAGGGATTAGATGCAATCTTTATAAACCATTGCTTCCAGCCTAATAAATCACAAATGCCACCTAGTGGCTTTTGCTATCTAGTGAATCATTGCGTACCTGCCAAAAAAAAAAAAAAAAAAAAGTAAAACCAAAATATAGTTTTACCAGCATGTTATTTCCATTGGTGTGCATGTGATTGATGAGATTGTCTGTGAACACTTTTTTCCACTTAGTTTTCAACTACTTTTTATTTGCATTGGATCAGATTGTGAAAATCTTACTCACATTGGCAAGTAGTAGTGAATAATCCTATTAAAATGTAGTTAAACTCTTTGTCTTGGAACTGTGCTTTAACTACGTGCTTTCCTTGCCAAGTAGATGGTCGTTCTGATTTACAAAGGAAACCTTTAGTTAGTAATAAGGTTAGCTAAGTTAAGTTAGTTAAATTAACAGGTCAGTAAATTGCCATAATTTCTTAATATTTGTCTAAGTCTGCTCATCCAAGTAAATAAAGGCATCATTTTTCTCTTGTGTGGTCCATTTTCAAAATGAAAAAGTATTCCAAAATAAGAATCAAGGTCCAGCCAGAAAAAGGGAGGGAGGAATGAGGGAGGGAGGGAGGAGCTGATTATTTGGTGGGAAAATTATTGCAGTATGATGGACCTGTTACTTCGGCAGTCTGCGTTGTTAGATCCTTTTGAAATTCTTGAAAGGGAACTTACAGGATCAGAAGAAAAAGTTTATTAGTAGGAATCATGGTACCGTGTCAGTGCTAGGTCTCTACCTTTCCATATCCTTGCAAGCAACTACTTATGTTTAATTTCTGAGGGATGTCCACATGTGAAAAGGATTTTGCAAAGGTTAACTTTTAGTTGTTTGGCTGGGGGTTTTTTTTGTTGTTGTTTTTTTTTTTCTGAGACACCAAGGGCTTGGAAATCTCAGAAGCACTACAAATTGAGTCTAGTACATACAAATTGAGTCTGGTACATTGGCGCGAACAAATGTTCTTTAAAAATTTCTTATTTGTAACCTGATTCAGCAAATAAGTTTAGATGGAAACTTATAAAAGTTTTATAATTTGGCACAGTTCTTTTGGCACAGTATCTGTTAAAAAAAAAGTGTCTCCAAAACTTTTGAGGAGTTAATTTCCTTTGAGAAAATGTGATTAAAGTGTAATTGTTGAAAATGTCAAAGCATGGGTAAGAGCTTTGAATTAACCAGGATTTATTTATTTATTTTTAATTTTCTACTGTTAATATGTGCACTCCCCTGATTTCAAAACATGAAAATAATACCAATGATAAATCACAACTGAGTGATGTAGCTGTGCATAGATAGCTACATGAATGTTTTATGGTGTAAAATATTCAAGGATGCATATTTAGGTAAGGATTTTTAAGGAATCTTAAGGTTATGCATGTTGCATATGAAAATTTAGTAGTACCTAACTGCTCAAGGTGTTTTGTCTCCCAAATTTGAGCAAGGCTGAGTAAATTGTATCCGCTTGGAGCTATTCTCTCTGAAACATTTGTTTCATGAAAGCTTTTGTGCAACATTGTGGAGTGAGGGTGATCCATTTGTTTTTACTTCAGAGTCATTACTTACACCATCTATTAGTAAAAATTTTCTTTGGAATGTTCTGTATTTCTTTATGGCTTGACACTACAACTTTCACATACCTCAATCCTTATATGCTTTTAGTATATGTTTATCTTTAAGTAGGAGAATAATTTTGTTAAATTAATTTCAAGGGATCAAGTCCAGTTGTTGCAGAGATTTTAATATAACTGGAATTATTATGTTTTTCAGTGTGAAGGAAAGGAAGCAGAGGTTCAAGGAAATTAGGTACCTTCCTCTCCAAAAGTCACATAACAATTCAGTGAGAGAATATGGCACAAAATTTCACCCCTGTTCTTGTTTCTTTCCTTTGTGGAGCCTATGGTGTTCTTAAATAGCAGAATGCTTGTAGTTATTGAAAGGGATAGTTCATGCATATACCACTATAGGTGTTCACTTTCTTAAAGGCTTAAAATGAAAACTACACTCTAGTGTATTGTAACATGAAAAAAAACCACCACAAAATACTCCAAAGCCTTGCTTGGGTCATGAAGCTTTTTAAAGTTAAGAGATGTAACTTTTTGGATTTAAGTAATTATTTGTGGGCATATTTGCTTTTATGCTCCTTTTATTTTGCTACTCTCGTGGAAACTCTGCATGGTCCTGTATTACTGAGCAGTGAGCAGAGAGAATCCCTAAACACACCCATCAGAATAAATGATAAATTGCTACTAAGTGTTATAGCATAGCCTATCCTTTAACCATTTACTTTGAAGTTCCATAAAAAACCACAGTATATAGGAAAGCCCACATTGTGCTTTAAAATTAAATCTGAGGTAATACAATACATTTTTTAAAGTGTAAATTGTTTTAGAGATTGGCTATACACCTTTGTACAAAGGAAACAATAGATGACAGCTTTTTGTCACATAATTTAGAAAACAAGAGCAGCTTTTGCAGGTGGACACAGTTCCTTGTCATGGAATATGAAGATTCCATGTCTACAGTGGGTTATTAGTGACACTACTAATAACAGTAATTGGAATCTGTCATTTTTTCCTGACCTATATTATTTCTAGCTCTCCCCTTGCTCCTGCCTACTTACGCTTTTTCTTTCTTCACCCTCTTGTTCCCTTTATGCATGCAAATTTGTTGTGGAAAATAAAATGACCATAGATCTGATAATAAATCTTGCATTACATTAATTTTGTTTCTTACATGTTTCCTCCTTACTGCTTTACCATCTGACCTTTTTATAAATATAAATATAATCTGATAACTGGAAACTCTTAGGAATAGGGACTATGTTGTGTTGTGAAGTGACTGAAACAAGCATTCATGGTTTTTAACAGAATATATATACATATATAGTTCATGTAATTATTACGTAGTATTTAAAAACTAGCCAGAGATCTCTGAAAGTAATCAGTATTTTACTGTATTACTACACAAGCTAACAGTACAATGCTCTTTGTCTATGTTCATCTTTAATCAAAACATCTTCAAACCTGGCATCTCATATGAATAAACTCTGGACTAGATCCCTAGAGGATTTAGTTTTGAGAGTGCTCTATCACAGTAATGAATAGGGGGGGTCATAAGTTTCACAAGTGACTGTCTGACTGACTTCTTTTTGCAAGTCCACACTTTAGTCTGGATAAGACTAAGATGTTCAGTGTTATCTAATATTAGGCTCTCATATTGGATTTTTTATGTACCCCAATGTAACTTTAATGAAAATCAACAGAATGACATATCCAATACACATCTAATCATACTTTTAGAAGACATCTGGCTCCTGATAAAGTTTAAAAAGCTCCTAAAACCATGCAGTGAAATAAAACTTACTAGCTGAGAAAAGCTCCAATATTTAAGAACTCTTCACTCATTTATTTTTCTGTCTTAATTATGTCAATTCTTGTTATAACTAGGAAGTAAGTGCCTGCAAACTAGCTTTGTCAGGCCAAACATGGAGTAGTGGTGCCCCAAAGAACCTGCAGTCTAAACAGGTGAGGTGATTGTAAGAAAGGGGTCAAATAAGGCAACTGAACTGTATGCTGTCAGCAAATGTCTTTCCAGGTCTTTGGTGGAGGTAGCTGTTCAGGTAGGAGGCAAATAGGTTAATTAACTAGAAAGGAAAGAGGTTTTGTGTCAGCAACAGATGAAAGAAAGGGAGAGTAAGCAGATAATACTGGAAGAAGGAAGACAAGAAAAAAAGAAAGAAGGAAAGGAAAGGAAAGGAAAGGAAAGGAAAGGAAAGGAAAGGAAAGGAAAGGAAAGGAAAGGAAAGGAAAGGAAAGGAAAGGAAAGGAAAGGAAAGGAAAGGAAAGGAAAGGAAAGGAAAGGAAAGGGAGAAAGAAAGAAAGAAAGAAAGAAAGAAAGAAAGAAAGAAAGAAAGAAAGAAAGAAAGAAAGAAAGAAAGAAAGAAAGAAAGAAAGAAAGAAAGAAAGAAAGAAAGAAGGAAAGAAGGAAAGAAGGAAAGAAGGAAAGAAAGAAAGAAAGAAAGAAAGAAAGAGAAGTGTTTAAAGACCTTGGTAAAAATACAGCTGTGTCTGCTTTTCCATTTTTACTCGTCTGGCATTTTTCTTTAGCTGAGTGGCTAAGAGACAGAAGGCACTTTAGGTATGCTCTAGGCTCTTCCTTTCACTAGGTGAAAAGGTTCTCTGTGATGGAGATTATGAAGATCATAATTAATTTATGACACAATTGAAACTGTCTTGCTGGTATAAGTTTAGGATTTAGATCAGTGGAGCTATTCGCCACTTAAAAACTACACAATAGAATAAATACTTCTTAATTGCTTCTGCAATGAATCTGCTTACTGTTCAGCCAATGATGACACTTTTCCTATCAAAAAAGAATTAAAAAAATCCTCAAACAATCAAAAACTGACTAGTCATTGCATATATATGTGTTACTTCTCTGTTTGGATGTTATACTGCATCAGATTGCCAGGAACCAGTATTACTTAACTCATGATATATGTTGGCTTTCTTGTCTGAAATACTCTTAAAACTCTCCAGTCACAAGTACCTCTTTTACCACACGAGAATATCAATAATTGAATATGTTAATTAATGAATATTTTCACACTTAAAAATTAAATTTGATTCTTCTTAACTCTTATGACACAATGTATAATTTTTGGTATTCATAATATATCCTCTGTTTTCAGTTGATCTACTCCAGTTGAACTCTTGGTTTTGTGGTTTGGGTTTTTTTGTCTCTTGACCAAAATATCTATATAGTTCCCTGTAAAATTCAACTATGTTCTATAATACTGTATGCAAACAAATCAAATATAAAATGAAAAGGATTTTTCTGCTGGTCTAAAGGCATTGCACCTCTCTAGAAGTGCAATCATAAGAGAATAATGCATATAGGACAGACATAGACTGAAATACTTCATAAGAGAAACAACTGCTATTAATATATCCACCATTACTATCAGATGAGAAGGAATCAAATTGCAGTCACATAGAGAGAGCTACTTTAAGTGGATGTTAGACAAATTCCTAGTTCTTTTTTTATGCCATAGTGAAAACAGAACTGTAGGGGCAATATCAGGGACTTCATTTTGAAAATAAACCACTTTAATTGTGGAAGTTTATTGACTATTTTATCATAAGCATCACCCAACTGAAATCAGATTTAACCTCTTTTTTAAAGGGAGTTGTCAGACTAAGTATACGGCTAATATCTGTTGTATATATTTTGCTGCTTTAGTAAATCCATTCATTTTATTCTGTTGGAACGAGAAATTTTACTATAAGGAGCTACTTCACAGGTACCTCAAGAACGACATATAGCATTTTGGTTTTTGTTTGTTTTGGTGGGGGTGTTTTTGTGGGTTTACTTTGAAAAGCAGCACATTATGTAAGAGGCATCAGACTGGAAACTAGTTTTTTGCCCACTGCCTAATGTCATTCCCAGGGTGCTGTCCTGCTCATGCTTGTGACAGCGGATATATTTCACTCCTTGTTGCTTTTCAGTGCTAAAAGTGAATAAATGAAAATTCCTTTTTCACTGGTTGTTCCCCTAACTGTGCTCGCTGCCTTTGGTTATCTAGCATGTATAGGCAAGTTGGCACTCTTCCCAGCATAAAGAGCATACAAACACTGGCAGCTATAGGGCTGTGGCACAAACAGCCAAGCTGATTTTCACAAATGGACACACAAGTGCTTAGGTCTCTGTTAGAGATTCTAAATCCTGGAAAGCATGCCAAACAGCTGGTCTGCTATTGTCCCAACTTTGCCTGCACTGGGCAATAAAACAAGTATTTTTTGCCTTTTGTAATCACTATGTTTATTTCTGCTTTGCAGTTGATACAAACATTGAAAATAGCTGGTCACAATATACTTCATGAAGCAGCTGCCAAATGACAACATGGATGCATCTCACGCACCTTGCGGATTAAAGCACCAGGCACAATAAAGGCACATACGGTTCTAAGCACAGGACCTGGACTGTGTGTGACAGCTCATTGAATAGGGGTTGTAAATCTGGCCTTGGGATGGCAGGTAAAATGTATAGAAATATCCAATTATCAAACTTAGTGAAATCCCCATAGCTGATGGTGACTGAATGTTTTCTAAGCACTGGTACTGAAAAAAAAAGGTTCAAAACCAGTAAAACTTATAAAAAATCATTATCCTTTCTATCTCTTCCTGCTGGCTCTGGGAAGCACATTGCAAAGTTATGCTGACTTTACGTGTTTGCCTTTTTCAGGTCTCTCTATCTCCTTTATGAGGAGAGGTACTTGCTGAGCCTGAGTGAGTGGTAAGAAAGTTCTAACTAGGTTATTTACTGTAATGTTACCATAACTACTTTAGTTTGTCAGTGTGAGCCTCCACAAGTATATTAGGGGCTTCATAACTATATTTTTTCCTGCTAAACATTTCTGTGTTCAACTCTTAAACACTCTTCTGTTAATTTTTCAGATTTTGCTCTTTTGGGGTAATTTAAGTAATCTACTTTTTCAGAGGTGTGTTTTATCGGAGTTTTAAACAGTGTAATCATGCTGTTTATTTTAACATTCCTTCTCTCTGGTTATTATTTTCTGAATCTCTGTGATTTGTGGTCTTTCACTTTCTCTTTGATCAAAAACATATATTATTTCACATTGTTGTTCTTTTTATTGTTCTTTCAGGCTATTGCCAAAATATTTCTTATATAACAGTTAACAAAGATCTATATAATGCAAAGCAGGCAAAGAACCACAAGTAAAAGTATGTTAAAATACTAATCTGAGATTTTGTAAAGCTAGATTCCATTAACTCTTGGTTATATACTTGTTATATGACCTTATCTGGGCACCTGTACTAATAAGATGGTCCTGACATCTACAAACACAGTCAAGTGATGCCTGAGCTTGTTGGCTGTGCAAGCTTTCCTGGATACTAGGGTTCATAGCTTCAGACTGGCTGTGAGACTTGCCACATGCCAAAGTGGGATCTTCAGAAGTGGTATTCTTGGAGCTGCTACACCAGAACAACCTGATCCTGATCTTGAAGGCAGCATGAGATATGGGCCAAATACATGGCAGAGGAGAAGCCAAGGTATAACCCTCACTATAGCCTGCCAATTTTATTCTCAATGATGTCAGAAATCTGCTTTTAAATCCCTAGTCATCCTGAAGTGGATCAACTGGAGCAATTTTCCTGTGTCTCCCCTGTTTTTCTTATTTTCACTGTATCTAATGTCTTAGAAAACTTAAAGTTTTATGCCCTACTGCAAAATTGCTTACTCAGTTCTGCAAGAACTGCAAAAATTCCACCGTCCCAGTAGCTGAGGCTTTAGAGGATTTTTTGTAATTAAGGACATTTGATCTATGAAGTTTTTTATCACCCTTAAAATAAGCATAATACAGGTAGTAGGAGACAGAGGGTTTTTTCCCAAAGGAGATTAATTATTTCAACTCTTATTTTCATCCTGAATAAGAATGAAATGGCAAAGTATCAAAATTTCTCCCTGCACTGGAAGCTTACAAAACTTTCCTTTTAGCAACGTGCTAGTTTTAGTTTTTATAATCATACCTGTTAACATACTACAATTAGATAACTTGTGGGTCAACTGTCTGAGATATCCTGAACAGAAGGATGATGCATGCCTATAAACATGCCTGCACATGAGTTATAGCTATTTGTCCAGAATATCCAGCTGTCCAGCAGCTCAGTCTTAGTTACTGACACAGTTCCATCAGGGATGTGATTGGAGGAAAAAACCCAAATCCAATAGAGGGAGAAGATGTTCAAAAACATTAACCAAGACTCAAAGTCAGAGAATTCATGGATATGATTATTACAATTACAATGTTTTCTTTTTATTCATCAAGATACTGTTGGATGCTTGCTTTCTTCTCAGTTTGATGTAAACCTGAATACCATGGGGATTTATTATAATTCCATATGCACTATGAACTCTAAATGCTGGATAAGATAAATCTCTCATAGTATAGACTGTTCTAGGAGCTTTAGCCATGCATTCAACCAGAGGGGAAACTGAAGTACTCTGTGGGAGATATAGTTCAATCAGAGATTCCTCCCTGTAGAAAAGGGCTATGAGCCATCCTAACTAAAACTGCTATGTGCTTCTGCAGTGACTAACATAAGGGCAAATACTGAAAAAATCTGACACATTTCTAAATTTCTTTTTTACAAACTGAAATGTCAAAAATCAGATCCACTTGTCCCAAGGTAAAATAGTATGTGAAGAATTTCCTCGAACAAATTTGAAGTTTTGAAGTAAAATTGAAATTTTAGCATAGAAAATTTTTGATTATAAAAATTTTGAGAAGAAATTTTCCAAAAGTTCAACAAGTCTATTTCAACAACCTTTCAAATCACTATCAGCTTTTAGTGAACTACTCTGGTAGTAGCAATGTTAAAAAGATAATATTAACAGATTAACTACTCTTAGATCTCATTTTGTCCCTTCTAACATTATTCGTTCATCATGAAATTAATGAACTGTTATTAATTATTTTCTCCAGTCTTTACAATTAACACTGTACCTCAAATTGGCTCAGCTCAGAGAAAGTGAGAAATTTCTCATCTTGTATCTCCCTGGTGATGTAAACTAGCAGAAGCAATAGCAGCGTGACTTAAACCTGTTACTGCTAAATACCCAAATCTTTGGATACAAATTAGTCATTAGGTGACATGAACATTGCTAAATCACTTGTGTTTAGAATTCCACTGTATTATGTTGTGGTGAGCTACTAGAACATGGATACTGTGAGTAAGGAACCATTCCTATTATTTCTCTGAAATTATACCCGTTACTGTTCCTATTGAAATTGCCATATTGCAACTGCCATATTACAGTATTGTAGTATAAAAGTAGTAATTGTCAAAAAATGAGGTAGATTATGCTTGAAATTTAAGAAGAGTGACCAGTTTATGAGTATCAATGGAAAGGGACTACTGATGAATGTGGTGGTACAGAGAACTAACAGTTGATGGAGCCAGTGAAAGCGGAATCTATGTTTATGCAACAACATACAGGGCTGTTCCAGCAAGTCTCTCCGTGGGTCCACACTTTCAGAATCAGGCTACGCAGGAGGAAGAAGGGAATTGAGTTAGAAAGTAAAGGGGAAGAGGGAAGTAAGACAGGTGAAATAGGTGAGACCTATGGTAGAAGAAGGTAAGCTGTAGGCTAAATAATTAGTTAATGAACAGGAGACAGTTGTAGAGGCCAGAATCATTTAATTCCTGGCAATTCAAGACTATTTAATGTTCCAAATTTTCTAATCTTCATGATTTTTCAAATCCTATATCTGCTTTCAATTCCTTTCACATTGCTACTCATATTTTGAAAAATGAGGTTTTGTCCTTTAAAAAAGCAGCAGACTCTACTGTTTGTTGCATAGAACATAAGTTATCATTATGTCAGGATTATGATAAGAGGCTGACTTGATTTATGTAAAAATAATACAGTTTTGGGTGGGTTTTTTTTTACCCCAATGACAGCTAGAGAACACTAAGGGAAACATATAGATGAGGACCCAGAGTCAGCAGGATAATGAACTACTTTCTATGCGTCTTTGGCAATTTGAGGTACACACTACAGAAATAATTTTCTATGCATAATTCTTTCAGACTCTTGTACATTGTACCATCTGGCCCAGAGTTCTATTTCCAGATCACTTTTTGATCTTTACAAAACATCACATAGTATCACTGTCTGTTTGTAATTAGTAGTTATATTTTAGCTCATTCTTTTGCAACAGAGAGAGCTGGTTACATGAACGTGTATACTGACATGTATAGCTATTTCCTGTTAGTGGCCTCCATACTATAGGTTAATGAATATTATTAAAAAAGGATTTTTTTTCTCAACTTTAACAGATGTAGTAGGATTTTTCAGAAGTAGGTTCATTGGAAAACAGATTCTGAAAGTCCTTAAAGCCCTCTTTCTCAAAAGGCAGCAGGAACCTTTGGTAGGAGAGTGTTCCCAAGTATTCAGTTTTCTCCTTTGTTTTTAACATCAGGAGCTCAATAAATATCAAATCAGGAGTTCTTCAGGTTTGGAACTTGGTTTTTTGCCCTTTGCTTGTAAGAAAGAGCTTGACTATATGATATACTTAAAATACATGCACACAGATGTGCACAGGTATCTCTGGCTTTCCTCCCCAAGTAATCAAAACCAAGATCAACAAAGTTGAACTGCAGAACATAATGGTTCTTTGATTTCTAACCTATAGGCAGAGTGGCCTTCAAGATTTTTCTAAGTTTCTCAACAAAATAAGCAAGGGAGAAGTATTTAGTGTTACTCCATGGTAGAATGGATCTTTGATCTTAGCAAGAGATTGGAGCTGCATATGATTACTCAGTGTTTCTCACTGAATGAGAGCGAAGTTTCTGATATATGCAAGCTCTGGATGATCATGCCAAATAAAATGTTGTTTGGTGCAGTTCATAAAACATTTGAGTAACCCTAGCATTCTTGGGGATGAAAAGCACTATCAGCTCATTCACTCCTGACATTAAATTTTCATTCTACTGAAGTTTCAGGGATAGTTATTTTTCATATGGAGCATTTTGCCTTTTGTCATTTCAAAAGCCAGCTGTTCTCTCAGTTTCAGATGACCCCTTAAAGTATAATGAGAATATTATAGGACTTTGAAGGCTAGAAAACACTTCTTGTTGCTATGCTGTAATAAATGATCATTTCAGCACATTGACACAGCGTTCTTTCACCGTGCATAATTTTGCACTTAACATTTACATCATTAAATCTTAACATTCATTCAAATACATAATTTAATACAAGTGTTTTTCACATATACAGTCTTTCTATTTGACTCAAAGAAACTTAAGACTTCAGAAGAAAAGTGCACACAATCTAACTCTTTGGTGATTCTGACCCAGAGAAACCACAGAACCTTCTGTGCTGCACTTTGTGCCCATTGCCTCTTGTCCTGTCTCTGGGCACTGCTGAAAAGAGCCTGGCTCTGTCTTTACACCCTCACTCAGGTATTTATAGACATTGATGAGATCCCCCCTTCAAGACTCCTCCAGGCTACTAAACTGTCCCAGCTCTCTCAGCCTGTCCTCATATGAAAGATTTCTTCCAACCATGGCTATTCTGTGATTCTGTGACTGAGGCAAAGACACTCAGTACCTCAGCCTTTTCCATGACCTGTGTAACCAGGTCCCCTGACTCATTCAGCAGCAGGCATAGACTTTTTCTAGCCTTCTTGTTGTCACCTGTGGATGTATAGAAACCCCTCCTGTTGTCTTTGACATCCCTGGCCAGATTAAATTCCAGTTGGGATCTGGCATTCCTAACTTCATCCCTGGATACTCGGACAATATCTCTGTATTGCTCCCAAGTTAGCTGTCATTCCTTCTGCTACATATATGCTTCCTTTCTGTATTTGAGTTTGGAGTTTGTGCATCCATGCAGGCCTCTTGGCATTTTTGCCTGACTTCCTATTCATTGAGATGGAACTCTTCTGAGCTTGGAGGAAGTGATCCTTGAATATTAACCAATTTTCTTGGATTCTTCTTCCTTTCAGGGACTTATTCCATGGCATTTTACCAAGCAGGTCTTTGAAAAGGCCAAAGTTTGCTCTCCTGAAGGCCAGGATTGTGAGTTTACTTTTCCCCCTCATCTCTCTCCTCATCATCCTGAACTCCACTGTCTCACGGTCACTGAAACCAAGGCTGCCTTTGACCTCCACATCCCTAATGAGCCCTTCATAAGTGCTGAGTTTGATGCCCAGCAGAGCATCTCTCCTTGTTGGCTCCTCTACGACCTGGGTGAGGAAGTTGTCGTCAACACACTCCAGGAACCTCCTGGATTGCTTATGCCCTTCTGTGTTGTCCCTCTAGCAGATATCAGGTGTGTTGAAGTTCCCCATGAGGAAAAAGGCCTTCAAATGTGAGAATGCTCCTATCTGATATGTATAGGGCCTTATCCACTTGTTCTTCCTCATCAGGCAGCCTGTAGTAGACACAACCACAATGTCATCTCTATTTTTTTTCTCTTTAAATCCTTACCCGTAAGCTCTCACCTGGCTCATCATCTGTCCCCAGTCAGAGTTCCATACATTCCAGCTCTCACATAAAGAGCTACTCCACCTCCTCATCTTCCCAGACTCTTTCTTGAAGAGCTTGTATCTCTCCATTGCATCACTCTAGTCGAGGGAGCCATGCCACCATGTCTTTGTGATCTCACCAGGATCGTAAACCTACAGCTGTCCACAGATCTCTAATTCATGTCATTCCTCATGTTGTGAGCATTAGTGTATATGCACATCAGAGTGTTACACGGCAACATTCATCATACTATCTTCTCCAACCTATAAAACTCCAGCTACCTTCACTGTAATCAGATAAAACTCATGCCTGATTTTTACTGGTGCTGCCAAAGCACTATCTTTTGACCTAGAAGTGTTTTATATTTTTATTGTATTTTATTGTCACCTGTAAACTTCTTTGGTTCAAAACTGTTGTTAACCTGTTTTTGCATTCCTTTCCCATGCAAAGGTATTTAAGTTTAAGTAGAGTGCAGCAAAGAAGAACCAATTCTAGTACCAAGACAGCTTGAAAAGGTAAGATGAAACCAAGAATGCAGAGATTTTGAAAAGGTTTGGTATCATCTTAAGAAATCCTCAAACTTTGCTTTTACAAAACCAAAATAAATGGATTGTCTTCCTCTTCTGTCACTGAAAACTGTCAGTCACACATCAAATGGAATCACACAGAGACTTCTCAGGCCTCCGATATTATAATGTTATAAAGCAGAGGATAATCATATTCATACTAAATGCTATTTTTAGTTATTTTGCTCCTTAATACATTTCAGCTGACTCGATGGTGCTCGTAGATTAATCTGAATTTACTGGTATAAAGTGATATAAATAAGAAAATAGTTTTATTCATTGTTCTTTTCATTCATGTGTTACCCTTCTAAAAGACTGAACCTTCTGGGAAGGATGTCGAAGCATTTTTGTTCTTCATAACTGGAGAGTTTTGTCCCCAAAATCTCAGCATCACTTTGCCTTGCAGTCCTTGTTCTGAATACCATAAGACATGGCTGTACACAGAAATATTCTCCAATATTATTAGGTGAGAAGTCTGCACTCCTTTCCTTGAGTTTGGGTTTAAGTCTTGTGATATTGTATTGCTCATTAATTAGTTGCTAGGTAGCTTGCTATAGTTGTCTCTGTGTAGATATGAAATGTTTGTAAAACAATACGATTTGTTCCAAACGTAGCTGTCTGTCTAAGCAACCAAAGCCTGTGATCACATTTCTTCTCATTCTGAAGTCTCATTTTGAGATTTTTCAGGAATTAGAACTGCAACTTCAGACCTCTCTGTGGTCTGGTTAAAGCTGTCTTTGGGATTCTCTCTTCTCATGAAATCCTGACTGCTGACAACAGGTACATTCAAATAGAAAAGTATCATCTGCCTCAGGAATAAATCCCATATGTATTCAAAAGACAGCTTTCTCTGAGCCTATCAATCAGCAAGTCACGTAGGAGAGAATTCAGACATCACTAAGTAAACATGATGACTTGCTCTGTGCTGAAAATATTGATGTTGAATATTCAATATGTAATGAACAACATGAAAATGGTTGTTTGGAATGATTTAAATGCCTGTAACCAGAATCTTTCCAGAAAGGAAAGTGAGCTACACATTGTGTAATTTTATAGTGACACTTAGATACAACATCTACCTATGTCTTTTGGAAACATCTGGAAAAGCAGAGGAATTGTGGAAAAGTGAGAAACAAGCCATGTGTTGCTTTCTTCTCATGTTAGACTCAATAGATACTAAAGTAAAGAGTTGCAGACAGCCAGAGCACCTTCATTTAAAGCAGCTTGTATAATCTTTTATCCCCCCTCAGTTTTGTGAGGTTTCATGGGGGAGGAGGCGGGTGGTGCTTCAAGATGTTGAGAGGAAGAACAGCATCACCAAGAGTTCCTAGGAACTTCAGTTTCAGAAAAAATAGCAGTCATCTAAAAAACCTTTCTTGCATTATATGTTTTTTACTGATACTTCTGTATGCTTCATATTCTAGGAGAGCGTTTTGTTTCCTACTGGCTTACAGACTGTACTGGAAAAGAAGACAGAAGGCCAAAAGATCACCAGAATACTTCTGCTTCTAATGAAAAATTACGTTTTGTACTGGAGTATCAGACAAGTGCATAAGACAGTGCAGACCACCAATTCCTTTCCACCTTCACACACCCCCACCCTGGAAGTCTGGCATTTCTATCTCAGAAAGATAAAATGTGCATGTATGAATACGTCCAGTGATACTATATTTAATGGAATCATAGAGAACACAGTCAAAATATTGGAAGATTAAACTGAATAGTTTCATTTTCCTTTGGTTTATCTATTATAAAAGTAAAGCTTGAAAAATAATAAAAATCATAAAATAGAACTTCTCATTTATGGCAAACTTTTGCCTTTGAAATAGCTGGGTTGCAGTTGTTTGACATCTCTAATGGCTCATGACCATATTCAGTGGAATACAACCATGCTGACTCAGTATATCATACCATCCAAGAAGGAAAGGATACATGAAGATAACACATGAATTTAATTTTAGTGAGGGCCTCTGGGTTCCACCAATGGAAAATTAGTTTGACCATGAGTCTAAACTTGCCCAAGCATAATTTTAAGGCATAGTGGTCCACAGTTGATGCCAAAAAAATAGTTCTGTGCAATATGTCTACTTGTTGTAGATAAAATCAACTCTTTCTTTGACTTATTTCCTTTAGTCACTGTAAGGAACAGATGCATACTTATGTACCAATTAGCTCACGTGGAAGATGTATTGGAAATATTAGGAAAAACTCTCTAGCTAGATGTCAGTCTCTGAATTAGATTGCTTAAAAAAAATGTAGCATTTCAATCCCTTTTTTTTTTTTTTTTTTAAGAACTTGTTAGCTAGAGTTAAAGTCATTCCCTGACAGATGTTTAACTAAGCAGTACTGAATGCCATTCAAATGCCCCTTCACTTATTTAGAGCAGGGATGCGGTTAAACAAGCTATTCCTCACTGCTTCTTAGTGGTGAACTCTGAAGGTTTGGCTGAAGCTTAATGACTGTATGAGCATGACTAATTCCCAAGACAGACTTGGGATCAGTTCCCTCCTCCTTTATCTACAGGAAAATATTTTATTTGTCCATATGATATTTCAGACATGACATATAGCAGAGTGACTGATATGTGGATGATTAACTCCCAATACTGTACTAAACTGATGAAACTGATGCACACAGGAGATTCGTAGACCTTGACTGCACAGCTGGCCAAGCAGTAGCAGAAAAATTCCAATTGAAGAAGTAAGAGAAAGTGACTGGGAACTTGAAGTAAGCCAGCAGTAAAGCATTGTGATATAATATACTATAAAGTGCCTAAGTTCTCCAAATCAACATAGTTGAATATTCTATTAGTCTGAGTGCAATGCCATTTTTTTCTGCTGAGAGAATAATTTCAAACATATCTAATACAAGGACCTGCAGGCTTTTTTGCTCCTTTTTTTCTTACATATAGGGTCCCAAGTTACTACAGGTTTCTACAATTCTGGAAAGATATCAGCAGTTTCGAGCATTTCTGGCTAGAATATTAGTGAAATTAGGAGAATAAACCCACAGATGAACAACCCATGCTTCAAATTATACTTAATGTTTTCGGAGTTTATTTTTTTTGATTGGTTGGTTTGTTGTACCTTTTTTTTTTTGTTCAGGGTTGTTGGTTGGTTGGTTGGTTGGTTTTGTGGGGTTTTTTAAACAATAATATGAAAATGGTATGACTTTTTGCTGCTAGAACAACTTTGGGTGTACTGTGAAACAATAATGTATTTTTGTACAAATACAACCTGGAATATTTATCAAATGTTTGTTTTCCATACTAAAGCCCCAAATAGGTACTGAATATATTTACATTGGTTGAAAATTTACATTGGTTGAAATATCAAAATATTTTTAAGTAATCTAATATTTTCTTTAATATTTTATTCATATTTATCACATAATAATAATAATTCCTGAGAATGTACCATGTGTTTATGACTGTGCATCCTATATATGGTTTGAGAAAAAATGTACTCCTCTAAAGGGGGAGCAAAAATATTTGCTCGACTTTCAGAAATTTTACAGAAAAATTACAGTTTTGGACATTCTGTTGGGATTGAATTTCCCAACTACTTTCTTACAAGTTTGTTAAAAAAATGAAATCTTTAATGTCACCCTTAAAATGGTGTAATTTTAATTTCATGTAGGTATTAAAGCAATGAACCATTGGTGGATACTAAAACATAATACACAGATAATTCCACATTAATTTTTGACATTTGCATGAAGTCACAACCCTATCACTTTTGACATTAATGTCACATAGTTTTTGTGGGAAATTTGATCAAAAAATTCAGACCAGAAGAATGTGGGCAGTCTCTTCTATTGCTTCTATACAAGGAGTTATTCTTGAATTAAGAAAATACAGACAATCAATTAAATCAATGTTTTCAAGATATCATTGTTATAAAAATAAATTCTATTATACTGTAAAGATGTATTATAATGTAACCCTTTTCATATGTTTTTATGTCTTGCTGATAAGAAAATTAAAAAAAATAATATTTCCATATGTTATAGAATCTTCAGATAATATTTACTATAAAAGGACTTTCTTTTAAGAGGACATAACGCAGAAAGTGTGTGTGTCATTGGTGAAGTGGATTTAACCCCATAAAAACTGGTATAAAGACAGAGACAACAGTGCAAGAATGATCTCATAGGAGCTACTATAGCCCTACTTTGAACATTTTTAAGCCTTAAAACAGCGGTATCATATATTTAGAGGGCAAACCTCATTTCTGCAGGTTGCGTTGTTTTGATTATTTCCACAAGTGCATTCAACTCATAGAAAGATCCGAATTTCACAGGGAAGAGAAATATGGTGGAAAGGGCAATTCCATCATTTTCAAACACAAATATACTAGCTTTTGACAAAATGTTTCCACGCTGTTGAAACTTTTACAGGTTGAGTGTAATTTCAGCTTTCTCTGGTGGACTAAGATTTAAGTATCTGTCTAGAGAGGGTCTGTCAGAAAATATAGTCTAAATGGGGTGACTTTCCATTTGGACACAGCACTTTGTCCCCAAAGAAGCCTAGATAAACAGTTCACACTGCACAGTTAGAGATGAAACCTACCCTAGAACAATTCTGACAAACTGGATTCACACAGCATAGGTAAGCCTTTATGCTGCCTAAGAATCATAGAATAGAAATGTTTTGTGCTGGCTTTATTACTTAGGACAGGGTATAGATTCCTCTAGAGCTATACATCTTGGCTTCTTCTGCTTGTTTTGCGCTTATCATTTATGTCCCTTCCAAAAACAGATTGTTTTAACCACCATTCATCTGATAAAGCTATACGTCACTTACTCATGGCACACTGTATCTAGTTCAAAGAGTAACCTTATTTTTCTAAAAAAGACTATACACTGATACAGTGCTGTATATTTTTATTAATTCAGAATACGGTAAATATGATACTTAACAGAATTTCACATTAATTCTCTATAAGTAGAATGTTTAAAATTTCCATGTTTTTATTCTTGCTGTTAAACTGCAGATAAATAATGTTCAAAACTGTTTTGAATCCCACTTATTTGAATCATTGAGACCAACGAATGGTCATCAGTGAGATGGTAGTATTTAGATGTCAGGTGCTGTATGAAAACAAAAATTTTTAAAAAAGCAAACCTTCAATTATTTTTTTCTTGTAAAATTTTACAATACACAGTTTAAAAGAAAATGGATGTAGCTGATGGAGGTTTCACTCCTCGGCACTTCAAACTGTTTTGTTTCTGTCTTTTCCCAGTTACACAAAATATGACTGACTCTATACCCTATTTTGAGACGCCACCGATTATATTGCATTTGATAGCCTTCTCTGCTAGGCCAGAATAATGGTAATGTTAATATATGAAAATAAATCACAGTCAGTGTGTGCTCTTTGTGACAGTAGGAAAAAGTCTTTAAATAATAATAGTGGAATTTTTTGCCTTTATAACTGAAACAAATTAAGCTTGAGTGGAAAATCCCTTAAGATCAGTCGTCATGTTATTGCAAGGAATTGCAGTAAAAAGAACATGTATCAGCTTGTCGTCTCCCAAGATGTCTGCACAGCTTAACCATCAAAGATTAGACTTACATTTTCCTGGTGCCTTTACTGTGGCATCCTCTGGCTTTTATTCATCAGATCTTTGTTAACATTTTCTGTAGTTTTCCTATTTCTTTTGACCATGAACAGACATGTTATTGAACTATTAACATGTTGCTCTTTTTAAACAGCAAGTTCTTGTTCGCTCTACGTTAACATTACCCCAAGAGTAATAGTGCAAAAGTAATTATTAGGTTATTAATTTAACAAAGTCTTCATTTTAAATGTAATCACGTTCAATTTCGAGAATAAAGCTATAGACTTGCCACTTAATTTTAACATGAAAAAAATAGTCATAAATCACAGGAAGTATAAATGCCAGTGGCTCTGTAAGAGGTAACATTTTATTGTTATTAATATTTCTAGAAAAAAAGAAGTTTACAACTCAGAATGTCTTTATGATGAAGTTTATATAGTTTGATTTTAATACATAGCCATATCTACAGGTATGACAGACTGCAGTTTAGGCACACTGGTTATTTGCAGTAGAGATGAGAAGGATCTGCAGATGAATTTGTTCAGGGCTCCATGCTGTGACTTATACATTAATCATGAAGCATTGTGCTTATGCAAATGTGTAGCAGACCAATTAGGCATACAGCACAGAACATTGGGAATAATGTTATGAACTATTGGGCCCCTGAAATATGATCCTTGGCCAAATTTTCAAAAGCGAGTAGATCTGAGATGCCTTTTTACTTTTGAAAACAGGTGTACAATTGTCTTCTTAGTGCTTATTTCATGCCTTCAACTTTAAAATAAAGCTTTATCCCACTTGGCATGATTTTTTTCTAGTCACTGAAGAGTAGCTGTGGATATTCTGAATCACTGACAAGAAAATAAAATGTTCATTCAGAGCACAGACGTGCTGAGAATGTTGACAATCCTTTAATATTTGGAGAATTTTTCCTGTGTGTTTTGAGCATTCTGCCTTCTGAAAATATTGAAGCTGGATTTGGCACTTTCTTCCTTCTTGCTACAAGATGTGATTAACCAAAATATTCTGATTTGCATTCTAAAAATTCAATGTCTTAAATGCAAACATGCAGAATATTAAGCATTCCACTTTAGGATACAAGGTTTCATTAGACAAATTAATTCACATTCTTGTCCAGAAATTTCTCTTTAAGGAAATTACCAGCATGTGTTTCCTTCTTCCCTGGATGTTTGTCAAGTTTTCTTCACATTTTTTAGTACGACTGGGTAAAAATTAAACAGTAATGTACCATTTGTCCTGATTTCCCAGGAACATCCATGACAGACAGGCCATGAGTAGCCCTGAGTCAGCTGGGAGTTTCAGTCAGGGCAGCTGCCCCAAGCTGACTCACAGGTGTGTCCCATAGCACTGACATCAAGCTCATTGTAAAAGGAAGGAGTATCCTGAGGGTGGGGAGTTCCTTTTCTTGAGGCTTCTCTTTCTTGGCCTTCTGTTGATAGTAAGGATGAGGCTGAGCAGAATCTTGTATACTTTATGTTGGTGATTGTATTAGTTTTGTTATTTCATTAAATCTGCTTCTACTTCAAACCATGAGGCTTTTCCCTTTTTTTCCCTCTATTCCCATTCTCAGCTGGGGTAGGGTCATTGGGTGGTAGAGCAACTGCTACAGTTTGGCCTTAGGTACAGGCTAAATGTAGACAACATGCCTTTTTGAAGCTACTGTATAGAAAAAGAAATCAGTACTTACAATTGAAGTCACCAGTGTCGCAGTAAGCGTGGCACAAATTCTTTCATGACTAAACAATCCTAAAATAATGGCATTTTTCACTAAATAAACTCGTCTTGTTTGCTGGGGTTTTGCCATTTGGTCCATATATTATTCAGTTTTACACAGATCAGTGTGTAGATCAAATTGCTTCTATACATAATAGTGAAACACATGGTGCTGTTTATGCGTAGAAGAATAATCCCTGACAACAAACCCAAATGTCTAGAGACTGTCATAGAAAGAAAGAACTATGACCTTTTAACAAATGTGCCAATATGCTTAGAAATATCTGAAGATGCCCCTTGATGTGGTGACTCATGATGCACTGAGATACTAGTGGAAATTGATGTTCCAGCTGCAGTACAGCATCAAATGGAAACCAAACAACGCAATTTTTATGTGGAAGGCAACAGTTTTCTCTCTTAAAAGATATGAGAGAGAAAGAGAGACAGTATGTGAGTGACAGACTGTGATTTTCAAATTGCAGAGTATTGAATTGAATATCACATCACAGGACCATGAGGAGGCTGAGTCTTCTTCCTGTCCAGCAGGGGATTATTAGAGACTCTTACAAAGAAAAGTTATATCTTTTGCTTTATTTTAGGATCATATGAGTACTTTTCCTGAATAATCGTGTGTTCTGTCATCACATCAAGAAAATGATAGGAAAATATATTTATCGTTATTAATGATTAGTATAGGGACTTTGTAGAAGGCCATAGGTTCATAACTTCTAGATAGCAAGCTGCGAGAATGCAGACCTTGGAAAGTTAAGCAGTCATCTTATATCCTATCAAAATAAATAAAACAGCAAGGGTGAAATTCCAGAATTTGGAAGTCTACAGCATAATTTCTATAAACTCCACATTTTAACTTAGATGCTCAATGAGCTAAAATTTCAAAAATCGATTTTTGATTTGACTGAGGTCAGTATTTATTGTATTAAAAAGTATTTGATATAATTAGGAAAGGGAAATAAAGTGAATTCTGTGGTGAAGTGACCACCTTTGCTCACACATGAGCATCAAGTTTTCCCAGCATGATTGTTGTAGGCAGGTTTAAAAAAATAAAAGCTAAACCAGAAAACAAACGAGCACTATATTTTTTTTTCTTTTCATTTTAAATCATTTTAAAGCATTTTTCAAGTTCTAATTAACTAAATAAACACATCAAACATCCAGCTTTTCTGTTTGTTTCTTCTGTCTGCCAAACACTCATCCTCTCTGGAAGATTGAAATTAAGAAATTTAAAAAATTTAAGCAAGGCTGAAATCAGGGCATTCCCAAGTGCACAAGCTTTTTATATATACATTTTTACTTACTGTATGTTTGATGTTGGGGAAAAAAAAAAAAGGAAAAATGTGAAAAAATAAAATCCTGTTGAGTCTCAGTGCACTGTATTACACATGTCAAATATTTGAGGAGATAGATGTGTTTTTCTAGAATATTCTTTAAATAAGAGAAAAAGTAGTGCTGGTAGGGTTGCTCAGTTGGGAGAAATTGCAGATGAAGAGGGAATGTACACAGTGCTAGTGGAAAGTAAAACAGAGATGTAACTTCTTTTAAAAGACCTTGTACAGGAATCCACCAGTTCCTTCAGGAAATCTTAAAAAAGCTCTTAGAAAAGAGTTCTTTTTATCTTTGCCTTTTTGCAGTTTTTAGTCACGGTTTCATAATAATAGTATCTTTGTTAGACAAGTAGTTATTGCCTATGACAATCAATACTACTTCTTTTGAAAGAAAATACCACTCATTCATTTTTGAAAACACATGACATCATTAGGCACCATTGGCTATATACATGGTAGCAAGACTTGAACCCATTTAATGCTTATAGTGCTTTATAAACATTCTGAAAACTTTCTTTTTCTTATTTACATTTAGTTCAATCATTATCTTCTGCTCTGGCCATTACTACAGTGCCCAAAATCTCTCTCTCCACTCCACATCTTCCCATTTAATCTTTTGGTGAAAAAAAAATACTTTTCCTCTAGGATCTGAAGGCAGTCAGTGAGTGCTTATGAGTTAGGAACTCTGGCTCTTGATGCAGGTCTGGGTGTGATAAGGGAAGGACTTCCTGTACAGCCAGTGGGAACAATTTATGAAGACATCTCTGAAATTTCAGCTCTGGACTGGAGCAGGGTGAGCTTTCAGGAGCTGATGAGAGTAATGAGGCAAAAGGGTGAGTTCCACAAAGACAATTGTTACCTGTAATTTAGCAGAGTGAAATCTTAACTTTCCACTGTGCCAAGTAAATAATACTCTTGACTTTGCAGGGTGAGCAAGGAATACTGTGTTTTGAAGTTCTCTTGAATTACTCTTAGTAGCTCTAGAGAAATAATTCAATGTTAATTGAACAGGGTAATATTAAATATTAATATTACTGCAGTAAGAAAAGAAGGAATAATTACCATGTTAAAACTTCCCTTAATATTATGGCAAATCTTATGCTTTCAGAATACAGAATAAGGAAACTTTGGCTTCACAGGCCTGATACTTTTTTTTAACCTAAAAGTTAAAATCGAGATTAAATCCCCTAACTGAAATAATAATATAAAAATACTTTTTGAACATCTTGTCTTTCTTGAGTAACATTTTGATCTTCACTATTTGAATCAATAAGTACTCAATATCTGGGATAAATACAACTAGTAAATAGTGAATGATTAAAACATTTTTTATTTCAGCCTTTGATTACAAAAGGACTAATTCAAGAACTAAAATAACATTTAAAATAATTCTTAAATAACTTCAGTTAAAAAGGTTTTTTTCTCTTTTTTAATAGAAAGTAAATAGGGAATAGAATAAAAATGTGGTTTTGCTGCCGTAGAAACTCCCTCTGGAAAATATGGTAGTCCTACTGCACAAGCATAATCATTGCAGAACTTTATAAATTTGAGTTTGTGAACAAGAATATTTTTTTTTAAAAAAATATCTCTCTTGAATCAATGTGAAGTACTTTATTTTAAATGTAGAAAGCCTCCTTTCTTCCTTCTTATCTTAGAAAAATAAATTTCAAAGCATAAACACTATTCCATACTGAAGAATACCAGCAGTAGGACCTGTGCTAGAAGATTAAGTGCTACTGTTTGGGCTGAGGCTGTTTTATTTTTATCTTAAAAGGAGTTTTGCATGTTCCTCCATCTTTTGAACAGTTTTCCTGAGATCTCTTTCCCTGACAGTCCTTGCATTAATGTTAGGGTGATTTCCTCAGCTCCTCTGATTTAAAAGTGGACTACTACACCTTCTAGTAAGCTGACTTGAATCTTGTCTGACACATGGGCTTCAATCTTCACAAGAAATATATGCATCCAGCAGTAATGGTATCAAAACTAAGCCTTTTGACAGTAAAGCAGCACTTAGCTGACTGGAGACAGGATCAAAGTTCTTGAAACAGAACGACATTTTAGAAATGTTTTGTGAGTGTCAAAACATGTTCTCTTCTGAAATGCATGGCTGACTCCTCCAGTTCATCTCCATGTCCTTTAAAATTTTTTTGTGTGTTCTATTTTATTTATTTTCTTGGAGCCCACTTCAAAAAGCACTGCAAGGTTTAATGTTGATTATAGCCCTAGTAACTCTTTCAAAGTTGTTTCCTTAATTGTGCTAGCCTCTTTGATTTTTGAAGCTCTACTACATTTTAAACAATGAGGTTCAAATGCCCACATAGCAAGGAGGACTTTCAGAAAGTTTGGGCATTATTTGACAGGTATTTCAGGTTTTTCTCTGTATATCTCTGGAAAGGAGACGTGAATGTCCTGGTTCCCCAGGCAGAGACCCATGGGCCAGCCATGCAGGCAGGCCATGAGTAGCCCCGAGTCAGCTGAGAGTTCCCATCAAGGCAGCTGACTCACAGGTGTATCCTATACCACTTCATCATGCTCATTATAAAAGGAGGGAGCTCAGTAAAGGTGGAGTTTCTCCTCTCCCTAAGGTTTCTGCTTTGTGGTCTCCTGTTCCTGCTGTTGACATCAAGGACTGGGCTGAGTAGAACACTCTATACTTCATGTTGATTGTTGTTTCAGTTTTGTTATTCTATTAAATCTGCTTCTACTTCAACTCATGGGCCTTCTCCCTTTTTTTCCCTGATTCTCCCTCTCAACTGGGGAGGGAGCATTAGACGATAGACTGCTACAGTTTAGCCCTGAGTACTAGCTAAATGTAGACAGCGAAATACGTGGACAATAAAATCTTATGATTTGTGAGCTCACAAAGTTTAGCTTGGTCCTGGGGAAGCATAGTTTTCCTAAGTTTCTGTCTGTAAACAAAGATATAACTTGCCAGGAACTTTTCCCTATAAAATTCTTTTTCTCATTACTGACAAGAAGCTCTGAACTTGATGTCTGTGTGAATCCTTGTAGTCTTTCCTTCTGTACTCATGCCATCAGTTTGCTTATAAAGGAAGCATACCTGTTTACTGTTGTAGTTCTTAGGTGTGTCCCTTAATTTCTCAAAGAGTATAAAGAAATCAGTCCTCCACAGCAAAATTTAGAAAACTTGTAAAAAATAGAACAAACAACAACATGAACTGATTGAATGACTTCACAGAGATCTGTTCCTCGGCTTCAGAGAAGCCAGGTAGCTTTACAAGCCAGAAATTTCATTAAAAAGGAATTACAGGAAAATATCATTCTTCATTTAATCAGTATAAATTTGTTCCCCAGTCTTCTAAAAGCATCAGAAATGGTAGCTCTTTTTTCTGGACTAAGCCCTCTGAAACAGTGAGAAAATTAGTTTGCTCATGTCTACAAATTGTTTGCTAAGAATAAATTTCCATGTAGTCCAGTTTGTAAATATGTTCAAGCTATTTGTGTAATAGTGAGTAGGGCTGATGTTCTAATTTGTTTAGAAAGTCATGTACAATGTTTGCTCATTTGTGACTAATTTCTAAAACCTTGGCATGCTTTTAAAACACATTAGTTCAACTTTTACAGAACTCTGCCTGAATGACTTTAGTAGAATTAGTTTAGTCAAACTGATTTTATTGCTCTCATAGATTACTGGCCTTATGGACTAAGTTTCTCTGTGAGTGAATGTATGATTGTCAGTTGTCATAAGTGCTGGGAATTAAACTTGTGTATTGAGTGGAAAATAGCTTCCTTATGAGGAGAAAAGGTGAAGTAAGAGTAGGGTAACAAGTGGACACTTAAACTCTTGTTTTACTGACATGATAATATTACTGCTCGTTATTTAATGACTTATGTTTTTTGTCTCAGGCACAAGTGGTGCTCCCCAGAGCTCAGTTTTGGAGTCAGCTCTGTTTAATATCTTTATCAATGATCTGGACAAGGCAATTGAGTGCACTCTCAGTAAGTTTGCAGATGACACCAAGTTGGCTGGGATTGTTGATCTGCTGAAGGGTGGGAAGGCTCTGTAGAGGGATCTAGACAGTCTGGATCCATGGGCCAAGGCCAGTTGTATGGGGTTCAACAAGGCTGTGTCAAGTCCAGCACGTGGGTCACAACAACCCCATGCAATGCAACAGGCTTGGGGAAGAGTGACTGGAAAGCTGCCCAGCAGAAAAGGACCTGGGGGTACTGGTCAACAGCCAGCTGAATACGATGAGCCAGCAGTGTGCCCAGGTAGCATGTTTCAGAAATGGTGTGGCCAGCAGCACTAGGGAAGTGATTGTCCCCCTGTAGTCAGCACCAGTGAGGGTGCACTTCAAATACTGTGTTCAGTTTTGGGCCACTCACTAGAAGAAGGACACAGCTGCTGGAGCATGTCCAAAGAAGAGCAACAAAGCTAATGAAGGGTCTGGAGCACAAGTCTTATGAGGAGCAGCTGAGGGACCTGGGGGTGTTCAGTATGGAGAAGAGGAGGCTGAGGGGAGACCTCATTGCTCTCTACAGCTCCCTGAAAGGAGGGGGTAGTGAGGCAGAGGTCAGTCTTTTCTCCCAGGTAACAGTGATAGGACAAGGGGTAATGGCCTCAAGTTGTACCAGGGGAGGTTTAGATTGGTTATTAGGAAACATTTATCACCAAAAGGGTTTTCAGGCAATGGAACAGTGGTTGAGTCACTATGCCTGGAGGTATTTAAAAGATATGTAGATGTGGTGCTTAGGGACACTGTTTAGTGGTGGACTTGCCAGTGCTAGGTTATTGGTTGGACTTGATGGCCTTAAAGGTCTTTTCCAACCAAAACTATTCTATGATTCTAAAATGAAGAAAGACAACTTGCACTGAATAGATAACTACTCAGCACCTAAAGATCAGCAATATGAGTCTCATTGCTGTTGTCAGAATAGCTAAGGACTCAGAAACTTCAAGGCTTCGCTATGTAGTAAAACTGCACAGCAATAGGGTGCCACAGAACAGTTAGTCGCTAAAGAATGAACAGATGAATAAACAAAATGTCTAATGCTGATAATGTTCCACATACAGATCTCTGGAGTTAGTCAGTGATCATATAAAATCATTCAAACCTTGACAACCAGGCACTGTGTGTGTGAATCTGAGACAATATCGGCAATCTGATTAATTTATCCTGAACATTCTCCTTAAGTTAATCCTTACAAGTTTGGTTTCTATGACATCAACTTGTTTCTTTGTTTTCCTGAAAGCCAGTTTAGAGGTACAGATTATCACCTGTATCACCTGTAGTATAAAATGCTTACAGTTCCCTGGCTGCAACAACCAGCCAGGAAAGAAAAGTCAGATTCAACTCCTTTCTGTACCTTATCTCACATGGTTATCCTCTTCTTCATTTCAGAGAATACAGCTTTTTTTTTTTTTTCTTCTTTCCTGTTTCTTTTCCCTCCGTAACCAGTGAATGTTGATTTGTCTGATATGATTTGCATAATACCAAGCTTTATCTATATTAGTAGAGAATATTATAACACAGGATACTATTAACTTGATATCCCCATAACTTCACTAATTACCTCATTGAAGATAAATTTTGCATTGCTGCAGAGTCTAAGAAGAAAAGGACTAGGATAAGGATGCTGGACAGGGTGCTAATCAGACTATCTATGGAATACTAGTTCTGGCAGATGCACCCGCCATGATGGTGCTTTGTCTCGATAAGCGGTGTGCTTTGTCTGGACAGCCTCGCCTGGTGCCAGGTTAGCAGCCCCCTGCAGGGAGGGCCCCTGGCTCATTAGAAGTGCCCACAGACCAGACTCGACGTGGGTATAAACGGGGCCCTGCCGGAGAACCAGTTTGAGTTGGTTCTCCTGGGAGCAGCAGGTCTGCAGCCGGGGACGCTCCCCGTGGGCCGGGACGCCGCCCAAGGAAACTCCCCGGGGCTGAGAGCCCTCGCCATCCTCCCCTTGGTGAGTGAATATTTCTTCTGGATCTCCTTGAGTGAGCCCTCGCCCCTGTGGGCGAGTGATCGGATGTTTTGGGTACCCTTGGGTGGGAGATTTACCCCCTTTGGGGTGAGTGTGCGCCTTTTTGAGTCATCTTTCTGAGGTAAATTAATCCAGCTGTGTAGTGATAGATTCCCGACTGACATCCGAACTTGTGTTTTAATTTTAGTCTGTCAGAGTGTTAAGTAGTTCTGTTCAAAATCCATCTTTAATTTTGAGTAACCGCCCTGTCTGTGTGTGAGCGCCTCCGCCTGGCACCCGGGCTCGGGGTTGGCTTGGGTTGTTTGAGCGTTTGAGGGGCTGCTCTGCAGATTTCGTGGGTGCCTCCGCGACTCTAGAGAGAAGGTTTACAGATGAAAATAACTTCTTTTTCAAGAGGCCTTAGACAACAGTTCTGCTTATCAGGAAAAGTGACAGTTGTTTCAGAACAGTCTGCCTGTTTTCAAGGAATCCTACCCTCATTCCCTCTCTCGTGCAGCTTCTCCTTACCAAATCCATCATTACCCTTACTTCTGTGGGTATTTCTTAGCTGTAAAGAAAGTTACCGTAGAGGGACAGCTGCCTGTCTAGGATTACAAATTACAGCAACATTCTTATTCTAACCAGTGGTCTCCTGTGCTGGACAGACTCATCATAGGTGCTGACAGCGCTGTTTCTCAGAGGTCTGTTTCAGTCTAGTGTCAAATGCTTCTAACACATTGTGGAACAGTGGATGTGTCTTTTTAAGTATGCCTCACTGCATTGATACTTCCATTTTTGCATATATTGTATACTGTTATTTATGTTGTTAATTGAAAACCTCTTCTTCCTGTCTGAAAAGGTTAGTATCCATAATTTACTCAAAAAGGTTTGTCATCAAAAAGAGTATACTTCCTCTTAAAGCTGACCATAATTAACAATTAAAGTAGTGCAATGATTGTTCTGTGTTTAAAATAGGCCTGTCAGTCCCAAAAATTTATAGCCCTATTCAAAAAATTCACAGATTAGTAGTAAACATTAACTGACTCCATTTGTAAAAAAATATGTAAAACACAACTTGGTGTTTACTCTTTCTCTGCATGCATAATTCCAGCCCTCTGGTTTAAATTTGTTTTATGACAGTAATGATACCCAGCATGGTACGAGTAAAAGACCAACACATCCTTGTAATCAAGATATATTTGGAAGGTTTAGCAACATTCTTTTCTAAACACATTTTCATAGGTGCTCTGCATTTTGAATGGCTTCTTTTGGTAACTGGAGCATTGCAAAATATTCCTGTGACCTTTCAGATGTGCAGCTTACAAAGTAGCTGAAGGGATGCAGCAACAGCCATTGCACTGTTACAAATCTCCTTTGCAATTATAATGCTATCTTACAATGCATTTGAACTGTGGTGAAATCTACCTCACAGTTTTATAGAAGGCCCATTGAATCAGAAATGTTCCACAGTTCTGCAGCTGTTACTTAGATGTGGGGTTTTTTTCATGGTGTTAAATCAGTTGATTCTTAAAACATTGATTTAGGCCCTTAGGGCTGGGCACTGATCTAACCCACGCTTGTTCAAAACTGAATTTTAGATAAGCTCTCCCCCATACTGGAAGAGAACAGTTTAGATGTTCAAGGAAAAGTTGGTGACCTATCCTTTTTAAAATTGAAAATTTTACTACTTAGCACTCCTAGACTTGCATAATATTTAAGGCACTCTAAGTCGGATGAAGTTAGGAACAAAAATATTTGAGCAGGCTGTCTTCTAAAGAATTCAAAATTACCTTTTATGCAATTTGTCATATAATTAGTAATAGTAACATTTTTTAAATTCAGAAAATCATACCTTGTATTCTAAAAAAACTGCCAGTCATGATAAAGGAATTAGTCATTCTAAATTTTCAAGAACTGCAGGTACTTTGAAAACCACAAACAGGAAGATCTAGGAGGATGTAGTAATGGCATATTGATAACATTCTTTTAAAATTAAATGCCTTGATATACTTGCTTATTTACAATGTATTTGAATGTAGTTAATACATTTATTAATATTTTACAAGCAATATTCCAAATCAAACTATATATCAAGTATATTTAAGGAAGGTAAATTTCAGTGCACTATTTATGTATAAATAATTGGATAACATGAACATAACACATAAGTCATTATCACAATGAGATGTAACTGCCTCATGCAAGGAAAAGGACTTCCATACTGCAAATGGAATATAACATTGAATTTTTGTTGGAAATAAATGTTTGGAACAGCAACACTGGGCAGCCCTTATGGGTATGAGTTCCCTCATATAAAACACCATATAAGTTGCATTCACACTGTCTGTCAATTCTTGTGGTTTACCCAAAGGAACAGGTAATGCTAAAGCAAAATACTAAGCCATGGTAAAGAAACTGCAGTGCCATCTTAGCACAATGCTAGACTAATTAGCTATGTTGAGGATAACCTATCCTTAGAAGGTCCACGCTATTGTATCTATATTTTGTCTGAGACCAAAACATTGATCAAGCAGATAGTTTAGAGCAAGCTGTGTTTCATTATTCAGTGTAGGTATTAATTCAGTGTAGATATTAATTACTTTGTTGCATTTACACATGCTCCACTGGTGAAAGTGCAAAGCCTTCAAATATCAGACTACAATGCAAACATAAAAAAGGCTTTATGCAAGGTTTTGTAAGAAAAGACTTGCAACAGAACACGTGGAAATATGAAGTGAATCGTGTCCACATACATCATGGTGAATTTTAGCAGATTAGTTTTTCTTCCTGCAAAAAAAAAAGAAAGTCATATGCAAACTAATGAACTTATGGGTAGCTGAGCAATAATGTGTTTTTCCTGTGACTGCCATAATCAAAGACAGCACTTTGGATTTATGCATTCTTGCACTGATCATTGATCACAGATTCATACTTCTACCCATGGTTTTAGGTAAGGCAATTGCAATGTTATTTAACTAACTTGCTATATCATGTTGTTGGGCTTCTAGTCTAGAAATTAATATTTATCAATGTGAAATGCTAATGGACAGATCTGCTAAGATATTATTTTGAAATTATTTTAATAAATCAGAAAAAGGGTCCAGTAATTGAGCATGTTTTATCTACACAAAAAAGCTCATAAACTTTTCCTATGTATACTGGATTTATTATATTTCTCCAAAGCAATTTAAAAGGCACTGAATTATATTCCCTTTCAGATTCTGAAAAAACTTAAGTAATAAAACCAGAAAAGTTGCTGCTGAAATTCATTTTCTTATAGATTTATAGGAAAACTGAAAACTGCTTTGATGTCTTTTGCATTCCCTTGACAGTAAAAAAAAAAAAAAGAAAAAAGAACTTCTATTAAATTTAACAACACTCTCCTCCTCTCCCCCCACTTCAAACCTCATTTATCTTTTATGAGCCCTGGGCATCTTGCCATAATAAAGCTGTGTATAATACTAGAATTCTATAATCATTTTGCAGTTTCTTCTTTTTTTTACCCTATCAACTCACTGTGGCATTGACCCTGCCATTTAAGAAGATGATTTGAATGGGTCAACACTTTAAACACTACAGCATGTAGTTCAATATTCAAAGCCCTGAACTTAAGTTCTTACCAATTAAGTTACCCAATTTTCAGAGGGATTGTTAGCTCTGCTTGCTGCTAATAGCATTCCTTGCAGCTTAGCTTTGCCTAAAAATAGCAGCTGGGATTTACAAGTTTTCAGGAGTTTGGGGAAGAAGAGAAAATATATTAGGAAATGTATAAACATGTTACACATCTTTGAATTCAGTAGATTTTTTTTTTTTTGTTATTGATTTCCGTGAGATGGTTTTCCAGGATGGAATTATGAATTTCTAGTGAATCAAAAACCATCTGATTATATCTCAAATATTCTGAAGGTCTTTCTCACAAGAGTTAATATCTCTACTGAGGTCTGTTGTGGTTTCCCAGGAATAGAACCATGGGCCAGCCATGGCAGCAGGCCATGAGTAGCCCTGAGTCAGCTGGGAGTTTCAGTCAGGGCAGCTGCCCCAAGCTGACTCACAGGTGTGTCCCATAGCACTGACATCAAGCTCATTATTAAAGGAGGGAGTTTACAGAGAGTAGAGAATTCTTCCTGCTGCGCCTCCCTTTTGGTCTTCTGCTTCTGATGCTCCTAAGGATGAGGCTGAGTATAACCCTGTATACTTTATGTTGGTGACTGTATTAGTTCTGTTTAAATCTGTTTAAACTTCAACCCATAGGGCTTCTCCCTTTTTTCCCCTATTCCCCTTCTCAGCTTAATTTTTTCAGATTTCCAAGCAGATAGATCATGACCCTCTTTTAGTATCTAATCCCACTTTGTCTTCATTTTAAGGCATTCCATTGTCTGATTCAACAAAGCCAAGGACGAAATTGTTGTTGATTTTGTTTGAGTTGAACCAAACTATTAAAAGGGAGTTTTTTCTTCTGTTTTTGTTTGGTTATTTTTATTTTTGTTTTAATATAGACATCTGTAATGAAAAGGCCTATCTCAGAGTATCTGTCCAGATCTCTCTTAAAAAGGCTGGAGGAAAAAATAGGCATTTGAGGTGAATGATGCTAATGTAGAGAAGCAAAATATTTCCAGTGAACATTTCCCTACAATTGCCTTATTTTCCAGGGATTATACCTGAAGTTAGATTCCTATGTCTGTACCATGCTGTTTAATACTAGATGACAGGAATCCCATATTGTCAGTTTCACTTTAACACAAACATGAGATTTTTGCCACTTATTTCCACTGAAGTACAGTATAATTCATTGAAACATCCGTAAGCAACACAAAAATCTGTATTCTGAAGAAGTATAAATGTAAATAATCACTGTATTCATACTGTTCAAATGCTATTCAAAGGAAGAGCTTTATCTGAAGGACATACTACATACTGTTTTGTGAGTTTTGATCTATAAATGTCACCAGTAACCGAATATTTAACTCCTGCATTCATCAAGTGAAGCCATACAGCAGAGTTAAAAAATATGAATGTGGGAGAAGAGCAAGCCTTGATTGATAAAGCTTTGAAACAAGTCTTGCAGGTGCAACTACAAAACAAAGAAGGGGGAGATGTGGGAGAAGGGCAAGATGACATTGGCCTGTCAACCCTGTGTAGCCCCTGGGCCAGCAGTGAGACTTTGATCAGAAGCAGGCCCTGGGAGTGAGATAAGAAACTGCTGAGTTGTGCTGGAAACTGTTAAATTGTGCCAATGTGGCTGGAAGAGCAGCAACCCAGAACTGTGGGAAGTTCTGCCCCGTGAACAGTGTGTGATTGGGAAGCACGGTGTGTGTTTTAAGTAGTCTTATGCTGATAGGAGAAAAAGTAGATAACTGCTTAACTGTTGATTTGCTAACCATGAAGTAAGCACCTTAACCATAGCATAAATATGCACTGTTGTAACAATAAAATGTTTTTCCTTTGCGCTTCATGGAGAGACTGTGCCTTACTATGCCTCATATGAAAAAGAAAATAAGTAGTATTATACAGAAAGTAATTTCAGATATACTTCTTTTGAAAATGTTGAATGTATAGTTTTGAAAGCCCAGTTAAGGCAGTGGCTGACGTTTAATCTCCATCACTTGCTTCCTGTTTGAAGTGCTGGGGTCTGAACCCCAAGCCCTGAATTAAGGTTGACATATGGGTGGGCCCCATGGTCCTTCAAAAGGAGGGGATGAGTTTGCCTTTTGGCTTTCCTCCAAGGTGTGGTGGCCTTGTAAGGAGAGCCCTTGGGTAAACAAGCCCCAGGTGCCCTGCATTGGGTAAATGAGTGCCAGGTGTCCTGCTTTGGGCATAAAAGCTGGGACCACTTGCAGGAAGAGTTGGAGTGTCTGTCTGTGAGATGGACACACTTCACAGAGTTTCCTGTTGAGGAAGGACCTCCTGGCTCCTCATGCAACTGGATCCCAGTCAGGTCTGGCACCTACAAACGCGGGCTTTGTGGGGAGGCAACATGGGGTTACCTCTATCGTATGTGATCACGCTATTGTCTTGGTTGTCTCCCATTTTCTCCATGGGTTACCTTGTATCTCTGTTTGTTCCATCTGTTACAGGTCATGCTATGTCATTCCTGGGGTCACTGGGGTTGATATCTATTATTTGTGATCTGACTTGTTTGTACCCCCAGCGATCCCCTATATACTGACTCCTTTACATGCAATAGAATCTACTTACTGGATTGTTTTTCTGCTGCTGGCTGTGTCCTTTGTACTGGGCCTAGTAATTGGCAAAACACTATTGCACAGGTAAATAGAGGAAAAATGATAAAATGAAGATTGCAAACAGGAGTAGAGTTTGGTACTTAAGATCACAGAGCCAGAGAGGAGGTAAGGGAACAAGACTTTGTGGGAGAATCGGGTCTGCTGTGTAAATGTCGTCTTAAAGATGTTATTCTCTGAAGAAAACATTGGTGTTCTAATCTTTGAGCTTCGGTTTTCTGAGTCAGCCCACCAGCATGCACAATGAATGTGTTAACATTAACAGATATGCAACTCAATTCCAATACTGACAGAAAATATATATAGGTATTCTAAGGCATTTTCTTTAATATGGGGTCTTTTTGAAACTTCCTCAGTATTTTATTTCCAAAGTTCATAAAGTCTCTGTTTTAAAACTGTGATAGTAAAGGAAATTAACCACAGACTGCACTGCAGCATGTAATGAAAGAGAAATGAGATTTTAGACCAATCTTTTTTCTTTGTCAAAGATTTGAGCAGTGATGGTAAATTGTCTCTCAGAAAGACATTAAGGGAAGTTTAAAGAAGAAGTCTGGTCTGGTGTTAATCTGAGAAATGTGGTATCTAGGTTAAGTTCTCTGATGTGCTGTAGACTTTCTCTGTGACCTTGAACAAATCACCTAGTGGAATTTTTCTTGCCTACATAGAGTGGTCTGAAAACCAGGCAGGCAGACTGATCCAGTTACCTAGGTAAATCTGGATACATCTAATCACTGGAGGACAACACAAGCAGGCAAATTCTTCCACCTATTTTAGGATAGGATGAATCACCTTTAGAAGTAATCTTTCTCTCCTACAGGTAATTTGGCGTAGACAGAGTGAGGTGAGATTTATCCCACATTTAAATTTTCTACACTTCAATTCTCCCCACACCTGTAAAAAGAGTATAATGATATTTCCTTTCCCTTTTACTATGAAAAGAGCAAAGTGTGCAGCATTAAAGTACTGTAAGAATAGAGTGACAAAAGTAAGATAGACACATATAAGACTGGTATGCCTGTCAGAATAAGAAAATCCAAAGTCTTTATAACTTCAGTCATAGTATTTTGCTAAACTCAATTCTAGCACTCTTAAAATCAACTTTGATTGACATCTGGTTGGGTTCCTATTAGTCATTCCAAGACCAACACTTGGTGCTAAATTGTTGAGGAGAAAATGAAAGAGATGCTATAAATAAATGCTTAGTCAGCATTCAGGTGTGGGGATATCTTATTTGTTACAGCCATGCATGCTATCTATCAGCAAATCTAGTTTGAAGTGCAACAGGTGCCTACCACCAAAAATCTGACCTCTTTATTTTAAATTGTAGAAAAGGCATGTCAGCCATGAGTTTCTGCCCTTTGCTTGGAAGGAAGTTAAATAATTCATTTTTCAGCAATAGAAAATAAATGACTGAAACAAGAATAAATTTCAGGCCAAGTTCTAAGCCAGGTCTATCAAAACAAAGTGACTGGTTGGTGATTTCTAGCTAGAAGACAACTGCAGTGCAGCAATCTATGAATTTAAACTGAAAAAAACCCTAGCTGATATTCTGTTTGTTTTTGAGCAGGAGTCCTGTGGAATTTATTGATGTTTTTTGAGTTTAGGGTGGCTTATATTTGTGGTGCAAAGGTATCAAGTCAATTTTACCTCTCTTTCTCACTGGACAAATTCTCCTTTCTATCAGAGGGATGCGTTTAAGACTGCTATGTCTCTCTCGTGTGGATAGAAAACATCTTCTGGACAGTGAGTTTGCCAAGGTAGAGCATCTGTGTTAGAGAAAGCTTCAAGGGTAAGTGCAGGCTAGCACCTGTCATTATGACTGAGGAGCATGTAAGTCTGATAGTTAGTGGTCAGCTTTACTGTAGGACAGAGCTACTTAAGAAAATATTAGTTTTAGGGTGATTGGAATATTTTCTATCCAAGACTATCCACTGTAGTTTTTTCAGTGAAGGGGTGTCATCCAAGGCTGAAGTGTTTATTCAGTCATGGCATAAGTCCATGACTTCAAGAGATCCCACTGAGGTGGTAGGCCTTTCAAATGTAAACTGAAAAATGTCAAACCTGTGTTCTGAGTAAAACAGAATTAATGTGTTTTGTTTATTTATCTACTTTGTATGGCTAAAAAGATTATTTTTTTCCTTTTCCCTAGCTTACATGTGTTCATATCCAGAGCATCTTTTTAAAGAAACATCAGGTTTGGATCACTCCAGAGCACGTTAGAAAGTACTTGGATACATCATTATTTCAATTGCTCTTGAGTTGCTCTAGTTTTCAGATAATCTTCTTAATTTTATTCTCATTCTGATACTGTTCTTTTAATCTTGAGGATTGATTCAAAAATACTCCTGTTTTCTATGGAAAATATATAATGATTGTGAGGTTTCCTAATATGCATCTTCCAAATTATTTCCCTTGCAACAATTAAAACAGTCTAAATAAGTCTTGTGAATCATTTATAATTTGAAAGTTGCCATCACCTTTCTGTGACTGGGCAGTTGATTTTTCCAGTAAGTAGAAGGCATTATGATTTTGATTTTCATTCTTTGCTGTGGTGTTCATTCAGTTCAAAAGGCTAGAACTATATTCATGGTTACCACATTTCATTTTGCAACATGGAAGATTCTACTTTAGGAAAGGCAAAACGGTGTCAGAAGAGATGTATAAAATGTTACTTTTACGCTGAAGTATCACTACCTGAGGTAAATCGACCTTCCTGCTTTGCTCTGCAAGTAGCTCACAACAGCTTTGATCCATTTAGCAATGTGTTAAATATGGTCTCTTACACATCATATCTTAATTTTTCCTTTAAATTATGGGAAGAATAACAGCCCTCAAAACACTGGAGTTGATTCATTAAGTGGATTATCCTTTTTCTATAAACAAGAAGAGGATGTGAATAAGCTTTAAATTACCTGAGGCAGAAGCTGATATTTCACATGCACATGTTCCCTCATAATAACTTTCTGCTTCTAACTAACCCAGCAGCTGGAATAAAACTTATTAGAACAAACTGTGGTCTCCTAGGAACCTTCAGCTTCTCAAGTCAACGGATTAATGTTTTATAAATAGCTTGATACTCTTATTTAGTCAGTTTGTCCATATCAGTTTTCAGTACAGCATCATCTCTGGGCTAGTCTCCCTCCAGGCCTGGCTGAGCCCATTAATATATGCCATATCTGGTTGTTGCTTGGATTCATTTTTGTGCTTTGTAGCTTTGTGGCATATCAATGCAAAGCCAATTAGGCAAGATACAGCATGCATATTCCCAAAAGGAATACAAGCAAAATGAACTAGCATAAGTTGCCAGCCTTACTGTAGTACTGCCAAGATCAGCCACTCTGCTGGAGAAAGAATATCCCGCTATATTAAGGTAATGTCAACCTGATGAATATGTTGGTATAATAATCTTCATTTTTTTCTCTCTTTCATTCCTGTACTGTGAATAGGTTTTGCAGCTGATACACTTTTCTGCTGCAAACAAACACTTCTCAGTTCCTCACTCCATTACTAATCCTATTTTTCCTAACTTCCCTAAATTTGTATCAATTTCTAAAATGCCTTTAGTCTATTTAGTATCGATTACATTTGTTAGGAAGGATTACAGTGCAAGGTGGCAGCTGCTATTGCTTTTCGGCCCTCTTTTTGTATGATGTAGGCTGAGTCAGCCCACAGTCAGTGGCAGCTGTTGGGAGCCAAGATATTTGACCATAATTTACATGGAAATAGCATAAATTTAAAGCAATGAAATCCAGCCCTGCTCCTCAGATAAAACTCAGCCTGCATTTACCAGCACAGTATTGACTTTGCTGTGGCTCTAGCATATTGCTTTCTCCTTCCTTGGTGCAACTTTTCCTGCCCCAACATATAGCACAAACAAGACAGAACCAGAAAAAAACATTTCTGTTCAAGGCCCTCAAGGCTTATGTGGTAAATATTCTGTAACCCTTTCTAGATAACATGGTCGATTCACTGTGTATAGACTTACATAAGGAGGGTTATTTTAAGCAGGATATCTCCTTTTGCATTACAAGACCTTCTGCCAGTGTTGTTGCTGCCTCTGCCATTCATATGCATGAGTTGCATCACTGTATTTGTTAGCATATTGGTTACAAATGATTAGTAATACTATATGTAGTGTATTTTTAACAGACTTCATAAATATGAAAAAATTGCAGCTAAACAGAACAGTTAGCTTCTAAGCAGCTACTCCGCCAGCCTGCAAATCACAAGTGCTATGGAAGCCACCTACTACCCATGAACCAGCATTAAGGATCCAGTCTTTTCTAAGGTTAGTGACATAGAATGCAATCGTGCAAGCTGCAGTTATTCCAAAGTATCGACATTCCTTTTAGTAATATGAATATTTTAATGAAACTGCTACTGGGCTCAGTAGTGTGTGCTCAGGAGCTAGTCTGCATGTCTCATAACAAACATGGAGAGTCAAACTTATCTTTGCGATTGTGCTTTTCTGAACGTACTTGAACTCCAAGATCCCCCTCAAGATGCCTTTGTTCTTGTCTCACTACTTATGTTGCAATTTGCAGTACTTCAGTCTTATGCTACTGCAAGAACGCAGAGGTTTTTTAGCTCAGGTAAAACATGATTAAATACCGTACATGAGAGAAAGAGCTTCTCTCATATCAGTAACTTGAATCCATCCACTAGTTTGACAAGTAGGTTAACATCTCAAACTCTAAAATTTCCTATGACTTTTATGAAAATAGGCAGTCAGATATGGGAGCGAGACTTTATTAATACTTTTACAAAGGGAGTTCTTGGACAGCTGAAATGTTGAAAATAAAGCTCTGTTGGCTCATGGAACTATTTCTTTGAAAATCTGGCTCCGAGTCTTGTCAGTATCTCCTTACTCTTTGACAGGTGTCCAATGTTCTGCATGAAGATGTATCCTAGAGAAATGATACAATAACAGTGTTTTCATTTCAGTTGTATCAATTTTGATGCTTGTTTTCATTCTCATAAGCAAATGTTTTCCTCTTGTTCTTTCCTAAACTGCCATGGGATAAAATAAAATAAATGTCTGAGAACAAAAAGAAAACAATAAAGCTCTTAAGAGGCTGTTTAGTTTCTGTTCAGACTCCTAACAGCTGCTTCATTCTTCTTCACTGGTTCCAGATTTAATAAGGCCATGTAAGTCTTTAAGAAAAACAGCAATTAAAAATTTACTTCCTTTTTAAAAAATGTATTTAGTTTCAGTTTTTAATATAAAATCTTCTCCAGTTTTTCTTTGTGAATTTCTTATTTATAATTCCTAAAATTATTTTTTAAAAAGAAAGTAACACAAAGCTATATTTTCCTTGAATAGCAGCACACAGCTCTTGTCATGCATGCTGACTTGACTCAAAGTATATCAATAAAATGAAAAAATCTTTATTCTAGTGACATCAGATTTTTGCAAAGCAACACTGTTGAGGCTCAAATCAGAATCTTATCTATTCTAATCATGTTTCTCAATGTAAGCAATAATGCAACATTTGAGGAAATGTCACTATAAGAGTCTTCATATATGGTCTATTTTCTGAGTAGAAATAAGTGATTCACTGATTTCTTACCTGAGAACTGTGCATTCTTTGGTGGGCTTTCCTTGCCTATTACCTTATTGTTTTATTACTATTACAGAGTATGTCACCCTACTCAACTTCTTTCGGTTTTGTATGCCCTAATCTGCCTTAGAGATCACATTGGTCTTTTCAAAGTTGATGTTTTCTGGAACCACACTTACTGAAGGGTGAGCTTTTATCATAGTTGAGTTCACATGATGGAGAGAAAGCATATAAAAATAAATAAAAAATAGATGGTCCAGGCTTACCCAAATAATGCCTTAGAGTGTTTGGTAGGAATGCTGAGTTCTTGATGGAAGGAAAGAGTAGGATATTACCTTTTGACAGTATTCCATCATCACCCTCCTACTGCTAAACCTTTAATATCATATATAATATCACCTGTCATCAGGTAGAGTTCCAATTGTAATTTATCTTTACTCCTCCCCTTTGCACTTTTCTAGAAACTACTAGAAACGTGAGATACACAGTTGCTGAAGGAAACCTATACTTCCCCAAAGGTACAGTCTCAATAGGCTAAATTATCCCAAAATTAATACACGTTTAAATGAATTTAAATATAGAATTGAATTTTAGATAGTTGTGATCAAATTTTAAAGTGGTAATTGATAGTTGAAAATCTCTCTTATTTTTTAATGAAGTTTCACAGACTAGTCATTTTTCCAACTTTTGCAATGCTGATTTGACATCTCCAATAACTGTTCTAGTGTTATATTTTCTTTACAAAAACGAGTCATTCTCCACTTATATGCCTTATAGCTAAAAGAAAAGCAAGTGAGAGGGACATTTATATTCTGCAAGAGATTACAGTACATAATCTTCTCAAAACATTAGTCTGTTTAGATGGATTACAAGTGTTCACCCTGCACAGTCACAAAGCTGAAGCAGATGCATGGATCTGAAATAACTAGTGGTGCCAATTTTTGTATTAGTTAAAATATCACTTGATTAATATAAAGTAAGAAAAGTATATTGAGTGAGAATGTGATTAATTTTGTGAAAAAAAGCTACAGAAGACCACCTTTTGTCTTTGAACTTTTAGTCAATTCTCATGCACTTTTAGGGCTGGGTTGTGGAACTGTTTGGAATAACATGAGTGAGATTTCAGGTTTGTCTTCACTCTTTCCTCTTCTGAGTTGTAAAGATGATGGGAAATTCAGAGAAAATTAATACATTCAGTCTATTCAGTAAAATCGGGAAGGACCAAGGCCCAGAAGATCTTTTACACTAAACCATTTTTGCTTCTCTCATCTGCCAAATGTTGCAGTGTAGGCAATACTCTATACTTAGACCTCTGTTAAGTTGAATTAGTGGTATAGTTAAAACACAAAAAGCTGTCTCGGACATTACTTTGGACAGCAAAATCTGAAAAATGAAGTCTAATTCTGAAAAAGAATGTATCTGTCCTCCTCAATAAAACCAAGTTTCTTTATATCCTTTAATTTTTGGCAGAGACTAGCAAGATGTCATCAACCTTACATATTCTTTACAGTAACATAGACTTTCAAAAATTCAGGCCTACACAGATGGTAAATATCTATTTCGTATTCAGACTCACTTGGCTGCTTTATCATTTTCATCAAAATCTAGAAATTCCTCATCTAGGAATTACTTCATCAATAAAAAAAATTGTATTACACAATGACAGTTTAGCATTTGTGACTTTGGCAGTTGCCCTTTGTAGGTGTCATGTTTCAATATATCTGTCCTTAGTGCAGTACTATCAGGCTCAGTGCAATATATAATTTGTTCATAGCAGCTAAATCTTGTCTTTTGGTTCCTCTTTTTTAAAAGGTGACTGTCATCTCTCAGGCATCTAAGTTTAATCCTAATTCTGGTCATGTAGACGATTTGACATTGGGAAATATGGGAAAGATTTCTCAAGGGGAAATTAGAGAAGCATGAACCTCTCTAGATAAGACAATTTGGCTCTGATAAAGCATCTAAAATATAGATACTTATCTAGACCTCTCTCTGGTCTTTAAATCTTGACAGGAGTTCTTAATATACTTGCATATTTTACGGATTTATCAGGATGGACGTATTGGAACTTTATTTTTTGTTGTATTTTGCTATTAACTACATTTCTAGATGTAACTGAGAGATTAAAAGATTCAAAAAATACTTGATAAGGGGAGTCGTTCAGTAAAGTTTTGTTATGGAAGGCCATATTTGTTTCAAGACTGCGGCTAGATTCTATAGACTATTAAAGAAAGCCTTTAACTGAAAGAAATACTTGAGAATTCTACTATATATCTAGTTTATGATATTACTCATAGGGCAGACAGTTAAAAAAAAAAAAAAAAAAAAAAAAAAAAGTGGAATTTTCTTCTTTTCTTCCTGAAATGGTAGATATAAAACAGAAAATTGGTTTAGAAAGTCTTCCAGGAAATGTACTCACTTGATATGTTCAAAGTTTCTAGTCCGGGTCAACTTACAAATATTTTAAAAAATGCCTTCAAAGTTTTCTACTTTCTGTCCCAGTCAAAACAGGGAGGGAAAAACATACAGAGGAGAAATACAATGGTTACTCTTTTTGTCCTTCTTTATATTAAATATCAGCAGAAAATGGATTTTCTATGAAGAAAATCCAAAATATTGAATCAGTTGTTATGCATTTGCTGTATAGAACTTCTCTTTTTGCAGAGGCTGACAGTTCTCGGTTGTCACTTTCTGACATTTTTCTGTGAGAGGTTTATTGCCCTGTCAATGCTGGGTCTGATCGGCAAAGTCTTAAGTTGTCCTTTAGAACTTCAACCTAAACTTATAGTTATGTACATGAAGTGCCTATAAAATCAATGGCTGCTTGTGTATGCATCTAGATGCTTCACTAATTTAACCTTCATTAATGCTTCTCTGAGACAGGTAGCAAGCCGTAATACTCTCAGACGGCATACAGGGAGTCTGAAATAAACATAGATTTATTCAGTAACCCAAGGATCTGAGATCAGCATTACTTGGTATTTTCTGATTCTATATAATCCTAAAGATTTCCATCCCCAAATGCTACAAAACTGTCTCCAAATATGGTCTAAATGTGATTAATCAATACACACAGTGTTATAAAAATTCCTGGTGAGTCTGGGATGAAAGTTGTGTTTCTGCTGGTGTAAACCCAAGGACAGTCTTAAAAGCCCTTTCAGAGTTAGGGCACTGTAGGGGCAAATAATGGTCCTTTACAGGAGAGAAGGCACAGTCTGTGTATATCTGCATGTTCTCGTTTTGCCTGTGGAGGAATGCTCTAAGCCTCTTAAGCCAGTTTTTCATGATCTTAGCAACAATAATCCATTACAGGGGACAGCAAGTGGTACATATGGGTGACATGGTATCCTACGCTCATTAGAGTTCAAGCATACAGTGACACTGGAACATTAAGTTAGATTCTTTTTTATCAGAACACAGGATGAAAACAGTCTAGTGTTACTCATTCCTTCTCATGTGGTAAGGAATCTTTTATAATTGATGATCCAAAATATATACTACAGATATAGATTAGATCAGTGTGTTACTATAAGCCCAGAACCGAGCATGCTGGCTGAAATCTTGAAGACTTTCATACTGAAAAAAAAATTGTTTGACACTTCTGTTACAGTTTCCAGTAGGTTTGGTGTTTGGCATATATAATTTATCAGTTTTGCAAAATAAAAAAATAATTAATAGTCATAAATGCTCTCAAAAATGGGATCTCTGTTTCATTGAATGTCTGGTTTTAGAGTATTTCTTCTCTATAACTTTAAAAAAATAACACCTATCATTTCAGAAGAAATAAAATGCTGCAAATCTTAGATGCAAGTAACAGGTGAAAGTTAATTTCACTTGGTATGAAAATTGAAATACTGAAGAATAAAAATAAATTAAGTCTTGGAATATTCAAATTTTAATAAGAGATCTTTTCCATTCCAAGAGAGATACTGCTTATATTTGTATCCTGTAATCAGCCTCAGGAGTTTGAGTTGGCAGAGAAATTTCTTTTTTAGCCTGTAGCCATGTACTTTCTTGCTTTCTTTCATCCAACTGTTTTATTTATCCCCTTTTGCTCTCATCTTTTATTCTCTTATGCATACTCACACTTTCTGATCCCCTGCCTTGTATTTCATTTTCTCAGTTCTTATCCCAGCAGATTTCTTTTCAAAATACAGGCATAGCTCTGAGAAAATGGCTTGGGAAGTAGGATCCCTGGGGAGAAGGCCTCAGAAAATGAAATAGCTCAGTTTAAACATAACAATGAGTTGGTCACAGGATTAGGATGAATGCAGTTAAGTGTGCTCGTCTTGTTTTGTTTGTTTCTTGAATAGCGGTTCTAATTTCCCTGCACTAAATAATCATACTTTAAGCATATCTAAAAGTAAAAAAGAATTTTTAAAATGAAGTAATAGCAGAAAGATACTTGAACTTTAGGTTAATTAAAGTTTTTATTTTGCTTGACAATACAGATCTATTTACTGGTTGTTTTCACTAAATTTCAACAAACTTTGTACAGGAAAAGAATCCAGTCCTAGGGTATTAAATCAGCAGACGTTATCAGAAAGATTACGGATGACAGCTGGGCTGGTTTATGATAGCTGAGGAAAAACAAGTTTTGCTAGCTGAAACGATTATTACTGAAGGGCTCACAGTGGTGAGATGGCAAAATCAAATACAGGTTGTGCCTTCAGCGGTTGGCACTGTAATTTGCATGACTGTGAAATCTACATATGCAACCTGATGGTTCTTTTTCAGCGCACCTCTTTCCTCATTCTGTGTATAAAAGACAAATGGTGGTTTGCTTTCCATGCACCACACCAAATAATCATCAGGTGTTGTGTTTGTCCAGTTAGACATTGCTTGATGTAAGATATGATCCAAATGGAACAGTGGCATAATTTTATACAAATTGTGCTGGCTTATCTGCACTAGTTCTTAATAAATGTTAAGATTAAAAAATATATTCTTTACCTTGTTTACCAGCCACCTATAACAAATTACTACAAAGCATAATTTGTTTTCCAGAATTTAACATACAAAATTGAGTTTTACGCATTGTATACTGTTTTATGCTAATGTAGAAAACTGACTTTTAAACAATTACAGAGCCACTAATAGCCAAATTCTGTGTATAACTTCAAAGACTTGGATGGGACTGCAAAAGCTATAAATTAGGAAGGAATCTGACTTCTAGTGGCTTCATATTATAGTCTATCAGGACAGCGTGGAAACGAGCTATTTCTATTAGCATAGTAATGAAGCATTTTTTCTAAAGATAGTGAATGAAATCAACACACTAATTAGATTTTATGCATAATGCTTGATGGTCAACATTAGTCAAAAGAGATAGGGAAAACTTCCATTTAATGCATGCCAATGTTCTTGTTTATACTGGGCAAGGAAAAAGAACGAGAAGATAACATAAGCCCCTGTGAGAGGTGCACTTCTCAGAATGAAATCGTGTGCATCTCATTTTTTCACTTCCACTATGCAGATCTGGAAAGAAAAAGGCTACTAAAGAGGAGAAAAGAAATATTTCTCAGCATAGCATGGTATTCATCATATGATTCAGATCAGGTTGTGCATATGATAAGAGATAGAACATACATACACAGCAGTTATGATATACATACATTTAGGTAAAATCATAATATTTTGTATCTAATCTTGTTAGTTTGTTCACAGTCTTTCTTCAAAAGGTAATAAAAAAAATGAAGGCCAGTGACTTTTATTTACAGTGCTCTGACAGTGTATGCCCTCTGGCATATTTGCTGAAACTCAGTTGCCCTGGGGTATGGCCATGAGGCTGGTATGACCAGTGACACTGATTTAACAGAGTTTGATTTCTAGCCACTTTTGTTCAGAGTGTCAGACCAAGAGGCCAATAGTAAGAATATGTACCTAGAGAATATTAATATCCTTGTACTTTTAAATGAACCAACACGAAAGATTTTCTTTGTTTTAATGTGCTCAGTTTTGCGAAGAAATCCACAGCTTTTTGGTACTAAACTCTGTTTCATAAGATTTAGTACACAGGGTTTCTGTATTCATGGAAGCAAGGTTGATTAATTCTGGTCTGTAACATCTCAAACACATCTCTAGAATTACCAAAGAGCATGTCACTATCATTTCTTCTTTGCTACTTTTATATTCTTTTTTACTTCTTTCCTTCTTCGCCTTTATATATCTAGTACCCTTAATAGTTCTTTCTCTGTTTCTCTTGTACTTATCATGACTCAATTACAGATGTAGATTTTCCTTCCCCCTTGCAAAATTATTGCATAATTTTTATTCAATAAATGGATTTTCAGATACATCTATTGTTTTTAACATAGTAAAATTCATAAAATGATTTATAGGAGTTCACTTTATTTGATGCAGAATGAAAAAAATGTATTTCATTCATATGAGGTAGCCAGGAGAGGTTGAAAAGGAAGCATTCTTGTAACAGCAAAATTTTGTCTGATTATGCAGCTGTAGAAAGAAAAGGTAATTGACATTTACTCACTCTCATATAGAGACAAAATGACTACTTTCATCATATCTCTTTTGCACAGTATTTAAACTATAAGTGGAAATAGCTTTTGACAAATTGCAAGTAACTCAGCAAATATATTAATAGTAATTTATGTGAATCATGTATAATATAATTTATGCCAAGATTGCTGAAATTTTATCAGATCATCACTCTCTGAAAGTACAGAATAATATATTGACCTCCCCAAGTAAAAAACTTTAAATACAGCTTATCTGGCACTTTACTTTCTCATTTTGAAAGCAGCTGCGTTAACTGCTTACCAATGATTCATAATACATTGCTGTTCAACTTTATTCAGCTCTTGAGCAGAAACAATTCCAAAACACAACCTTAGATGTAAACAGTCTCACACTGTTTGTAATTCTGTTGCATAAACAGACTTTCACCTATGTAAATAGATAAAACTACCACCAAATATGATCACGTTATGGAGAGCTGAAGGCTGTGGATTTCAGTCCAAGTGTTGTACCTTCAGTGTGCTCCTGAATAAAGGTGAATTGACTGAATAATATAAATATTTTTCTCTTTGTGTGTACTTCTTGTGGTTATCCAAGACTTCCATAGTAAAGCCAACATCTCCACAGAGGAAAGTGTCACAGCTACAGAAAATGTTCTTTATGTATGTAATATTCTATTTAATCCAATATTTAAAAGGAACGATCCAAATATTTCTGTGGAAAAAATTCATTATTTTCTTCCTTTTTCATGCATATGTAAGACAAATTATGTCCCCATTGAATTCCCCTTTCAACACCATAACAGTATGTTTCAATGATAGTGTATTAAGTCTGGCATTTCATAGTTTTTGCACTATGGGAAATAGTGAATAACCATTCCTATTCATTTTGTCTGTGACTTTTATGATTCCAGAGACTTCATCATATTCAATCTTTTATTTATTCCTTTGCAAAACTGAAGAGCACAAAACAGATTCAGTCTCTTCTTGCTCAGAAGCCACTCCACAGTTCTGATAGTCTTCATTATCCCACACAAACTGTACTGTAACTGGTAACTTCTCCCCAGAGCTCAGATGAGCACTACCACTTGTGCACCCAGTGGGCAAGCTAATACATCGACTTCACTACAATTATAAAGCTTCCGTGTATCTGTGCCCTTGATAACAGAATCCACTGTTACTATGGCTTTCCCATAAGACAGGTTCCTATCAGCAATAGGGTATTTTTGGCGCCGGGAAGCGCAAGATCATGATTTGGGAGGCAGAAAGAAAAGAACAGTAGAGAAACTCTTTCAGCAATGGCATCACTTCCACTCTTTTTTCCTTCCCCCCCCCCCACCCCCTTACATGGTCTGTTTACCTGGAGGTAAGACTGCCTTATCGCTTATTTCCACAGCTTGTATAGTATCTTGATTTTGTCCAGGTTACCATACCTAGTCTTAAGAAACAAATAATATGTAGATAAGCAACAAAGCTTTTTTCTCTATAGATATTTTTACAAAACACAGTTATTGCAAATGCTTAGAAAAATAGTGTTTGCAATGATATTTGTTGTCTCTTCTCTCAGAGTTATTGTGTGAATGTGCCCCTTAAATTCAGGTCAATGCAGATTTAGGTTAGATTGTGAAATGAGATTGCTAATTAAAATATGTAGATTCGACCAGAGACCAGTGTGTTCTGTGGACACAGAACATGATGTTTGAATAGAGATGACTGCAATCTCAAAAGACACTTCATTGATTTTTTTTTCCTGCAGTCTTCCATCCTTTCCCCTTCCCCACCACATAGTAGCAGCCGAACTAATAAATCAAAAACCTAAGCTCTGAGGTAAAAGATCATTTATTTCACTTCAAAATTTAGTCATTTTACAAACCAAACCAAAACCAAAACAATAGTATAGTGAGACTGTGATTCCTTAAATATGAAAAATAATTTACAACTCCAGTAAAGTTCCAAACAGCAATTTTCACTTCTGTTTCCTCAGAAGTGAGCTCTACTACATCTGTAATGATTAGGCAAGCATTACACTTTGTAGGAATAAAATCACATACCACATGAGTCAGGATTATCTCATTGTGGATCAAAGCCATGTTTTAATGTGGCAGAGAGCACTGAAAGAGTTTGTTCTTACAACATGTGCTGCCAGTATCTCTAAAACAATTTCTATCAACTTTACCACTTCAGAAAAGAGCTGACGTTCAGTTAGGCTGAATAAACAGATATTTCTGAACGAACTTCAGTGCTCTTTCTGTATTATGACAGCTTGAAGCAGATGAAGCTAAGTAATCAGTTGATTGTGGCTGAAATTGGAATTATAGACCAAATCATGTCATGAACATACATTTCTCATGTTTAGTGGTATTATGAATGTTTCTCAATATTTTCCATTAAATTGCAGCTTTTCTTTCAAGTTCTGGATATTTTTTTTTTTTTTGAATGCCCTAGTATTTTATCTATCTGCAACTTTCAGCCTCATATATGGATTTTTTCACAACTTTTCATCTCATTGATGAAAAGCAGCATTTTCATAAAAGATTGGATTTCTGTTGATGAAACTTGCCTTTGAAAAATTGCTATATAAATAATCCAAAAAGTTAAACTGTTCCTTTTGAACTGCTGTGCTATCAATTAAAGGGACCACTTCAGTCTTCTGCTGTTGCAAAAAATGCTTATTGTCTTCTTTACAAGATAATTATCTGAAATTGAAACAAATGTTCTTGAACAAAAATTCAACTCATTGGAGACAAGATACTGGTGCTTGTTGACTTACTACTTACATTTGTTGTATCTTGGAATATAATAGGATTTTTCATGTTATTTTTTCATTTTATGAATAATTATTAGTTCTTCAGAAAAGTATTACCTCTAAAATAGCAACATAATAATGTGTATTTTAAACTGTAATATACAGTATAAAACACTGCATTCAGTTTGCTATATCCTACCCTTATACTGGCATTTTCATTCTTTCTTTGAGTGCTGTTGATTCACAGCTCTAAACCTGTTACTAGACTTTTAATTTTTAGCTCTAATACCTCTGGCTTATTGTACACTCCTCATGAGCTCTTCACCAAGTTCTGCATCATCATCCACTTACCACATGCATAAAATGTGGTTTCTGTTGTTTTTGAAGTTTTTTGTCCAGTTTTGACCATAACTTCTGGGAAGTGGTTTAAATTTTTTCAGAACTGCATCTGCAATTTTAAGAACTAATGTTTCTATGATAACTTTTTAGAAAACCTCTCTCCTGAATTTGTCATTTTTCCAGTTACTTTGAAATACTGGGATCAAGTTCTGGCAGCAACCCTAGTTATTGAGTAAGGCGACTGTCATCCTCTGTGCTTAACAATCTGTCTTCAGCCCATTTGGCTTAGAGGTATCACAGAGGAGTCCTTGTCTGCCAAGAGAATATATGTTACTGTTTTCATTAGGATTCTTCTGTTTGTTCTTTCTTCTAAGAATGTTGAAAACACTCTTGTCTCCATTTCCTGTGCTATTTTGAAGAACAGGAACAGCTCATGGTAACATTAGCAAGCTCGACATCATTCAAATTTGTTTCAAGACTTTTTTTTTTTTTTTTTTTTTTTACACAGGACATTCTGAGTCATTCCCAGACAGCCTGACACAGCTGTGATAACTGAGCTGCCTTAAGGGATGGGCAGTCTGATAGGCAAATCACCACTAAGAAGCCTAGCACTCCTCTTACCTAACTCTGTGCTTAAAATACTGAAATTTGCAACTTTTTTCTTTCTCTTCCCACTTGTAGTCAATGTGGCTGTAAACACTTATGGAAATGCAAAGTGTAGGTTTTCCACTCTGATGATTTAGTTGAAGAATCTAAAATTCAAGATAGTGACAGGCTGTGGTCAGGAAGAAGAAGACCCAAAGTAAAAAGATAACTCAAGTAAAGTTACCAAAACAAGCTGCACAGGCTGAAACAGCCAGAGAGCAGTACCGTTGTGTCAGGAGACATCTTTCCTATTCATCCTGCTCTGGGCTTCCATGGATGGCATTATAAGGTGTTTTACCTGAGGAGAAAACAAAACTTAGTCTTGAATCCTCCCTGCAACATGGTTGGGTGCCGTGTTCTTAATGCTTTGTTTCTTTATGGCTCGTTCATTATCATAGAAATGTCTCTGTGGCAGATGCACCCGCCCTGCTCCTGGAGCCCCCTTGTCATGGTGCTTTGTCTGGATAAGCGGTGTGCTTTGTCTGGACAGCCTCGCCTGGCGCCAGGTGAAGGGTCCCCTGCAGGGAGGGCCCCTGGCTCATTAGAAGTGCCCACAGACCAGACTCGACGTGGGTATAAACGGGGCCCTGCCGGAGAACCAGTTTGAGTTGGTTCTCCTGGGAGCAGCAGGTCTGCAGCCGGGGACGCTCCCCGTGGGCCGGGACGCCGCCCAAGGAAACTCCCCGGGGCTGAGAGCCCTCACCATGCTCCCCTTGGTGAGTGAATATTTCTTCTGGATCTCCTTGAGTGAGCCCTCGCCCCTGTGGGCGAGTGATCGTATGTTTTGGGTACCCTTGGGTGGGAGATTTACCCCCTTTGGAGTGAGTGTGCGCCTTTTTGAGTCATCTTTCTGAGGTAAATTAATCCAGCTGTGTAGTGATAGATTCCCGACTGACATCCAAACTTGTGTTTTACTTTTGGTCTGTCAGAGTGTTAAGTAGTTCTGTTCAAAATCCATCTTTAATTTTGAGTAACCGCCCTGTCTGTGTGCGAGCGCCTCCGCCTGGCACCCGGGCTCGGGGTTGGCTTGGGTTGTTCGAGCGTTTGAGGGGCTGCTCTGCAGATTTCGTGGGTGCCTCCGCGACAGTCTCTAGTTGTATAAATTGCTTCTGATAACATAATTCTGTCTAGATCACCAAAGTACCTAAAAACTTTTGGGCAGAGGTCTTCAGAACAGTCTAAACAGGTCAGCCAGAGTTAAGCGTCTGATAAAATCCTAGCAGCTTTTACATGTTAAGATTTAGGTTTGTATTTCATTTATCCATTTCTGTGGTGGCTCCTTATCTCGCCCTATTGCCTTCACATTGTTTACAAATTCTGATGCTTTTCTACAAGTGCAGTTTTATCCATGAACAACTTGTGGAAGCAACATGGAAACATAAATGTGGTTTTAGTTTATTTTTCCTTAAATGTGAGTGTTCCCTCTGGGAGCAGCAAACAAGCATTGAAGTGTTAGTGTATCACTCTATTTACAGAACAAGCTACTCTGTCTGGAAACCAATTGTTCTGAAATTAACATGGTTCTTCAGAAAAGAGCAAGAAGAAAGGTATCTGAGATTCTGCTATAGTATCCTGAAGGAAAAATAGCCTTTTTATTTTTTTTTTTTAGTATAAACCTTCTTGATAACACCAAAAATGTGAAAGTTTGAGTGCCGTGCTACAGATTCTATTTTTTGATAAGTAAGACATTGCACTTTTGGCAGTGAGGTTTCAGTGACGGACAACTAAGGCTTTGATTTGGACCCCTGCTTTTCTCTATAACTTTAATCTGTGTACACTGTAAGAGTTTTTCACATTTGTAGCAGCAGTCCCGAGATAGATGTCACCCCCACATTATTACAGAGGAGAACATTTGATACCGAGGGTTCCCAAAGCTTCCATCAGCTTTCTGTGGTGTGTCTGCTCTCTTGACATTTAATGTCCCTTAAGCCTGATATAGTCTGATAACTTTAACGCGTCATGTGCTTTTTGAGGGAACAAAAAATTTTATTATCTCTGCTTCTCCATTAAGATTGTCACTATCTGCATTCAGAGTGCTTAATTTAGCCATCCCTTTTGTAATTAAATACAGTTGCATAAAAAGTAGAAATGAAGGATCAGCAGCATATCATACACAGATATATACAACCTGCTGAAAAAATGCTGAATGCATGTAGATTAAAAAACAATGTATGAAAGCATACTTCTCTGAATATTGTGTGGGTCTGACCCGTTTACTGTTGATGGCTCAGGGCATGTCGCTTCAGGAGCAGATATAGATCAGACCTTATATTCCACCTGATCTGTAATTCTTTCTTCCTTGGTGGCAAGCATCAGATGTTTCTGAGGAGATGTTAAAGCAGGCTACCCACAGAGACTGTTTCTTCTACTCCCAGACACTTGATTGCTTGGTTTTTGCTCTGAAACAGAAGAAACTCTCACTTGGGCATCCCAGTATCTGTCTTTTCCACAGCTTTCAGATGCCTTGAGGGCTCTGGATGGCTGACTGATCTATCTCAAAAGATGCCAGACAGCAGCTTGGGTCTTGGCTAGTAATGAGACATTCATGTATAAAGAGTGTTTGAGTACAGTTCGCTACTGTGACAAGTGTGACAGTAAGCTGAGTTTGGCCAAACCAAAAAGAAAAGGATCATAAATTTGCTACTGTCAGAAATTATAACTGGAATAGCTAAGAGCATTGCAGGTAAGTTCAAAATGGCGAGTCTCTGTAGCACTGTTCTTATTAAGTAGTATCTCAAATGCTGTAAGACAGAAGTGGGGCAGGTAACATCTGTCCCATTCTTTGCAGACGAGGAAAAAGCTCAAGAGAAATTCTGCAGTGCATCTAAACCTACTAACCCCCAAAGAGCAAAGGGAAATAAAAACATGGTTACTCATTGTTGCTTTGTTTGATCTGCTGCTATAAAGCAGTGCATTTTTAGAAAAATGTTATAAATTGTGATGCCTACCTGGCTTTTGAAAAGCTTCATGTCCATTCTATTAACAAATATTCTGGAGCAAAGACCCAAGATATTTGCACAGAATTATTATAAATAAAGGAATCTCTTGCCAAGTAGTTATTTTAATAGTAGCTAGAGGGAGAAAAAGGTGTATTTTGCTGATACAATGTGATGTTCCAGATTCAATGTAGTTGAAGCCTATCAAGATGAAAACAAAGAATCTTGCATCAGTTGAAACTCTCCTGATTTTATATTTAAATTTTTTGTGACTTTCTATATTGTTTTATAACTCAAGTGCAGATTCATATCTAGTAGAGTTTTCTGTGTTCATAGTAATACACCATGACAGATGATACGCTGTACAGGGTGATCTAATCTGTTTGCTTCTGTTCTTGAACCAACAGTTAGAGGCACTTCGGGCAGCCTTTTAATATCCTTACCATGTTGTACATTGCACTGACAGCAAAGTAATGTGTCAGTGTTGCACAGTGTAATACTGAGGTGCTGAATGCCGTAAAATGCCTATAAACACATAAATAAATAAATAATGTATACACAAATAAATAAGAATGAGTTGTAGCCCCAAGCAAAAGGCTTGAACTGCAGCTACTCTTCAATCCAAATCCTGTCAATCTTGTATTACTAACCCTACACAGAATATAGTAAATTAATATATGTACTGAAATACCTCTCACTGACTTCCTTTAGGTATTAGAATTTAAATGCATGTCTAGACAAACACACAAATACTGTTTTCATTACTAATTTATAAGGAAGCTTTTAAAACTAAACTTTAAAAAACCCCTTAATATAGAGGTAAGCATAATTTTATTATATTAATTTTCTGCAGAAAAGCATGCAGGGTATAAAGGTGCAGTTTTTTTATTCTAACATGCCAGTATAGAATGTGGAGTGTAATAATCATTTTGGCTGTGCTTTGAGAGTTCAGCATGACCTTATGGGTCACTGAATTCATTTCACTAACTCATCACAAACTACAATGACAGCAAAGTCACCTACTGTGCCACCTTTATCCAAAGTAAATAGCATGGAGAATTTAAACAGGTGTTTTTGCTCCCTCCAGTGCTTCAGAAAATCAAGTTATTATTGGTCCTTTTGTGAGTTTTGAGGGTATCTTTTACAGTTCACGATTCACACTACTTAGGCCATTATTGTTTAATGATGACTACTTTATATGTACCTCAGAAGAGGATATGTTACCTGTTCTCTAGAAGTAGATACTTCATAAGACAATGTTTCTTCATGTCTCACCAATTTAGGGATTTCAGCAAACAGCTCACTGAGAAATAAATGTGAATACAGCAAAGCTGAATGACAGAAAAAAAGAAACGTTCCTGTTCTCATTCAGCAAGACTACTTTTTTTTTTCTCACTTGCTTTTAAAAAAACCTCCTTTATACTGCTTTTTCTTTTGAACTCCATGAAAACCCAGAGAGTAGTGGTCAGTGGGGCAGAGTTTAGTTGGAGAGCTGTGACTAGTGGTGTCCTCCAGGGGTCGGTACTGGGTCCAGTCCTATTCAGTATATTCATTAATGACATGGCTGAAGGGACAGAGTGTATCCTCAGCAAGTTTGCTGATGATACAAAGCTGGGAGGAGTGGCTGACATGCCAGAGGGCTGTGCTGCCATTCAGCGGGACCTGGACAGGCTGGAGAGCTGGGCAAGGGAGAAAGTTAATGAAATTCAATAAGAGCAAGTGCTGAGTCCTGCATCTGGGGAAGAACAACACCTTGGATCAGTACAGGCTGGGGCTGAGCTGCTGGAGGGCAGCTCTGGGGAAAAGGACCTGGGAGTCCTGGTAGACACAGGCTGACCATGAGCCAGCAGTGTGCCCTCACAACCAAGAAGGCCAATGGCATCCTGGGATGCATTAAGAGGAGTGTGGCCAGTAGGTCAAGGGAGCTTCTCCTCTCCCTCACCTCTGCCCTGGTGAGGTCTCATCTGGAGTCCTGTGTCCAGTTCTGGGCTCCCCAGTTCAAGAGGGACATGGAGCTACTGGGAAGAGTCCAGCTCAGGGCCACTGAGATGATGAAGGGATTGGAGCATCTCCCATCTGAGGAAAAGCTGAGGGAACTGGGTCTGTTTAGCTTGGAGAAGAGGAGGCTGAGGGGGGATCTCATTAATGCTTATAAATATCTTAAGGTCCGGTGTCAGGAAGACGGGGCCAGACTCTTCTCGGTGGTGTCCAGTGACAGGACAAGGGGCAATGGGCACAAACTGGAGCACAGGAGGCTTGATCTTAACACAAGAAAACACTTCTTTACTGTGAGGGTGACAGAGCACTGGCACAGGCTGCCCAGAGAGGTTATGGAGTCTCTGTCTCTGAAGACATTTAAAACCTGTCTGGATGAGTTCCTATGTGATCTACTCTAGGATCCTGCTCTAGCAGGGGGGTTGGACTAGATGATCTTTGGAGGTCCCTTCCAACCCCTACCATTCTGTGAAAGCTTATATTAATAGAAAATAAAACGCCATGCAACTGACTTTAATGATTCATGTCATGTCAGCAAATGCAGCTACATGTTTGCAAATCATTCTTGCTGCAGCTCTCTAATCTTTTCTGTCTAAAGGTAGAGGTTCAGTTTGAAAGGGTAGACCATAGAACTCTTGTCAGTAAATACAAATTACGGTTTCAAATCAACAGCTGGCCCAGTTTGTCTTTACCTTCGAGGCACTAAGAATTTTCAGAATGTCAGGTCACTTCATCTTTTGGATGCCTTGGATATGATTTTCCAAAGGTTTGTAGCTTTAGGCTTTTACTGATTCTACCTCTAATTCTTCATATTCAGAATTTCAAAGAACTTACCCCAAAACTGAGTCTTTCAATTCTTCTTTCTCCAGTGTGTTCATTTGCACTTTACCGAGACAGAATGCTGGGAGGGATGTTGTCTTATCACACAGGCAGAATGCTTTTCTTCTTATTCATGAATGCTGAGTTTTCTTTAGGTAAGAAAAGATAACAGCAATGAGCACTAATTTTTGGTGTGCCTCTGGGTCTGCATTGGACTGCTGAAAACATGAGATAAGATCACTGGCTTCACTGAGAGACTAGGTTTACTTTAGGTATATGTACAAGACGCTCAGGAGAAAGGAAACTATTTACATTCTGGCATCTTAATGCACTTCCATCTTTTTTCACCTTCTCTTTCTCCTTACTCCTGTGATGATATCCCCCCCCCACCTCATTAAAAGGTGCAGGATGCTTCAGTAGCATCACTAATACATGTTTATACAGTAATGAAGGGACTATAGCAATGTCTTTGAGGTGGTGGACTTTTTGTCTGTACATTGAACTACCGCATCAGAAGGGAATTTACCTCATGTGTTTCGCCTGGCAACAGTCTCTAATTAATGCCTCCTTCACCCCCCACCCCCAAACTACAACTCTCCCCAAAATACATCATCTCCATGCATGAATACTTTCACAGGGCTTTTGGTTTCACTCAACTCTTTTGAGAAGTTGGCTATCACAAAATCATTTAATAGCCCTTTGTATGCCATTCTTTCCACCTGCTAATTTATGGTTTTCTCATGCATGTCTGCATTCTTGGAACTATCCTTTGGAGACAGCTTCCTGCCTTGAATGGAGAGATTTGGGTTTGCCGTTTTTTCCTCTGTGTGTGTGAGTGTGAAGTAAGCCTCTCACTTGAGAGGATTCATGTGCCTTTATCAAGGACATCTGACATACACTGAAAATTTAGCAGTTATATTTTTTTTCCTGACATACTTACCAATCATCTTAGTCAGCATTAGTTGTTTAGTATGTAGTGTTCAGAATGTACTCTTTTCTGCACTAGAGTAAGCTTAGAACAAATGCCTAATTTGTAATTCTATTGTATCACAACATTTCCCTGGCTCTGCACCCACTTACATGAGAATGTTGAACCCTTTTATTCCAATTGCATTGTTTCTAAACTTTGGCAGACTTGTTTTGTTTGTCAGTCCTATGCATATACTATACTATAGGAATGCTTATTTACTTTTTCTCTCATCCTCTAACTCTCTCTCCTTTTTCCAAATGCTGTAGCTACACAAAGCATACTGTTTGTCTACAGTAATTTAGGTTTTTGAGGGAGATGGTTCTTCTACATTCTTCTGAAATTCTCTGACTACAGGCTGACTGGATTTCAATTTATTTGCCCACATTAAGAGAAGGTACTTGCAGGTGCAAGTTATAAAATAATTATTTGTAGCACAAGTCTATATTGCATTAATGTAATGAAAACACAAATAAAAAATAATATCCCTTTTGAGAATAACAAGTAGTAAAAGAATAATTCTGTAGCACTTGATGTTTGAATGATTGGATATAGCATGGATTAGTGAATAATACTGGGTTCACAAACTGATTAACGTTTGTCTTGAAACTACTTATTCTTGCTGTGATAAAAAAAATAAAGATGAATTTATTTATTACTAGAGGCTGTTGGAAAGTAAAATTTTTCTAAGTGAGACTTAATCAGTTTCTGTACTGAAGCAATCTTCATTATCTAACTATACAGAGGTCTCAAGGAATTAGAAAAGTATTATAATGGTAATGTAATTTGATTTAACATATTCTTCACGGACTTACAGCAAAATAACTTTGAAAATCTGTGAACATGAGGCATTTAGAGTTGGGAACACACTTTATATATGGTCCTTTTCTGGATCTTGTCATTAGTAATTTTAAAAAAGTTGCTTCTACTGATAAAAATAATATTTTATAAACTGCTCTCAGGTTCTGCACTTAATTTTGTTCTCTTTAGAGATGCTTAAGCATTTCATGCTAGGAAGGATGGGTATGGGTGGTATCCTTCCTTCTGCTGAATCTTGGCGATATCACGATGAATCCCATGTTAATACAGAAATGTTGAGATTGGTTTTGTTTCCATTTATTCCAAAATCAGCATCATTCTATGCGATACATTAAAAAATGGCTGAACTTCTTAGACGTGCCCCAGACAACTCTCATACTTGCTGACTTTCCCGATCTCTTGTGCTCTGCATGTATTTACAAGTTAAAGAACAGGCTATAGAATAAGTTTATTACCTTCTTGCATGTCATTGTACAAGACATTGATGATTTCAGTGAATCAAATGGAATATTCAAAGCAGCATGCATCCTGTCCCATCCAGTAAAGACATGCTGTGGCAAATCAGCAGCCCTGTTACCTCTATTGACTTTTACCATGTTTTTCTTCCATTTCACTGATTTTATTCTGAAGTTATAAAACAGTTTCACATTGTTAACAGCCTCTATTCCTTGGCAAAATATGATGCAGTGACAAGAACATATCTTTTTCTTATATAATCTGCCACAGGCCTGTTGGAGCCTCTCTTCATATGTTCTACTTTAAAACAAAGAAAATTGTTTTCCCACAAGTTGTAAGGTATTACCTTTTATAAATGAAAAACAGAAACCTTGTAGCAGCTAATGTAAGACTTAGTGCAAATATATGTGAAGAAACTCTTGTTTTATTAGTTCCTCCCTTTTTATATATTTTTTCTTTCAATTTGTTTTTTCTAGTTTGCTGATCTTTTTACCTTTCCGTTTTTCCTTCCTATCACCTGATCCAATTTAGCAGTGTCTTAGTCTACTCTGGTAAATAAAAGGTAGCTACATTACATGCCTGCAGAGTTTTCACTGTCAAGGATTCAGAGTTAAGGCTGGATATTGATAGTGTGTTGTGCTTTGTTTGATTGACTCTTAAAGAGATACACCCCTTCTCTGCCTCTGCAAAAACACATCTGTGTTAATTCAAGGAGCTGTAAAGCATTCTACCATCTACTCCTTCAGTTGTTTTGGGACCTCTCCTCTGTTTCCCATATTATTACTTTTATTTCAGAATCTTCTTTCTGAGGCTTCTAAATTTTTCATTTCTCCTGATAAAATTGGGAAATACTTATTATAATTTATTGCAATCACAATACCTATATATATGCATATACACCTGTATATATATATAAAATGTGATAAAGGCTATAAAATCTCACAGAATTGAACCTCTTGTGGCTTCTGCATTTTCCAGGAAAATTTACTACTGTCAAAATGGTATTTTAATGTAAGAATCAGGAGACTATAACAGTGACCATATTAAAAATCTTGTTTAATCTTAGCAGATTCTTCCTCTTTGAATTATGATGTAGTTGAAGTGGAAAACATAAGGAATACTGCAGATGATAAATAGAAGAATTATGCTATTCTTTGCTGTTACAGGATAACATGATAAAACGTTTAAAATCTTTATACTGTCTTCCACACCATCAGCTTTGCCTCTGAAATCTACATTATTCCTTCTTTTACTGGCTAACCATTCTGCCCCGAAACCAAAGTCTTTCAAGTGACTTGACTGAGCTCTGAACTTGTTCTTGTTAGACATTTACAACTAATTTTCATAATATGCTCAGCCTTACTTACACTTGTCTCTTGTACATGCTATATAACTTTTCCAGGATTATTGAGTCATGCATATCTATTTAGTAAATAATAACAAGATGCCTAGTATTATGCATAATAGCGAAGAATTCCTGATGAAATAGTTTCCTTCAAAGCCTTTTTTTTGTTTGGTTTGGTTTTGGCTTTATTAAAGAAATATATTTGATATTTATTACCTGCAGAATGGATGCATACACTGGCACCTAAGTGTAAGTCAGCTGTTAACTGAGGAATGATAAAAAAGAAACCACTTTGGCTTTTCATTGTAGAACTACCCACTGTCTGCATGCTTCTACCTTCTGTGCTGCAAGGTGAAGAGATGGACCCATAGTCTGTCACATTTTGGTGATTTCTGTTCTTCATTTTTGCACTATTACCTTTCAAAGACTGTATTTCTTGGTCAGCTCTTTTCCCCTTTCTTCTTCTGATGTCCTTAGATGACTTAATTATATATATGGTCATACTTGAATAAGACTAACACCTCCATTTCAAGTGGCACAATACATTTTGATCAGAAAGCATAGCATGTCACAGATGAGAGCAGATAAATCTCGATATATCTTAGTTTTTTCAGAATGCATTTTCAAATGCAAATAATGCTGCTGTACTACAAAGGAGCTTGAAATAGCTTTTCAACTTGGCTTTGCAATATGCTGAGCTATTAGATAAATCTGTCTTTGCAGCTTGGACACAGTGGAGAAAGGGGGATCTAGGAGTGTCCCCACCCTGAGATAAATGTCTGGTCTCAAATGTCAATCATGTTTTTTCCTGTTCTGAGCACAGCATCCTAAGTTTAACATGCAAAGTAATGGACCTCATACTATGGCTCCTGTTGAACCTAAAAGAATTCTTCTAAAGCTTCTTTGATCCCGTCTGCAGCCCAAGAATGTAGAAATGAACAGAAACTATTCTAGAGCAAAAATACTGTAAGTGGGAGAAATTACTGCAGATACAGAGATTATAGGGTCAGAAAAGAGATAAAGTTTGATTTGCTGTAGTCTGAGTCTGACACTTGCGGTGCTCTATAGATTCTTTAACAGTTCAAAGGAAAGGAGTTCGTTTGCATCCCCTCTGTCAATAGAGGTATTAATAAGGTCTCCTTTGTACATAAATTGTAGGACTCTCTGTGGATGTAGGATGTACCAAATTTGGTTGAAATTACTAAGTGTTGTAGCCAGCAGCTAAGTACTTGCACAGCTGTTTGCTCACTCACCTACCCTCAGTGAGATGGGTAAGAGAATAGGAAGAGCAAAACTGAGAAAACTCATGGGAGGAGATAAAGATGGTATAATAAATGAAGGAAAGACAAAAAAAAAAAGTGATGCAAAGGCAGCTGCCACCCACAAGCAGAATAATGCCCAGCCAGTCTCTGAGCAGTGGTCGCCTTGAAAGACAACCCTACTAACCCCTTTCTTACCCTACCCTCATTTTTTTAAATTGCTGAACATGATTTTATATGGTATGGAATATCCCTTTGGCCAATTTGAGTCAGATATTCTGGCTTTGTCCCCTCCCAAATTCTTGCTCGCCCTCAGCTTACTTGCTCTGGTAGGTGCACAGAGGGCAAAGTAGAATGATAAAAAAAAAGAGAAAGCATTGAGGCTATGCAAGCACTGTTTGGCAAACTCCAAAACATTGGTGTGTAATCAACACTGTTTTAGCCACTAATACAAAACAGAATTTTATATAAATGTGCATGCGATTATGTAAGCTTTATTGTTTTCCAGGACAGCCAGTCTAATGAAGGACATTATCTACATGAGCCTTGATACACTTCCTGCGGAAACCTAGGCTTCCCCTCAGTGGGACCTTAAGATTCTATTACATCAGTAGCATCAGGTTGATATATAATTTAAAAAAGTATCAAAAGAGTTTAAAAAATAAAAAAGCTCACTCTTTCCACTTTATGTTTTTTCCTATTTTGTTTTTGTGGGTTTTACTTGCTTGTTTTTTTCCCACTTGAATTTGGTCGTCTTCTTGTAGAAGTAATAACATTTGGAAAAGTTTGGTCCACAGTACTTTGACATAGGTTGTTCACAGATGCTTTTGCTGGTCATTTTTGTCTTTCTATGGAATGGCTTACAAGTGAAAAATTGTCACAACATTATATATGGTGATAGTCCTGCTAGCATTTTGAAAACAAGAGGAACTTCAGATTAAGTCTATGGCAAATATGTCTGGACTTTTTTCTCCTTCAAAGTATAATACAAATGTTAGTTTACTAAAAATCAGCATTGCACTTGCATTACGTTTACTACAGCAAACACATCCCAGATGTTGAGGAAAACTGCCATTTTTCAACATCAGTTCTCATAAAGCAGCAGTGTTGTTGCATTCCTCAAGACTTGGGAAATCCAGTAAACTTTGTGAGAGGAACAGGATATTCCAGATTAGAACCATGAAATGAATGTGCTGGTGTCTCCAGTTTCATTAAAAAAAATAAACCCAACAAATAAACCCCAAAACAAAATAAAAAACTCCCCCCAAAACACCCCCTGCCCCCAATCTCTGACACATAAATAAGAAATGCAGTATTTCAAAATGTTAACAATGGAAAACAAGAAATTGTTCCAGTTAAGAGCACTGTAATTCCTCATGTTCCTAAAGTAACTCATGCAGTTACTTTACTTGTCCAGTTACATTTTTGGCTTTGCACTGGTGAGAACTAAATCAACACTACTGGGTTATTGAGATTCATCATCTAGGAGGTGAATAAGCTTTTAAAGATTCATATTTTTCATACAGAGAAGGTGATACTGTGGAAAATTACTCGCATCTTGATCTGCTAATTATTCTATGACTTGTTCTTCAACATCCTACTGTTTGTTTTGTCTTTGCAAACAAAAAGTGGAAAATTACCAGGTTAAGAACATTTCCACAACAAGAGCAATGCTTAGGTAATCAGAACTGTTTGTAGCTTTTTGGAGGTCTTTCAGACCAGGAAGACAAACAGTAAGATGATATCAAACACTGAATTAAATTTTAAGCTTTTGGAGAGGTATCAAAAATACATGGTCAAATGGATTTGACTTTATCATTCCATCTGCTAGTGAATCTTTTAGGTGAAACATTCACAGTTGTCAGAATTCCTGGTAAAATTATTTTTTAAATTTTAAATTAATGCGTGTAAGAATGGAACAGGGAACTGCATTTCTACTTATGCTGGTTGATTAGAACTCTTAGTTTCCGTATCTCTATATCTGCAAATGTATCTATTTAAATGAACACTCCTTGACAAAGGCTTTGCTTTATCTTTATTTCTCATTTTATAAATGAATACAAACTACTATGCTAGAGTACAAGCACTATCCAGTCTGATCTTCATTCATTCCAAAAACCTTCTTGTAGCAAGGTGTGAGTCACAGCACATAATCCATGTATTAAAGGTGTGTGCTAGCACAATACTGCGAGGTAAATGGTTATTGATTCTTCATCTTTAGGGAAACAGCTTCTGACAGTGCTGAGGATAGATATAAAGAGATGCAGCTCTGAATACAAAGGGTAAAGTTGAAAAGATTTACATTTAAATTAAAAAAAGTGGCTGTTGGAAATCAATAATAATAATCAGGGGATTTAGCTTTGGAAGCATCATGACATTAAAAATAAAGTTCAGATTTGCGGTTGTTGCCCTTTAGGTATATGGTGAAATCCAGGACAAAACTGATTTTTTTTACATTTCTGTTTCTATTAAATAAGCTCAGATAATACTTGAATGTTAATTGTACTTATTTATAAAATATTTCATATATACAATATATGCCAAAGTGTATGATTACATGTCTTCATCTATCTTTGAACTTCATTTGTGCTGAACAATCTCACCTGTGTTGTCAATAATGTAATCTGTATCTCACATTTTGTTGGTAGAATGACAACTTTATGCTGTATCCAATTATTACGTTAAAAAATGCTCCACTGAACAGTCAGTTGTTAAGGAGGCAACAAAGTTGAAAATGTACTCATGTAGGACTCTACTCAGGATCTTACTCAGACTAGCATTTTCCTACCTGATTTCTGTTCTATGTGTGATTTATTATGTGCATGATTATAATGTCTCCCATATCCTGTGGATATAGTACAAAGCATGGTAGTAAGAGACACTCACCAGGAGGCTACACAGCTCTGGGAAAACAATGAAGGCTAGCACAGAATATGTGGGCACCTTCTGCAAACAGGTTAAGGAAACTTTACATGTTGAATTAAAAAGATACTTATGAACATTTACAGAATATAAAGATGTAAACCTCTGGTAGTAGAAATTCAATAAACTGACAGCTGTGTAACTCACTACTTTTCCCTCCTCAACTTTTGACCACAAATTGAATTAAAAAGATTCATGCTTTTTTGAGATTATAAAACTTTAGTTTAGGGATTCATATTTTCATTTGTCTCCTGGATGGTAAGATGAAGTGCCAATGTGATTTTTGCATTCCTGTAAAAAAATTTTTTAGGTCCTGCTTCCATAGTCTGTTTGGTGATGCTACGGAATACCCTTGGGATTAAGGTTTTACCTTGGGATTAAGGAAGCTTCAGGTATTTTTTCTTCTTCCACAAGCCAAATTCATTGTCATAGAAAATAAATTTATTCTAATTCTATAAATTTATTTTATTAACTTCTCAGTGTCTCAGTTTGCAGCCTACACTGGAAATATTATTTACCTTTCCCACGTCAACATTGTGTGAATTTGTACATTAATGTTTACAAAGACTTCAGCTATGGGCTTTTTGGAGGCTTTAGAATATTTTATTTAACAGATAGGCAGACATACCATAGTAGTTAGGCATCTGTATGTTTCTGAGCCTGTTAAAATAGAGATCAATTTTGAAGACATTTGCAGAAGTTACCAGGTCTTCCTAGAATGTCATTTTTGCATAAACAAATTCATGTTTTGGAAAGGCTAAGTGACCTGCCTGGAAGATGTTTCCTGTGGGAAATGAGAGAATGGTACCCTTTAGTCAGTTGAGTAGCTGGGAAGAGAATGGAGAGTAGGAACAAGAAGAGGGACAAGAATTATTGGAATTAAACTCAGCAATGTTATTATCTGAATAGTTTCACCGGAATCTGAGAGTAGAGGCTTTGCTAGAGGTTTTTTTTTCCCCCATCTCTAGAGTCTCTCTCTCACTCTGTGTTTTTTGTATCAGAAAGCTGCTTTTTTTTTTTCCCGCCTGTGTTTACTGCTGAGCCACTGTTTCAATGTGTATATGCATCACGTGTTGTAAAAGAGTGCTCACACTAAGTCTAATCAAACTGTGATGTGGATACCAGACACAAAGCAGAAGAAATTTGTAGTTAATGTGGGTGGTTTTCCCTACTTTGTAATGCATGAACTGAACAAAATACGTATATATACTGGGATCTAGTGTCTCTGTTAATTCTTGTGGAAATCTGATAACAAGGATGTCATCATTTCCCAATATCTATCATTAACTGCCAAAAAGGTTTGGCTAAATGAAATAATATTATCTTGTTTTTTTACAGTAATTTTTGCCAATAATTCTCAGAGTTCTTTAAAAAAAAATTTTAAAAAAATCTTTAATTATCCTCATTTTAAAGTGGGATACAGAGAGGGGAAAAGTATCTTGTTTGAGGGCATTGACAGTTGAGGACTGATGACTCTTGCTGCAGTATTGCAGCCTACTTTGTTCTTGTCTATAGATTACCATCTCTCAAGCAGTCACCAGAAGGGAAAGGGTGCCCATATTTCAGTTACACTATACTAAGCCAAAAGACTTTACGTTGTTAATGATGATGCTATACTTCTTTACTAATGTGTGGCTATACCACCTACTTTGCTGAAAAGCAATAACTTCTAGTGAAAGGAAAATAAGACAATAGAAGGAAGCATCTGCTTTGTCTGCAGAGTGATACCTAGATTTTTTCCAGAACTGCCCGTTGATGTCCTATGCTGCCTGGTTACTGAGTCAGGAAAAGGATGTGAATCCGCTACTACATTATCCAGTATAACGTACTTCCTCAGTTACTGAGGTTTAAACACAGTATAATAAAGCATTAAACTGGTTTCCCTTATCAGAAAAATAGACATTCTGGGGCAGAATTTGACCTTATATTTTTGAAGTTCCTCTTTGTTGCAAACCTTCCCTTGTGGGGAAGACATCTCTGTGTCTGAGGTTGGTTCTCATATTTACCCTGAAAGACACTCTTTCAAGTTCTGAATATAACAACTTCCTTAGCACCAGGAAGTGGATAGAACTCCAGTTCAGTTCTAGCTTTATATACAGACTTGCATTATAGTTTTCCTTTATATTTTCCCTTTGTGTCTTAGTTGCTTAACTATTCTTTAGAATTAACTTTTATGAGGAATAAAGTCTTTGGATATACTTTTATTGTATTAATTTTATTATTATTATTAATTTTTAATGCCTATTGTATTAATTTTAATTTTAACTACGCAGTATCAAAAAATTATATATCAACATCACAATGAAAAATTCAGAAATGAAGCTTGTGAAACATGCTATCAGGTTTCATCACAAGCTTGGACATGATGTTAATTGGCACAGGTTTAATATCATTAAGAGTTTTGCATATGCTTCAGCTAGTGTTCATGCAGATGAGAACAAATATCAATATCCATCTGTCACGGGAGTGCAGCACATATGGTATCATAGAACCTAAAAATAAGTCAGGTATGGTTTATAAAATATGATTCAAACTGCTCTAGTGTGCGATGGCATAAGCAGGCTAAGGGATTTGCTCACCTTGATTTGCCTTCTAATTAAAGACAGCTTTGTGTGAAAACCTTGGAACTGGATACCTCCTTTTGCAAAAAAGTGCGAATGCAAATTTGAGCTTCTCAGGAGTGCACTTACCTGTATTAATCTTAGACATAAATAATTTCAAAGGCTGTGAGGATTTGGCTGCATTACATCTGCATATTTTGCTTTGCATTGTGTCTACAGACAATGAAATGAAAGTAGTGGTTTATAGACAGTCACAGCGCATTTATGGGAATCTAAGTATGTATATATATAAGAAAAAATACGCAAATTGCTATGTTTTCACAGCTGTGTTACTGACTTGTAAAACTTGGCTTTAAGAACTAAAAAAAGCTTAATTCCTTTGATGAGAGCAGATGGAAGAGTCCCATATGAGTAGAGAGAGATCTTGGCAAGTTTCAAGAATTTTTAAACTTCGATAGTTTTCATTTGGAATCACAAGGTAACAGTTGTGTCAAAACTGTGCTCACTATCTAGCTTTTTGCCACAACCTCTTTTTTATGTTGCAGTTATGTCCATTTTAGTGGAAACAGGGAATTTGTGAAAAGAGGAAGCAAAAATAAATGTGAAAAAAATGAAACTATCGTGCACATCAGATTTTCATTTCCTGAAATAATATCAAGAAAAATTAATTAAAAAACCCACCAAAGCCATAACTCCTAAAACTCTGTGGCATAGAAAGATTAAAGGTCTTGTTTTGTTTTACAGACTTTGAAAGTTGGAAAATATTTGTCCAATGTTTGACATGCTAAAAAAGAAAGAAGGGATTTCTATTCTTATCTTATTTCACAGAATATTGATCAAATTGAGTAGTGTATTGTACTATAGGAAGAACATATCTTGTAGCTCAGAAAACAAAAGTTCTAGTAAGAACTGTGAATCATTAATGGTCTGCTTCAGTTTTGGAGCACCTCATGCAAAGAAGTTTTGTGCCTGTCCTTCTCTGACATAACTCATAATTCAAATTAAAGGAAAAAGAGTGGTATTTCTGTGTTGTTTCATTTTGGTTTTATAATGTTAACCTTATTGAGAAGTAAGTATGTTGGAAACCTCTCACTCACATAAAATATTTGAGTTCAGTCTAGAGCCAAAATGTTAGCTGTAAAGTTAAGCTAGGAGAATAAAAGTGAGCAACTGCTTTACAAAATGTCTTTTTCTTTTCCAAGAGAAAAAAAGATAAAATATGAAGAACTGTATTTTGAACATAACAAGACAAGTGGATATTCAATACCTGATTAAGAAATTTCATAGAAGATTCATCACAAGTTTCCTTTCTGCTTTTGTGTTTAATGGGCAATTTAATGGGATTTCAGAAATGACAAAGGATCAAACAAACCTATATATAAAAGTTTGGAGGATTACACATTCACAGTTGCTTCAACACGTGCTATATAGAGCTTCTCTGTACAACAGAGGGTGATCTTAAGAACAAGTTACTACTAGCTGTCCAGTTGAGTGAACTTTAATCCCTTGGCCTATTCAGGGAGTTCAAAAAGAACCATGTGAAAATATTATAAGAAAGAAAATAAAGCCTGGAAAGGTTACATTTTTAAAATATGTCTTCCATAGAATTTCATCCTTTAAAAAAATATCTCCTTTATGCTATTTCTTGTATATCAAGCCTCATTTGAAGTCTAAGATACCTATTTTATAGGTCCCTGGATTTAACCAAAAATGTGGCACATTTATTTTACATTTCCTTTTCATAGTATAGTTTTGAGATAGTAGACTTACATATAAAGAATATATGTAAGATAATAAATTTATCCCTGATGTAGTGTCATTGATTTCAGGAGTAATTCTGGCCTAGTAATTTGGAAATATATTTTCCAAAGGTTTAATTTTCTCATAGTAATTTTTTATTTCACGAGGGAAACCGAAGACATGCAGAAGGACCAGGGAAAAAATTCAGAAACAATTAAAAGCACTCATAATAGTAATTTCTTCTGTACCTAAAGAGAATTTAAAGACTATTATTTAGCTTTCTACAGAAAAGAGAGAAATAAGACGCAACAAAGTGAAAAATACATCAAATGCTAAGATACAAAAGAGTTATCATAAGAAGTTTTTCTGTCCTTTCTAAAATAATAAAGTTGAGTCATCAGTAGATTAGAGTATTTATTTGGCAAAGGCTAAATATATTGCATTTATCAGAATCACTCCATGGAACTCACTGATACTGTGGAAACAAATTAGTAAGGTTATTCAGAAAAGGTCAGCACATATTCTTCTACAGGAGAAAAAAAAATAAATAAAAATTGCAAGGCCAAAACCAACTTGATATCTATCATTATGTCAAGCTGGCTTGTCCCTCTGTGACTTGTGGAGACATTCCTCTGGATTCAAATGTATCAAGATCCAAGATGAGGCAGTTGGAGCTGTTTCTCCATGTACAATGGAACAATGTTGGTTTTCTTCTTGTCTTGGATGTTTCAGAAAACCTGATTAAAAAGTTTCTGATTTCTTAAGCCAAAGCTCGGGCTATAATCTGTAGCTACTTGAGGAAAAATGGAGAAATATTGGAAAAAAATGTTTCTAAAGATTGACTTTTCCTGTATGTGAAGTCCCTTGAGTTGGCTTTCATATAATTGGGAGCTGCAGTCACACGATGTTATTAAAACTTATGTGTTAAGGCGTAAATTGATCACTGGATAGAACCAGGAAAAAACATCTTTGCTAAATATAGGCGGGGGGAGGAGTTGATGGAATATGAGAAATATGTACTGTGCATGTTTTCCACTTGATATATTTTCATTCGTTTGTAGTTTCAGCTCCAAGCCTACCTTTGGCAAGGTAATAGCATATGAGAGTTCATAAATGTGAAGTGGTCTCTTCACTTCAGCTTGCAGCAGGACAAGCGTATACTCAGGGACTGCTTGCTTTGTTCATTCTGATGATTAAAAAATTTCTGCAGTAGCTAATGGATTTATAAGTTCCTTACAATGTCCTTTTTTAATTTTCTTTTTTTTTCTTGCAGTATCATGTTACCAGTAATTAATTAATGAGCAGACCTTCTGCAGAAGATGTGTTTTAACAATCATCTGTTTCTACAATCTCAGACTGAATTTGTTGCAGTGTGCTAGAATGCAGAAGAGTGAACTGTCAGCAGCAACTGATTTATAAGAGCGATTTACCTTCTGGAGAGTGTAATTATGTTCATAGTTAAGAATTAATCAGGTGAGAGAATTGTAGAATAATCACACTCTTGACTTTGGAAGGACAAACTAAATGGAGATTGTTCCACCGAGTCATGTTAGCAGATGGAGATGTCTGTACTCTTTAACAGCTAGAAGACCAGGTTTCCAGGATAGTCATCTTTATTTTTAAAAAGAAAGAAAATCAGTAGTCTTGCAGTGCTTACATTTCAGTTCACATGGGTGAAAATACATGAAAGGTGGAGCAGGAATAAAATACATTAGCAATCATGAAATCAAAATAAATCAGATGAAATTCTAATGGAGATTTTTTAGATTTGCCATTATGACATTGTGTATAGTTCTGTGAATATAGGCAAGGTTTCTCTCTGCTCTGCTGACTAAAAATCTTTTCTTCTTAATAATGAGTGCGATATCTTCCACATTTCAGCCTTCTTGGTATGTGTCCTTTAACATTATGTTTTATTAAACTTCATGGCAGTTGGATCTTCATTTGAAGATGCCACACTGTCTGAAAGTCTAAAGGCTAAAAGATGAGATTTTCCAGATAGTTTCTTAGGCACTCTACAGGATTTTTTCCCCTAAAATATATTTTGCTTTACATTTTTTTCTGAGCTTACTGCTATTCTTTGTAGGTAATATCTTATCCTAGGCACTGCCAATCAGCTATGTCATGTGAAATCATATATAGCATGTATGGGCTATTGACTTTGTGAGATAATTTCTGCACTGTGAAAAATCTCCTTTAATTTCAATGGATCTTGATTAAAGTTTGTGAGGTTCATCACCTCCAGTGAAGTGGAGGTGATCATTTCACTTATTACCTGTGAGGCTTGAATATTTCAGGAATTGTGCTGTCAAACAAGTGTTAGTTACAGCTGTCATAAATATGTCCCAAGCTCTCCATATTATACTTATGCCTGCTATAACAAGGTACTATCTCCTTTTCTAGTCTAATGGGAAACATGGTCTCGAGCAAATTAATGGTACAGAAAAATGGTCATGAGCAGATTCTACTGGAATTTTCTCACCTTAAAGCAGCCACAATTCCTTGTGCAGTGACAGCATGTAGTCCCTAGCAGCTAAAGTCACAGTTTACTTTTTACTTCAAAAATAATATCAGATAGTGTGATCACTATCTTTGTGTTTTTTTTTTTTTGCAGACCCAATGAGCTATCAAATGGGTCCAACTCTGAAGCAGCCATTAGAACCACTGCAGTATCAGTGGTAGATACATTTCATCTTTCTCAAAAGAAATAGTTTTATGATGAAAAAGCTGTGAACCCTCTTGCATTCAGGCAGCAGAGAGAAAAGATCCAGAAATTAAACACACTGTTTTCATGTGAGCAGAATTTCTGACAGGAAAGGTGAAAACTCACTTTCTAAATCAAACATCCTGTAGCGTGTGGGCTGAGATTCATTTGGCTTCACTGTCTCATTATGCCTCCTTATCCCTACAGCAGGATTTTTTTAACAGTGTTTGAAAAGTCACCTCTGGGACTAGACAAATTATCCTTCCCGTTATGTCATGTTCTCAAGGAGACTATGCTATGGCATTAATTTTCGTAAGAAAAAAAACACCGTAATGTCCATGTTGGCAAATAAATTGTCCAGTATTTATTTACATATCTCCCAAGTGTTTCTCAAAGGATCCATTCAAGATGAAATTCTGTTTGTCCCAAAGGAGACAAAGGTGTTTTGTGCCCCATTTGCACAATGAGGGAGCTGCATATTAAGGTGGTAGTCTGCATATCATTATGCATAATTATAACTATAATTACAGCCCTTTATTTCCCTGTCTCTCTGAGTTGCCTCCTGCAATAATTTGGATCACTCATATTGAGCATAAATATAGTAATTTTTAAAGTGTAGATAACAGCATTTTTTTTTTCCTGAAAAACAAAACTGTATAGAAACCAATGGCCATACTGAGTTTTTCTTTTCCAAGCCTTTACAGAGCTTTCTTTAGGATACTGTGACTGGGCAGTCACTATATAAGCATGTCCTATCTTGGCTATGTTCAAAGCAGAAAATGTAAATATTAATTTCAAGAACATCAGACTTCAAAGTTTTGGGGCCTACACAAGTCCCTAGTCAAACATATGTCTAAGTCATTCATAAGTTACAGAATAACAACAATTTCAGCCTTACAGATACAAAATTTTATGTTGTTCAACATGTCCATCTAGTTTCAGGCTCCTTCCTAAAATGCGAGTATGTATTGTGTTCATATCTCTGAGGGCCCTTACTGACAACTCTTACACTATAATTTGTGAATGAGTTTGACACTTAGCCACACCAGGTACTAAGAACTCAACTAGAGATATAGTTCAAACTTCATCCAATATTAGCCCATTAATTAAAGGACAAATTTTCTTTCTCAGATATGCTATGCAGTACATGTTCACAGACAGGTCCTGCAAATAGACGCGATCTTAAGTCTACTTTCTTCCTAAAGTCTACTTTCTTCCTACTTCTAAGAACAGATATCTGTCCTCTTGCAACAGCAATGACTTGTGGCCTTCCATGTAACTTGTCCTATTTCTTCACTAACAGTGTTTCCCTCTTCACATCAGAGAAGAGCTGGCATTGATATGTAAAATCCCCTAAACAAGCACTGGTTTGGGGATCAGGGCAGTCTTTTGCACTGCTATGTGGGCAGTAGTTGGTTATTTAGAGAAAAATAGTATCATAAAATATAAGCTTTAAAGTGCATGACTGATGATTCTTGCTTCTTTAAGTCCACTTCAGGTCTCAGACAATGTAATCATGGAAAAAGATCTACTAACTGAGTAGAGATGGAATTAATGACTAGCAATTTATCTTTATCTTTTATTTTAATCTTAAATTCTATAGGATCATGAGAAATAAGAACGTACAATTTTTGCATTAAACTCAAAGGATTTTGTACACAACATTAAAGCTTGGTAATGATACTGTAAGCTTAAGGCAGAGCATTTCTGGCTTTTGAGTATTTCTCTGATTCTTTGTCTTTATCTCATTCTAATTGTAATAATTAATACTTAGTACATGTTCACTGCTTTCTATTGTATATGCAGAACACTGCACAAAGAGCAGTTAATGAATCTTCACTGTTCCCTATTTACATGGTTAAGCTCAAATTTTAAAAATCAATAAATCATTTACATTTGGGAGAAACTGTGATATGATTTCAGTATAGAGCATACTGCCACAGCAAATATTACTAGAAGTATCAGGAATTTGAAAAGCCCCTTCCTGACTCTGCAAAGTCTCACTGTGTGTGGAAAAGGAAGTGAGGATGTGAAAGCAGTGTACTAGCAGTGGCTGAACCTACTAGCACGGGATCATACAGGATTTTCCACATCTAGAAAATTTGTTTATATCAGACTCCTCCTTTCTTACTATGTATAACCATAGCAGAAAATCAGAACATAAAGCTAATAACATTTTCTTCATTCTCACAGCAATAAAAACACACTGTCAACGTGAAGAAGCAAAGAGAAAGGAGAGTGAAGATGAGATACATGACTGGCCAGAGAATGGCAGCCCTGCAAAACTTTAGCAGCTGCAAGCCACTTTATGCTGTTAAAATTTTTCCCTGGTCCCTCCTACAGGGAAAGCCCACTGGATGTGCCTGTTTCTTTTTATATAGGAAAGAGACCCACACAGTGTTTTTAATTTCCTATTTCAGATGGCTTTATTAATCTCTCAGCTGGTCACCTACAGATGCTAACTGTGCTCCCTAAACCAGCTCTGCTGGACTCTGGAAACTCTCATTCTGTTCTATTATTTTCACAAAAAAATAAAAGGGGGGCAGGGACCAAAGGGAAACAAACAAAAAAAAAGTAAAAAAAGTTGTGTAACTCCAGCTTTAGTAAATACCTGAAGAAAGTATTTTTCTCGTCCCTTTCCTAGAATAACAAGGTGCAGAGTTTCTCACTGCTAAGGAGAAAGTCCACTAAAAAATCAGCCTAAGAAGATAGTTCTGTAGAGAACTATCCAGCCAATTATGTGCTGAAGAAGAAGCTCTAATTTTTCTAGCTTTTTTTCCCTGTGTTCACACTGGCACATCAGTAATTTTGAGGAAATTCAGACTTGCAGTCTTATTTAGTGCTTGTCCTTGCTTAAGGATTGCTGTGGCATTATCTCTTTCCACCTCCACCCACCCCCCCACCCACCCCCCTCCAAGATTGTTTTATGATTTTAAGAAAACTTGTGTCAAGATGATGATGTTTGATAGATTATGGAGACAGTTTATCCAAGTCAAGAATCAGTGCAAAGTTGTGTCTCTTTAAATTGGCTTGTCAGTTTGTAAGTGAACAGAACGAAAAGTGAAAAAACTAACAAATTGACATGGCAGTGGAGTGTTAAGTGCTCTTTGCTTTGCATTGTTTATGCAAGTTTTTCTCCAAGTCTTGAATTCTGAAAAGATGAGAGTAGAGGAGAGAGAAAAGGAACTGTTTATTTACCTAGAGGCAAGAAGACTTTTTCTTCTTGTACAGAAATATCTCAGTCATTTGGACTAGTAGCTTTATCATCCATACTCCAGTCTTTCACGTATGTCCAATAGTGGAGGTGTTAAGGCTAATATGAAGGAGGTTTCTTTTGCTCAGAAAGCCACTAAATTATCTCTGACTACCATGGCAAGTTAGACAATGGAAATGTGGTAGAAAGCCAAATAAAACTTTTTCTGTTGAGAAACCTTGGGATTGCTTTCAGTAAAAAAAGAGCTGACCTCAATTTTTTTCATGTTTCTTTGTTATATTTCCAAGTGAGATGGAAGAAATACGTAAGATTCACAGAATCTGAGAATCAGAACAGTGTGTGTTGGACGGAACCTCTGGAGATCATCTAGTCCATCCCCCTTACCAGAGAAGGTTCACCTAGAGCAGGTTGCACAGGATTGCATCCAGGTGAGTTTTGAATGTCTCCAGAGAAGGAGACTCCACAACCTCTCTGGGCAGCCTGTTCCAGTTGTCATTATGTCATTTTTTTATATCTGTTTCCTGAAATAAGGTAAGAATCAATATAAAAATATTTTCATGTGTTTAACTCCCACTAAAATCACAGGAAGCAAATCCATATAAGTACTTGTCTGACTTTGAACATCTGCAGTGCACATTTTTTAGAAACTGTAAAAAATTACATGTCTGTAAATTCAATTCTTAGTTTTGTAATCCTAAATTTAAACATAGGAACATTAAAAGGTTTGGGTCAGAAAGCACCTTAAAGATCATCTCATTCCAACCCCCCTGCCATGGGCAGGGACACCTCCCACTAGATCAGGTTGCTCAAAGATGCATCCAACCTGTCCTTGAACACTTCCAGAAAGGGGGCATCCACAACTTTTCTGGGTAATCTGTTCCAGTGCCTCACCACACTCATAGTAAAGAATTTCTTCCTAATATCTAATCTAAACCTACCCTTTTCCAATTTGAAACCATTAGCCCTCATCCTATCACTACATTCTCTGATAAAGGGTCCCTCCCCATCTTTCCTGCAGGCCCCCTTTAAGTGTTGGAGGGCTGCTATAAGGTCTCCTCATTGTATACCTTACATGGTGCAATGACATGCAAGTCTGTTTGGATGTTCTTCCCATTAGAATCTTACTTAGTTTTTTCCTTAATCAATTCTGGATCATTAAAAGATTAAAAAAAAAAATGCTGAACAGTTAAAATGAACAAGTACTGAGCTACTATGACTGAAAATGAAATGGTTGGCTCTTACAGTCCTTGCTTCTCATTTGTCCTTTGATCCTTCTTTTCCCATGTTCTGAAACACTGTGATGTGTGCACTGACAGCTTAATATGCAGCCTTCCTGAAACGTCTTTAAGATGACTTCCATAAATAGGACATTCCATTTGTTTCAGAAGTGCAGCAGCATGACAGAAATTTTATTAACTGGCTTGACACTGCAGGATATTTTTCCTTTGTTTGTGTCAGTTCTTCTACCCAGAACTTCTTGGGCATTACCTGTAGCATTTTAAATTCACTCAGGGTGGACTTTGCAACATGAGCATCATTACCTTTTTAATTTGTTCTGTTTCTTAATGAGTAGAAATAATGGGTGAAAAAATGTATTATTTACATGAATAAATTTACGTGTAACTTTCCTGGCTTTATTTTTAAAAACTAAAAATAGGAATTTAATAAAAATTTGCCCCTGTCTTTTCTTAATATTAACTAAAACTCAGTGGAATAAAAATTGTGTTTGTTTTGCTTGAATTTAGTAGTTGCCTTTATGGCATAAAATAAAAATTTAGAATCACATGTATTTATTTTTAAACAAAATTAAGTCATACATTTTGGATGCCTTGAAACCTCAAGGAATGTGACATCAGCAGTTATATAAACACTACTGATACTAACTCTGTGACAAAATATCAGGTACCGTTAACACTCATTGTCAGAAAATAATCCTTATGAATTTCACGTTTTTATTTAGACATAAATGTATGCTTTGTGTAACTGTACTTTTCTGCATGCTGATATAAATAGACAGTGATTTAAATGAAACACTTAAAGAGTAATATAACTTTAGAATGTTTAAAAATTCAGCATCAAGAACAGACTGTGAAATTCTGAGATGGTTCTATGTAATAACGAAGGTGCCTGTGCTAATCTCAGTAATTTAAAGTGACATTCAACGGATGCTCATAAGTGCATCAGTTTTATGGATCAAGAGAAGGAAGCATGAAACTTCTCACTGCAGGAAACAGAATATTGCCTTTTTAGGTCAGAAAGTAAAGCAAGCGTGGGCTGCTAGGATCCATTCATCCTGATGAGGTTTGCCTAGGAGGTGACCAGTCTCACTTTCCTTTTTCCCTTAAACAAATGAATGAGCAGAATCTTGGACCTAAGAGGCCCCAGAAACTGTCACCCAGAAGCTGCTTACATTACCAATAAAAAAAACCATTTCTAGAAACTGGACTGCATTTGACAAAATGGGTCAAATGTCAACATGGAAAGAAAGTAACTGTAGAATTCATCGTCTGGTGATATTTCATGTCTGATCACTACAGATGTGCAGTAGATTCCCTCTTTATTTTTTGCTTGATCAGTTCTTGGTACTTCACCTTTCTTACTCTCTGCTGCTATACTATCATTGTTAGGTGACACCAAAAGTAACTTGAAATTTATGGCAATATTAGGTGAAGTAGTAACAGAGTATCTGAAAAGTTTTTTAAACAAGGTAGATTATTTGTTGTTCCTAAGGAGATACACTTGCTCATGAAAGATAACATTGAAATTGAGTACAATGCTTATATCAACCATGTCAAACCCACCCCCCACCCCCACGCCCCCCAAACAACCAACAACAAAAAAATCCTTTACAGAAAACAACTTGTGGAAGAGGAAAACGTGAAAAGCCTTCTTAACGTAAATTGTAGATAATTTCAAAAAGATGAAAAATGAGTCTTTGCTCTAAAGTGAGATCTAAGTGTTTTCAAAATCATAATGTTTCTGAAGACGCATAGCAATGCTGATGGACTGACTGAGAGCAGCTAGCAGTTTGCAGCACTAGCCTTCTGCATTGTGCATTGGCTGGCTTTTGATGAAAACTGGTGACACCTGCATGAATTTAGAGCCTTGATAAATTCTGCTTCCAGTAGAGGTTGAATCTTCCAAGGACACAGCAAATTACATGGGTTTATTAAATTTTGTTCAGTCTGGCTACACTGTATTTCGTGTGTTCTAAACCAGTAGTTTGTTAAAGTCTTTAACTTTTTTCTTAGTGGGAAATCAGTTTCCTGGTGAAAATAATGGTTTGGACAAATACAGGTAACACCTTGAGTCATTGATTTTAAATAATTGTGCTGAGACATATACATAGTAGAGAAGTCAAATTACTTCCTTTTTTCCCTAAATGGAAATAGCGTATTTCTTTAATCCTTTTGTATGGAATATTATGTCCTCTTTCTTGTCATTTCAAAAAAATCCCTTTCATCTCTCATGTGCAGATTAGGCAAAGTAAAGGGTGAATTCACTGAGCAGGCATCAAAATCTTGATATTATTAAAATGAGAGCATTAGCAACATCTGAATAGAAAAACTCATAAACAAAATGTAAGTACAGCGACTTGTTTGCATTTCATATGTGGAAATGCTACCAGGAAAACTTAGCAAAATCATAAAATTAATGTAATAAGCATTCCTCATAGTAAATGGGAAGAAATTTAAGGACATTGGATTTCTTGTTTCAGTCTTCCTGATGGGACAGAAAGTCATTTTCATGAGCTGCTATGTAATTTTGGCATGTTTTTCTATAATCCAAAAATAGAGTGAAAAAAAATGTAGGAAGCATGTACGTTCTGAGAGTTGCAATGTAGGATAATGAATTCAAATAGATGTCTCCCGCAGGGAATATTGTTTGTGCTGACATCTGTATTGTGCATATTGTTTTCACACATTCATCAGGAAGGGATATGAAAGTGCTCAGGGCCAACATAACTTTATCAATAGCCTTGTTTTTAGGCAATCTCTAACATGAAAAGGAATTGGGAAATTATAAGATAATCTTACTATGTGTTTGCAAGAGCAAACACCAAAAAGTCAGGAAAACGTTTCCGTTCTTATTAATGTTAAATTTAATATTACTTTCAGCATAAGAAAGACTGGAAGATTGGTGCCTGTAACTCATGATACTGGGATTTTGTGATACCTTAGTTCAGATTCAATAATTTTTTATTTCATGAGTAGTTTCAATTTTCTTCAAACAATAGGTTACATTTCAGACTAAATAACGGTATCAGAAGACTTATGATTTAAAAGGTACTGGAAAATAGCCTTATACTACATAAATATTATTGAAAAGTTACTGATGAAATCATCAAATTAAAAGATGCAGAAGTTAAAAAACTTCTCCTCATGCAAGCTATTGACAAATGCAAACTAGTAGCTGAGCCTTTCTCCCAAACAAACAGGTAGAACACACAAACCCCTTACGTAATGTAATGCTAACAACATATATTTTACTTTCCATCTAGACAAGGCATATTACCTGGAAAGGCAGAAAAACAACTCAGAAATTATCATTTCCATGTAATTCATGAAAATATGGCAAACGTATGATACAAAAGCTGGAGCTGCAATGTTGTAGCCCTTCATAAGATCTATAAGAAAGTGTTAAAGGAAGTATATTTCTGCTTAGATCATAACCTAAGGTTAAGCAAAACTAAGGCATGAAATAGAAAGGAAACTAAAGAAGATGTTTAGATATATAGCTCTAAGATTTAATTTACTTTAGGCTCTATAGAAGCGCTTTAAAATCAATTTGAAATGCCGTTGCCTGAGTACTACAATAGGACTGAACAATTATTTTGATGCACCTCTGTGTTGGTAGAAGGGAACAGATATTAATTTAACCTCTAGCGTATATAATTTTGTGATCTTACTTTCACATACCTTACACTCAATTCATGTTCTTTGTTGCTTTTCTATTTCAGATTGTTCACAGAAGCATACTGCAGGGAGAAAATAAAAGAAAACCACAAAAGAAAAAAACAAAACACCCAACCAAGAAATGAAATTATTAACAGGCTGGAGCATGGAAATAGGGTAAGAAGTTTGTTGTCACAGAGTTCATTTAATGTCTTATTTATGACTTATAGTTGTTTTTTTAACTTGCCTGCAAGGTACATGAAGAAATACAAGTCAGAAAGCTATTCTAATATACATAAATATTTATTCAAATGCATTATTATTTCTTTCTGATAACTACCACTACAACAGACTTGAAAAGGTTTTCAGTTTGAAAAGTTGCATGTTCCTGTATTTTAGTAGTACTTTTTCTTTCTAATTAAGTCTTTCTAAAATAATTCTTTTTGGAAAATGGCTGATGAATATTCATCAAAAAATGTGCACATGGAACAACTTTATGAAATTGTAATTTGAAAAGCATTGTACTGCTGGAATATGCTTACATTTCTTGAGCCTCGTGTCTAAGGGCAATACTTTTCACCAAAAAAATAATAATAAAAAAGGAAAGGTTTTAGTCTGTTCCCACTGGATTTTATCCTGTTTTACCTGGGAAAAAATAAAGAATGCTTGCTTTGAGATTTACAAAAATATGATATACAAGGAAAACCTTCTATTTTGTTCTAAAATCCCATGTAAGTAGATTTATCTATATAAACTCAGAACTTTTCATAGAGAGAGATTTTTCATAGACCACCCTGAGCACATAGGCATCCTCAAGATGTCAACATGACTAGTTAATTGTGCTACCCATCTAAAATTAGTTACTTTCACAGTAGTATTTCCAGTGATAAATCTCTGTTGTTATATATCATCAGCTCCCAGGAAAATAACCCACTGAGACAGAAATAAGAGTACTGATTTTTTTTTTTTAATTAATTATACTATTTATAGTTTATTGTTGCTCACACTTAGAAATCATCTTTTGGTATCTGATTTTATTTTTTTTTTTCTTAGAACAGTGATTGCAAAGATTGAGTTAAAAAGATGTTGATAAGGATTCTGAGGATGATTTAATTGATCACTATCAGAATAAAGCCACAAATAGTTACTGGAGGTTAAAGTAGTTTGTGACCTGCGGTCCAAAGAAAAGAATATAGTAAGCCAAGACTTCGGTAAAGATATATGATCACAAAAAACTGTAAGCCTGTACTGCAAAAAGGATTTAGGACAAAGGGTGGAAATAGACGTAGGAATGCAAATTCAAACAAGTTGCTAAATAGCACTCAAGAGTATCTGAAAGGCTTAAGTATAGACAGCTCATGAGCTAGCTCTTACCTCTTCCTCAACTTGGCAAGTCCTCAGTCTCCAAAATGACTGATTTTTGGCCCCATTGTCTGAGAAACCAGATGAACTTCACCATTATTGACAAAAAAGATCAAGATCACTTATTCACAGAATCACAGAATGGTGGGGCTTGGAAGGGAACTCTGGAGATGATCTAGTCCAACCCCCCTGCCAGAGCAGGTTCACCCACAGCAGTCACACAGGATCACATCCAGGCAGGTTTTGAATGTTCCTGGAGAAGGAGACTGCACCACCTCTCTGGGCAGCCTGTTCCAGTGCTCAGTCACCAAATCTTTTAAATAACTTTTGTAAGTAGAATTGTTAAATTCATTGTTTTCACCAGGCAAAAATATGTGACGTATTACATGACTTACTGCATACATTTAGATTTGTAATTTATTTAAACCAAATACTGTTTAAATTGGCCATAAGGGCCAATGGGTAACTCATTCCACATAAAGCATATTACGTGGAACATAACAACATGGCAGTGTCTACTTCAGTCTGTAGAGAGCCTTATGAAATGCATTCAAAAAATGTTGACTTATTATTATATCCGGTTTATTCCAAGAAGGGACTAGACCAGTTAATGATATTTCATTATCAGTATTAATTAATTGTATTAGCTCTGCTGCAGATCAATTTAGCATTAAGGTTTTCACCAATGGTGCTATAAAATCTAATATAAAATGGGAAAAGGCAGTTTCCTAAAGAAGAGGCAAAGTTCCCAAAAGGGAAAGAAAAACAGAGATTGAGAGACTAAGGAGTAGAAATAGTAAGCTAACAATAAGCACATTCAGTTATTAATGACTCTAAGTGTAACCATAGGGTACTGAAGAAATAATAATGACTAAATATTTAGTTGCTACAGTTACTATCCTTGATCTTTCTGTGAACCTCCCAAAGTGACAGCAGTGAGCACTGCTGTGGATCAAGGCCAATTTTGCACTTTTGCCCATGGACCATAATTAAGATAGATTAATGAATAAGGAAATGCCTGGAGAAAGAGATCAGTCTTGCAACATTTCCCAAAGGTCGTTAGATTTTTTTGAAGACTAAACTGTAGTTTAAATCTGCCCACTTACTGTAGATTCTTCTCTTTAGAGCATATTATTTCACTGAAAAGAAGCCAGCTGAGCATGCATTTCAGTGAGATACAGAGACACTATTACTCAAACTCATACTTTGGCTTATAATAGTCTTGATTATATGGGCATCATTATTTTCAGCAGCATAAAAGGATCTCGTCGTTGTGCTTGCATAATGCAAACTGTTTCCTTTTAGGAACCCATGGAAACAAAACTGTAGATGGAAAGAATTATTATGAATTTTAGATCTGCCCAAATGGGTTCTTTCTGTACTTTTCCTGAGAAGATATTTTTCTTGTGGTTTCTACCTACCATTGGTTATATCATTTCAGCTGGATTTCATTGCCTCTGCCTGAATTAGCCTGAAAGACCATCACAAAATTTTAATGAGAGAGTGTTTTTTCATCCCAGATACACTTGTAACTCATATCTGGATTAGTGGGATGAAATGAAGAAACAAAATAAATTTTTCACATCTGTCCTGGTTCCCCAGGCACAGACCCATGGGCCAGCCATGCAGGCAGGCCATGAGTAGCCCTGAGTCAGCTGGGAGGTCCAATCAAGGCAGCTGACTCACAGGTGTATCCCATACCACTTAATCATGCTCATTATAAAAGGAGGGAGTTCAGTGAGGGTGGAGTTCTTCCTGGGGCTTCTCTGTCTTGGATTTCTGCTTCTGGTGCTAGGGGCAAGGCTGAGTATATGCTTGTACGCTTTATGTTGGTGATTGTATTAGTTTTGTTATTTCAGTAAATTTGTTTCTACTTCAACCTATAGGGATTCTCCCTTTATTCCCCGCTTCCCCTTCTCAGCTGGGGAGGGGGCATCAGGTGATAGAGCAACTGCTACAGGTATAGGCTAAATGTAGACATTTTTCATCAATACTACATGTTACTGTTCAAAAGGATGGACAGGAAGAAAGAGCAAATTGCAGTCCAAAGGTAACACTGAGTACACAGTCATGTACCTGACTTTTTGCCATGACATCGGCTTCTGTTGCTTCTTCTCAATTCAGTCTCTGGTTGGAAGCAGAAAATGCATTTTGATTCCCAGTAATTCCTGGCCTCTTCATGTAAAGTTCTGATTTAATGTTCATTTTTTACATCCTTGTTAAGAAACTTTTGTGTTTGTTCATGTGCGTGTTTTGTTTTTCAACAAGTATGTCTGACATCTCTCTGTATAATTTCTTTGTATTCTGATCTGTTCTGTTCTAAAGAAAATGTCAGGAGGCTATATATACTTTCTCTCTCTATATTGAATGCTTCATAAATGAGCAATATACAGGACCATGTCTTGAACTCTCATGAATCTGAATAGCTCCATGGGTTTTTATGACCTAATAAGCACCCCCTAGGATGTGGCTGTTATGTATGTTGATCTTCCACAAAGGAAATAATGAGCAATACAAGGTCATTTTATATACCACAGCCTTAGGTTTCCCAACAATGTGTTTATTATGAAAGCATATGGAAGGAGGGTTTTCTTTCACCTCTGTGTTGCCCTGTTTCTGAGGCTAATTTAAATTGTACAAGTAACTAGCAGTCTCTCCAGTGCAATAGTCCCAAATGGAGATCAATGGTGAATAAGGCATTCTCATCAAATTCTTTCACTGGCTGCTTCCACCATTACGAATACTTTTATTGAGAGAATTTTCAACTAGATAGTTTTCTGACTATTCTGCCCTAATAGATCAGTGAAAGGAACAATAGCCTGAAGGAGAGTAAGGCCTACCAACTACCTATTTACATTACTTACTGTGAATGAACAGCTGTCGGGAAGATGTAATTTTATACAAGCACATAATATATTCTGAGATAAATAAGGTGTCTAGGGTCATGAGTTCATTATAATATGCTCAAAAAATAGCACAGTGCTGATCAGCAATAAAAACCAAACCAAGCCATGGTGAACACACAGTGGTGATAAGCACTAGTACTACTGTAATTGGATAAAATATTCTATCATGGCAAAGGCCATTGTTTCCCAGTAGAAACATGGGTTTTGAAGGCCATAGTTTAACACAAAATCCCAAAGGGAGCTGCAAAAGATAATTTGATTTGATCATTTACTTTTGATTTTACCATTTAAAGGACATTGTTCTGAAGTGAAAGAAAAAGGAGAGGGAAGTTGGGAATTTCAGGGATTTGCAGGCCTGGTGACCTTTTTCTAATTCCAAGATGACACTGTTGAAATACCAAGAGCAGACAGAAAGATTATAGAATTACACATCAACTCAAGGATTTTAGTTATTTAGAACCATGAAATTGGTGAGGTCACTCTCCTTAGCTGGAGGATTTCCCTACTCTTGGCACATGGGAGATGAGTGCATGTTGCAGTGATTAGTGCTACATCGGGATTGAACATTTTCAAGTTCTGCATGCTTTTTCAAATACATCTCTGCTTGTTCATAAAATTGAATGTATGCAGTCCATATACTACTTAAACAGTGGAAGATACTGTCTGCTTAACACAAGGACATGCATTCAGAAACCAAGAAAGCAGATACTCCTATTGATGTTTCCTTAAAAAAGTGGATATTCCAATTAATAGGTTTCCCTAAAATGCTACTTTTTTCAAAAAGAAATTACAATTGTATATGAACTGAATATGATGTTCAGTATACTCTTGATACTGCTACAGACATTCAGATCCTTGCTCAGACAAATTTAGCTTAGCTGGAAATTTTTGTGTAGTCAAATTTTCTCATATGATTTTTCTGTCACTTCTGTTTCAGAATAGCTATAATATCATTTCGGTGGTGATTTTAGCTTAGTAATCGTAAAAATGTGAAAAAAAAAATAGTAAACCAAATAAATTATGTCTTCCTTTATTTTTTTTTTTTTTGTGCAGTGTTGGAACTGGATATTCAGATTAGTTCTGATCTCATCTGAATTACCTGCATCTCTCTTAGAGAGAAAATGAGCTTTGCTTATTTGTCTAAGGTCTGTATGGCTTTTAACTTCTTTGTTTCTTCTTTTGTAACTTCTACCTCCTCCTCATCCTGAGAACTGCAGGAGGGATGGGGAATGGGGGTTGTGTGTTCACCACATTGCTACTGCTCCTTCCTCCTCACACATTTCCTCTTCTCTAGAGTCGGTCCTCTCCTTGGACTAAAATCCTTCAGGAAAAGATTGCTCATTTAAAAATTTAGTGTGGATCCCCTATAGGTCAGAGGTCCTGCTTGAAAACCTGCTCCTGCATGGACTCCTGTCCACAGGCTGCAGTTCTTGCCAGGAGCTGTCTCCAGCCATGGGCTGTAGCTGCCTTCAGGCAAATCCACCTGCCAGCACATAGTGTCCTCCATGGGATGCAGGGAAAGAATCTGCTTCATAATGGTTTTCTCCGTGGACTGCAGAGGAATCTCCATTCCAGTTCTTGGAGCTCCTCCTCCCCTTCCTTCTTCACTGACCTTGATGTCTGTAGGGCTATTTCTCTCACATTTTTCTCACTTCTCTCTCTCACAGCTTCTGTGTGCCATTTTTTAACCTATGTTATGACAGAAGGAACACTAACATCAGTGATGGTCTCAGTTTTGGCCAGCAGTGGGTCTACTTTGGAGCTGGCTGGAACTGGCTGTATCCAACACAGGAGCAGCCCTTAGTTTCTTCTTGTTGAGACCATCCCGTGACCAAAACTTTGCCAAGTAAACCCCACACAATAATGCAGAAAGCTGGCTGTGTAGGTCTCACTATATTATCCTTTATTTATTTAAGTTTATCTATTAAAGCCAGATTTTATGCAACTTGAGTGGAGTTTTGTTGAGAGGTTTAACTGGAATAAAAATAGGGTTTTCTAACCGTCTTTGTTATCAGAAAGGTCTTATACATTTGTATTTAATTTAAAATATCTAAATAAATATTTAAAATATTTCTATGTGCTTTTAAAGAAAAAATGTTTTACCTAAGATCTTGCCAATAGAATAGCTGGATCATGTTAGTAAAGAGAGAGTAGACATGGATTTGCAAAGCATCAGTATTGTAGGAAACAAATGATCATTTAAGAAGAGAGCAGATGCTCCAAACCAGCTAGAATTCATTTGGAGATCTTGTTCTGACAAGTAATTACATAAATTTCTGTCTAATTATCAAGATACTGATATTGAGAATGCAGTGAATGATTGAGAGTCTGAACGTGGTTCTAAGCTTCACTGATAACATGAGCCATAAGGGGTGATTAAGGTTGAAGATTGTTGGACACCACTGAAGGTCTGATGCTGGTGTCTGAAATATGATACTGTCATTTATGCTTCTGCCCATAGCCATTCAGGCAAGAAGTGAAATGACCAAATAGTAGCACCCAGTAGGTGCAAATCACCTGTGCATTCCTATTGTAGGGTATCAAAGTTTGTCTTGCCGCATAAAAATTCCTAATAAGGCAAAGCATACTGTGAATGTAACTGTTATCAAGAAATATGATTCATAGCTTTGTAGGGAATTTATGAAACTACCTGAAATCTCTGAAGCAGCCTATTCTTATCTGAATATATTGTAGGCTTAGCCTTGGGAAAGCAGCTGCCAGATCAGTTCAGGAAATTCACCAAAATGGGGATTAGGTTTGATAAATGACTCTATATGTACATACAGGATTTAACAGGGTATGGGGGAGGGGAAAGGAGTAAAGCAAAACTGTAGCTGCTCCTTGTGTGGGGATCTGTCATGAGCACAGTGGACTACAGTTCACTTCAGCAGCAGGGATTGTATTAATATTCTCTTTCTGGCATAGACGAGAGACAGGTGTCTGCACTGACTTCTCTGTATTCTTACCCAGAAGGTATTTGTGTGTTTTTGAAACACAATGGAGATGTTAAAATTTTACTTTTGTTTCCAAGATGTAGTGTAGCCTATGTAAATGAAATCTCTCTGAATTGGTCTTAGTGCATTTCCAGTGTTGCCAAGAGTGTTGGAGAAATACTTAATTAAGTATCTCATGCTAACCAATTGTGACAAATTCAACAGTTTTGTCCCTTGTGGCCCTCCTCAAAAAGAGGAGTGTATCAGTAGATGCCTGAGGAGAAAGAAAGAAAGAAAATAATTTAAAAAGAAGTAATACACAATATTTAATTTGGCTAAGATGCAAGATATATTAAAAAAATATTTAACTTACGAGTGGAAGAAACAACCAGAAAAAGTGGGGGTATTTATACAGCTGAGAAGGTATGCCCAGCATTTGTTTAAAGGATTTTTAACCTTTATAGATCTTGTTGATTCTTTAAATCCTTCTGGCTACCCAAGCTACAGCTGCTGCTTAGATAGCTTTTGCTTTTTGTTATTTTCTCTCCCTTAGTGTTTGATTATTGCTATGCACTTTCCATGAAACAGTGCTTTTAAAACACTGGGAAAACTCATGCTAATGCATAATTCGTCAGCCCGCTTATAAGACACACTTTCCCTCCAATTATTTTTCCCTTTTGTATCACCAGTTTTGTCATGTAACAAGTACATCCTAAAGAAGGTTTAAGGTGGTAGTTTTCCTTTTGGAAAAAAAAAAAAAAAAAAAAAAAAAGTAAAGAAAGACAAACAGGCAACTAGTTAATTTCACTGCAAGGCACTAGCAGCTGGAAGGCAGAGGGGAAAAAAGATGCATTTCCACAACAAACTGTGATCATGTGATGCAGAAACAGTCCCATACGGGAGTAATCATCAAAATTTACTTGAAAAATCTGAACAGTGCATTCATATTACTTTCACATTTGTTGTCCAAAGTATTGTATTAATCAGAATTTTCAGTGATTGAGAAATGTTCACAGGAATATTTTTAGCCTGATATCAAGAGTTTAAGACAGAACAGAAGCATGCCCCTATAGTCTTTGTGTACAAGCACAACCAAACTATTTAACTGGCATTTCAAAACAGAACAGTCTCAATATATCATTCAAAAACGACCTGACTATGGCAGATGTTTTGATAGGAATACTCAGGGTGATTCCATCTGAAAAGTCATAAGCTGCTTGCAGAACCTTTGGGGACTGAAAATCCAATATGTGTTTACTGTCTGTATTTATACAAGATTACACAAGTACTCTCAAAGCCAAATCCTCTGACCAATTTTTACAGCTGTAAGGGTACCCATAGGGTCACTGATGACTTTCCACCTGTTATATATCAAAGGCTGAAAACTCTACATCTGGCTTGTTGATCATCCTCCTGGACATCTACACATACACTGTTGACTCTGCAGATGGAGTTCTGCAAGCCTGTCTTACAGAAGGCCCACCACAGAAAATCACAGAACCTAGTTCAAATGAAAAGTTTTCCTGTCCCTTCCCAACCTCCCCAAGCTGCCACACATGGCATATATTATATCAACAGCAAAGCAAGATGAGGAGGCTTCTTGATATAAGATGACAGGCAAATTGCCATAGGGTTCACAGCAACCTGGAGACTTCTATCTGGATCATAACCCGTATGAAGATTGCCTGTCCTTTTTCTCTGTAAAAGAGAGAAAATGAAATGTTTCACCACAGCTACCGTGAGGTGAGCTATAAACACCTTGTGGCAAGTGATGGATACCAAAACACCTGGAGCAATACTGAAAAAAGGGGCCTCACACAAGGAGAGCAACTTCCTCAGCATAATAGGGGAGAGGACTGAAAAGAGAGCTGTCTTCTCAACTGGATTATAAGGGAGGCATTTCACAGGAAGGCAGGAAGGTTGCTTCTATGCAGCATGTAGCAGTTCACAGCCACCTTCACTTTTATTGGCTTGGAAGAAAATTATAGGCATAAAGCTGGAGATTTCCAGTCTCTTTTTTTTTTTTTTTTTTTTTAACAGGGATTGCATGCCTTTAATACTGTACTTTAAAAAAAAAGCAAGTGATAATGGGTTCATTTTACTGAATATGTAGAAGAACAGTTAAGGATCTGAATTTAAGGTTTTTCTGAAAAGCAGTGGAGGACAAGTTGCCCTGGTTTTGCTTATATTGATACCAAATCAGTATTTAGTAGAGGAACTAATTCAGAACACAGCCTGGTTTTCTGTTCTTTATCTCTCTCTGGGTACTTTGCTTAATTCTCCAGCCTGCATGTGCATATAGTCTTACTAGACTCCAACAGATGGCCTGTATCAAAGTTTTTCTTGAAAGAACTGTGACTAATGTGAGCTGGCCCCATTAATCAAGTGTGGTCTGTATGGAATTATTCCCTAGCTGTGAAGTGAGTAATTTCAAAAGGCCTGAGTTAGAAAGGACAAGCTTTGCATACACAAATGTTCTTTTTTTGTGTGTGTGTGTCTTTGTGAAAGGCAGTATTGAAAGCATGTAGGTTTTGGGCTGGTTCTTAAGGTGTGCTCTGTAGTCAGAATTTTGTTATATAAACTATAAAGTTTACTAACTTGTGTTAATGGGCTTTTTTTTTGGTTTAGAGTTTTAAAAAACAGAGGGTTTTTTAGGGTTTTTTCTGTTTGTTTTAAATGTTTCTTCTGTCTTAATTCTATACTCTTTGGGAAGACTCTTAACTCTAAAGCTTTCCCATTGGCAAATGGAGACATAAGTACCACTTGGAGAAGGAGAAGTTTGTTCAGTCTATGTCAAGTTTATTGCGCCCATAGAAAATAATAATAATAATAATAAAAAAAACATAAACTAAAAAAAAAATAATTTTAAAAAAACCCAAGAAGCTGCAACCCCAGAGAAAATGATGCCAAAGTGAGAAATCTAGAAGGGCTCTGTAGCTCGTGTTTACTGTTCGTGTGCACAAAGGAATATGACTGAAGCATGGGAATAGATAAGAGGTTTATATAATATGTATCTTTTCTGTAATAGTCTTTTTATTGGACAGAAGCAGATAGTGAAATAGTGTAAGATCTCATTCTACTGTTATATATTCATAATGCTGTCTGTGTAGTTGGAAGAAGAGTAAAAACTACCTCAATTGTGAAGAATCCTTATTCCTGTTTTTCCTAGGTGGAAAAAGAGCTGCGTAGGGAGATTTTTTTTTTTTTTTTCTTTTAAGAGAGTGGACACAGAAAACTGCAATTAGGGTTGAACAATGAAACCAGGATGCTGTATTGATGGGAATGAGGGAACAGGCTGTAGAGTCTCCTTCAGGAGAGCAGGGAAAATGAAAGAGAAAGAAGGGGAGAAGAAAACTAGTTTAGGACCTAGAACTGTAGCAGCAGAAATTTTCACCATGGGACTGTGTGGATGAATTGTATAAGGGTTATAGATCAGGAAATGGCATTCTGCGTTCCCTCCTGCAGGCAATAATTAGTGAACTTTACAACACACACTGGTCACGTAGTAGCTACTCCACTTGGAACAACCAACTGCTGTCGGTGCACAAACTGAGTAGTGCAGAGCAGGCCATTCTGATCTTGATAGCGTTGTTCATGCTAGCATTGATCCGCTTTTGAAAACAATGTCACAAGACAGACCTTAAGCTAGATGGATAACCAGAAAGAGATGAGAATATAACAAAATTCCATGATGCTTTCTTGACAGTGTCACCTCCAGTGAACTCACTAATGCCAAACAGCTGTATTAAAACCAGTGTGAATCTGGCAGAGAGTTACCCACCTACACATAGGCTGAAATGACATCCTGAAAATGAGATTTCTTCTGTTTAAGTTCCTGTTCTGGGCTGTTGTAAGGGGTCATGAAAGTGAATTTCAACTTCAAAAGTCAGTAGGTGTCTGATGCAATTTGAGAACCATTGTGAGATGGTGGGGATAAATTTAGCATGTCTGCAACATCAATGCCAAACCCTCACCATAGACAAGAATGTCTTGGCCATTTATGACTAATGAAGCTTTCAGGCTTCTGCTTAGGCCCTGTGTCACATTTTGAGCTAAGGCTGAGGCTTACACCATTCAGGAGAGTATGATTTGGGAGATTAAATGACTTATTGCAGTTGGTTATGGTCTCTAGCAGTGGGTGGGGCTATCCTGACACCCTAATTGCTGTCAAGTTTGCTGCTCTATCTCTTGTTCTTCCCCAACAGCATAAGTAATAATTTGGACAAATGTGAGATAAAAATTAATATGGGCACTGAAAGATAAAGATGGTGAGTGCTACTGTAGGGTGCAGTAAGGCATAGCACACATGTCAGAAGACCTTGTATGTCCTGCAACAAGATAAGTGGGAAGGTCTGCCTTCAAGCAGCAGAATGAATCTATCTGGCATGCTACATTTCTTTGACTTTGCAGGATACTTCATTCTGCATTCTCCTATGAAAGTCTTCTTGATAGCACTTTACCACATTTGACATGGCATTTTAGCACATTGTAAACATAGTCCATGAATTTGACTCTGCTACCGTTACAATGACAGTAGCTTGCTCCACAAATAACCCCACTGAAATACAGTGAGCTCTTTGCTCAGGTCGGTGGAAGATACTGTTATTAGTAACATAAAACAAGGCCAAAACACAGCACTTGTTTTAAGCTCTGTTTTGTTACATTTTCAATCATCAGTTATAAAGACACAATATCCCCATGGAAGTCTGTTTGAAAAATGAACTGTTTTCTGTTTAGCAAATTTAGCTTATACTGCATTGCTGTGAAGACCACTAAGCATAAGATTTAATGGATGCTAAAAAGATTGCTTGAAGATCCTATAATTGTTGTTAGTCCAGTTAGACTGAACTAGTGCTGAGAGATGGAGTTGCTAACATAGTTAGGAAAGAAGGGTATTGCTAAGTTATGATCACATTGAGAATGCTGGGACAGAGGGTGGAATACAGACTGGCGAACATGAACCCATTGCTCAAACAGTGGAAAATGTATTTGCATTCTGTCCAGCAGTCTGGATTGCAGAGATGCCGTATAGTTATAGATCAATTGAATTAAATTAATATCCAGGTCCAGACTCTTGGTATTTGCAGTTACTGAACCTCAGGAATGCTTCCACCACTGAAAAAAAATAATTATCAGGAATAGAAAAAGACCCCAAACTACTAACTTGTAACATTGCGAAAATTGGAGTGGTAAGTAATAGTAGGTAGAAGCCCACTAAACTGACCATTCTGAATTGTTTGGTAGAAGATACTAATCTAAAATATGTTCATTTTTATATAGCCAAATTCAAGTTCACATAGTTTAAAAGAAAAAAAGAAAAAGAAAAGCTTAGGCCACACTTCATTGGATGGTAACAGTATCCTACAATCAGTGACAATGAGAAGGAACATAATATCATTGAGATAGCCAGTAGAAAATGACCTTTTAAGATAGTGCTGTGCTTAAAAGGAATATTATTTGACTATATTTAAGCATGGCAATTCAGTCGTGCTAGAGATGTTGTTTCTGAGGAATTTTTTATGAAGTCTGTTGTGGTTTAACCCCAGCTGACAACTAAGTACCACACAGCTGCTCGCTCACTGCTCCCCTGCAGTGGGATGGGGGAGAGAATCAGAAGGGTAAAAGCGAGAAAACTCATGGGTTGAGATAAATATAACTTAATAGGTAAAGCAAAACAAGGAATTCATTCGCTACTTCCCATGGGCAGGCAGGTGTTCAGCCACCTCCAGGACAGCAGGGCTCCATCGCATGTAACAGCTTCTTGAGAAGACAAACACCATCACCCCAAACATACCCCCTTCCTCCTTCTTCCCCCAGCTTTATGTGCTGGGCATGATGTCATATGGTGTGGGATATTCCTTTGGCCAGTTGGGGGTCAGCTGTCCTGGCTGTGTCCCCTCCCAACTTCTTGTGCACCCTCAGCCTCCTCACTGGTGGAGTGGTGTGAGAGGCAAAGGCCTTGACCCTGTGTGAGCACTGCTCAGCAGTAACTGAAACATCCTGTATTATCAACGCTCTTCCCAGCACAAGTCCCAAACAGAGCCCTGTACTATCTACTATGAAGAAAATTAGCTGTATCTCAGCTGAAACCAGCACAAAGTCATTACTGCATACTGTTTTATTATATAACTTGGGGGGGGGGGGGGGGGGGGGGGGGGGGGGCAGAAAGTGAAAAGAATTGCCAAAATGATAGTCAATACATGAAAAACCTTCCTTATTATGATTTTTTTTTCTTGGGAAAGAAGGTAATGAGCTATTTTAATAAGATTTTCAAAATACCTGGCTGAAAAATTGTTTATCTGGTAGTAATTGGCCTTATAATCTGCACAGAAAGAGAAAAATATAAACATAGTAATATACATATCAATATCTTAATAATTTAATAAATTGCCCAGGAAAGATGTTCTCATTAATTTTAAGTCAATATCAAGTTTTTATAATGTGCTAAATATACCTAATAAAATTTAGGTAAAAATACCTAATAATATAATTTTCTAAAAATACCTAATAGTATAATAAAAATAAAATTAAATAAATACCTAATAAAAATACCTAAATAGTTTTGGATGTTATTTAGACATCCCTGGGTAAACACTATGATCTGTTTTACATGGGTAACCTTACATTTTGGTCCTTTATGACATTAAAGGTGTGAATATTATGGTTCAACACTGTACATTCTTAAAGGTTATTGGAAAAGCTTATCTTCAATTTACTGAATTTCCTGAAGTAAGACTGGTTGTGACTCGTTAGAAATACTTCCACTGAGGCTATCAGAAGATTTACTTGTTAAAAAACTTCTCCTTTGGCACTTACTGCTTTACTATGAATGACTGAGTCAGCAGGAGAACATAAGATGGTCTGAGCAGTGTAATGGTATCTGGCAAACTTGCAGAGGAGGTTGGAAAAGAAACAAGAAAAAGTCAGATCTGTTCAAATGCATCGTCCTTCAGCTTCAAGCAATGAATCATGAAGAACTATTAAAATTAATAGAACTGTTACTGTGAACATCAACTGAAGATCTACTTCCTGAAATCTAATAAAAGGCTAGATTAAAACTGAAAGCAAAAGAGCTGTATAAGATGTATACTTATACAGAAAATATTATGTCAATATATGGACTTCAAACTCTCTGTACTAAAACCTCAGGCAATCACATAGTTTTAGTTTAATGTTAAAATTTAAATGTGTCAGAGCACAATAACTGAGCTTTCATTTGCAAATGAGGAAGGAAGGGAGAATTGTTGTCACAGAGCATGGTGTTATTACAGGTTACTGACATCATCAGGTCTGTGACTTCCTCCCAACAGACCTCTGCCTCTTGAGACAGTGAGAGGTTAGTGCAACTACGAGTTCTTACACTTGATCCAAGACATGGACCTGTTGGAGCATGTCCAGAGGAGGGCCACAAAAATGATCAGAGGGCTGGAACACCTCTCTTATGAGGAAAGGCTGAGAGAGTTGGGGTTGTTCAGCCTGGCTAAGAGAAGGCTCTGGGGAGACCTTATTGCTGTCTTTCAATGCTTAAAGGGGGCTTTTAAGAAAGATTGGGACACACGTTTTGCCAGAGCCGGTTGCAATAGAACAAGGGGTAAAGGTTTTAAACTAAAAGAGGCTAGATTTAGACCATATATAAAGAAGACATTTTTTACCCAGAGGTGGTAGATGCCCCATTCCTGGAAACATTCCAGATCGGGTTGGATGGGGCTCTGAGTAACCTGATCTAATTGACAATGTCCCTGCTCACTGCAGGGGGTCAGACTAGATGACCTTTAAAGGTCCCTTCCAACCCAAACTGTTCTGTGATTCAGGCTAGTGGTCAATGAGCCTTCCAGCTCTTTGCTGGCAAGAAATGAATGATGTGCAGTCTCAGTACGTTCCTGTCTTACGTTCCTGATCTGCTCCTTGTTCCTCATTTCAGTATCTTTCTTTTTTCCACAAAATGCCTATCCACAGTCTTTTTGCAGATGAGAACTCGTAGAGATCTCTGCTGCAGTCTGCTGTGTCCCTCATACTCAAACTAGTTTTTCTGAATTGAGTTCAGGTATTTCCGTACCACTGTCATTTGCATGACTGCTGTTTAAACTCATTCTTTGAGTCTTAATTTGTGCCTGTCTTGTTTAAACACATTGTTGAAGCTCCTATTTCTCAGAAGAGACAGTAAATGTTACTACAAGTCCTAATTTTGCCTGTCTTCTTATTTTCCCAACTTCTTTCTCCATGCTACAAAAGATGTAAGCTTTAATTTAATGCCAAAAGTAATGAAAAAAAAGGAAACATAAAATAATATTGAAAATTATTCTGGAATTTCATTGGCTTGCCTCAGAATTGGTGAAGCTGAGCACAACACACACGGTAGAGGATCAGATTGTGGGATGCAGCATCTCGTTTGGCATGTTGACTCCTGGCTCATCTGCAGCCTTTATAGTCTCGGGTTTTGATTTGCAGATTCGCCTGTATATTTTCCCTTCCTTTCCTTCCTACTCCTTTCTCTTTTATGCTCATGAAAGCTAAGGGGTTGTTTTGTTTTATTTTGTTCATGGAGACAAGTAAATTTTTTCATTCCATCATGAAGCTAGCAAAGAGCCAAATTTCAGAGGTTTAGTTTGTTTGTGAGAGATTTTTTTTCAAGCAGCTCTACATCTAATTTTCTTTGTATACCATTGTCTGAGATTCTCAAGGTAGTGCTTATTGGCAGTGACCTGCCAGACATCCTGGGTCTTAAGGATGAATGAATAAATAACTTTGCTGAATGCTGCTGAATATGTGATAATGCAATTAATATTGCTGCCAACTGAATTGAAAATGAGATGTTGTGTCTCCAGGGACCATTGTACCCCTTTGTAAATGCTTGCTTTCTTTTTTTTTTTTATTTTTTTCTCCTTTTAAATGCATCAGATACATATGAGCTAAGCAAAAATGCCCATTATAAATTAAAATAGTTTTATACTGTAGATTAGGAGGCCACTTATGTTTTGGCAGTTAAAGTTCAATTTGCATATCACTGTATAAGACCAAACAGGTGAGAATATGTTTTATTTGTTACTTTTTCGTACAATTAAAATTATCACTGATAATTAAGTACATAATTTTACATTCAGACCAATATATATTGGATGAAGCTGAACAAAGTGTAGATTATACTACATATTAACACTATCCTGAGGCAAAGGCAAGCTATAACTGCTTTGGATCAGATCAGTTAATTTCCAAGATCTACTGAAGACAGTAGCGTATTTGGTAGAGTGGCAAGGAATCAGATGATACTAATCATCTTAATATATAGTACTTAGAATGTGAATATTAATTGTCCTTGAACAGATTAGTTGAGTACAGGTGCACAGGAAATAGTGCAGAGGATTTTTGCCCACTATTTTTTGGTAAAAAATCAGGGGAAGATTTTTCCCAAAAAAGTACGAGAATGCTGATACTCTCGTTGGAAAATTTCACAAGGGATGAGCATGACTTACAGGCTATATATCACTTCCACTGCAACTGCTAGAGACAATGACTTTAAACCCAGAAAGAAGTGAATAAATCGGGTATCTGTGCTCATTAGGAGGGGTCAGGGGGAAGCTGATACATAAGCTGAAGCTATTTGTAACAATGATGATTCCCTTAAGATGAAAGAAATAACACAGATGGTTCTCTTCTTCAAGCCTTCCTGACTATATTGTGAAGTATTTTGTTGTTCAGAATGAGGAAGGGGGAAAAGAAAAGAAAGGGAAAGGAAACTAACGGTACAGGAGTACTCCTTTGCCAGAGCTGGAGAATGCCAGAAAGGCATCCACCCAAAGCAGACACTCACTCAAGTTATCCCACAGCTCCTGGGGAGCTGGTGATCTCGTTAACCTTAATGCATAGTATAGAGAACTAATGCAGCAGGTCAGTGACTAGCCCAGACAGCAGTACCTGTGTTGGCTGAAATTAGTTTATTGTATTTTACTACAGACAGTTAGAATCAGAAGAGGAATAAGGGGAATACTATTTACGTTATAAAACCTTGCCACTCCTGAAGAGCCCACTTTTATGGAAAGGGGTGCTGTGTGATTCCATGTTGTCTGAACCAAGCCACATTCTGAGGGTAAGGGCAGATAAGGTTCCCAGAGTAATTGTGTAGCTATTTGGTGCATGGACAGTGGAATAAGTCTGAGAGATGGGGAAATCATATCAAAGAGCTCATTTTATGAACCACAGAATCTTGGTTCAGAGAAGAAGAAGGACTGGATTCTCAGGAGCTGCCCAGCAACATTTTTCTCTTACCTATTTCTCTCGCTGTTTTTCTCCTGGTGACACAAGTGCAAATTCTCTGTCCCATCTCCAGGCCTCAGGACTCTCTTACTCTCTGCCTGGCAATGTTCTCTGGGACTGAGTGATATGTAAGCTTGCCTTATACCAGGAATGTACTATTTTGTTATGAGATATTTCACTGAGATAAAGCTGAAGATGCACTTCAGCATGAGATGAGGATGTAACTGCATGACTTATACCAAAGTTTAGCTTTCTCCAACCCCACCAGTGTTTTGTGGCTATGTGTTCTAACCTGAGCATATAGGACTTCTAGCTAAGAAGTATTTCTGCATTTCATTTATTTGATAGATGGTACTTTCAAATTTGTCAGTTAATGAGTTCTAAAAATTGTAGCATTACATGTTTTCTGCAAACAGTCAGGAGTTAGAAGAGATGTTCCCCACCTGTTATCTTTTTAAAAAAATCTTTATTTTCTCTTATCAACAAATCCTTCTACCCTTTTGAAACTAAATGCAGGTACAGCACTTCTATCCCTTTGAACAATATGCAGGTATAGAGGAACACAGTATAAAGTGTAATGTAGGGAATTACTGAACGACAAGGAGCTCTGCAAACCTCTACAGAGTACGTTCTACAGAATACAATATCATATGTAAAATAATCACCATATCCTCATCACTTCCAGATTCTCATTCTTTTCTCAGGTGATTTTTCTCTTGGTATCACAAAGAGAACTTCTGATGCCAAGGAACTGAATGGTTAATATATTCATGGCATCTATCCAATGTATGTATCAGGATAGCTGTAAAGATACCAGATGTTCATCTGAAAATGATTTTAAGGGGAATAACAACTCCAAACAGTTTCAAAAGCTTCTTGGTTTCTCAAATCTTTTTTTTTTTTTTTTTTTTTTTTTTTAATCCTGTCCTCTTTAAACATAGGAGTTTTCTCACTGGGTGATATTTTTTCCCCCTTGTTTTTTCTTATCTTTTTTTCTCTCTCCCCTCCCCCCCTCCCCCCCCCCCCCCCCCCGTTTTTTCTTTTTTTTTTTTCTTTTCTATAGTGAAGTAGACATAACCAGCCTTTAGAGAGATATGTCCTGCTGATCAAGTTTTGATTCTGAATAGCTCACAGATTTCCGAACACCTATAAATATTCAAGCTCAGTGGGTATTTGTGCTCCCTGGTATCTATAAATATACTGCAGATTTTGATTGTTTTATGATGGAAGTTTATTTTATTTTATTTTTGCCTTCACAGTTGGCTTTGGGTTTTTTTTTTCTGCTTTATAGACCCTTGTCTTTTTATTACTTCTGTGTTCCCTGTTGATTTTATGTTTTATATTCCTTCTGTCACCACCAGCATCTCACTGTAAACAAGAATGTTGTATCTCAGTGGGTTATTTTCCGTTAATAACCTGTGATACGGTATATAAATAAACCAGAGAGGAGTTCACAGGTGCAATTTATTAGAGTTATTGCAATGTGACTTTAGTAATGTGCTCAAGTTCTTTAAAAACTTTGGTGTGTTCCGAGTTGAAAATGACAGCTATATATTGCAGTTCAGGAGAGAAAAATAAATATCAGTGTAATGAAATATATCCAAGTCCAACTCAATAATAATTGCAATTTCTCAGTGTCAACGCTTGGAGACCTATGTGTACCTCGGGATAATTCAAACAAAAGTAAACCAGTAAGGTAACATATTATCCAGGTTAGGCTGGAAGAATGAAACCAAGCCAAGTGGCAAACCACACAAAATACTCTGTCCTCCCTATGCTTACATCACTGTTAAGTACACAGTAGCATATTCTGATCCTACTATGCCCCTGTTAAACTTCCTGTTATCAGTCGTATTTCAGACATGTTACACCTATGGAGGAGAGCTGCAAAAATGAAGCAAAACATAATTCATGGATTGTTTGACTCTGTCTCAAAATTGTGGTGAAGTTCCCAAATCACTCAAATTTTTGAGCACACTTTTAAAAAAATTTGATTAAGGTGAAAACTAAAATTTTATCAGCATTAATGTATCTGCTTGTGCACAGAGAATAGAGCTGTCAGCTCTGAAATGTCTGTGAAGGCTACCGTGCTTTTTGTGATTCACTGCTGTTCATAAGAAATCAAAGCACAGAGAATCCAGTGCTTGATGTGAGTCAGACTAAAGGAAAAAAATCAGAGTGCTCAGAGAAGCTAAAAAGCAGTGTTCACCCTACCCTTCCTCAGCCTTATAAGCTGAAATGTTGGCTCAAATAAAAGCTGTTTTGCCATTCCAAATGTTTTGGAATCACTGAACATTTTCAGAAGTCAGTCCTAAAAGAGTATTTTGAAACTGTTTTAACTCACTACTATGATTTATATGTGTTCAACGCTATACTTCATGCTCTTTTCTAAGATTAAATTATAATTCATTATCTTCTCTAGACATTGTCATCACTCCACTGAGAGTGCAGGTGGTACCATGCAAATGTGGCCAGAACTTTTGACCAGACATACAGTTAAAAGAGAAGCTTTCCATTTAAGGAAGGGACATAGTGTATCTTGCACCTCAAATAATGTAGATTGCTGGCACCAAAAATCAAGGTGGTTGGAGCTGTCTGAATTAGAGTTATTTCACACCTTTGGAAGCTGGGGATAACAGAAATCTTTTTTTTTGGTAAAACATCAGGCTGTCTTGTCTTACCCAACCTACAATTCACGTTGTCCATAAGCATGTATCCTTTTTGTCTGTGGTGAGACAGCTGACCTAGAAAGGATGAATTTACTTCTCTCAATTATGAGTGTCAGCAGAGTGGTTCTGCAGAAGGGTCCTTTTACACTGGTTATCTTTGATTGTAAATCTCCTTTGCTGACATTAGTAATTTCATTCTCATTAATATGCTATTCTCCCAATGACTACTGACAAATACCTGCTAGTTAGATGGTCAGCCAACTATAGGATTCCATGCATGTCCCAGGATTGGCATGTGCAGTAAAAATCCACTGAATGCCTTTTTATATTGCTGGCATACGCATAACCAATTTTTACCTTGCTATGTAGGAGTGAGTCCTGTGGGATTTATGGACATTAAAGTTCAAGGGTTTTTAGTAGGCAGCAGGAGCTGAGGGAAGCTAACACCATGAAGACAGTGCTTAGGTGATGTCTCAGCTCCTGCCTTGGTAATTTGCTGGGATTGCTGCCACCAATATTAAAGGGAACAAGATCATGCTTGTTTCTCCTATGTAGGCACAATCAGGATTCAGTGACAGATGTGACATCTCCAGCAGAGAGAGCCTTCTCTGGCATCAGAGAGAACAGTTCCTAGTCTTGTACAGTGAAAGTTCCAGACCGTCTTACAATAAAAAGGAAAGTATCTTTCAACTTAAGTAGCAAATGAATCATCTGTATTGTTACAAAGATAGTTCTAGGCAAACAATATAGAGTCCTATAGGGTTCTTTGTTTTATTAGCTTAATCACAGCTGTTTTAAAATCACCTTTAAATCCTATGGAAACATTTATGTATCATCCTTTCATAATACACTGTGGGACTTCTGTGAGAAAATAAAATGAAATACGAGAACATAGGCAAATGTAATTTATAATTCCTCAAAAATGTATGAATATTTTTTGCTTTTTTCAGCTTTCCTTTTGTTAATATTTATATTACTCTGCTCTTTAGAGACATAATGAGTCACTTTTCCCATTATTTACACCGTGGATCTTTTTATCTTTTGTATGATATTGTAGGAAATGCAGTATGTATGAACTGGAACTCATACCAGGATATGTCTCACAAATAGCTTTAATCCTGGACATTTTTAAAATAAGGATGATCCAGTGACAACAGTTGCCTGTTTTCCCAGAGAATGGCATATTGCTCTTTGGTACATGGCCATGTTGTAACCGTTTTTTAATTTGTGATAATCCAAACAGCAGAATAAGAATTTATTCTTTCTCTGGAAGAACAAATAAGCCTAAAATTAATCAGGTCTTTGTCTCATGTACTTGAATTTTCATGCAAGGTTCTCATACTTTGTACATATGAAGTGTTATGAGGACACATCTGAAATGTCTGGCTGGTAATATTACACACAGAAGAATTGCAAACTTGCTTTACCTTCACTAGGATTTTCAATGAGCTTACATTTCATCACAGAAAATAATTTGTTACAGCATTTTATTAATTAGAAAATAAATTGTCAGTACTTTTTTTTTTTTTTTTAATCTCTGCATTGCAGTACAAGAAGGGACTATTAGAAACTGCCTCCTCAACTAAAGGACCTAAGCAATGAAAAGGGAAGATACTTTTTATTATTATTTATTTCTTAGTGCATAGGTGTCATCAGACCTACATGATAGCCAGTGCTGAAACTTCTGGTATCTGTTATTCCTGAAAGCTGTTCTAGCACTTGCAATACTCAAAAGTATTTTAGTTCATTATCCCAAGGTGTTACATACTTGATCTTCTGTCATCCACTACTTGTCTGTGATGTCTTTAATGTCTGCATGGTCAGAATGCAAATCAAATAAATGCAGAGTATATGGGAGGGACAAACATTTGTACATACTTTTTAAATCCTTCTGGTTCCTTAGGACAACCTGTTGCTTTGTTGTCAAAGCCTTCTGTGCTATTTAGAGGGAAATAATGGTATGTGAATGATTCAGAATTAGTAATTTCCTCACATTAGTAGTATATAGAATGTTGTTTAAATAGCTGATTTTTAGGGCTTTAATTCAAAATGAAAACTCCCCCATGAACTTGGCCACTAAAAAATTATTTTTTTACTTTGGGGAGGGAGGCAGGAGGGAGAGGAATTTTTCTCCTTGACATTCTGTTTATCCCTTACCTCCTGCTTATTCTTTACCTTCGGTAATATTAACCAAATTCATTACAGAATGCCCTACTAAAACCACCAGTATCCTTATCAGTACTATTACAACTACCTTGTCAAATGTTTATTCAGACAAATTGTTCTCCTTTACCCGGTAAATCTGTTTTAATCTTTGCCTAGTTCATTTTTATTATCGTTACATTTCTTACATAAATGGTAATGGTGCAATTCTTTAATGTGTGAATATGTTGACTTGCAATGCACAATTGATGCTGATCTTAGCAACAGTAGGAATGCTTTCATTGTTTTCAGTAAGGAAAGGATTGACCTGCAGTCTATCAGCTATATCAGATTCTGAAAGAAAAATACGATGTATAAATAGCTAATTCTATCCATGCTGATAAGGTGCTTCCTATTCTAAAATATGCAGTTGCTGATGTAAGAAACATAGAGATATATTTCCTTTAAACTGTATGAACATTTTTGGAGGAAAGATTTTATCAGCTGAAAGCTGCCAGTCAGTTTTAATGGAATACCATTCTTCTGGAACTATGTGAAATGTTTATCAATTTCTTGATTGTGTTTGCCTTATCTGTATTGGTAAATACACATATGCAGAAGTCTAGCCATTGTATTGTGCCAAGAAGCTATGCACACAAAGCTATAACATGATGGAGAAAATGATGACTATATTGAATGGAGATTCATGTTTGTCCTGGTTTCTCAGGAACAGTCCCCCAGCCCAGCCATGGCAGCAGGCCACGAGTAGCCCCGAGCCAGCTGGGAGTTTCAGTCAGGGCAGCTGCCCCAAGCTGACTCACAGGTGTGCCCCATAGCACTGACACTAAGCTTATTATAGAAGGAGGACGTTTAGGTGAGGGTGGGGAGTTCTTTCTGGGATTCATCCTTCTCGGCCCTCTGCTCCTGATCCTAAGGACAAGAGTGAGTATAACCTTGTACACTTTATGTTGGTGATTGTATTAGTTTTGTTATTTCATTAAATCTGTTCCTACTTCAGCCCATGGGGCTTCTTCCTTTTTCTCCTGATTCCCTTTCTCAGCTGGAGAGACATCATTGGGTGGTAGAACAACTGCTACATTTTAGCCCTAGGTACAGGCTAAATGTAGACAATGTTCTAAAACATATTTTGGACACTTGATAATACACTTTTTCACCACATAAGAAGGAAAAAGTCCTTTGCAACTCTTTTCAAAATGACTGACAGGAGCAACTAAAGCTTGCTTTTGCTTAATATAGTCCATGGGTTGTTAGCTAATGCACTTGCTTATGATGGATAAGACTGTTTTAAATGGATGCTCTGTGAGATTTGAATGCATGAAGTTACGATGTCATTCTTTCAACTGAATTCATAGACACTGTTATATTTCATGTTAAACATTAATTCCCTACAGTCCCATTCTAGGCAAAATGCTCTAGATGATACTCAGCATTCAAACTTTGTGGAGGTTGAAAATACTGCATCAGTAGGCCTTTATTCCCAGTGAAGATATATGATAATATGTGTACAAAATGTTTAAATAACAAAGTTGCTGACTACATGTGCAATTTCATAGAAGACAATGGCAATTAAGTGACAAGCTTCTAATTGCTTTAGTTTTCTAGCATTTTATCAGAGAAGGAAAAAAAAAAAAACAACAGAAATAACAATGAACCTAGTACACCTTTCTGTTTGCAATTTCTACAATTTCATATACTGTTGAAATTCTACTTATCAGAGGACAAAGAGAATATATATTATATGTGCACATGCGTTTTGTGGTTTTTGAGTGGATAGAAAAATAACCTTTTAGCAGTAGTATGAAAAAGGTGTCTATTTTGGTATAAACTCAGAATTTTCTTAATGCTCTGTGTCAACTTGGGCTATTGAATTTTTAAATATATATAAAGTTAAATGAATTTTATGCACTTATTTCAGCTACCCATATTGCACTAACCCTTTGGACTTAACACAGGAATACATGTAGAAATAAAACCAGTTTTTTTCCTGGGATTTTCTTAATTCTCTATGTAATTGTCTGGTAACCAGAAATGGAAGCTTTGAAAGAGAAAGCATACTGTACTTATATAGGCTTATTTATCCATTTATTTGGCTTTGTGCTTTTCATATCTTTACTTAGCATTCAGTTTTGATTTTATGTTAATTGCTTTGCTTTTAAAGTTTTAGGCAGTTACTGTATAATTTCATGTGCAAAGAGGTTAAAACTAAACAATGTAGCCAAATAGCAGAGGCTTTGAAAATGCTGCTGGAGTTTGGCTTCCATGTCACGTACTGGGCCATAACATGTAAAATAGATGTCTCCCTCTGAAAGCACTGCAGTGAGAGAACCGTCTTAAAAACAGGGGGAGGGGAGGTATAGAAATTTAAAAAAATAGGAAAAAAAAAAAAGATAAGAACTGAGAAGATACTGAGAGAGACTACAATTTGAAGGTGCTAAATCAATATGAGCTTACACATTTTAAGGAATTTTTATATGCCAACAAATCAGTGAAAAAATTTTATGAATCTATTCAATGTATGAGAAAACCAGTCTTGAATTCCAGTCCGGTAACACTGCATTTTAGCAATAGTTGTGGTACAGAAATAGGCTTTAACAGGAATGCATCAGTTCAAAATAATAAGAAGCAATGGTGCTTTCTTGGTGATAAATGGACACTAAAGCAAAATCTTGGCAATTTCCTGTATTATTTAGAGGAGCAGTGATCAAAGGAAGAAGGATACAAAGAACTAGCACTCTTATATGTTCTGTACTGATACAGATATATTGTCAGCAATGGCAATACAGTTACTACCAAGGAGTGCTGGGAAAATGCTTTTAAAACTCACATTTATAAATCTTTGTTGCAAGTTAGAAGGAGGAAAGTAAAAGGAAGCTAGACAATATTCAGATAACCTGCTACTATTTATGGTGTTTTAATAATACTGCTGCTTTTCCTTGTACAATGACATTTTCTCAATACATTGCTTTTTATGCAGGCACTGGATGTGCAGTCAATTTTATAATAATTATCTTGCTATTTTACGAAATGATTAGAGTCTAATTTTCAAAATCTTGTGCTCTGTCTTCATATTAATAATAAGAAAAACAGTCTCTTTATTCTTAAGCACACACTAAAAAGGGAGGCTATAGGAAGTTTCTACTTTGTCAGCAGTAGTCTAATGTCCATCAAAATTTCACCCTGATTCTTGTCAGCAACGGTCAACACAATGGAAGCCTGGTGCATAGAGTATAAAACTATGTGTGAGCTTCAGATTATTTCTTTCCTGGATGTAGACTAGGCAAGACAAACTATTACTGTTCTGGTGTCTCCCTGTGGTCTGAAGATCAGGCATGACAATGGGTAGAAAAGCTGTGACAGTGATTGATACAGTATTACAAATGGCATTCTTATTTTCTGTGAAATAAAAAAACAGTAGAAATACTGATTGTTATTCAACACTTTGTGTGACTTTATTGTAAGTCTCAGCAGACTTCATGTTTTTCTTAAAGCATTGCTGTCTTCATTAATTTACATGCAAATATTTATTTTTATTTTTTTTAAATGAGGACTTTTTTTTCCTGGTCCTTGTAAGTGACACTTGCAAATATGCTCTCTGATATCCTGAAAAACAGAAGAGTATTGCTTGTGAATTATATAATGTGTTTTTAACTCCTATTATGAAAATTGACTTTGTTAACATGACATGCTTTTGAACATTTGCTGTCGACAATACAGAAGTCATGGAGTCTAACATTCACATTTTTTTGAAGGATTACGAACCGCTTGGCAAAATAATTCATTGAATTCATCTGTGCAAAAGGGTTGTAAGGTATGTCCGCCTGAGTAATTCAGTGCAAACTTCACTTTAACTGTTCTCAGGGGCACTGGATATGATAGAGCTAAAAAAAATAGGTATGGGGATATGCGTTGGACAGAGTCTTCCACAGCCCTCTTGCTTCTTTAATCTTTCTACCAGCAGTAAGGGAATATTCAGGTGAAGGAGAGAACTATTTTAGGATCCCAAAACCTATTCCATCTTCAAAAAGCACCTCTGCTGTACTTTTTATCTTGGGTAGGATAAATTCTTTCCCCTTTTTCTGTTCCAGAGAACCTGGCCTGGTTCTTCTGCCAGGTGTTAAAAAGAATATACGCTTTCAAAGGAAAAGGAAGGACCTAAGAATTTTAATCAAGTAAACATAATATTTCATAACTGCAGTACCAACTGGGCTGCAAATATAAAAATGTAACTTTTAGAAAGTACCTGTTTTTATCACAAGTTCTGGGTCAGTTTTTCAACCTTTAAAATATGTGAGAAAAAATAATAGGTTAAATTAGTCGCTTTTATTTTTTTACCAGCTGTAACAGCAGGTAGCATTCTCACTTTACCTTGAAGGTGTCATTCATTACAAGCTACTTACTTTCAGTCTTGGGGATTTATAATGGTGGAAAATCACCAGGGAACCTCAGTACTAATCACTGAAATAACATACCACAAATGCATTGAAATGAATATCCATTTCCAAAGTATTCAAATAATTTATTTTGCTTGTGGTTGGTTTCCTTACTGGAAGCTGAAGGTAGTCAAATATAAAGCCAGCAATTCAGCAGCAGAAAAGATTTCTTATAGATGTAGGTGGAGCAAAGGAACTAGGAAGGAACACAGAAGTTCTGTGAAGATGGACTGGAAAAAATCAGTGGAGCTTTGAGATAATGGGAGGACTTGTACTTCAGAGTCCATAGGATTTCACACAACTGGGTAAAAAGAGGACTACAGTGGTTTTCTCCAAGAGATCTAATGTTGAGATATGAGAGTCCATTTTCTTTTGCTCCCTCTCATGTGATCTAAGTTGCCATTGCCCCACTGATTTCACAGTGAATATTCTCAGAAGGAAGAAGTAGATCATCAATTGTGTATTAACTCGGCTGAGGTCAATATATGCACTGAAGGCAATTATTGTAGAGCTAGTCCTTTAAAAAAACCACCTCTCTAGAGTTTCAACTTCATCTGATGAAATATAAAGCAAAATGTAAGTACTTCAGACCAGCTTTCTTCAAGATAAAGCTCAGATTTAGATTACCTCCACATAATGTTGTTTTAAAAATCACTTTGTTTCAGCTCCTTTTTTTTTTTTTTCTGTCTTGTAGAGGTGTTTGAATTTGTCAGTAATACAGTAGAGATTCTTCACTTTAGACAAAGTGACTGCTGAACAAACACACAGATGGTCACAAACTTCAATACTTATGCTAATTTTCCCACCATAGAGTCATTGCAATCAGACGTTGATGTACATGCTCTTAAATCTTTGAAATGGAGATCCCATATTCATGAGCAGTGAAGTCTATCCAGATGGCAATAATTCAAGTATTTTGGAGAATATTTCACATTAAAGATCAATTTATAAATCACACAATTTGTGTTGAGTCTGGACTCTTGGATTTTTTGCTGTAATATATGGTAGTTCTGAACTGAAGGTTTATAACGGCAGTTCATTTGAAAGTCTTATAAAACACTAATTTACTTCTTAAGATGCAAGCCATTTACACAGGCACACACACATAAGCATGCACACTAAGTAAAGGATTTCTTTACAGCACTAAATTTCCAAATGTAAAATTAGAATGTTTATCAGAGCTACTTTCCTGTGTCTGGTATCCTCAGTGTCAGTAAAATAGTAACATTTCCTTAAAAAAGCAGAAATATTGCTAGTAATTCCTTTTCAAAAAACTGAAACAAATTGTATTTCTGTTGAATATTAAACATCATTTCATTATGTTTATGCAAGCAGATAATTATGCAATAATTCCATATTAATTTACAACTATATGTATATATAAATTACTGTCAACATCAGGTGAAATGAAATATGTACTTCAGTGTAAGTACTGGGATGAAGTGGAAGGTTAATTGAATCTATCATTGCAGTTCATTGCAGTCGGCAGTCTCATATCTTAGAGAAGAAACAGAGGAATTACAGATTGGTATCACCATTCTGTTTTCATCACTGCACTTCCTGTTCTTCTCCTTTGCTGTCCTTATTCATGTGTGATGACCTGGTTACTAGTCCTTATTTCTTCATACTTTTTTCCCTCCTCACCCTGACATTACCGTCCCAAGAACCAAACACCTTTGCTTACAATTTATTTTGCCTTTGTATTACTATTTACCAACAGGTAAGGTAAGAAGAAGGCATTTATTTTTTTTTTTCCTAGCGCTTAAGTCCAGCGTGGCAAGCATAAGAAAGTGTTTATAATTCTTGCATACCAGAAACAAGACCATTCTGATTACATAAGATAGTCTTCAAAACAGCTTGCAAATTTGACTCCTTTTTTATGACTAGACATCCTAGGTTGAGATTCCCTCCTGAATGTGAGATGTCTGGATCTTACTCAATTTACAGTAACAGCAAATAGTGTAAACGTTATTCTTGACATTAATTTTCCTCTTTTTAGTTGCATTCTTTTTTCAGTTCTGTTCTTTGTACCATAAATGTGAACTTTACTCAAGGCAATAATGCTGCAGATTGTTTCAGTGGCGTAGGGTCAGGACTATAATGCATAAAAGATTTCTACTGGAGAAAGTTGTCTAACAGAGCTGAGCAAAAGCTTCCAAACTTGTTTCCTGATAACTCTGAGCTGCTATTTCAGCTGGCTTTGAATCATTTGATTATGCGGTAAATTTTCATTTTCATGAAATATTTGTAGCTGATTTCCTTATAAAAGGCCATATAAAGTTTATCGAGGACTTGGCAAGCTGAAGTTTATAATTCCCTGTTGATTTTTCTCTCTTTCCTCTTCTCTCATGCCTGTGTCCTTTGTGTAGTCCCCGTCCACCTTCCTGTAATGCCTTTCCTCACTGTGTACATGAAAGACTTAAAGATGCAAAGTCTTAATGATAATGGCTGAATCTACCAACGGAGAATGACTTGTTGCAATGTTTAGTTCATCTGTCCTTCGCCAAGCTCTGCACTAGCAAAATGGTATCCGGGAGTTATATTTGGTTTTTCTGTACATTTCTATTCTGTTAGTGCTGAGATCTTGTTCAAGAAGACAAAAATTCCAAAGCTTTTCTTTGGTTAAATCATTTTTGGAGAGGAGTCATAAAGATATCTAGTCTGTTTTATTTTGAAACTCTGTATTAATACATGTCTAAAACATGTATTCTTTTCGTTATATAGTATTAGACCTATATCTGACTATTTTTATCTAAAATACTTACACAGACTGTACACGCACAGTTAGATTTTGGAGAGTAATGGACTGGAACAGACATACAACATAAATAAAGCCCTGGTTTGTAGGGGGTTCTTTAGTACTTCTAGTTTTACAAGAAAATGTGAAGAGAAAACTATGGAGATTTGAGATTATTTTAAAAGTCCAATGGATCAGCAACCCAAGTAATCAGCTGAGGAGTGTTCATATTAATTTACATCTATTTGTATATATAAATTACTGTCAGCATCAGGTGAAGTGAAATGTGTACTGCAATGTAGGAAGTTCTTGCAGACTTTAAGGACAGACGGGTTTTGTGAGGAAAACAACCTCTGTTGCTCAAAGGTTTTTAAGAATAGGCTGCTGCAGGATAACTAATCCCTTAAGGTAGCAGATGCATTAGATGCCTTCTCTCTGTAGTTGAGTTTCCTTTGATTCAGTTGTCCTTTGTTTGAAATTGTATATGGTCATCAGAACAGTAACTAATATATATAACCTAAGCTAAATTATTATCAGATTAAATGTTAGTTCTGACAGTATCCTCCCCAGTATCCAGTGATAATGACTTAAAAGGAACTTAATAGATAACCATTCCTGATCAAAACCTAAATTTTCACCACTGTGAACCTTAAATTCCTAGCTGACAAATTTGCGAATATTTCTGACTTGAATGTCAGTCAATAAAATTTTGCACTGAATCATCAATGTCATCATACAATACAGGCTATTCAGAAGTGGTGGGCCACCGAAACCATAACAAATAAATACTGATTTAGTGACAACTTACCTATGTGAACTTAGGAGAAAAATGGGGCAGTTCTACAGACACATACAGGCCCATGCTTGAAACAATCATCCGTGGATTTCTTTACCTTCTCTGCAAGTGCAAAGGGGAAGTTATTTTAATTGAGTACCTTGTAAGGGGTAAAATATGATGGCAGTACTCTCTCCAGTTCTTCCTGAGACAGGTAGTCTCAAGTCCTTTTTTAATACCAGGTTGTGAGTGATGATGCTTCAGTTGATGGCTAACTTTGCATTGATCAAAAAAAGGTCTTTCCTGCCTTGGTTGTCCAAAGAGAAGAGAAAACATCAGTAACTGAGAAAACACAAGTAATCCAGAACCCGTCAATGCTATAGGAAGGAATATACTCAACCTGTAAAATACACACATCAAAAAAAAGTAAAAATATATTGGAACTGCACAGCTTGGGAAACAAAATATAAAATTTTTTAGAGAGAAATATGAGTGGCACATCCTCGTTTTTACTATATCACAGGGACTGGCATTCAGAGAGCATTTAAAGGTCCTTATTTATTTTTGAATTATCATGTCTGTGAAGGCTTCTATTATGTTAGCATATAAAGGCATTTATACCATTCAGTACAACTCAAAACATTTTGGGAAGTACTGTATAAATTACATATCTGTGGATGGGGTGACTTTTACAGTCACACAAAGCAACTAATATTATATATCCTTTGAATTATTTTTCATTCAAGCATGACCACTGGCCCTGTGCCACTTAATGCATGACATTAGTTTTATATCTCCTTTCAATAATGGGACCTCCAGTTATGCAGCATCTTCCAGTAATTAAATTTACCATGTACTTTAGTCTGAATGTAAATTATACTTCTGAACCTGCAGAAACTTGGTCTGGAGTTGTTCAGCTGCACCAGATCTATAAATAGCTCAAATATATCTAAAATCAATGGAACAAAAGCCTGAATGTTTTGAATATTGTAATTCTAATAGTACAGCTGGTGAAACTCGGAGCTTTTGGGATACAGTCCAAAGACTTTGGAGGCTAGTGGAAAGACTCTGTAATGTCTCAGAGGTCTAATCCCATTGTCCTGATTTCTACTGTAAGTGTATAAGCAGCTCATGATTCAGTCAGAATTTATTACAGGTTGAATTGAAATCTGTCCTCCACTTGCATGGACCCTTTTCAGAAAACTTGACCTGAGTTTTTGGTTAAATAAGCAGGGAATCTGACTGTATGTTGCTGTATATGCTTGTTTTGTCCCTCTGTATGGTTCTACATAACCATCAAGACTAGAACACAGCTCTCAGGGCACAGTTAACAGAGGTGGCCAACAGATGCAGCATTTTTCAAAGCAGTTTCTGGGCTCTGCTTCCTTGACATGTTCTTGAGTTTCTGGGCACTGGGAACTCCTGGCAACCCTTAGAGGAATGTGAGGTTGCCTGCTGCTGCCAGGTAAGGATAAGGTAAGGTTAGTTCTAGCAGATTCTGACAAACTCGGTTAGCTGTCTCTCATCAAATGGCACCTGCAACCTTTGTTTAGCTATCTCTAATTAGAGAGGGTCCAATCCTTCCTTTTAACCCATGCTAAGGAGAGACCTATATAAAAGCCCGGCCCAGCACACAACCAACAAATGCAACAGTTAGTGCAGCAGGATGTGAGGAACACATTTGAGGTGTGGTGTCTGGCTTGATGACTGCTACTGCCAGCTGCCCTTTCATGTAGGCACTGATGATACTGCTGAGATGATTTGGGAAATATTAAGCATGACAACAAGGCTCTGGGGTCAATAGTGAAGGGCATGTGGGACCCAGATGGTATCTTGTCAGTCATGATAGGGAAGGGCCCTTCTTGAACACAGGAAAACATGTTTTTACTGTGATAGTGGTTAAACACTGGCACAGGATATCCAGAGAGATTGTGGAGTCTCTGTCTGGGGGGGCATTCAAAACCTGAATGGACACAATCCTGGACAATCTGCTCTGGCTGACCATGCTTTGCATGGCGGAGTTGAACTAGATGATCTCTAGAGGTCCTTTTCAACCTCAACTGTTCTGTGATTCTTCACAGGCTTTTTCTGACTGATAATCTACAGATCCTGTTCAGTAAGAACCAAAGAGATCCTGTTCTCTAGTTTGTGCCACTGATCAGTCCAGCCAGTGGGAGATGTTTCCAAAGTGTTTCCTGTGGATTTACCTTTGAGTTCCAACAATGAATTCTTACTATGTGTTTCCTAGATTTAGCAGGATGAGTTTCATGGTCCTGCCTCTGGCAGGAATACAAACTAAAGCTAAGTGTTCTCAGTTAGTGATTTACACTGAGGTCTTGTTAGAGTGTGTGTGTAATTACTCAAAGAAATGGTAGGGGTTCAGGACACTTTCCAATGACACTTTAAATATATTTATATCATAATAGACCATTTTTCTGTCCTCAACTCTCAAAATAAGTAAAAATAATATTTGCTTAGGTAATGTTTACTGATACTTAATGATTGAAGGACTACCTGTAAAAAATACAAAAAATATTATAAAAAAAGTAAAATGTAATGGCACAGTGAATTATAGCCAGACTATAAGTAAAAAAAAAATTAGAAAGAAGAGAGCTCCTCCCCACATACTTGATTATGCACATTATTTTGTGTCATCCCACAAGATTTAATTGTAACTGTTTAATGTGTACAGGTAACATTCTTTTACCAGTTGAATGTGCACAAGTGTCTTGGGAATTCTGGTAGAGTGATCTGTTCTACGTACTTAATGATTCTTTAAAAAAACTATTATAACCTATATGAAGCTCTCTGTCTTGACTGTTTTATGCATTCATTTTCTCTTTACACAGATAGGATGTTTTTATAGGTAAGTGAGCTTCCATTTCACCTTCTAAGAAGACTTAATAGATTACTTGGCAGCAATGTTGCTGGCTCGTATGACAACAGTACCAATTTTTCTGCTAGATCACGTGCTCTAACATGCAGGTATTGGGAATCCACATAACAGTTAAATCTATTTGACTGAAGACTTGAGCTCTCTGCCATAGAAAATAGTAAAAGCAATCCTTAACATCCCAGAAATCTCATTTCCACAGCTTTAGAAATAAATATATGGAGAATACAATTAAAAAGATTGATGTGCTTCATTCTACTCTGAGATTGAAGTACATGGAAACTTCGGGAAGAGCTTCAATATCTTTATCTTAAAGGAAGGAAGGAAGAAATATTTGGATTCTTAGATGTAGCAGGAATTCTTAATCCTTTCCCAATTGTTGCTGAAATGAAGACTCTCTAGGGAGAATCAAGATATGGAACGATATGACTGTCTAAGGAGATTTGACACAGTTCTACTGCCTGTGTAAACTGATGTATAGAAGAGCAGAAGAGGCATGATTGCCACAATTCTACACTGAGAATGAATAACTACACAGTAAGATTCAGCAAAATATAGGCACAGCGGTTTAAAAATTGGCATTTCCCATGTTCATCATACCAACAGATGTCAGATTTCATTAGGCAGTAACTTGAAAGCCCTGAACAATCAGAGGTTAAAATATCAAGGGTCTACATTATTACCCCCATCTTTCACACTTTGACTGCCAAGCATTTCCAATGTAAGCTATCAGAAGAGCTGAATGAGCTAACCTGCACTATATTTTCTTGAGAATTAAATGAAGTTACGCTAAAGGAGGTCTTGAAAAAATAATTTCAAGTTTTGAAGTGATTTAGAACTTGAATCTCCCTGAAGGGGCTTTTTGTTGTTGAAGGTAAAGCTCCATGCATTACCTGGGTCAAGGTAATGACTTTGACGCTGTTTTTTGAACTGGACACAGAATCAAACAGCCTCACCTCTTGAACTTCAGGCAGGTTAATCAAAAATAGATCATTTGGTCCAGTCAGGCATTATTTTTTTATTTTTTTTTTTTAAATTCAAGGCTTTTCTCATTCTGCACCTTATGTCACTTACTTTTAGTCAGTAACAGTAAATCTGTTCGCTTTCAATCTCATGTATACGTTTTATTAATCTGTCTTATATACAATAACATTGAAACTTTAATGAGTCTGGTAAAATTGAAATGTATAAGTAAAAAAACTCCAATCCAATTATAAATTACCTTTACCAAATAAGGATCACTGTTTTCATATATAATATCAGGAAAATTGATTTTAAAATTCTTCCCTTCCCATTAATTACACTCGCTTATAGCATACATAAAGCATTATTTTCATTTTTCTTATTTTCAATGATGCCGTTACTTCTGTAATCCCTGAAATATTTTGGCTTTCTCCAACATCTGCTCTAAGAGGTATACCACTTGATTAAACTTATCCAACATGCTTGTTCATATTATTTTTTTTTTTTTTTTTTTTTTTTTTTTCAGTGGAAGTATAAATATAGATGAGAAATAACCTAATTGGAGTTGGAGGGAAAGGAGGGATTTGCTAGGAAAGGTCTATTAATAAGCCTGGTAGGGGTATGCATCATTTACAACCCTGCCCTAAAAATCGTATTATTAAAGATACTAGGGGTGATGACAGTTTGAGAAGTGTCAGATGATAAAACGGATATAAAAACAGATAGAAAAGCTAATTACAACCAGCAAATCTGCAGTGGCTATACTGCCTCATGCAGGAGTTCACTGAGGCTACAAGCTATTATTTTTGAACTCTTGATACATTTAGTGTTGTAGAATTTAATGGGCATGTTTAAAACTAATGTGAAAATAAAACTTTTTTTTTTGTGCGTGTGTGCTTAAATGTATTTTTTCTTATGAGCACCAGATAAAGGAGCATAAGAAGGGGAAAGATGGCTAAAAACGATGTCTTCAAAGTCACTAAAAAGAAGCTCTTTGTATTGCAGTCTCTTGGTAGTTAAAGAAAAATCTGTTTTCTGCTGTGCTTCATTTAAAATAGGTAATCTGAAAGTGTTGCATATAAATGAGTTACGTTGCTTGGATTGATTAAATAAAAAAAAAGATGTATGATAAAAAAGCAAAGGTATCTTTTTGACAGGCATTATACGTATGAGAAACCATATGAGATTACCTAACTTAGCTAGTCCCCTTTGAGCTGGTTTGCTAATGATAATTCTAATTATTTTTTCACATTCAAACAGGGAATATCCATTCTGGGCTCGTTTACCTTCTTTGAGTTGCAGACCCCTAGAGTATTCTAGCTTTAGCACAGACTTAATTCATTCCAAAGTGCACACTTTATTTGGGAATTGTGTATTTAATCAACTTCTGCAGTAGCCTGTATTTTAATAGATACCAGAAAAAAAAGTAAAGTTCCTTGTCATTTTTTAACCTGGAATGGTGTTTGTTCAGTGTCTGACCCATAGGACACATCAAAACTGAATAATTTATGAAACAAAATAAAGACAACAAGGTCAGAGGAGCTGTATGATTTTGACAATAGGGAACATTCAGGGACATGATAGTGTATGAGATGTATTCCTGAATGTTAAGGAGGATTTTTTTTTTTTTTTTTTCTTTCATTGCAAGTAAGTGAGCTCAACGATGTGAGAGAAGAAATTAGATTCTAGAAAAAATGAAACTTTGAGTGCACGCTATATAGGAATTAACTGCTTTCTTTGCTCCTTGGGATTATCTGTGGACCTCAGGGAAGGAACGTTCTAGGAGGTTGCCTTAGTAACACTGCACTTTAATAATTGCATTAGTCAGAAAATGAAAATACTATAAAAAAATCAGAGTCCCCAAAAAAAACAAAATTATCACCTGTAGAGAGGACTCTTTCTGCTAGATCTTGGGTTTTCTCTTTCACATACAGTCTTTTGTAGATGCCTATTATTTTTACAGATGTTCCTTAGCTGGGGACAGGGGCGACATTCCATTTTAATATATCCTCTATCTGAACTTATTCTTGAGTAGATGTGGCACAGAATTCAGGGATCAAGTTTCATTTCTTCAGTTGTACCTCTATATCTACTACAAGGAAAGCATGAGGGTACAGTGGTGCAGAAATGGCTTTCTCGTTGCCTGTGGAAGAAGATGAAAATCTGAAGGGAAACCTCTGCTTGTATAGAGGAAAAGGAACCAAAGGAACATGGCAGTCTACTTTAGACTCTGATATTTAACATTTTCCCATGACATAGCACTAAAGATATGTCAGAAATAATATCATGATGATCAGCAGTTGATGATGCAGGTGTACGATTTCAGATTGCGTTCAGGGTCAGTCATGTTTTTCATAAATCAGTGCAAGATGTAATTTTGAATAATTCATTGCATGTCAGTCATACACACATGTACATAATTAAAACTTTTAGTTAAAAATTTGGTTTATACATATGTGTATAATTTTGCTGCAAGATTAAGATACAATAAGAAATATTTGCTTATGTAATTGATTTTTTTGTTAGTCAAACCACACTGCTAACACTGAAAGCTTTCTCTCATTTCTACTTTTCATTCTCTCTTTTGTAATCTTTCAGTGAAAAAAAAGGACACAGTATTTTATTCCTCATGAGTTTTGTCATCTTCCATTTTGCAAAAATTGTTTTTTCCATCCCCTCCTCTGTTGTCATGGGACAGGGACTACATTGATAATGGAATATTTACCTATTTTGTAAAAGCATAATCATTTTTGACAGCAATGATGTAAATGACATTCTAGAAAAAAGGTTTGTTAGAGTTCCCTTCACCATCAGCTAAAAACTTAGCATTTTCTCAGTAAAGAAAATTGCTGCCATGCTATATGTTAATTCAAGAATGGCTTAAAGCTTTGTTACTGTGGGTTAAGGCTGTGGTTATATAACCCAAGTTTTCATGAAATATAGATTATGCTGATTGAAATTCCTTTTCAGGTGCTAGGATCAGAGGCTAGAATATTTGATACCTAATTTTTGCTAGCCTTTTTGATTTGTTAAGAAGATAAATGTTATGACAGCTTAGGAAGATGTGTGAATACTAACATTCACAAGCAGGCAAGCAGCATCATTTTAAAATAAAAGCTTGGATAAATGCTGCACATCAGTGTTTGTGAATATCCACTTGAATTTTCCATCCTAACAAATTATCACTCAATATTGTTTTTTTTCTACCAACCAGTTGTAAATATGTTTGTTCATGGTTATTTTCCAGAAATAGCTGCCACTCTCAGTGTAGTATTTTACCTGCAAATAAGAATGTCAATGTATAAATGAGTATTCACAGGTCAGAATCAAACAGAATACTTAATGATGCAAGGCAATATGGGGAGTTTAAGAAAAAAAGACCTCATGTAGCCTTAGAAGACTTGGAAGCAGGAATCGAGACAGGCTTAAAGAAATCAGTGTTGGGATGAATTTTAAAAGGTCATCTGTTTCATACCATTATTTCATGTATATTTGAATTTTCCCTGGATATTTTTATGACAGTTACTTAAGTTCTCCAGGTTATGTAAGAAGTACAGGATAATCATAAATTTTATGTAATATATTTTATATCTAAAAGTTTTTATTTATTGTTTTTTCCTCAGGTAGATAGCTAGAAATACAAATCCATTTCATTTTATAAAAATATTCACACATATTTTTTGAAATGTAGGTGTATCCTCACTATTGCATCTTCAGCTCTCGAATCTACTTTGCCATCCTCCAGAGATAAATCATTTGAAGTCCTGATTTACTCTTCTCTGAGCTTCAGGCTTCTCAGTTTTCCAGTGATATTCCCACTTACTCAAACAAATTTAATCTAGACAATCCTGGTATAACTCTTCATTCTGATAACATAAATTGCCATTAGCATTGTCATCAATTTATGGAAAAAACCCTTGAAACTCAGGAGTATTGACGGAGTTGTTCAAGGTCAAACAACTTGGAGAGAGAAGATGAAAATAAATCTAAATCTCAAAACTTTTCTTAACCTATTTTTTTTTTACTTTAGAATATTCACACATAAAGCTATTTTGGAGATAAATTATTCACCTAGTTTGATCTTACACTGAAGTAATCTATCTGGTAAGGAAACATATCTGTGTCTTGAAGAGAATTTGCATAGCTATGTAACCTCTATACAGTGCATTTTCTGTTTAAGCACATGTGTGTATTCCAGTGATACACATAGTCACAGACCCACAAGGAATTGCCTGACTCTAGTTCATTTGTGTTGGCGGCATACAGAAAGTCTTCAAGCTGCAGAATTAGATGAAGATTCTGTGGACAGAACTCCTTAGTCCAATCCTTCCTTTTCTTCTATGTTTCCTCTTGTATCCAAAGAAACATTGTAAATAACATGTATGTGAAGGAAATTTGACATATCCTCAATGTATGAACTTTATGAGAAGACCATGGACAATGGATAGTAATATGGTTAAAACTTTATTTCCTTATGGAAAGCCAGTAGGTGGAACATAGGACAGGATCTTGCAGTGTTCACAGGCACATTACAGACAGAACATTATCAAAAACTGATTATTTGTCATATATACACAATAAACACCCTGTGTTAGCAATATCTTTAGTAATTTTGAAGCAATATTATATGATAGAAATAATCTACTTTAAATGTAAAACTTCTCATTTTGAGAAATGCCCTAAACAGAAATGTTTTGAAGATGTATTTCTGTAAACTTAGAGAGTTTGAACTAGTTTGCCTTTCCATTCTAAGCAGTGTAATTAAGCTTGTTGTCTTACTTGTTTCCTAGGAAACAAAGAGAATCAGGAATTTCACGCCTTCAGAATAATTCAGTTAATGATGTTCGGTATGGTGATAAACTCAGACAGAAACTATTTTATTCAAAAATAGACAGGTGGAAGTAACTCTGAAAACCAAGGCTAAAAGTGGATTCAGCATAAGTTCTTAAAAATGTGTAAATCTCGGAATGAACTTGGAAAAGGAAAAGAATCAGTATGATGAGCATGTTATATCCTTTAATGTCTATAATTTATGTCAGTGGCCATGGAATTATGTAGACTGAATATTTATGCTACTCCATTGTTTTTGTAGTGACAAGTTTTAAGAGACACTGCAGGATTTCATGGTAATAATGAGAATATTGGGAATATTCAGTGGATTAAAACCTGTATGTGATCAAGATGAATTTGTCTGTTGAGAGATCATGGATATGCAAAAGGGTAGACATTAATTATCCTTTGGTCATGAAAAAACTGTAACGATCATCTTTGTATATTTGAGTGATGAAACATGTGCTTCCTGCTATAGTTTATAAACAGATTCACCTGGTAACAAGATGGAATAAGGTAAAATAGCTCTCTCAACTAATAGTCCTGTTAAATGGATCAAGTAGATTTTGAAATATTAAACCACATCTTCTTCTTGTGTAAGCAAACTGGATTCAACATTAATATACAGAAATTTCCAATCAATTGCCTATTACTAGCATAGCTAGTAGGCTAAAAGTGAAGACAAATGCAGAATGTACTCTGCTGGTGTTTTTGCCGATTTTTCTTTGCTTTAATTTGTGATTCACACCCTGGAAATATGACTCAAGTTTTTCTTGGGTTCCAATAAAAACAGGCAGCCTTTTTGAAGCCTCCTGTTAGTAAATCAAGATCCCAGCCCCTCTCTAGGGGGAACTGTACAGAAAGAAATGATCTCTGGGCATAGATATGATTACCCCAGTCTCTGCTGATACCTAGAATCCTTAACCTTAATCAGCACATGTGACAGGATAACTGCAATGGTTTACTGCCTGCTTATCACCTCTTGGCAATGGCAGTGAGTTAAGTCATCAAACTGATTTGTTTAGGTCTTGCAGTTCCCTTTGATACAATTAGCCATGAAGCGTTACTGATACTGTTTTGTAAAATATGCTAGGAACAGACAAAATGATGCGTTATTCCTTTCATTCTGAAAAGATATGAGAGAAGCTGACCAGGGAGAGATCTACACTAGCACTGATCTGAAAAGTGGAATGGAAATGTCATCATAAATATGTATTTTTGGTACTTGTTTTAAGATGAAAAAAAAAGGTAAGACTAAGCTCATATTTTATGGAATTTAATGGATTTTGAGAAATGTTGATAAAGAACGTGGATCATCAAGTTTGAGATTATATTAGAGGCCTGTCTGTCAGAACTGCCAGTGTTTCATGGGAGTTTTAGTTACGGTGTCTTATACCTTCATTTTCTATTCTGAGCCTATGGATTCTATCTTATTTACTTCACAGCTGACTAAGGATGTAGAAGAGGAAGATGAGCCACACAGTATTATGTCATAAGCTCCAGAACAGTTTAGATTTGATATCAAACTAGCTTGAATGGAAATACTTTAATATATAGTAATATTTCAATTCTAGATGATTCAACTGTAAAGAAAGAAATTTGCCAAATACAGTTACCCTATGAATAAATAAAGTTTTGGTTAAACTGTATGTTTCCTTAAAAAGAACAACAAAAAGGCAGGAAATTTCCAATCAGGTACACTTTTGTTAGTTCAGGTATCTGGTACCCGTGCAAGAATTCTGCAGAAGAAAGCAAATGGATATGTATTGGGATATCTGCAGTTTGTCAGTGGTGTTTGTCTCAGTTTCTTCATTTTATTTACTTTTGTTTATGCTTGATTGGCAGTATTTTGTTGAGATTGGAGGAATGAGATGACCGAAATGTGACCTTAAAAAGAATGGGCATCAAGTGCAAGAAACAGCAGTGTAAGTCATTCACCTATTTGAAGACTTTGCCTAATGTGCAGCCACTAAGATTTCCATTTGGTCTTGTGTGTCACACAGAAAGCAATGAGAGTGTCTGATTTTTATTACTTAAGGCTGATAACTTGTTTATTGCTCTGTGGACCTTTCCCATAGTGGTACCTCAAGTGCAATAAAATGGCTCCTCCATAGAGCTAATAGAAAATACTAGAGTCCAAATACTTGAAAACATTTCCTGCATGCTATATACTGTACCCAGCTTGCAGGTAGTTCCCAAGTGCAACTTAATGTGTTCAAATTAATCTACCCATTCATAAATACATTAGGTCTGGTTACCTTAGAGACTGTTGCTTTTCTCCAGGCAGATGAGATCATTTGAAGCATTAAAGTTAAAACATTCTGAGAAAACTCTGCAGAATTTAGAAGCCAATAGGTTATTAAATGACACTTGAAACGTTCTGTAGAATTAAAATATAACAATACAAAATAGAAAATTATAGAAAAATTTAACTTTTTTTTTTCTTTTAAATATCTTTAAAATAGTTTGTATTGAGAAGACATATTTCTGTGTAATTTTACAGGATTCTTTTTACAATAGCATCTTATGCTTAACTATTAAGCAGGCTGGGGACAGGATATTCTCTGCATGAGGTCTTTGTTTTCTATCTCAGTAAACTGCTAACATTCAAATCAAATAACATTTGAATACCTACTTGCTCAACCTTCCTTTATTTGAAAAAAAAAAAAGAAGTGCAAAAGTAGGCTAATTCTCAGTTTAAAGAAACTTGGAAGTCCCTTTTAAAAGTATTTTTGAACGTGTATCTTAACAGTTGTTTACAGTTTGTTTAGAGAATACACTCCTCAGTTTCAGTACTAGATGAATGTAAGAAGGTCTTTCTGAGCTGATCTATTTCAGTGTTTCTGAGACCACTACTATGTATATATTAGAATTACTGATTTGTATTAACGACAGAAGAAAATGTTTTGCCATAAACAAAGATCTACTAGACAGTCTTCAAGTTCCAAAATGTCATGTATCAGGCTAACCAAAAAAGATTTTACTATATTTGCTTTAAGTCTTTTTTTGACTGGCTATACTCTTTCTGTCTTTGTTTTCTCTGACATTCTGAGTCTATTAAATCATCACTGGAATGATAAGACAGCAAGACTGTAGCGCTTCAGAAAAGTTGGAAGAATACTTAGCTGTTTGGTCACAATAGAAAAAAGAGCTCTTCAAGACAATTCTGAGAACACCTGAGTTTTAAATGAGAAAGGCATTGATTAGAAGGAAAGCAAATACCAAAAGAGCAATCCAGAGATACTGGGATGGATTCAATACAGCTACCAGTCAAACAGAGGAAACAAAGGAAACTACAGCTGAGAACCTGTTGGACAAGAGATAATAGGAACAGCAGGAGAAGAGAGAAGGAAAACATATAAGGAGAAAAGAAAACATTAAAAAGAAGAAACATAAAAGGGAATAAGAAACCAATAGATGATGCCGGAATATTTGACATAGAGGGGCAGGATCTGAAGGTAAGATATTATCCAAGAGGGATTACTAGACAAATCCAAATAGAAAAGCAAACCAACCCAAAACCAAAAAATAGACTAGAAGTGAAAGGTAGTGCTCTTAGATGGGAAAGCGGGGGTGTAAACTTTTTGTAAGAGTCTAATATAATTTCAGTGCAATCCTGTTATGGAATTAGTGCTTTTAGAAAAAAAAATAATCTAGTCAGTTATGATTCATTCTCTCTACTTTTGCTTTTTTCTTTTCAATCTAACAGTATGCTGACATTCCTGGAAAAAAGTTAAGGATTAAAAGGCATAAGTACTTGAATACTTAATTTGTTATATTTTCTGTTTTAATCTTGTTCTCCTCAGGTGCTATAAAGTATTATAAGGTCGAGTCACTTTTTTTTTCTCTGTATATTATTACAATAAAACCAATATTACTATAGGTTATTTTCTTCTGAATCACTTTAGAGACTGCAGTAATATACAATGACATGACTCCTTACTCATGTCTTAATTTTATAGACTGCTTGGCAAACCAAAGCTAGTAGGATTAAGTAATATTATTTTAATTAAACGTTATACTACAAAATGTTCTCATGCAGGGATGTGAACTAGCTTAATGCACATACTATTGCAAAACATTTCAAGGGTTTTTGGTATTCTTCAATGTGTATTCCAGTCTTACACTTTAACATAATTTGCTAGTCATTTGACTAAAATTAGTCATCTGCAGTTAGGGTAACCACTTTTCTCGGTATAGGCAATTGAATTTCATCTCAACTGCATTGTATCTCAATTCAGTTGGCTTCTCAAATGTCAGTGTCTAATTCACCTTTTACAGAATTGGAGACACTTCAGATGTTTATGCCGTATCTGAAGTGGTTCAGTTCTCAGATGCTTATGTGAACAATAATTCATTTTTGCAACAAAAGTCTTTGCAAGAGCGAGACAGGTCAACAGGTCCCTCGTTCCTTCATCCATTTCTTCAGAGTTGTTCATTTACTCTTTCATGTAATTGTCACAGCTTTCTTGCAAAAAGACTATGAAGGTTCTTACTTTCTTCTCATTTTACAATCTTGCAAATAACAAAAGGTTCAACAAACAACAGGCAACTGTCTATGGACTAAAAGAAAAGAGAATTTCTCAAATGATGCTGAAAGGAAAGGCACTGAAAGCCTGTCAAGAAATCCATGTCCATCACATTACCTCTCCCCCAAGGAACAGCTCAATTCTGTAGCTGGTACTGGAGTCTTTGTAAGTTTACAGGATATTTCTGTAAGTAGATATTGGCATCTTCCCTAATCAAGTCCTCACCTCCCTCTCATCCTTTTCAACTCCAGTTTCTCATTACTTCCTTGATCTGACTCTGTATTAGCTCATATCACGCCTGATATTCATGGCCTGCCTATATTATCCCTTGCATTCCCCTGTTCTCCAGAACAGGGGATTTTTCCTCAAAATTCTCACTGTCTCTCAGCAATCTCTGACTAATTTGTCCAATGACCACTCATCATGAATCTTAATTTCTTAGGAGAAAACATTTCTGTCTTTCCTGTTATGTCCACTTAAGCTGTTACTGACTGAAGAGTCAGGACAAACTTCTATGTTACCATTGTCTTTCTCAGTCTTCATTTTGGAGGTTATTTTGATACAGTCACTGTCTTGAGCCAAGTCAAAATAATGGACATATAGAATTGTGAAAACAAGTGACAGACATCTGGAGTTCTGAATAAAACTATCAAGAAGTGAAAATATCTTCAGTTTCAGGTGTTTAGAAGATAATATAGATACTAAAGCATCCCTGAATGCAAGTTTTGGTACTGCTCAAAGCTGGTTTCTCTACAGTGACATGGTGTTTTTAACAGCTGTGATATAGGAGTCATACAGGAGTACCAGTGATGAACTTCCAAGAACTGTACCTGATCTCCATAAGCAGCAGCAACTTCCCTACAAACAGCCAACAGGAAATTATGACACCTACTCTAAGTTTCATGGTGGACCATCTTCTGCAAAAACTCTCAGCCTCTCATCACATGGAAGATGTGGGCATACTGTCTTCCTGTATGACTTGCTCTGCTTCATTCCCTATCTGCTTGTGGGGGAGCTTGCAAGTCATCTATATTTTTAAAATGTAGGCAGACAACATCATTTCAGGAAGAAACTGAAAAAAAAAAAGAAAAACAAAAAAACCCAAAAAACAACAAACTAATACCAAACAAATATTAACTGCCCAATTTGCATACAGGCAGAGTTTGTAATACACTCACTGGCAACACTGAATTATACTGTAATGGCACACAGTTGACACTACTATGGGGCTATGTTATACATTTTGCAGGAACACAGGGTTTTCCCTGTCAAAATGTATAAACAGCAGCAAGCAAATCCAATAAATCCCTTCTTTTCCATCAATACAAAGAACTGTAACAAGTCTGTCTTCTCAGACAGTGTTTTCATATTTTTCTCAGTAATGCATTACAGCTTCTGCACTTTGCTATTTGCACAGGGACACTCGTGTTCATGAATGTTTTTACGTCAGATTGCTTGCTGCAGCTTGCTTCCATTTTAAGGGGAGTGCACAGTCTGGGATTACACCTATGTCTTCTATCGTTAACTTGCATTTTTATAACCCAACATTGTAGGAGAATTTGAATTCTCTTTTTGTTATGTTTAAAAGTTCTTGTTTATAATGGTAGTTGCAATCTCATAGATGTGTACTTGAAACCTAAAATAATGCATAGCTTTCCTGGTTGTGTTGATTAGACTATTGATTTAAATACAGAAAGTCTTTACAGATTCTAGGTCTTTCGTTTCAAACTGTGTTCATCTGTATGAGCTGGAATATGTCTCGCTTCATATGATTTTACTGCAAAACCAGGAAGAATCAAGTGCTTTAAAAGTAGTGCTTTGCTTTGTTCTCTATTTGAGTGTTAATTATGCTTGAAATTCTAAAAGAAAATTATATAGTCTGTAAGTCCAGTTGTACTGAAACTAGAAGAAAATATGAGCTTAAATCTCTGCAAGTTAAAACTGCTGAGTCAAGATTTGACAACTATCTTACCTACCTTACTGCTTATTCATTGATTTTTTTCACCAGTAATCCTCTTAGTTATTAGGCCAAGTTACACGTTTAAGCTGAGTGACAAAAGACCAATTTCTTACATGTATTTCAGTTCTTCTAATCTGTCAGGTTTAAGAGTCACAGACTAATAGACAGACATTCCTCAGAAGAACATCATTTTTCCCTTCTTAACTGGAGAAAAAAAAGAGGTCTCTGCCTCATTTGTTATATTTCCAGGTTTGCAAACCTCTCTGTCCATTTCGAGATAATCTAACTACACATTGAAGGTATTTGTCCTTGCTGGGAATTTTTTGATTAATTTGGAGGATACATTCTTACAGATGCTACTCCATTAGAGTGCGTGTCATTTCTTTCCTTACACCAAGTCTGAACCAAAGCTGTAAAGGTGGCTAAAGTAAACTTGGCTTGTGAGAGGCAATGGTTTGCCTAGGATGGCTTGTGAGAGTGCTCTTTGCCTATGTTGATCCTCTGCCAGACAGCCAAGATAGATAAACTTGCAAACTTCCAATCACTGGCCAAGAGGTAAAGGACAATAGGAAACTGGCTATTTCTTCTTGGCCAGGAGAGCCTGTGGGAGAGACATGAAGAAAAGTAGAATTCGCAAGAAGTAAATAGAGACTTTATGCAGAGAAAGAAATTGATGTCTTTCTTGTCTTGTGGACTGCGAGATTTCAACAGTCCTTGCCATAATTAACTATGTAGGTCTGAGCTTTATTTGTATCAGTATTACAAAATTCAGATGTGTTTATGGTGTTAAATTATGATAACATATATGAAAGATTTAACATATAAGAAATTGTTTCTATTAAAATGTTAGTGTTGTGAGGGTAAATTAGTGAAATTCTGAAGAGGACATCTGATATTTATCCCATTTTGTATAGACACTTCTACAGAGCTACAATAAGAATTCAAGTGTTAAATACAGCCTGTGCTAATGACGGAGAAAAAAAGAATCTCCTAGAATGTTAGGTTCTAATATAAAATAAATACTGTAGAAGAAAATTACTTGCTGAGGGAATCTGTAGCAGCAATAAATCAGAATATTTAAAAACAAGAATATTTGAAAAATTAGATAATATCATGAATTGGTGACAGACTAGTCCAGTGACTCAGACAACCCAGAAAAAAATCAACTTCTAATTAATCAAAGTGAGAAATTTTTCCATGATTTTGAGGTAATTTTAAAGACAGAACTAATTAGAAACATGTTTCAAAGCTTATGTTTCTTAGGGTAAATACCAGCCTCTCCATGTACAAAGTACTGACAAGGACTGTACAAGTAGGATGGAGGTGGGGAGAATGCATGAATGAACTAATAAGAGTTCAATAACTGTTTTCACAGAACTCAGACTGGGTGTTTTATTCTGTGTTCATGGTGTTGATTACCTCTTCTTTTCCTTTCATTTGTGGACAAATAATAACTAACAATATAAAACAGTCTCTTAGCATAACAACATGAAGTCCCTTCCACAGCTCCATTTTATGTTCTTTCTTTCTTTTTTTTAACAGAAACAATTTAAAAATAATAATTAAGATGATTCCCCACAGTTAAATGCATCAACAAACTTGTGCACCTCTTTAATTTTAACCTAAATGTCACAACAGATGCTGCTCTTCCAGACTCAATAGGGAGCAGATTCCACAATCAGGGAGTATAATTACAGAAAGCTCTAGCTCCTGCTGTCTCAAAGTTACACTTAGGGCACGCTAAATAGTCTGCCAGTTTCAGTCTTCAATGGCTGACTGAGGCCTTTGGTAATAAAAGATCAGTCAAGAGTACATTATGATACTTCACAAAATGCTAACAGCTTTGTAGAATTTATAATCTGGTGAGACATATGTCGGCTTTGTACACTGCTGAACAGTTAAAAGCAAATACAATGAGAGTAGAAAATAAATATAGTATAAGTTTGTAACAGGAAAAGTGTCTATTTGCCATCATACCAGCAAGGTGATACATCTGACATAAAGCATAAATTGACAAGCAATGAAACCCAGTGCTTTTATCCAGCAGTCTTTCTTGGACCCTGATCGTAGTTAGGAAGAGTCTTCAGTTAAAAATGGGATGTCAAGTAATACTTTTCTTTCACAAAGATTTTCTTTTAGAAAAGAAAATTCAAGGGTCTGTATTGAGATTTTCCTTTTGTATTAGTTTTTTTCAGAAAAATCCAAATTCTTAGCTATAAGAAAAATTAAAGAGTAAGTCATAAAATTAATTAAAGAAAGGAGTAACCCTTTCTGATAGAAGAATCACAGAATCACAGAATGTTAGGGATTGGAAGGGACCTCAAAAGATCATCTAGTCCAATCCCCCTGCCAGAGCAGGAACACCTAGGTCAGGTCACACAAGAACATGTCCAGGCGGGTTTTGAATGTCTCCAGAGAAGGAGACTCCACAACCTCTCTGGGCAGCCTGTTCCAGTGTTCTGTTACCCTCACTGTGAAGAAATTCTTCCTCACATTTATGTGGAACCTCCTATGTTCCAGCTTGCACCCATTGTCCCTTGTCCTATCATTGGATGTCACTGAGAAGAGCCTGGCTCCATCCTCATGACACTCACCCTTGACATATTTATAAACATTAATGAGGTCACCCCTCAGTCTCCTCTTCTCCAAGCTAAAGAGACCCAGCTCCCTCAGCCTTTCCTCATAACTTCTGATATTCTCATCTTTTGCTGCACACAAGTCATTGACACTCATTATTTAACTGCCAACAATTCAGAAGAAGCGCTCATGCATGAAAATAACCCAAAATGAAGCAGGCAGGATACTTAAAATATCTCTCTGGGAAAATACAAAATGTTGAAAGAATCTTTCTTTTAGTGTAGGCACCTTCTCTCCATAGCGTCAAATTCATGATTGTTTTTCATAAGAGCCAATAATTTTAAACTGTAAACTTGGGGAATACTTAATTTTCCTGGAGTGTGTGGTAAGAGAAGACATATTTAGCTAATTGAAGTCAGATGAAAGGCACCCAAATAATAGTGATGGGAGTCAGTCATGTTAAAAAAAAAGATTTTGAAATTTCAGTACACTTCAGCCAGAACTGTGACCATTTTTTAGCTTCTGTAGTCTGCTGCGTAGCTAAATTACAGCATTTTATCTCATTAGCTCCAGAGACAGAACAAATCATTGAGCAACATCTGAAGAGACTTCTCCAGACATTATTTACAGCATGAATTAAAAATTTCCCTAATATGGGAATTCCCTAATATGGGAATAAATAATTTATATGAGGAAAATTCATGTGGGAATAATTGAGTTCCATTTGGGTTCACTTCATCCATTCTTCAGCTAATCCACTTTATTTGTTGTCAGTCTGTTCTTGGTGAGGAAGATTTTCTGATTTAAAACACATCAGACAGTGTAATGTGCCTGCAGACATTCCCAGCCCTGACTGTCCCAGCCTACCCCCTCAGGGCTCCCCCCACCCTACTCTTGGCTCAGGACCCCATGCCAGCCCCCGGCACTGCCAGCCCCTGCCCCAGCAATGCCACAGCAGGGCTGGCCTACCGCTCCCCACAGCCCTTCTGCTGCAGGCCCGGCCCAGCCGTTGTGCCAGGCCCTGCGGCCTTTCACCGGGCCTGCTCCTGACCCCCACCCGCCATCCCCATCCCCAGCAAGGTGCCCAGGGCTGGGGCTGCCCCTGGCCGCCTGCTGTCTGCCCTGCTCCCGACTGGGGGTGGGATGGGCCCCGGCCGGTGAGGACCCCTATCCTGCTGGCCCCTGAGGAAAGCCCCAGCACTCCTGGCACCCTACCTAGCAGAGCCACCAGCCTTGGCAGCTTCCTGACACGTAAATCCATCCATAGCAAGAATGCAAGACTGTAGCACCTCATTGCTATCTTTCCTTTTATAGTCTCAGTTACTTTTACCTTGAAAAGTTCTGAATGCTTATTCTGTCATACTGTCATAATAATCTTGATTGATTGCTTTTTGTATGGGGCCTAATAACCTATTTTCCAGTGTTAACCGTAGCGCAGTATCACATACAGGAAATAATTCCAAAGAAAAAAATTGAAAATACAGAAGTCTGAATTAATGAATGAAACCCACAAATACAATTATATAAGCTCTTAATGAAACCTCCACAGGTATTGTGAAGCAAGGCAGCAGGAAAGGTGGGGGTGGGTGGAAAGACTGTTGCACAATCCGTAAATAGTGCAAGAAACAAGCACTGAAGCCAGAAGTTACAAACATTAGCATTTCAGGATACATTTGGCTTTATTTACAGCAATTAATGTTACATCTCCTGAGGTGTAACGTGTTCATGAATACCACTGGATTTATTGCAGTCTGCACATAAGAGAAAAAATGTTCAGAGAACTGCGCTGACCTTACCCCACAGATATAAGATATATCAGCCTGCAGGACTGCATAGTCTCCCAAATCCAGGGTTTAGAGCACTGAGAAGCTACATGAGGGATATATAAAAAAAATAACACGTTAATTCCCTAGGAGGACATTGGCCAGCAGTGTTGAGAAGAGCTAGCAAAAGGCAGAGATATATTTGCTAAGTACATAATCTCTTTTTGTTTTAAACCTTTCCTCGGGATTTACCACTCATCTTCAGATTCTTCTCTGACATGAAACTTTCTTCCCACTCATTTGCACTGTAGGAATAGATGAGTGCATTACTTTCCAAGGTGTATTGTTCCAGTGCTATGTGTTGAGATCTTTTCATTGCATAAGAAGTTCACATACAAGGAGCCTGAAGGCAGGAAACTACAGAACAATTCCCCGGTGATGATCTGCCCTCTCCCTTCAAATCCTTCTGAATTCTCAGAAACGTATCCGTAACTCATTTACCAAAATTTTAGATTCTTCTGGAAATTCCCCCTGGTGTATAATCAGTAGAAAAATGGGGCTGGGTCTTCAGCTGAGAGCAAGAAGCTGTCACAGCAATACATTAGCTGGGTCTGTTCTCTAGATGCATTTCACAGATGATGGCCACTGTCTCAGGGACAGCTGCTCCAAAATAAGTTGTTGCAACAAATGTTTATTGCTACTTTTACTACCTGTGCATCATTACTTTAGACAAAAATGAAGATACAGAAATCTTCTAGGGTAACCAGTCTCATGTGCAGCCAGCCACAAGAAGAAAAATTCATCTTCCAAATAATCAAGTGTGACATTTTAGCTGTGTAAGTTGCATAGTTGTGAATTAAGTAAAAATACATTTGAAATTCACTGCTCTTGACAAATTGATATTTCTTGAGCCTTTTAAATGCAATAATAGACCAAATGTGCATCTTGGGTCAATTAGAGGGAAATTCTGTAAGATGTCTCTTTCTTGTATAGCTAGTTTGAAATACTAACTGAATTTATACAGATGACTGAGAAAAGTCTCTACTCTGAGAAAGCTGCTCTAGCTGACCCTGCTTTGAGCAGTGCGGTTGGAACAGTTGATCTCTAGATGCTTCTTCAAACCTCAGCAATTCTGTGTTTCTGTGATACTGTGCTATTGGTGCAGAGGTCTGATTGTTGGGTTGGTCTTGGGACTCCAGGTGTGGCCTCATTAGTGCTGAGGAGAGGAGAAGGATCACTCTCTTGATTTGCTGGCAACAGTCTTCCTAACATAGCCAGGATGCTGTTGGCCTTCCTTGCTGTGAGGGTGCATTGCTGCCACATGGTTAGCTTGTTGTCCACCAGGACCCCAAGGTCCTTGTCTGCAAAGCTGCTTTCCAGATGATTGGCCCCCATTGTGTAGATATCCCTGAGGTTATTCCTTCCAAGAGGCAGGCCTTTGACTTTCCTTTTGTTGAGCTTCATGAGGTTCCCATCTGCCTCTTTCTCTAGTCTGTTGAGGTTCCTCTGAATGCCAGTGCAGTCATCTGGTGTATTGCATTATATGACTCTGTGTTTATATAAATACTCATTATAGTGAAAAATCTTTATGGCTTGTTGTCCTGGTTTCCCAGGATCAGCCCCCCAGCCCAGCCATGGCAGACAGACCATGAGTAGCCCTGAGCCAGCTGGGAGTTTCAGTCAGGGCAGCTGCCCCAAGCTGACTCACAGGTGTGCCCCATAGCACTGACATCAAGCTCATTATAAAAGGAAGCTCACTAAGGTTGGGGAGTTCCTCTTTCTGGGTATCCTCATTCTTGGTCTCCTGCTCCTTCTGCTTCTCCCAGGGATCAGGCTGAGTATAAGTTTGTTTATGTTGGTGTTTGTATTGGTTTAGTTACTTTGTTACATCTGTTTAAACATCAACCCACGGGGCTTCTTCCTTTTTCCTCTGGTTCCCCTTCTCAGCTGGGGAGGGGTAATCGGGTGGTAGAACAACTGCTACAGTTTAGCCCCAGGTACAGGCTAAATGTAGACACTCATGGAGAGCAAAAATGGACAATAATTCCAGAAATAGCCTGTTAATTTTACTAGAATCTAAATTTATCTCATTTACACGGCCATGTATGAAAAGGGCTTGAGCTGAAGTCAATGGTATATTCAGAAATAGTCATCTGCATAAAGAAAGATTCATTTAAACCAGACACTGAAAAAGAAAAAAAAAAAACAACTTTTAAATGCATTCCATAATATTTGATTTTCTAGGGAGCACTTGCATGATCATTCATTCATATGCTCACTTTCAAGGGAAAGATTCACTGCATTAACAGAATGAAGGTTTGCAATTCACTGGCGAGGAAGGATCATGTAAAACATGTAACTAATAGGCATAGTGGATAAACAAACCTGGTAAACTAAATCATGTCTAAACAGAGATGTTTGATCTTTCAGTTGCTATCAGTATTCAAATCAGCCTGAACAGAAATTTTTGAGTTGAAATACAGGGGCTTAAATTGTAAGGACTCTACAGGTTCTTCCAAAGAGGAAATAAGGTTCAGCTTCACTTGTGAGCTCTTCAGGATGCCAAATAACTTGCCAAATAACTTGCCAAATAACTTGCCAAATAACTTGCCAAATAACTTGCCAAATAACTTGCCAAATAACTTGCCAAATAACTTGCCAAATAACTTGCCAAATAACTTGCCAAATAACTTGCCAAATAACTTGCCAAATAACTTGCCAAATAACTTGCCAAATAACTTGCCAAATAACTTGCCAAATAAATGCCAAATAACTTGCCAAATAAATCTTGCAGCACATGCAATTCTCTTTCCCATAGCAAACATACAGTTCTCTTTTTTTCTCCACAGGTGAGCAAAGTTAAACATCCTTTCTTTCTGAGAGAGGGACACTTTCTTCTATATCTTCAAAATTAATATACACATAGAGTTTGCTTATACAGTCAGAATATCCCAATTTCCTAATACTCTTCTCCCCTCATACACATTCTCAAACTGGATTATTAATCTAGGTGAGTTCATATATGTTAAATTAAATACCTTTTACTTGATTCCATGGGATTTTAAGTGATTTATTTTTTACTGTCTGCTGCCTTTTTCCCTTTTCCAAGTCAGTAATGAGTACTTGTTTGTATTAGCTAGCTTTCTCTTGGCTCCTTGCAAGAGAATCCCTTAGAAATAGTAGGTAAAATTCATATCACTGAAAAATCATCCTTGCCCTAAGTTTTAGTGTTGAAGCTTTTCTTTATTTTCCAGTTAGAGTTAGTTTTCTTCACTTTTTCAGTTAGCCCTATGCTTCCAAATATAAGAGTGTCACACTGCTCATCATACATCCCCAGCTCACTCCCTAGTCTCTTAAAACTGTTTCTTGTGAACATACGCTTTTTTTTTTTTGGCCATATATGCCCAGAAGAAATTTACGTTGTTTTTCCTACTGGCATCTATTTTCTACCTAAGCCCATTTGCAATTCACATAGCCCTTCATATTTCTAAACTAGTTGAGTGTAAGAAAAGTAAGATGTTATATGACAGAGAGGTATATTGAAAAGAAGGTACTCTAGTTATTTTGGATTTTAAGCCATGACTAAGAAAGATGCTATGATGACAGCAGAACTCAAAATAATGTCAGCAGCAAGATGTGAAAAGGCTCATGAGGGTTTTGGAACATCCAGTCTGAACAGAAGATCTCCTGCTGGGAGTGGAGTTGCAGCCTGAAGGCATCAGAAGTCAAGGTCATTTTTCAAACAGCAGGCTAGTCACAGATATGTTCATATACTCGAACAAGCATTGACCTGTGGAAGAAGACTGTGAGCAAAACAAAGAACCATTATATTAAGCATGCAAAAATGTTTGTCCTAAGTGGAAAATAACATGAAGAGACAAAAATTTAGCAGATTTTGTAGGGAAAGGACAAAGTATTCCACTAGTTCCCTTTCACATGGTCTGATCCCAAAGGAAACATGCAAAAGGAGTATTTTTTTCTGTGCCCAGCAGTCTGCTTCTACATCATGAATGCACTGGTCGTTCTTTGCATGTCTGGGACTGCCTATGGCTGGCTTGGTATCCAGAGATACTTCTGGGTCTATTCTTCTGGAATATTTTTGTTGTTTTGAGTTAGAGGAGAAGACGATGAGGAAACAGTGATGGGACACTGCAGTATTCAATCTTACCAAAATACCAACCAGTATGAGCCAGTTATGTTGTTAAAAGTATGTGAAAGATATAGTAATTAATAACTGGAGGAACTGTGGCTTAGTCTGGAAAATTATAGCTTTTGAGGTTACTTAACTACAAATTTTGAAATGAAATAAGAAAACAGGGTGTTTTTCCATTGCCTGTGAAAAGAGGTTTAGCATAATATCTCAAAAGCAAGAATGTTCCTAATAAGATGGCATATATACTTTAGACTGCACCATATTTCGTTTGGCTACAGAACTGTTGTAGATACCTTCTGTGGATCTGTAGCCTTCCTCACTGTTGTACTGCTGGGGTAGGTTTTTGTTCATTATTACTTCCTCTGTTGCATCTTATGTTGCTGAAAGAAGAATTTCACCTATTCCAGTAACAAATACCATTATCTATTTTTCAATAAGTTTCTGTTATAAATCAAAAGCTTCCAATTTCTTCACTTTAAAACATAACTGAAATGTGTAATTCAAGGTGAAGAATTGTGGCTAAACACGTATGGCCAAATTTTGTGTTTCACACAAAACTTTCGTAAGCAGTTTTAACAAGATCGAAAAGATAGTCCACATAGAAAACTAGGTTCAGATTTGACAATAAATTATGGGGCACATTGAAACTGTAGGAGGCTTTCAATTTAATGACCTGTTTTTAAATAGCTTTGCAGTATGCATATATAGTGTATTTCTAACCCACAGTCATAATATATTTTACCTCTCCGAAGAGTGGGTCTTGATGCTTGCTTTCTGATAAATCTTTTCAGTGAAGCAGGGCCATCGTACTGAGGAAATTATCCATCTTTATGGATGTCTATCATATCTGCAGTTTTCAGAAAACTCCCAAATACCATATGAATATTTTATAATGATGTTTTGCATTGAGCACCCGACCCAACCTTATAAATGACTCTTCTGTATAATTAGCACATTAGTCACTCTGTAAGATTGAGTCTGATGAATTATTCAAACACAGTTCTGCGGAGCTGCTGGTTGAGGGCCCTCTATAAGGGCACTTTAAAACTCTCCTGTAAAACTTTCAAGTAGTAAGGAGAGGGAAAAAAAATTGCAGTTGAAAGAGGAGACAAACACTGATTTTTATTGCCGTATGAAGAACATTTAGAAGTGGAAGGGAAGATATATGCAGGAAAGGGAAGCTAAGACAAAAAAAAATTTCTCTAAGTCCTTAATAAAAAAGAAAAGTTTATGAATACACAGAGCAACTTTTTTTGTAGTCTCCAGTGGAGTCCAATAAAGGTGGTTTAAAGAGGTCCACTGTATGAAGAAATACTATGTACACAAATGAGTGAATTCTGTTATTAATTTAATTACACATTTCTATCTCTGTGTTCATTTAACACATTTCTATCTCTCTTCAGTCTGTTTGTGAGATTACTTTGCTTTTTCAGAAGTTTAGAATTTTTTGAAACAAATTTTAGCAAATGGATTTCTTGTAGTCTTTTGTTTGATACTTCTGCCTGCCTTTAGTTGTCATTATCATTTCGGTAACTGCTCAGATCAGTCAAATGATATTGTTTGTTTACTATTTGATTGATGGTAATTGGTAATGAGAGGGTGAGTTGGATAAAGTCACCGTGCTTTTCATTAATTTAGGAAGAGTGGCACATTGCTGGAGAGTAAGGACTTGTAAGGGCATTCTGAAACCTTTCTTAAGTTAACTTCTGTATTTATTTGTTTTTCTTTCTGAACTGCTTGATTGACATATAACTTTTAGAGAAACCATGCTGCTGAAACAGGCTCAGGAGTAACATGATTATCACTTTGAGTGGATACCAGTCACTAATCTACACGTCAAATTTAGTAATTGCATCTATATGATGGCTTTATCTGGGGCTTCTCTTAAGGTCTTTCTCTCCCAGGTTACCTCTAATGCAATGTAAAAGGCAGGGCATCACCTCGACTTTTTTAGTCATCACCGTAGGTACCCGCATGGGACTGAGAGCTGTAATCAGATGAGCACAGAAGGAATAAAGCCAGCAACCAGTTCAAGCCAAAGGCAAGAGGATGTCTTGCTGCTGTCAGCCCTAACCAGTAGAAAAAATACTGAAGCCAGAGTGTGGGAAAGAGCCTGGCTCTAGAAAAGGCACATCTTGGTCACAGTAAAGGTCTCAAACTGGAAGTGTTTTAATGAAATTAATACTGTATCTTGGCGACAGAAAACTCTGCTATGGTTCTAGTTGCAGTTTTTTTCTAGAATGTAGGAAAAAGTGTTGTCTACTCCTTCAGAATACGAGAAGAGTTGGATTTTGTTGACAATGTTGTCACATTTTATCGAGGTCTTTCCATGTCTTACCATGTAGCAGGTTTTGGACTTTGGTTTCATTTAAGAGTACACATCTTTTTTATTGTCTCTGATACTTTATATGTCTAAGCAACACTGGTGAGGCCACACCTGGAATGTCGTGTCCACTTCTGGCCTCCCCAGATGAGAAACATTAATATACTGGAAAGAGTCCAGTGAAAGGCCAGAAAGGTAATTAAGGGACTGGAGCATCTCTTCTATGAGGAAAGGCTGAGAGAGCTGGGACTGTTCTGCCTGGAGAAGAGAAGGCTCAGGGGGTCTTGTTGATCTACATACCTGAAGGAATGATGTAAAGAAGACAGAGCCAGGCTCTTTTCAGTGACAGGACAAGAGCCAATGAGCAGAAACTGAAAGACAGGAGACTCTGTTTGACCATAAGCAGAAACACTTTTTCACTGAGAGTGGGTGGCCGAGCACTGGCTGAGGTTACCCAGAAAGGTTATGGAGTCTCCATTCTTGGAAAACCCCATATAGAGCTTCCCCAACAATCTCTTTGGGCTACTCGTGAAATGGTTAAATTCTCCTAATGTAACTCCTTTAATGTTTATTTCAAAAAATGATCCCTGTGGCAGATGTGTTTCCCCCTCTCCCTTTCTCCAGAAAATAAGTAGGAAGTTCCCACAGGTGACTATTTTATAATATGGCACAAATTTCATAGTTTGGATCCAGATTTCAGTTCAGTAGAGTGTTTATGAAATGCACCAATCTGGTTTGTGTGGTCATGACTCCCTCTAGTGATGTCTACACAGTCTACTGTATTCTCATATGAAATGGATTCTTGAGTGAAGTGCCCCATGCTGCTCTGTACTCATTGAATTCCATAATGACTGTTAAGTCATGTTTTATTCACTTACAGGTTTTAGCATCAGAGTCTTAATCCATAGTGGATCAGATCTGATGGTGTTGCCACATGCTAGAAAATAAACTGGGAAAAATGATCTTGAAAGAAGAAAATAATATCAAAATTCCTGTAAATTGTAATGCTTTTGAAGTTGCAAATAATTTTTATGGTAGCAGTATAACTCAAATGCCAGAATATATAGCATATACATTGGAGATCTCAGTTTAATTGAGCTCTAATGTTAGGCAATGTTCAATGACTGGAAAGTTCCTGAAATCCTTGTTCTGATCATAAATGTCCTGTACTTTCCATGGACGGGTATTTTTCTTTGAATCTGATTTTCTGCTGCCTAGTGGAGTGCAGCCATAGCTGCTTTGTTTCTTGTCAGCACTCTGGGGTGTTCCAATGAATAGTTACCTGCAAGCTAATTTGTAGCCCCAGGGAAGGAAAAATAAGAAATTAATTCCTTTATCCCTGACTCCTCATACCAGATGTGTGACCCTTAATTGCATTCACAGGATCTTATTCAGAATGAATAGATAAACCCTAAACCACAGATATGCCAGTGGAATAATACAATGTTGCAAGAGTTTTGTTGTTGAAATGAAATACTGTTGTGTTTATATTTTCACCAAAACACTGTGTATCAGAATAAGGTCACTTTGTCAGTTTAACTTCAATTTCAGAATTGTATAAAAACAATAACAATACTTTCTATAATCTCAGTTGTAAGACTTTATTTTTTATGAATCTATGAAATTGTAGTAGGAGTCTAATGCAACCAAATACTCTTCAATGAATTACAATACAACACCCCTGAGTGATAGTTCAGGACAAAAGAATGCATCCACTGAGAGCAATGTTATAAATATGGACAGCAGATAAGTGATTAAGATTAGAATATTAAGTAGCCTTATTGTTCCTGCACTGCATTTCTCCTTATCTCCACCTTGAGGATGGTATTGCACAAACTAAATTTGCTTAATGGATGATCAATATTCTTTCACGTCTAAACCAGAATGAATCACAAGGACCTTTTTCAGATGAGAGGCACTGCATATTCTTTAGAGGCCAAGCTTGTGAAATAAGAACACTATGAAATCATGTATTCAGCACTTAAAAATAGTGCAAAATGCCTTAGAGAACTAAATACTTAAGTCCTCATGCAACAGGGAAACATCTGCTTTAGAAAATTATTTGTAGCTTTCTTTTGAAAGATGTAAGCATACCTCAAAAACCAGACCTTGATAAGTTAAAGTTCACCTGAGGCAACTTTGTATGCTAAACCTGACTCTGCAGTTCACAAATTGATCCGCATACATAGTAATGAAACTGTAATAGATATGTAGAATTTTATCTTGTTACAGAAAATATTGAGTGTTTTATCCCCTACTTATCAGTATTTCTTTTTTGCCTCAATTTACATAAAGTAGAAAAGAATCCTAGCCATTTTGTTTAGCTTCTCTTGTCAATATTTTAAAATGAAAGTATTTTTGTCCTTATAATTAGAATTTTACATCCCCCTGAAACTGAAGGAAAAGCAGCCACAATCCTCTCTGTTCTGTTTGTAATCATCACCAAAACTCTCTGCTATTCTCAGATAATGGATACATATGTGAATTTCAGAGCATCTTCATCATGTTTGGGAAGAGATTGAATGAAATATCCAAGCTACCTGACCTCCTCACAAAAGAGTGTTCCAGGAATTCTCATTTGTTTCAGTAGCAAAACAGTTTGGTATTATTGCTTTAATGACAGTATTTCTTTTTTTCTTTTTTTTTTTTTTTTACTTTATTCAGAGATTTTTACATCCTTACAATCTTGGAGCTTATTACCAGAAGAGCTGCATTTTTTTTTACAGAGAAGCAAAGTAGTCTTTGATTGGGGCATATCTGTAAATTTATTGTAGGATCAAGAGAGATTTTAGCAAGTTTTCAACATATGACAGTGAGGGTGAATGGGAAGAGACATATGAACTGTGATGTAGGTAAGGACAGAGATGCAAACTTGATTTAGGTAGAGGGGTAGGGAATTGAAAAGTCTTCGAGCATTTTGAATGTCTTGCATCTTTCAAGTCAAAAATCTTCTGTCTGTGAATTAGTGCCATGAAATATCACTCAAAGGAGGACAGAACTGGGTAAGTATGATTGCAATTTATTCTGGTTTTCATTTCTCACTTCTTACTATTGCTTTCTATTTAAATTGTTGGGATAAAATGGATAAAGTTCAAATAGGTTCAATGCAAATAGTGAGGTTTATATTTCTTCAGCCATACCGCTTCATAAATGAGCGAGCGAAGCCACTTTAGAATTTGAATATGTAAATTCCTCCTGTAAAGATGGGAAGAACATTTGTGTACTATAGCTTTTTTTTGAAAGAGGGTAACACATACGTTACTGAACTGAAAGATTGCATTGAAAGACTCCAAAGGGATGAGTAAAAGACTGAAGGCATTGAAAATCTGTGCTGCATCCTAATCCTGACACATTTCTAGTCGGTTACATTTTTCTGGCAAGATTGTTCATTACTAGAATAAACCTGGATTAATGACAGGACACCTACGAGCAGCAGAATAGTACTATTACTCCTTCCATCTTCTTTTCATTAAAATCATGCCCCTAAATTCCCTTTGTCCATTATAAATTTTTAATTTTTAATTCAGATGTTGGTTTAAAGTAAAGAAGATTATAATGTTGTTGTTGTTGGCTTTATATTTATTAGCACCTAATTTTTAGATTGACTATGACATGTTATTGGAAAGTAGAATTGCCTGTGACATTGGTATATGTCAACCTATCAAGTAATTTTTTTTAAAAAAATGAAAACCTTGCATATGTAAAATAATTCTTACATTAAAAGAGTTAACACATAAGTTTCTATAGGGCACAGAAAGTCTTATCTTTCTCTGATGACAGACACTGGTCAGTTGTTTGCAAGGAATCATGCAACCATTAGTCTATTGGGCCAATGTAATGTTCTATTGAAGAATATATGAGGGGAAAAAAAAATTTGATCCTATGCCAAGATCAATGTCAGGTCTTCCAAAGTCTTTCATATACTTCCTGCTGTGTGTTTTGGTTTTTTTTTATCCTACATATTCTTTGTATATAAGACACAGGACTCTCTAACCATGCAGTTCCTATTTTATAGTAATGGAAATGAGGACGAGTTTAACTTCTGCATTGGTCTTGCAGCTAGTGACAGGGAAAGACACCAATAAAATCTAAGTGCCCTGACTTTAATCTTTGTTTTGTCTATAAGATTATCTGGCAAAGGTGAGAAATTATTATGACAAAGAGCTGAAAATGAGAGTTCATGCATATGATGAGAATTCCACCTCCCCCACCATCTTCTACCCCCAAATTAATCAGTCCAGTGAAAGGTGAGAGACGCTTTCTAAAATTAAGGGAATGAAAGTGGCTGGGGAGATACATTAAGAAATGTTATTCAGTGTAAAGAAAAACTACTTATTTAACATAAAATGCAAGCAATGTTTAAATAAAAGTAGGGAATAAAAATATATGAAACCCTGCTCAGGTACACAGAGACTTTTCAGAATTTGAAGCGTCTCCCCTGTGGATGTACTAAATAAGTGACAAAGCAGTTCATGCATCTTCCAATGATGCTAAAGTCATAAAGTTAACTCATTCTCAGGATTTATGCCAATATTAGTTGATATGGATCTGAATAGCTAACTTAACTGTTTTTTTAATAGAAGGTTCGGTACAGCCAGGTGATGCACTATTCTTTGTGAGCAGCTGGCTAAGGAAACAGTGTCCAATTCAAAAATTAGATTTATTGTATGTTTTAAATACTTGTCACATGAATGTAGACATGTGGGGGAAAATGACAAAAGTGTGTATATACATTCATGGAAGTGACCTAAAAATGTTTTAATTTCAAGAATAGATGAAGTAGCTTTACTTGCTAGATGTGGAAGATATCATTCCTAAACTTTGAATGCAAGCAATATTGTTCCTTATCACCCTAACTCTTCTGTCCTCTGCATGACATCAAAATACATGAATATCAGAAGAGGTGCATTTTATTACTACTATTTCTCATGTACTTTCATTACCAGTATAATATTTTCTAAGAGGCTGTTAATGTTACAGGCTGCTCTGTAGTCCTAATTAGATCATTGGCATCATCTTTCTTTTGCATCATTATATCATACTATTACCTTCCACAGTTCTCCAGGTTGTCCTAAATCTATTATTGGAACAGTCCATTTACACACACTACACTGTGACTTGTCATTTTTTATTGACAAATAGTTAAACATTTCTGTTGTCATTATAATCACATGACTACAGAAAGTTTTCAGCAACGTCAGAAATATTCATTCCTTCATATCATTACCTATGCAACATGTTTAATGTTTGCCATTGTATGGTTGATGTTTTCTAAATTACTCCATTATAATAAGAAAGATTTTTTTTGTCATCGTTTCAGTCAGCCAAGTCTGTCAAGTGTCCATAAAACAGCATCTTGTATCTTTGGTTTGTCATGTGCATTCTGCCTTAGCACTGACTGTCTTCCTGATGCCTTGTAGAACATACTGATTGTTCCCATTGCTTGGTCTAGGACATCCAGTAATGCATTGGTAGTTTTAATTCAAATTACTGTGCATCTCCCCTGCATATACTATCCTTTCCCAAAGAAGTGTCATGATGCCAAAAAACCAGCAGGAAATGAGTATTTTGAAATGCTGTTTCAAATGACCCAGTTTGGAATCAATGGCATTCTGCAGAATGATGTACTGTAATGTACGTTTTTCTGAGCACTAACTTTATACTTTGTAGTTCAATAATTTCTTTAAAGAAAGCTATCTGAAGCAATATTAAAAGGAATTTTGGAAGAAGAGTTGTGTTGTGTTGAAAGCTTCTAAGTTGATCCAAGAGGCTTACTGACTTTATAGTTGTAAAAGAAACTCTCCGATATTAATGATACTGAGGAGAAATTTTTTTGTTCAAATTATATACATGTTGGAGCACAGGGAAAACAGTGGGAATCTGGTTCAGTTTAAGGGTAGGCTTTGTTTTGGACACTGGTGAACAAATAAGCCACATAGATAATATTACTTGTGCTGAAGTGGATTATCCGGCTACCTGTAGTGATGTTACACAGTATACGCACAGGTGCTCTCTTTGTCATGGTCTAGTTCACCGTCTTTGCCATCAATTTGGATACTTTTACAGTTCAATGAAAAATTATTGATTTTTCTCACAGAGACTATGTCAGTCCTACCACAGAGTGATATTTCATCTTGCTATGTGTTACGGCTAGCAGCCTCTAGTGCTATGTCAACTGCTGGCGAGGTTCTGCAAACACAATATTCTTTCCACCATCAAGAAGCTGTGTGAAGTTTAACATCAGGCCTGAACTGTCTGAACTCAACTTGTTGTGCAATAGGGTGTTTTATAGCAAATGGAGATGTGTGGTTTAAATTGTCATTTATATAGAAGACAATTAAATAAATTAGCCCAATTGTTTCTTCCATGGGAAAAGGTTGTCATACATGTGTTTGCATTTCATATGCTGATCTGCAGTTAGGTGATAGGGTAAAATTGACCTTGCAGTTTTTGATGCACAGCTTCTGAGGACATGGCTAAATAATTTTTCCCTTGCAAAATTGAAGATACCACTGAAAGACAGTAGTCCAGGTTAAAGAAAATCTTCCTGATACAATTCTAAGGTTAAAGAACAACAAGAAATACAAGACATAGTGTTTAAATAGAGAGTTATATAAACAAAACCAGATACAAGACAGGGGACAATCAGTTCATGAGACTTTTAGCTGAGTAACACCTCTATTTCCGCTTTGTTACCAGAAAAAAATATCAAATCCATGTGCTTTTTAAAAAATGTATTTTATAGAAGGCATGCAGAGTAACTGACTGACATCTGCAAACAGCTGAGGCCAGGGAAGAGGGGGGTGGTTTGTGTTAGGGCAGTTGAACAGTATGCAACTCTCTCACTAATCTACGGATTTCATAGTACTCCAATAAACATGTTTCATTTACTGAATTAATTAGAATTTCACTACCATGGGCTTCTGTGGTAACTTTTATGATCTCCTCAGTCACATGCTATGTATGTTTTTAATACGTAATTTTTTCTGTATCTGTAAGTCTAGCTCAATTCATTCATTTCCTGTAATTCCACTGATCCTATCAGGATGATTATATTCACTGATCAGGTTATTTATTTCCATTCCCCTTCATTTTGCCTTGAAATATTAATGTGGGGATAATTTTTTCTGCTGTACTTGATCACTACAAGTACACATTCTTTTTCATTGTTTTGATACCACCCCACAAAATTTATTTCCTTCTGCATTTCCTGTTATGCAGTTCCTGCTTACTCACTGAATTACAAACAGGACATGTTTTTAGCAGGTCTTGTGTGTTTGCATTAATGGTTATTGTCAATCTGCTGATTGCTTATGTAGCTTGCTAAATATTTATTAATCACTGATCAAAGTTGTACAGACCTCATATCTACACAGGAATGTGTGAATTGCAGCTCTGGTTTTTGTATTGAGTTGGGTCACCCTCTGGTTCACACAAGATTTCCTTGTAGACTCTACATGCTTCCAATACTGTTATAAATGGCCTCTCTTCACCACTGTACAGATGTAAAACTGTTAAGACACAAGAGCACTAAGGCCACATAACTTCCTCCCCAAGTTCTTGTCCTGGAATATAACCTTAACAATTCCCTCGTTAAAGCAGATTAAATACTCCTGAAATCAGATGTTGAGAAATTCTCTGAAGAACTGCTTATACACCAAAGGTTTGCTATTACAAGTCAGTTTTTGTTCAGAGAGCTACAAACTCTGCAAGATGAAAAGTAATGTTAAACTGAAAGTCACATGATTTTCTTAAAATTTATTGAATAACTATGAGATGGCATAATTAGTTACATGTTCACAGAATTTCACGGAACTGTCCGAGTTGGAAGGGACCTCCAGAGATCATCTAGTCCGACTCCCCTGCTTTAAAGCAGGATCCCCTAGAGCACATCATTCAGGGCTGCATCCAGGCAAGTCTTGAAAATCTCCAAAGAGACTCCACAACCTCTCTGGGCAGCCTGTGCCAGTGCTCTGGCCCCTCACTGAAAAGAAGTTTTTTCTCATTTTTAAATGGAACCTCCTATGTTCCAGCTTGTGCCTCTTGCCCCTCATCCTGTCACTGGTAGCTTCTCTTATGGCAAAAGGGATACAGAAACTTAATGGAAATGATCAGGGAAGTCTGGACAATGTAATTTTTCCCAACGTAATCCATTGAACTGTACATAAGAAATGTAAAATTCTATATGCTTGTGTGGTATTTTCACAGCTTTTTTTCCACTGTGGAGAATGTCTAAAAGTGGAATCAGTTCAGTAATCTGGAAAATGAGGCTCTAGGAGAAAGAATACAAGAAGGGAACTTTGTAGTCATTTGAAGTTTTCCATGATGTATCAAGCACAAAATTGCTAGGGAACAAGTCAGGTAACACAAGGATCTAATACCATTTTAGGTGACCTAATCTCTGCTATTCAGCTGACTTTTCAGAAGGGTGCATGACTGATTTGTGTCCTGTGCTGTATATATACAATCCAATGTGACTGAATACATTAAAGCTTCTGACATAGCACTAGATGCCTACTTTCAGGCACTAAGTAGCTCTACAGGGACCAGATCAGTTCTGCTCTTTTCAAGAAGAAATTTTGCTTCATTCCTTTGCCAACCTCTTTTCATAAGAAGTATCATTTCTTTATGCACCATGTTGAAAATACAAAATATAAAGACACAGACACTTAGTGATACTTTGAAAATGCTAAACCATATTATATTCTCTACTTTCATTCAGAACTGTACAAAGAATATTGCTGGGAAGATTTTATTTGAGATTTTTGACTTAGTAAAGTCAGGACAATCAGGACAAGGAGTTCCATTCCTATTATTTCTGAAACCTGGTTCCTCATCTGAGGAAATTTATCGAAATTTGAATGAGTGCAGATATTTTTCAGAGTTTATCTTAATGAATTTCTGACAAGCTTCTAGATTTTTTTCTTTACACTAACTGTGATGTCTTCTTTTAAGTGTCTCTTTTGAAACATTTTTCTGCTACGCATACAAAAAGAAAAGGAAAAAAAAGTAGTAGAAAAGAAGAAAAACCCAACCTGACAGGCTTTGACATTTGGATCAAAATGTTTATTAACATGTACTGATAATCACCTTTTCAGGAGAGAAAGATAAACTGTACTGCACAAGGTGAATTTCTAGTTCCAGCAAAATGGAATAAGTACTGTGTGCCATGTTCTTATATGCTTCCCAGATACTTCTCTCACTCTTTTCTCTGTCATACAGGATAAAAGGACACAGAAGTTTTTCACCAGTTTTTTGAGAAGTTACTGGGAATAGTGGGCATATTTATACTTATGTCCCCTTAAAGGATGGGTTCTATCTCCCTTTGTCTACAGGATAACTTGAACATACATGCTGTATATTAGTATGGTCTATCAATAATGGATATAAGACATTCAAATGGTTACAGAAATTTTTGTTTGGTTAGTTTTCAATGCAGTTTATAATCCAACATATTCTATTCTGAAATGACTGCATTAAAATGAATCCTTCCAGAGCAATATACTTTGCTAGCACAGCTGGATTTTTGATAACCCAGGGAGCTGAAAGATGATATTTGTTTGAAATTAATGTTTGTCTGGTTTTATAGCACATAAAATGTGTAATGTATAATTCAGCATACAGAATTTTGGGGGCAACATGTATGGTTGCATTAAAAAATGAACAAACATTTTCAGAATTAAGTTCTTGGGGACTTATTTTACTACTTCTGTTTTTTAATACTTTGATTTTTCTTCCATTTCACAGAAGTAAAAGTGATCTTAGTTCTTCCAATATACATCTGGGGCATTGCAATAAAAAAAAAAATCAAACTGAAAGTCTGACACAACCTGTCATGCTCCTCTGAGAGAGAGAAAAAGGAGAAAGTTATTATTGCGCACTTCAATATTTTTTTTTTCAAATTCATGAATTCTGGTGCTAAAGGCTGCTGAAATCAACAGTATGCAGAAATCTACACACAACATAGTCTAAGCATACCTTAAATGGAGGGTAATTCTCTGCTCATACTTTCTTCTCCTCAGTTCATGAGCCCATCAACTAAAATGTCTGGAAATGGGTTTTTTTTGAAATCTATTCATTTTGATGTGCAGTGATGAATCAAAAGCTGGTCCTTTCAAGGTATCCAGAAGGTTTACTTATGTAAGTGACACTACTGGTATCAGAGAGCCAAGTTATATGATGAAATTTCTAAAGTGTTGAACTCAAGGAAAACACTTTTCTGTGCACTCAGTTTCAGTTTTCTCTCAGTTCTGTGACCCTCTACATAAGCATAATTGAATTAGTCTGCATCAAATGGCTATCAATGGTAAAAACAATACATTAAAAAAATCACCTAAAAATAATGTTTTTCAACCAGCTGTTAAATCAAGTAATTTATTTGTTTTATTGCACATTTGCATAATAAGGCAAACTAGAAACTCTCTGTAACAGATGTGCTGGTGGCAGGGAGATTTGATTACTGGCTTCTATTATTAATCACTGCACAAATCTTAAATGATTTGTTTCTACAGTCTGGTCAATTTACATCAGAGTACTTGCATTTATGCACAAAATGTGGAGATAAAACATCTGTTCACACCTTTACTAGCAGCACTGATTTTTTAATAAGGTTGAAGGTTTGTGTTGAGCAAGACACAAGAGACTGATAACTTTTGAAAAGCAGATTCCACTGTTTCTAATGAGAATAATTCATGGTTGAAAGGTAATTCATGTTGGCAATAATATCAATACTTTACTTATTTTGACTTGAAAAAATAGGAAAAAGTTTTTCCAGAGTTATCAAAGCTTTCTCAGTACTTCAGCTAATTAAATTAGTGATGCTTTTATGATGTTTTGGTGTTTGCTTTGTGTTTAGTTTTTATAAGAACAATTTTTGAGACTCTCCAAGAAATGTATAATAATGTGTATTTTCATCATTAAGGACCTTGAATTTTGTATTGAGTTTTTTCTAACTTAATAATTTACTTGTAAATTCCTACCTATAGTATACATCAGTATTTGATTACACACACATCAAATGTCATGCCTAAGTTAAAAAAAACCCAACATAAAACGCATATTTTTCAGTCCTTCCCAGTTGAATATAGCAAATGAATGATACATGAGTGTTTCAGCAACAAGTTAGAACAGCAAATATTGTATTTTTTGAAGTCTTTAATAGCTCCTGAGGAGGCAAAAGGATGCACACGGAGCACAACTGAAGCACAGCCTACAAACTATAGTATCTATGTACTTTCATACATTTCAGCCAATATGTGTAATCTTTCTTTCTGTCTAAGGGTTAGAACTTTAAACTGGTTTTAGTTGTCTCATTCATGCATTTGAATTACTGGCTTGACTTGCATTGCTAACTGTTTTCTTGGTGAAGGTGAAATCCTAGATGGTATAAATCCCAGCTGCCCTAGAAGCTGAATTATCAGTTGTATACTGAGTCCTTTCTGCCATCGCAGAACAGAGTTGTCGTGTTCATGTTCAGAAACGAACATGGTTGAAGTATGTTGCTGTCATACAATTTCTAGAAGGTAGAATCAGGAGATAGCTAAATTTCTAAATTCATAGTGCTTCTAGGATCAAAAGAAAGACTTATGGTTGTCTGCTCATGGTCTTGAGTCCTGGAGGAAGTCTTAGGTATCACACTATTGCTATCTGGCTGTATAGGTGCTGTGCTGCACCTGTTTCCTCAGAGTTCAAGTGGTTTGGGAAGGTCAGTTACCTCATAACCTGCACAGAAGATGGTACTGTTGCCTAAGGGTTAAATTAATTTTTACCAGTTAACTACTTTTGAAATGTATGTTGTATATCAGCAGGGAAAAGTTAAATTGCTCAGGACCTAATGGTTGCAAATATGGAAATAGTCTTTTATGGCATATTGATGATGCCATACACTGAGGAGATCTGCCCAAGGGACTTACAGTTCTTCTCCAGGAATTAAAAGGATCCAATCAGTATTTCTGAGTTTTATACATCAGATAGTCCAGTCAGTTGCAATGAAATCAAGGAGGGTTAAAAAGTGATTTTATTTCAGAATACAGGATTTCAGACATATTCTAGTATTGAAATTCAGTAGATCACACAGATTTTTCTAATATGCCTGAAAAAAGTGAAGAAAGTTCATTTTCCATTCATTCCTTATTAAATTGGAAAATATTTTGACCTGATAATATTCATGAATGTTTCAGCTGTAAGTTCGAAATACTGTCTGCTACACTTGCCCTTATACTTTGATACATAGTCATCTAGTAAGAAATATTAACCATTTTTTTCTTCCTTTCTAACTTTTATTATTAGAATTGTTGCTTTTTATAATGAAGTTTGAAGTGTAGTTCTCAATTCTAAGTGTAAGTATTTAGTAGGTGTACATTTCCTTTACAGTGTCTTTTCTTAAGAAGCACTAAGTGTTGCCTAAAATCTTCAGTTTTATCAAGCGTTAAAAATACGCTTCCAGTTGACAAAACCTTCCTTTTGAAGTTTTTGCAAAATGTGCTCTTAGTTTCCTGGGGGGAAGAAGTATAACAACAGCAGCAACAAAACCAACATATAGTAGCAGATGGAAATACAAGAAAAGGCTTATAAGTCAGGGTTATGAGTGGTTCAGTGACTACAATGTGAGCTAAAGGACAAAATGGAGAAAATGTCTAAGAGAGTAAGAGGGTAATACAATCCAGACAACAAACTTAACTCTATTACAGATACACAGCCATCTCCAAAGTCATTAACACAGTTGCCTGAGGTGTCTGCCAGGAAGCCAGATGTCACTCCTCCATAACTTAGCATCTTATGATTGTCATTTAATCTGAAGGAAAACATTGTATTTAGATGCAACAAATATAAAGCATCAACAGGATTTTCAGTTTCTTTCATAAAATCATAAAATGTGAATTTCCAAGGCTACCATTAATGCTCAGGACATCTAGCTGCATTCTATCCAACAGACAACATTATTTTTTGAAGAACATTTTGCAACCATTCTGAGGTTTTCACCTCAGAAAAGATGAGCATTATCATTTGATTTGACCTCCCACATAACACAGACTACAGTATGTCAATGATTAATTCCTTCACTGAAGGGGAGGGTTATTGTTAGCTATATTAACTGAGAAGAACAAAACTGTTATTTGAAAAAAAAAATTATAAATTTCATGTAATCATCAGAATATTTGTGCAGTCTGATACACTTAAATGAATAGAATGAAAAAAACCCCAACAAACCCACAACAAAAAAACTACCAAAAAAAGTATTGTGATAGAATTTCTCAGGGGAATTGATTTGTAGGAAAACTGTTAAATGACCTAATAAGTAAATAAATTACATTTTCCAAGCATATACCTAGAATTTCATAGGAAGTCTTAACTAATATTATTTCAATCAAAACCCCACAACAAAACAAACCAAAACTTTCCAGCCTATACTTGGGTCCTGATAATTGATGTTACGTACAGCATTTAAGGTATTTTATTTCAAGTTATTTTCTGGAGCAAATCAGCTTATTTTCTCTGACACAAAATATAAGCATGATTCTAGGGCTTTGTGCTGGGTCGTGCTCCCTTTAGAATATTGAAAAAAATTTACACCAGTTTTGGTTCTCTTGGCTCTACAGATTTGTATCCATAGAAACTCCCTCGTGCTTTCATACTATATCCCAAAAGCAGGTAACATATATTCTTGGGGTCATGCTACAACACCACCAAACTGGCAGACTGTGGCAAAGCTTTCATATTGTTCATTTAATAAAAAAGGACTGAGGTCATTGATATCTTAACATACCAGACCTCTGTATAACTGTGCAGGTCTTGGGGACACTAAAAGGAAATAAAGTTCTAAAACTGAAAACAAATCTCCAAATAAACCCTGACATTAATCCAACAGGGGGAACCAACTCCAATTTAAAAAAAAAAAAAAAAAAAATGGGCTGCGTTGTCACCAGCTTCTTCTCAGCACTGCAGGGTCTGCAGCATTCAGCAATAAGTTAGTCTTACAACACTTAAAATTTCAAAAAATTTTTTTTGTTTGCTCTAAATTTGAAGGCATATCAGTGTCCAGAATAAACTGGTAAACTGATCTTTTGAAGCTCTTGATTCCCAAACTGTAACTGTAACACCAAACCTAATCCTAACACATACATAAAGTTAAAAGCCCCATCTACACAAAATAAATGACAAAAGATATGGGGCTATATCAGAAAGAATGCTGTTGTCAGCTGAAGCGAAGGATTTATATTCTCTATTCTTCTACTGATGAGTTTTCTAACTATAAAATAAGGTTAGGGTTTGGAATTAGCATTTGGGACTTATGCTTATCTGCCTAGTTTATTGCTTGATGCTATACAGCCTCCAATACAGGAAGATATCAGGTATTGATTGGCACCAAGAACTTCCGTTATTCTTTTTAATGGTGATATATATCTTCTAGTTAAAGTTAAGACAAGGACAAGAAGGCAAGTAGATGGTACATAGTGCTTAAAGCCAAGGATTTCTTTTTCTTTCAATAGGTATTCTAGATATAATTCAAGCTGAAGAGTAATACAAAGTCTTGGAGCACAAATTTAAAAAAATCCAAATTCTTCTGAATGTTTGAGGAATCATAAAATAAGGAGAATTAGACTATTTCTGTGGTCTTTTTTGTAACACTTGGTGCACATGTTTGGGTGTAAAAGGTTTTCGTTCTATTTTAAAAATGTGATGATTGTGGTGAATATGACATTTTAGTAGTAAATAGTTTTTATCATAGAATCATAGAATGGTTTCGGCTGGAAGGGACCTCAAAGATCATCTAGTTCCAACCACCCTGCCATGGGCAGGGACACCTCCCACCAGACCAGGTTGCACAAAGCCCCATCCAGCCTGGGCTTGAACGTTGCCAGGGAGGGGGCAGCCACAACTTCTCTGGGCAACCTGTTCCAGTGTCTCACCACCCTCATGGTAAATAATTTCTTCCTAATATCTAGTCTAAATCTAGCCTCTTCCAGTTTAAAGCCACTACCCCTTGTCATATCACTACATTCCCTTATAAAAAGTCCCTCTCCAGCTTTGTTGTAGGCCCCTTTAGGTACTGAATGGCTGCTATCAGGTCCCCCCTGGAGTCTTCTCTTCTCCAGACTGAACAACCTCAACTCCCTCAGCCTGACTTCCTAAGAGAGGTGCTCCAGCTCTCTGATCACATTCATGGCACTCCTCTGGACTCTCTCGAACGGGTCCATGTCTTTCTTGTGCTGGGGGCTCCAGGTTGTGTCTCAAGAAAGCAGAGTAAAGGGGCAGAATAGCTTCCCTTTACCTGCTGGCCACGCTTCTTTTGATGCAGCCCAGGATATGATTGGCTTTCTGGGCTGTTAGCACACACTGATTACTCATGTCAAGCTTCTCATTAACCAGCACCCCCAAGTCCTTCTCAGGCTGCTTTCTATCCGTTCATCCCCCAGCCTGTATTTGTGCTGTATTTGCACTATTCAATTGGCTTTGTTAATTTTTTTCTGAATCAGTTATTTCTCAGGCTGAAAGCTTCCATTCTTGGCAATTACCCAGGAGTAATTGCTTTGGGTTTGGAAACTCTGAATTATGTGGTAGCTGTTATGGAATAAAATTTGGTGGGAATATAGGGGGAGAGGACTCATTTCCAGTTTCCCATTTTAAAATAAGAAATGTGCTGCTGTTTCTGTTAATAACCCTATGTTAAAAGGAATAGATGTGTTATTCAAACATTACAGGTTCACAGTCTGTAGACAGACTGATATCCTCTGCAATGATTAAGTAAATTTCAGGGTATTCTTCTTGCCTCTGCACTTATGTATAGTAAAATGTACAACAGATTCTTTGTGTATATGGCAGGCTTCTTTCTGACCTAAAAGAAATATTCCTAGCTGAGTAGAATGAGGTTGTGCTTGTTGAGTTCAGCTCTTATTACAGTTCCTGGTTTCTTTGTTTTTCACTACAGACCTTCGAGACAGGCACTGAGAATGCTACCAGCCCATGAGTCCTGAACTGTGAGAAATCAGGGGCTGTGCAGGCAAGTGGCTCCCTGTGGGCTGGGTGCTTTGAGCCATGTGGGCTCCACATGGGTGCTTGACAGCCAGGGCCTGTCCCATTACCCCAGCCAGGAGCAGGGCAGGCTAGGGGGCATCTTAGGCAGCTTAGGACAGACAGATTGTCAAGAAAAATCCATAGTGATGAGATCTGTCCAAGGATAAACTGGGAAACTAAGTCAGTGGGTCCAGGCTAGAATCAGTCCTGGAGACCATAACCAGGGTCAGACACAACCCCACGATTGCTGGGCAAGTCTATAGGTAAGTCTCCACACTCAAGCTGGGGAGTTCTTTATCTGGGTCAATTTCAGGGTCCAGATTAAAAGGGAGCACAGCTCTCATGGCTGTGAGACAGCTGAGACTAGTTCAGGCAAGTCCCAGAGGGAGACCCCTATCTTCAAAGCCACTCCCATGGTAAGAGGGGTTGGCTCTGCCTGTGGAGTCCCAGCAGCAATGTTAGGTCCTGCTCTCCCCCAGGGTCCCCAGAGGGCAGGGAAACACCCTTAGCTGTCCTGTAACTAAACTGGTCCATAGCTGGGGCAGTCAAACCCCAGGATGGAGGAGGATGCACTTAGGGCTCTGGCACTAAGAAAGATACCTCCATTTTGCCATCTAATGGAATTCTACAGTTTGATGGTCAGGAGACTCTGGAAAAGTCAAAGGATTTAACTGGCAGTGATACAGAAATTAAAAGAACTCAAATTTCCTTCACTTTGATTTAGATGTCTTCACCTTGAGCTAGCTTGCAAACCTATATTAAACTTATATGAAATCACTGCCACTAGTCCTCCTTTCTTTAGCCTCCTGTCAGGAAGACAATATATACCTTGAAGTATAACATGTTTGCATGAGTATGTCCATTCTCTGTATTAAGCATATGAGATGTAGAGTAGTGCAAGATTTAAAACATCCATCTTCCATGTTCATGTAGTAGTGAGGTTAGACAGCTCTTTACTCAAAATACTGTTTACAGTGATGAATCTCTGGCTTGTCCTCATGTATTACGTGGACTGTGTCAGAATAAAAGAACTGTAAATTCTGCTGTATAAGGGCAGTTATGTACGATAAGTTTTGATGCAGTGGATTTGATATGACTCTTCTTTGGCATTTCTCATTTTGCAATTGAAAAAAAAGGGCAACTCTTGAAGTTTTAAGAATCCGCAGTAATTACAGATAGGCTGTAGCTCTTCTTGTTAACAATGTCTTAGGGTTAAAATTGCAATTTGACATGTTTTACATATTTTATTTGTTACCCCGTAACATCTTGTGGTTTTGTTTCATATATTTTCCTTGAAAATACCAAAAGTCAAACATATGAAGATGAGGAAGGTACAGGTTCTGGGAAAGTGAGAGATGCTGCTGAAAAGGGAGATTGAGTAGCATGGAATGCTCTGAAGCTGGGGTTTGTTGAAGCCGCCTTTCTTAGCAGACCAGTAATTATTGATATGACATAGCTACCTTCTGCAGGAGGATCATGAACTTATATACTATTCTGAATGAACACAGCAGGGTTTAAACATGCACACAAATCGTAATGACTAAATATCAGTGACTAAACTGTGCTGGTGAAATAGATGCACATATGTAAAAAGGCAATTGTGCTGAAGCCATGCATATGCATGAACAAGATGAATAATTGTATGTGCAGGCTACCGTCAGTGCATGAAATTACCTGTTTTGCAAGTATAAATTAGTGTTTTGCTTGCCCATTTACCTGTTTGCTGTTGTTACATTTGGTGTGTTCAAGTTAGCTGACTGATAATTTGGGGTCTTAGGATACAAACAAAAGAATGAAAAGAAAAAACAAATATTAATTTTGAGAAGAAATAAAAATGAAAATCTTAGTCTTTCTTATGCTAGAGATGCAATATTTATGTCATTGAATATTTACAAGACACATTCAGATTAGATAGTGTTAGTGCTATCCTCTATATTAGCCAGTGTTACAGGGCATAAATACTCAGATTGATGCACAGTTAGTTGCACAGTTCAGCCAACTAAAAATTGCAATAACAATAGGACTGTCATTTTTAATGCCAAATTTTTAAAACGTGTTGCCTTTAGAATAAAGTGAACTCAAAATAACTGATTTGTGCTAAGATGCTTGAGGTAAAAAACTCCATTAAAAAATGAAAAAGAGAGCCACATATAGAACACACTTGTCTTCAAAATGCTGTGTAATTGCAACATATTTTGTAATTCCTAAATCTGCTTTGTATTGACCCCACAATTTATCTATGACGTGTAAGGCACTGATAGCACTCATGCAGTTAAATTCCATTCTCCACAGCATTATAGGAGTTGGCACTTCCAGGGCAGAACAAAATGCTAATTTCTAGTTTCATGCACTTTGCTTGGCCAGATAATAATATATTAATACTAGCACCTGATCTGCAAGTAACTATTCATTACTCTTCCCAGGATCACAGCATTACCATTTCCAGTTCTCTTAGTACTCTTTGTAACTATTACAAACTGCCACTACTTTTCTTTAGATGTAACTGTTGGAGTACTCCTCAGAAGACAGAGCAAATTAAAACATCAAGCTACAGATTTAAACAATAGGCTGCAAATTAATAGTATTCACCTCATGTTCTTCCTGTTGAAGCACATGGCAGTAATCTTCCCTGTGAATCCTTGTTCTATACATTCAGAACAGTGGATTAATCAAAGTTGAGACAGTCTCTTATTTACTTCTTTTACAGTCTCTTGAACTATTGCCTGCTGAAAATATCAACAAAGACTTATATCAAAGGGTCTTTGATATTCTCTCTAAAGATCCAGCCACCATGTCTGACATAGTACTTTCCCCTCCCCAAAAACTGCATCATGAGCATGCTCAGTTACTAGGTAATAAAAGGAACATCTTCATTTGTTCAAATTTGTACAAGGAGAAAACCTTGAGCAAAATGTTATGTATCTATCTCCTAAAGATAATCCACTGGAAAAAAGCAGCCTAATTTTTCCCTGGGTCTAAGACACTTGTCAGTGCTTCCCAACTCTGCCCAATTGTTATTTCCAGCACTTCTGTACTTTTCCTGAACCTATGTAGAAGACAGTTTTGGAGACAGTTTAGCAGAGGCCATCTGTGAGAATACCAGTGCTGAACAGAATAAACAAGTACCTTGAGGAGACACCAGCCCTTTTGCGTGCAACTCATTCCAGGTAGAAACATTCAGTCCCCAAATCTTTTGTAGGCCAAGGGCTCCTCATTCCCCATATGTCTGAGAAGTTTAAATCAATGAGGAAGATGAATTTGAGGTGGATGAGACGAAGGAGTTTCTCTAGTTTAGCTTAGATTCCAAAAAGATTTGGTATCTGTCAGGAGGTGGAGTTTCTGAGAGGTCGTTAGTCCTAGGAGGTAGATTTCTCCTAGAACACTGCTAGGAGAGGAGAGAGAGAGGAGCATGCAGAGACAAAGAGAAGTTGGAGCTAGGCTGTCTACAGATATAATAGTGGTTTCTAAAACTCTGGTAGTGGTTTGCAAACAGTCGTCTTTGTTCATAGTTTCTCCAGGAGGTAGGTGTGTATCCAGTAAGTAATTGTGAGAGTGCCAATGATGAACCAAGATCTGTATAACTACATGAAAAGCTCTGTGGCTGGCATGTTCATAATTTTTTTTCTCATTGAGATGACCCTTTTATGTATACCTGGCACTGATTGAACCATCCATGTCTGTTTCCTGAAATAATCTAAATATTCCTGCTTCCTTCCTAAAGTCAGGAATGGTTCTTATAAGACCACATAAACCCCTCACTTAATAAGATTAGAGAAATACACTGCAGAAGACATTTGCCTTTATAAACCTTAGTTGGGTATTGCCAAAGCTGTCCCTGGGAAATCCAGAGCACTAATGGTCCATCTGGCACAACTCTGACATGCAGTGTTGATATGGAATACAAGGGAAAGTATTCCCATTTGAGATCACTAACAAGCCTCTATCTTTCCTTCCTCCAGATTGCCAGTTGCTAATTCTCTCTACCCACAGAGTGCTCTGTTAAATTTACTTATTGCTTTACTGTCTGTTTAATAATAAAGTAGAATTGACCAAAGTATAAAATACAAAATACAGTTAATCTGTGCTTGAATAGTGTGACATTAAAGAATTAATTTGTTTATGGTTTATTTTTAACATGCTTTTGATTTTTTGGCCTATAAAATAATTTATAACAGTATCTTGTTTACTCAAAAGTATAGAATAGAGAAGCCCACACAAATGATGATAGCCTCTTATTACCATTCTATTTATTTTAATGAAAAGGCCTGCATCAAAGGGTCTAACCCCAGAGGATTTTCCAAAGTAGGATTTATGCTTTCCTACTTTAGACTCTTTTTCCTGAAGCAGAAGAGGTTTTGAATGCTTTGGGCTCTGCTGTTGTTTCACTTGTATAATGTGTATTATACCTTTGAATGACCTCAGTGCTGTCAAGGTTTCACAAATCTTGATTTGAGCTAACTCAGCCACAAAAGTGTCTGAAACAATAAGTTTTTTAGGTTGTAGCAAACATTACATTTAATGAGTACAGTGCACATGTAATGATACAGTGAATCAGTATGAAGCCTCAAATAATGATTTCTGTTGGCACTATAAAAGGAATGTAATTTTTCTTGTTGAAATACCATTTTTCAGTTACTGCATGACTGATGTGGTAATTATCCCCTACACCTGGGATTTAAATCCAATCCTACAAGCCCATTTTCTGTTTGCAAGCTGTTAGACTGATGCATAGGCTTTGTTCTTATCTGGCAGTAGGCGAGGAATCGGTAATTCAGAAACAACAAAGCCAATGATGGGTCATCATGTAATCTGCACTGAAAATTGCAATCTGTAATGAGACTGGAAACACAGATGAGGAGACTAAAATTGATTACCTACCATATCTAAAATTTTCAATTTTATTACACAAATGTGATCAAACTAGCTCATAAATTTGGGGATTAGTTGAGAAAGAATAAAGATTACTTTTAAATTAGGTGAAAAGGAGATAAGTTATTTAAATGTAAATTATTTGTTTTACAGCAATATGATTCATCTCCAAGGTGATTCACATATTCACATTATTTTATTTTCCATTTCAGAATATGGTATATCTTGTTGCTTAGCCAGGACTGGTATAAGATACTTCGTTCCCTTAAAACAAATATAAGTTCAATAACAAAAAGAAGATAAATGCTGAAGTCAGTTAGTCAAATTTTATATTAAGGATTGTGGTAATGAGCCGGGAAGGCATGAGCTTCTTCTCAGCAAAGTGACTAAAAATAAACTTCACCTATGTTGAAAACAGAACATTTATTGATGCTCCTGGCTGCTTTAACTCCCTGACAGCAACTTACAGGTAGGTGTCAAACTGTCGTTCTCTGCTCAATACCATAAATCTTCTTTCCTGCACTGATGAGATTATGACTAGTATGATAAACAGAAATAAATGATCATAGGTATTTCCAATAGAGTTCTGATCAAGCACTCTGCTGAAAAAGGGAAGAAATGCATAACTTTTCTAGTTATTCAGGACATTGAGTCACTCTTTTGTCTATTATTTTGTGAGGAAATTTCCTCCTTTTGTAATGTAAGTATATATTTCTTTTTTCTAAACTTAGTCTTTGGCTCCAGAAGATACTGTTAAGTTCTCCACTAGTGTTCGCATATCAATATACACAATTTCACTCAATCTAGAAAAGATAGATCAGCCCCAAAAAAGAGAAAGCAAGAAATTCTTTTGTGACAGAAATGGATAACGAGTCCAGAAAATAGTTTAGAGAAAAAAAAGCCATTTAGAATACAGTATGTGGCATTCATAGGTCCATACCAACTGTTTCATTTACTTTGTTCATGTAAACATCTTCAATCATGGTTTGAAACTTATTTCACTTTTAGTTTATTTCATTGCTTTGTGTCATTATTACCTCATCTTTCTTTCATTGAGTTTATAGTCAGAAATTGCCTTTAGAATATATTTTCCACTTATCAGTGTTCTCTAATGGAGGTCTTCCATGTCTTTGCTTGAAAATGGTTACAGATACTATTCTGTTCCTTGCCCATAATAACAATGTGTTCCAAGTACATCTAGTGGCAAAAGTCCTTAAAAAGTTTAGGTACAAAGATATTTAGTCCATAAGCTTCTAACTTGGGTGGGAAGATGCCAAGATGACCAGTTCAGCTGTGGTGGCCATGTGTGCTAGAAGGAGATAAGGAGATGGTAGATCAGTTTTCAGTTTTCTTCAGGTTTTCTTTCTAGTGAGTCCTCGGCCTTCCTGTCTTCTCTAGCTGTAAAATGAGATAACAGACCAAGGTGATATGGTATATAGAAACACATCAGATGAGGTAATGAATTATTATAATAAATCATTGAGCTCTTGGAAAAAATACATCCAGAATATTTACTCCTGTACTTCTAGCTAGATAGGACTCTTTGGTGTAATTTACTTTTGCCTGCTCTTTATGTCAAGGACTAGAAATGCATGCAATCTTTTAATGAATTCTAGTTCTTCAAATTAATCTTACTGTAATAGAAAACATGATAGCATGCTGTAGGTCCAAATGTTATGATAAGTAGCTGTATTTTCTCCTTTAAAATGATACACCTCACATTCCCTGGTGGAAGACACGTAACAGTGGTCATTCTTGAAGTGCGGAATTACTAAACTTTAACTGTAAAGTCATTAGTCCTATAACCTCCATCTGATGCAGAGGCTGAACTGAGATGTGTAGCACTTGGCTGGTGTGTATATAGTGCTCTTAGTAACAGGTTTACACAAATATTCCAACAGTTGCCAAGACATACAAAAAGAAACATAATAAATGTAATTAATCTGAATAGTTACCATCTATGTGATAGATTAGAGTTGAGCAAGCTATCAGGTAGCTTCTGTGCTGAGATACATTGACCTTATGTTAATGCGTACAAAATGCCAAAGGGGCAAGCAGAGACTTGAATCTATTCCATAGATCCTTACTTTGAGGCTGCTGAAGTACCCATTAGACAGACCTGCCATAATTTCAGAATATCTCTAATAATTTTGGGTTTATTTTCATACTAAATCAATCTACCAATTCAGAGCCATAGAAAACACAAACACAGTTAAAAAAATTGTACAATTCATGCATGTAAAACAGAGAATTGAAGAATGCCATTAACATATCAGCTGTCATGTTATTTTAGAATTTTAATGCTTGTAATTAATTCATTACTATTCATGCTGAAAGAGTGATAAAAGGATCATCTAAATGACTGTGTCCTAATTAACTTTTGTTTGTCCTTATGTTACAGTACTGCACATTAGGAATTATTCTTTTCAGTAACCATATGTATTTTTAGCTGAAAAGTGCAGAAATAAAGTCGAAAACTTGATGTCAAAAGAAGGGAGAAATATGAGACAAGCTAATATTGATCTAACAAATTAAATGCTATGTAAAGACAAAACCTTTTATAGACACTGGAAATCAACTGAGAACATGACGAAAAATCAGTGGCAAGAAAAAGTAATATGATAAAGTAGGAATATTCTGTCTACTAAATGCTGTAAATGTATAAATGAAATATAGGAATTGATACAGCAGTAGACTATACATTCTTGACTATTTCATAAAATCAAGGCGATTTGATTTTGTGTCCATCATGTATAACACAGACATATTTTCTTTCAAAGGTGGTTTCTGATCTTGGGTTATCAAGTTTTGCAACTCATTTTTCTTACCCATAGGTCCAGTAGATTTCCTTTCTGTGTTGATGTGTACCGTTACATATCAAAAAATGAGACACAGTATATGTCTATTACTTTCTATTTAGGTATTAGGGGTGGACTTGGCAGTGTTAGACTTACAGTTGGACTTGATCTTAAGGGTCTTTTTGAACTTAAGTGGTTCCATGATTCTGTGATATGTTTTATCCACTTGCCTTTGTGTCTGTTAATTCCATCTGCAAACACTGTCCTGAAATATTAACTGAGTCCTTTCAGAACCCTATATTTAATGCAATTATTCTCAGTACTGCTTTTTTTTTTCCTCCCGCCCCCCACCCCCGAAACACATACAGCTGAGTAGACTGCTTTATCTCACAGTATTTTGTTCCATTTGTCCCATGCCCAGTGTTTTCATTACCCATTCAAAAATTCCATATGCTTGCCAAAATTCTCAGCACATCTCTGGTATGGCAAAACAATTCAAATTCTTCTACCCATCTGCTGTTTGTAGATCTCGTAATTGCCACTTAATCCTAAAGACCAAATACAGTCAGTATGCAATCAGATTTGAATGCACTGATTAAGAAAGTAACTCCACATTGCAATAGAAAGTTATGTTCTGGCAGGAAATAAGCAATATATGTGCCTTTTCTGCACAGTAAATTCAGAGTGCTTCTATAATTCCTATCAATTATTAGTCATCATTATTTCATGGTGCTTAAGATTGTCTCTAACTAATGTGAAGTGTGCAAAATTAATGGCACAACAAATATAAAGGGGAAACATTAATTAACTGCACTTATGATTCAGAAAGATAAGAAGTGAGATGAAATGCAAATTTTTCCATCCGAAGGAAATGAATTGTAGATCCAGGTGAATTTTACTGAAGGGAGAATTTTTAGGTGCTCATGTCAAAAATTGAGAAGAATATCTTAAATTCATATGCAGTTTCAGGAATTAATTTAATTTTGATAGTGAAATTCTAGTCATCCCTGTAAAATCTTAAAACCTTCCTTCTATGTGTTTTAAAGGCTGCTGAAGGATAGATCCCACTCCATCCTTTTATTTTGAAAAGATGCTGTTAATGGCATTTAATGCTAAATAAAAGGGTATTTTCGATTCTGTACATCTTTCACCAAATTACCATGAAAACTTTTCTGTCATAGACTTATCAGTCACTCTAATGGCTAGTTCTGGTAACATTGTTGAGATCTAATGGGTGTGTTTATATATAAACACACGTCAACTTATTTTTAATACTGGAAAGAAAAAAGATTAAAATAATCTTCATAAACCACTGATGATAATTCACCATTGAAACCATAATAATACAGATTTTCATAGTTCAAGATTTATCCATAATATTTCAAATCCACCACATACTAGATTAATCTCTTCACTTTCAAAGATGATGTCTTGCAGTGTTTCAGGTGTCATGGGCAACCACTCACTAACATCTATTGTTGATTTTTCTCTTGAAGAAGTGTGAATAATTCAAATCAAAGTTTTACATAAAACATAGGTTCTTACTGCAAAAAAAAGCAAACAGTGGTTTGGATACTGTCCTCACTGTTAAGATTGTGTAAGCTTTTCTTTATTCCTTAATATCTGCTATTATAAACGTAGCCCAGATAAGAATGTCAAACATGTTTTTCTCTTTTCTGGAACATTTGACACGTCTTTGTGTAAGTTTATGATTTTTATAATAGTCTTGTTTCAAAGCAGTAAATCCTAATTTTTAAGAGGCAGCTCTGTTCTGCAATCTGTTTGGATATAATTCGTAAGAGAATGACTGTGGCTTGAAGGATAGCAGACAGCGTCTTGTCATTATTGCATTGTGAAATGTTGGAGAGGAAGGGGTAAAATCAGAGTTCAGAAAGTACCTTTTAGCTGTTTTGCAGACATAAAGCAGCTTTTTGCAATCTAAAAACACATCACTCAGTAATGTGATTTTATAATTGTATCTTTCATTATTACAACAGAAAGCCATGTTTTCAGAGTTCATTAGTGATGATTCTAGCCCTTCATTTTACAGGGGAAAAAAAATCACAGAATCACAGAATCCTAGGGGTTGGAAGGGACCTCGAAAGATCATCTAGTCCAACCCCCCCTGCCAGAGCAGGGTCACCTAGAATACATCACACAGGAACGCATCCAGGCAGGTTTTGAATGTCTCCAGCGAAGGAGATTCCACAACCTCTCTGGGCAGCCTGTGCCAGGCTGGGTGCTTAGCAAAAGAGCTGAGAACAAACTGGGATTTTCCTTATACTGACAATGTCTTTAAAAAACTTATTGGGGACTTTCTTAAAAAATGCATAATTCTTGCAGTTTGTCACAGAAGTGCTACCTACGATGACAACAAGACATACCCTTCTCCCCAGCAAGCTTCATTTCACGATCAAAGAATAACAATGCCTGCAAGGTATGAACAGAACATTCCTTCCATTTTTCAACTCTGTCACACTCTTTTATGTTTTCTTCATAATGGCAACTGTCTTGCTTGATGTATTGTACTGATGTTCTCACCTGCTTGTTGTCATTCAGGTGCTAAATGAGAAGAATGAATATGTATAATTCTTTCAAAAGTGTATTATAATGACACAGTCTGGCACGTTTTATTATACATCCCACCAGACCCTGATTATTTTGTGCAGTTGGCATTCAAGTTACACTACTTGGTTTTTGATAGCTCTTGCCAACTTCCTCAATGCAAATGATTAACAGTGATAGTAATGGGGAAATTTTCTAAGTATATACTTGATAGAGGGGTAAGGAATGGTAGCATTTCATTCTTTGTTCCTAAGACACAATATTAGTTTACTTTAACATATGAGGGTTTTTCTAAACTTTTTTTTAGTGCCTGAGTAAATGACAAAATTAGTCTGTCTTACATATGTGGGAAATCAGACATTTCAGCTTTTATTTCTTCATAGGGGTTTCTTCTGTTGTGCAGTAATTAATTGTCTACTTTGATGTTATGAAAATGTGTTGTATTAGCAGCTCTGGTTTGCGATGTTTAGTTGTTTAATGATCCCTGCTGAAACCATTATCTTTTTCATTCTTTTTTTTTTTTTTTTAAACTCCAGTTTTAGTCATTACAACAGGAGGGGTGTAGTACTTTCTGAGATGTTTAGAGCAGCAATTCAAAACCAACCCTTGTGAGAAACAGTCATTAGGGGTTTTTTTTTATTAGTAGTATTAGTAACTGCTTTGATTTTTTTGTTTGTTTATTTTATTTTTTTTAAATCTTACAAAGGTTTTCAAAATGTTAACTAGATGTGCTGGTTTTGGCTGTGATACAGTTAATTTTCTTCATAGTAGCTGGTATGATACTGTGGTTTGGATTTCTAATGAAAATAATTTTGATAACACACTGACATTTTATCTATTGCTGAACAGTAGTTGCATAATGTCAAGGCCTTTTCTGCTTCTTACTCTGGCCCACCAGTGAGTAGACTGAGGGTGCACAAGGAGCTGGGAGGGGACACAACTGTGACAGCTGCCCCCAGCTGCCCAAAGAGATATCCCAGACCATATGATGTAAAGCAGTAAAAGCTGTGGGGAAAGAGAAAGGCGCATGTTCAGAGTTACGGTGTTAATCTTCCTGGGTAATAGTTACACATGATGGAGCCCGAAGTAGTGAATGAATTCCTTGTTTTGCTTTGCTTGCAAGCACAGCTTTTGCTTTACCTGTTAAATTGTCTTTATCTTAACCCATGAATTCTCTTACTGTTACCCTTCCAATTGTTTCCCTCATCCCACTGGGGAAGAGTGAGCGAGAGGCTGTGTGGGACTTAGCTGCTGTCTGAAGTCACACCTTGACACCTAAGCATCCAAATACCAGATACCATTCTTCCTGACAGATATACTGATGCAGAATTTTGGCTCAAACCTTTGTAATGACAAAAAGGTTTCCTTGAATACAGTCTAATCACCATATACAGAGTTTAGTAGGCTTCAAATCTAGGGCACCAGTTTGAAAAAAGAAGCTAACATATAACATTTTATTATGATATACACAAATACATTGAGACAGGCTATTTCTAGGGCGCATTGTTTATATATTGAACCTATGTGCTATCTTGTGTATCTCACTGCCATATGATTACTAAATAATAGTCCTCGGGTCCCCAGAGTGCATGTTCTGTCTTGATCAGTAACTGGTGTTTGGCCTCTGTTTAAAGACTGCAAAGTTTGTGCTTTGAGTACAGACTAATACATTTGAAACTCACAATTTTAATTTGCACACTGCATTACACCTTAAGGGAACAAAACATGTTGAGTGCCAGCTTTATAGCTACCTGCAAATTCATCCCATTCTGGAGGAATAACAGTATTTCACAAACCATTGATGTAGTTAAGTGCTTCTTACAGTTTGAAAAAAGCAAACAATGCAGCTAAAATTATTGAATTACACAATATTCGAGATATTACGTCTGTCAGAGTTTGATCCTGGTATAAGGTTCCACATATGCTCATTGGGTGCATCCTAATCTAATAGTAGAAAGGAGGAAAGACAATGGTAGGGAGAAGTTAATTCATGTAAACTGCTCTGAATGTGCTCTGTAGCACTTTAGGAATTACCACAAGTATATAAGCTTGTATTATCTAATTAGAAGCAAACTGAGTGAAAGGAAAAGAGCTTCTATTTTATATGTTTATTGTATGCACCTGTAGAGCAAAGATTTTTCTACAGAGTTTATCAAGATACCAGTTTCTTTCCACCTCTGGCCTTTTGCAGGCATTGTACTTCTTTGGGAAAAAGAATAGGTAGATGTAACTCTTCAGTCAAGTGGAGTGCAGACTGTGGGGTTTTTCTTGTTGTTGGTTGGTTGGGGTTTTGGGTTTTTTTTGGTTTTGTTTTTTGGTTTTTTTTGTCTTGTTTGTTTGTTTGTTTGTTTTATTTGTTGCAAAGAGCAAAGGGAGAACTAAGTGACTATAGAGGGATACCCCTATCCTATACCTAATAAAGCTGAAAGCTCTCTGCTGGCTATGAGTGGAGTGTTTGTTGAAGGCCAAAGTCAGTCCAAAGGCCTGCCTTAGTGCATTTCAGGACACTGGAAGCAAACTGTGCATTAATACTAACATGATAGATGAAGAATGAGACTACAGGATGAGAAAAGGCATTTTTCTATTTGGCATTGTCATTGACAATAGAGGGAAAGAGTTAATGGTTTGCTACCAAATGTTTTACTAGGGTAGTATGTTTTCAAAAGTAAGAGAAGATAGTTAAAAATTTCTATCTTATCTCATTTAGTCTATGGGAAAAAAAAAAAAAAAGCCTGAGATAAAATGTGATTTAAATTCATAAATATATTAGAAGATGAACACTAGAAGGGAAAAGGGGTATTTAAGCTAATGGACAGCTCTTTTGTAACTATATATCCATAAACACAACATGAAGTAATTTAGGCTCTGATTTGGAAGTAAGTTGCTATTTACCTAAAGAACAAGAAATATGAAATAGCCTTCCAGAAATAGTAGCAGAGAAAGAACTACTTTTATTTTGATACATTTCTGAGAAAGAAAAGCTATTGGATCTACAACAGTGATGACCAGCCTATATGACTGAAACTATCCCTTTCAGTGTTGTGGCCTTCTCTTCCTGACAATCATACTTTGAGAACTTACTATTATCTTTTCTTATTTTTAAGCTAAGTCAGTTACCGTTATTTCTCTGGTAAACTACTCCAGTTTTAATTGCAATCTCATTGTTAAACTGTAAAAACATCTGGCAAAACTTCAATGATTCCAGATTTCGTGGACAGGGTTTAAGAGGTTTGTCGGCTTTATAAGGAAGCTAAATCTAACCTGCACTACTGGGAGAACACCTAGTAGAAAGCACATAATGGTGTCAGTTCACTGAGGCTGACATAAATCCATCAAGGCATAAGCAATACTGAGGTTGTATATCGTAGATGCAGTGCCACTAAACAAAAGAATTATCAGTCAACAAAGAGACTCTGAACTGATTTGGTTGTATAAATAGTTATGTTTTAAAAATATGGCACCACAAAAAATTTCAAAAATGTGCTGGGTTTCAGGCAGGGAGGTTGTTTGGGTTGTGAAGGTTTTTGTGGTTTTTGGAGGTTTGTGGTGGGGCATATGTGGGGAAATCCTATATATAATGGCTATTCAGAACTGCCAACACTCTTGAGTTCATTTCAGAAGTCTGTACATTATCACTGTATCAACACATCCAGGAGAGAGACATAATATGTTCATTGAATCATAATAAATTTTAAAAATATCTTTAATTTCTAGTGTACATTGGAATAATTAAATACGAAGTGAAAAACTTGAGGTGCATTTTAATTACATTGGTGTCCTGGTTCCCCAGGCACAGACCCATGAGCCAGCCATGCAGGCAGGCCATGAGTAACCCTGAGTCAGCCAAGATTTCCAATCAAGGCAGCTGACTCACAGGTGTATCCCATACCACTTAATCATGCTCATTATAAAAGGAGGGAGCTCAGTGAGGGTGGATTTCTTCTCCTTGGGGCTCCTCCCTCCTGGCCTTCTGCTTCTGCTGTTGACATCAAGGACCAGGCTGAGTAGAACCTTCCATAGTTTATGTCAATGATTGTATCAGTTTTGTTATTTCATTAACTCTGTTTCTACTTCAGCCCAGGGGGCTTCTTCCTTTATCTATGATTCTCCTTCTCAGTTGGGGAGGGAACAATGGATGGCAGAATAATAGCCCTGGGTACTGGCTAAACATAGACAATTGGCATTTAGGCATCACCTCACTTCTTCTGCCAAGATTGATGCATTCCAAAATTTCACTTTTAATCTTCATAGTAGTAACTGGCATATTATTTTGTCCTTTGTCTGATTCTGTACATAAGCCATCTAAAATCTATTTAGGTACAAAATTCATCATCGACAGCCTCTTATTCTTTCAAGAATAATGACAACATTTGCCATCTGCTAGAAGAACACTGAGCAAAGTCAATCACATCAAACAATTCTAAAACTTTTTTCGGAAGTTAATGCCTGCAGAGAGTTTGTCTTGTGATTTCAAAGCAATGACTCTCTGATCTGGTATTTTTCCATAATGTCCTTCCAATTGTCCATCTATTTCCCATTTTTATTCATTTATAAAGAACAATAACTGATTATGTTGGAGCAGGTCCAGAGGAGGGCCACGAAGATGATCAGAGGGCTGGAGCACCTCTCCTGTGAAGACAGGCTGAGGGAACTGGGGTTGTTCAGCCTGGAGAAGAGAAGGCTCTGGGGAGACCTTGTAGCACTTTCCAGTACCTGAAGGGGCCTACAAGAAAGCTGGAGAGGGACTTTTTATAAGGGAATGTAGTGATAGGATGAGAGGTAATGGTTTTAAACTGGAAGAGGGTAGATTTAGATTAGATATTAGGAAGAAATTCTTGACTGTGAGGGTCGTGAGGCACTGGAACAAGTTGCCCAGGAAAGCTGTGGCTGCCCCCTCCCTGGAAGTGTTCAAGGCCAAGTTGGATGGGGCTTGGAGCAACCTGGTCTCTTGGGAGGTGTTCCTGCCCATGGCAGGGGGGTTGGAACTAGATGAGCTTTGAGGTCCCTTCCAACCCAAACCATTCTATGATTCTATCATCAAGGTATGATGTAATTAGTTCATGTACTTCCACATCATTATTTCATTAAAGAAGAGCCTAAATTAACTACCCACTGTAGTCTAAAAAATATCTCCTTGTAATTTAATTCTGTGATCTCTTCTATGTCTTCACTTTTTAGCCCTTATAATGTTCAGAGAAAATAGGTATTAGAAATCCAAATGAATGTCTATATTTTCACTTAACTGTCTGGAACTGTTTTCTTTCATATACTAGCTCAATTTAATATGCTGAGTGACTGACAAGATCTTTCAATGAGACCATATTACTTGTCTTTTTTTTTTCTGATTCTCCTTTCCAGTAGGTGTGCTAGTATTGACAGAATACTTGTAAGCTCAACAAAAATAAATGAAAAAATTTCCATTTTTTTTATTGGTTCCTCATGGTTTAGTATTTGTTCCATTATTTTAGTAGTGAAAGAAGGATATATTAAAAAGACAGTCATGAAATAATTTTTGTGAAAATAGTGGAGTGTTTGCTTTGTTCCTCCACTCTCTTAATAGCTTCTTAGTAATTCTGAAGTTTACAGGAATAAATATTGGTGATATAGTTCAGAAAATTCATTAACCAATACTTGTAATTCTTTAAAACATGTCATGCTGAATGGCTGATCTTGTGCTTGAATAGAAATTTTTCAATGGAAAATGAATTAAACTCTGCTAGTTAAGAAAATATTGCAGAAAAGAGTTTAAATTTTAAACCTAGGAGGGCAGCTTAGAGAAAACGGAAATAGCAGGCAATAAAACAAATTCAAGTAGGTTTTTAATCTTGTTTGAAAAATGAAAATGATAAAAGTACGTTAAAACTCGAATGTGAAATATTAATGTGCTTAATGTACTTAAAACTTAACTTATGCCCTTAGGTGATGTAATTCATTGTTAAGGGTGATGATAAACTTATTTGTAAATGATTATTTTATGAAGGCTGAGAAATATAATCCCTCCTCTCAAAAGAAGCCCAAGGAAACCTGTTCCATTGGTACTTTGTTGAAATTCAAGATCTAATGAAAATACAAGGTACATTTTTGTGTTTGTCAAGCGTATACCTGTCAAAAAACTCATTTCATCCACACCCGTTTTTAAACCTTGTTGACATAATCACCTAAAATGCAAACATAGCTGCTCTTTTTCAATCTATTGTCACAAAAACTATTGATTTGACACCCTGAAGTGCCACAGGAATGCTCAGACTCAGTCTTTGCCTCCCTAGGCTATTCGGCTCCTTTCTTTTAAGGCATGCCACTTCAGCTCCATCACATCACAGCCCTGTGTGATCCATTCTCTGACAAGAAGACTGCTTACTAGCTGACCTACTGCTGATCAGCAAATTCATGTTTAAAATATTAAGCGTGAATGGAGCAATGCACCAGCTATGTCTATCAGTTAAAACCAGGTAGGCATAACCATATAAGCCTATCTTATCAAAGAATGTTTTACCAGTACCATTTGGTCGGTATTTTTAATTTTTCTTCCCGCCCCCCCCCCCCCCCCGAAAAATGAATCCTACACAAGGTTTGCAGATCAAACAAGGAATTGTGCTGGTGACAAGTTAGGCGAGTCTGGTAAACTTGGGAGTTCAGAACCTAACACTAAAGAAGCTTCTGCTTCTTTCTTCATCTCCCTGTGAAAGTTTCCTGATACTATTAGCTGTCTGCAAAGGGGATTTCTGAAGCAGGCCGGGTGTCATAGCCTTACTTTCTGGAGCACCGGGAAGTACATGGTCCCACTGGGCACAAATGTTGCCTTTTAGCGACCTGATCTCAGAGATTTAGGCAAGCAGTCACAGCTCTTCCCAGGGCAGGAAAATATAGTTAAGTTGGTTACTGCATAAATGAGCAAGGATTCTTGTTTTGCATCCATATATAATAGCATCTGTTAAACCAACCCATACTATTTGAAAGATTTTGAGACTTACAGTTTGAACTGACTAAATTCGTGTAATATGCTTTATACAATTTTATAAAAATGTTTTTGTTTTCCTTTACTGTCAGTATACCAGATTTGTTCTGCAAATTCAGGTTCAGACCATGTCCTTACCTGAAATTTAACTGCTAAAAATGAGCCACAAAAATGCATCTCATCTAAGTGCCCCATTATAAAAGTACACATGACGTTATATATCCCTTCTCTCTAAAAATATACATTTCTTCTAACAAACAGAAAATTGTTCTGTTATTGGTATGGCATAATTTTTTTTCCAGCCTTATGACTATCTGCAACATTACAGTGACATAATTGTAGTATGTTGATATTTTCTGAACTCCATTTCTGCTTGGGTTACACTGAGTGTAAAACCTTTTTGTCCTACAGGCTCCTCCGTGTGATTAGGCAAAGCAGTAGTTGCTTCTGTGCTTCTGATGGATGACTGGAAAATTGCCAATGTGATGCCCATCTACAAGAAGGGCAGGAAGGAGGATCCGGGGAATTACAGGCTGTCAGCCTGACCTCGGTACCTGGGAAGGTTATGGAACGGTTCATCTTGGGGGAGATGATGGGATAAAGGTTGGACTTGATGATCCCGGTGATCCAACCATAGTGATTCTATGATTCTGTGATTCCGTTTGTGTGGCAGTCTATCTGTGAGTTAGCAATAACATTACACTTCAGCTGTGTAAGATGATCTGTATCATAAAATTTAGGGATTAGTCTCTATAGAAAAAATACCAGTTTACAAATATAAATTATAGAAGTAGGGCCAAAATACACCTGAATCAAGGTCTCACTTTTAGATACAGGTAAGTTTTAATGCTGATTGGCATGAAACAATGGTCTGCCCACAAACACTTTGAGACAGAAAAGTAAGCTTCTCCACTCACTAATCACCAATCCATGATCCTTCTTGAGGATCATCGCTCCACAGCTCAGATCTTGCTAAATCAGTCCTGCCACAACAAATTTCAATTCAGTAGGTAATTAGATTTCATGTGTTATAGCATTATTAATCACATTTTAAGCTCTAGTGTAGACAGCTCGCTCGATCCAGTAGCTGATCATGTTGATCAGATGTTGATTGAAACAGCTCAGAGCAGACAGAACCCGCACAGTGCTGAAAGATGTTAAAACTGGAAATCTGACTGTAGATTAGTATACAGCTATGCTAAAATTGGTGGTTAACCTGGCCTTAATGGCAAAGGAATATTTACTTGCATAGCCAACACCTGAAAAGGAAATTTCCAAAACCAGTCCAGTCACTGCCCTTTCTAAAAACATGTTCAACAAGTATATGGATTGAGTTGGTCTTTCTTGAATATAGGCATCCTATTCATACAGAAGTGGAATAAGGTGCTTTGATAAATATACAGTGACAGAGTCATGTTGCTTTTGAAGTAGATAACAGGTATATTTCAAGAGTCTAGTTGTGAGATGAAATCTGTCATTTTTACATTTGTATGTTGTATATTTACAAGTACTGCATCAGGACAAACCCCCTTCCATTAAAAAAAAGGAAATAAAAATATTCTGTAGACCACTAGTCAGTTAGCCATCTCTTCTAACACACTCTGAAACATAAAGATGGCACAGTTTGAATAATTTTTCAACACGTCCAAATGTCTGTTATATCCAATTATTCAATCCCTTCATTAAGCAAGAGGTGTCATTATTATAATGTATTTTCTTAATTAAAATAATATACATAATAGAATTTTATAATAAATAACATTTTTAGCTTATATTATATATTTGTATTTTATTGTTATCTTATCCAAAGTAAAGTTAATGTATATTGGAAATTATTTTAAATATGTAGAGGATTTAGATTTACTGCTTATCTGATTTTGATAGTTAAATTATTTCAAAATAGCTTAATTTTCCTAGGAGCTCAACTCACTCCTGAAATATATTAAATCTCATTATTTAACCATAACTGAAAAAAATGAATAAAGAAAACATTAAAACTTATGTTCCCTATATCAAATCAAAGCCTTAAAAATTACATTTGGTAAGACAAAATGAAAGGGTCCAATTGTTTTAGCAATATTTGGCATTTCTGTTGTTTTAAACAGAAAAAAAATATTTTTTATTTACATCTATAAATATTATGCAAACTGGAATTAAACTTTCTGAGCTGTGCCTGTACTAGTATAAATTATGTTTTTAAATAGACCTAGTCAAAATTTCTTTTACAGGGAAGCAAATTAGACAGGTACAGCACACCAAATGAGCTGAACTTTGTCCTCAAAGAAAATTGGTTTTTCCTTTTCAATTTCATTTCAAAGAGATCTGACAACTGTCGCTTTGAACAAACTTTAACAGCACAATATCCTTTGTGCAAGTTTCCCCCTGTCAGCTTTTCCATTCCAGCAGGAACTTAGAACAAAGTGTATGCTGCCCTTTAAGTTGAGAACTTCATCAGTTCAATGAGCACTGGTACAGTGCAGTGAAATTGAGGGCATACTCTCTGTGAATCTGAACAGCACACTCTCTCAACAAATACAACTTCTCTATCTTTTACAAGGATAAACTAGCCATCCATCTGTCCTCATATTTTCCCTGTTTTCCCGTATTTACTGAAAATGAAAAGCCATTTGAAAATCCACCTGTTCAAACCTAGGCTGAGTAACAAGCAGTCCTGGTTGCAAACACATCTCTTTCTTTTTCAGTTTAATGTATAGAATGCATGAAATAAATCTGCATTTATGCATCGTGAACCTTTCTGAAATCTACTGCCCAAAATGTTCTTTTGCTTTTTATTCTCTTCCTAATAAAGCCCTTAAGGTCATTTAAAAATAAAATGGGGGTGGGGTGGGGGTGGTGGAACGGGGCGGCCCCGCGGGAAGAAAACAATATTAGAATATTTAGAAATCTCTTAGGAGTAATTAAAAATATTAAATTCAAGAGATTATTTTCATTCATGTAGTGAAATTGTGTCATTAGTATCCTACTAGGACCTTTCACAGGAATGCTTATTTATTACCATGTTTGAGAATGCTCTGTTTTAACATTCATGCACAGTTGACACATGGTGATCTCTTTAAGTGAAGCATGGAATGTGTATATATTTTTTTAAAGTTCTAAGAACTCTGATTAACCAATTTAGACTGTATACCTGATCAACAATCTATATACCTTAGTATCAGGGAAAAAGTTATTGATAAGATAAAAATAAATAATGTTTATTGATAAAAGATTTTTAGCCAAATTACCAAAAAAGAAGAGTCTAGCCAGACTCTAATTAAAATAAAAAATTAATAATGGTGGAAAACTTGAAGATGTAGTCACCGTAACTGAATGCATTTTTGACATTGCAGAGCATATGTTCAGGTGTTCTTAGTCTGGTCGTAACTGTCAAACTGAAACATGGAATTCGATGCACTGTATTGACAAGTTCCTGAAACCTCTGTGTATTCCTGCGTGTGTTGCCTGTATGTATATCTGTAGCTATATATGAGTATTTTTATGAAAATAGGAGATTTTTGTGGCTATGACTGTTATTTTGAATTTTTACTTGGAGCTGTTCCATCTCAAATTCTGATCGAGAAGAAGAGAACAACAGTCTTTTCTACGAGGATCCAATTTCAGTTTCATTTCCCTCCTAAAGGTTTGGTAACATTTAATTTTGGAATTTTATACTTTGGTTTACACAACTATTAAACTACCATTCCTGATTTTTTTTTTTACATTAAACGATACGTCTTTGCATTCTAGCAGAAATTTTTGTGAGAGGTAATTAAATATATTTGTAATGCATTGCTGTCAATCTCAAGGATTCCAATAGGACAAGTGAAACCTCCTGAATCCCAGTACTTGAAATAATACCACCTTTCTATATACTCTTATGCATGATCATTTCAGATGCCTAATCTGTACTTGCATTTAGAGGAATACATTTGCATATTTCAGAATAAACACCAAAACATAACAAAAGTATAAAACCAGACAAATGTAAATTTACCTACGTATTTCTTCTGATTTGGAGATTCTCTTAGCTTTGGTGGCACGTATAATACATATTTTTATACAACATTCAGTGTAATTTTTGTGTTATATTCACTCTTTTATGGTCCTCCATTTTCTTGTACCCTCACTTCTATTACCTTTTTTACACTGTAAAAGGATGTTTCATTGTCCCTAAGACTAAGAATGAAAATACGCTCTACAGCTGTTCCTTCACTTCTTAATGCCAACTCTTTCCTTTTTTAATTCTCTTCTGTGGGTTATGGGGTTTCATGCTCCACAGGAATGTAGAAATGATGATGCTATACACAGACATTTAGTCTTTGCTAAAGAAATGGACCAGCATGAACATTTTTGAATTTCAAGCTTGTTACATGCATATAGGTCCTTAAAAATGTCCCAATCCATTTTAACTGTGCGAACATAGGCATGTTTATGTCCTGTAATCTCTGACTGCTTTAAATTCTGAACATCTAATGAAGACTGCAGAAAAACTACTGGAGATTTAAGAAATTACACTAGGATAAGGTCATATAAATGACTAAAGAAGTAAATAAGAGTGTAGTTCCATTTCAAGCTGGTATAAAAGGCTAAAAATTGTTTCTGTTCTTTGTGTGTGCTTTATAGATAGGTTATATGGAGAAAGGAATGTTGTATCGAGAGTGGGATATGGGGGAGATGGGGTTAGTTCCCTTATTATTGTTCATGTCCCATTTTTGTATTACATTTATGCAATGGTCATTTATTAGCATTTATATAGCTTGCTGTTTCAAGACATCTTGCAGTCAGTCATTGGATTTAACAAGAGCAGAGCTATTTTGCGCTTTGAATTCTTTCATTAAATAAACCTGGAGTTTTGTTTGAAATCTGAAACACAGTAGAAAATGCAGTTAGAAATGCCATTTAAAATAACAAAAGCATTTGCTTTATATTTGTGATGTGTTTAAAGAATACATTAGATGAAAATAAGAAAAGAGAAATAACTGAGGTACTTCCCTGAAATTTTACCACTAACAAAATACTGAAAAGGTGATATGACTTAATATAAAACTATACAGTGTATTCAAATTCATTCCTAGCTGTAATTTAATAATAGGTTTCAGTGAGAGACAGGCAATAATAAAGATTCAGACTGATTTATCTGTTTCACAACCAAAGTAAAAGAGTTCATTCATAGTATAGACAAATCGGGAAATAATGATTCTTGTGAAAAAAGAAAACTCATGATTAGGATGACCAGCTTGTTTTTATGACAGATCTTCCAGTCCACTTTGTACAATGCTGAATGATCTGTACCTTACTTGCTGGATTATAATATTGACACTAATAAATTATATTTCTATTTAGCTGGTTTGTGTATTCTACATGTATTTACACTCCCTCATAGTTTGATCTCGTACAACACTAATTGTGTTTATCAATGGCAGTAATTTCTGACATGAACCATGTTCAGACATCACCATGTTTTATGACAATGCACATGCATAGGAGCAAGAAGAGTTAGAAGAGTAAGAAGAATTAGATTTGGCCTTTTTGCTTCTTCAAAAGTTAGATACCTTAATGACTTTCATCTTGTTCTCTATATAGAGCAGCTGTGGTCATAGTTCTCCGGAAAATCTGTCAAAGAACCCCTTGAACTCCTTCAGAACCTTCACTTAAGCATCATTGCATAGTTCAGATTGAGAGCCAAAAGCTAAATTTGACCATGATTACAGAGAGTCATAAATCTAACAGATCAAGAGAGAGTTTTGGTGACAAAAGATTTCTTCACAGTGTCCTCTTGAGTTACACAAGTTAAACTGCCATAAACAGTGCTTAAGACTTTCATTTTACCTATTCTGATGCAAAAGACATAAACATAAAATATACAGAAATAAAGCTTTCTGATAATACTCCACAATGAACTTCACTTATTGGAATAGTAGTAACTTGTTCCTGTACCAAAAGCCTTTTGTTGATAACTGAATGAAGTTATCTTTAGTGACATTGCTTGGATCTGTGCTCTGGAAGCAATATTACTTTGGTAATACATGGTGTATCAAACAACAGTGTTGTGGAGCACTGAGATAAGCATTAAGGTCCAGTTCTTGTTTCACAGGAAAAGAACCATGGGCCAGCTATGGCAGGCAGGTCGTGAGCAGCCACCAGTCATTTAGGAGTTTCAGTCAGGGCAGCTGCCCCAAGCTGACTCACAGGTGTGTCCCATAGCACTGACATCAAGCTCATTATAAAAGGAGGGAGTTTACTAAGGGTGGGAAGTTTGTCTTCTGGGGTTCGTTCCTTTTGGAAGTCTGCTCCTGCTGCTTCTAAGGCTGAGTAGAAACTTGTATACTCTATGTTGGTGATTGTATTATTTTTTTTACTTTTTTAAATGTGTTTCTATTTCAACCCTTGGGGTTTCTCCCTTTTTTTTTTCCCCTGATTCCCCTTCTCAGCTGAGGAGGGGTCATCGGGTGGTAGAGCAACTGCTACAGTTTAGCCCTGTGTGCAGGCTTACTAAGTAACAAAACAGAAGCTACTATGAGAGTACAGTAGAGAAAGATTTGAAAAGACTCCGGTCATGTAGAATCTATTCATTATTTACCAAGGTCAGAACTGTGTCCACAGAATCCCAGAGCCGTGTATCTGAGCAGGAGAAAAAGTCAACATCGATGCTAGCTTGTTAAAGTGTTGTTTGTTTGTTTTTTTCTTTCTAAAGTGTCACAACAATGCATGAGATAGGAAGATGAGAATTTTAAACCTTAGTCAGTCACTAAATACCGTTGTCCTTTCTCACTATATCTGCTTTATCAGCTAATTTAAAACTCACTGTGCAAAATTGACGTGGAATGATATGCTTTGTATGCACCACTTAAGAGAAAGTGTGGATATAGGTAGTATTTTATGGACCCATCTTTCCAAAATGCTAAAAGGTCATATCTTCTAAGGGATTTAATCTCTAATGAAATAATTTTTGATTGGAGTTCTGTGCAGAAATATCTTGGATGATCTGGGCATCAGTCTTGTTAAGAGTAATGGATTTTTTTTTTTAGTACTCACATATCTAAGGCCAGATTTTACAATTAGTAGGCAACTAGGTATACCGATAGCTGCCTCAAAGATTTTCGGAACATGGCTGTCTTGTTTAAGGTACCTCTGAAAACCAACAGTTTTGGTACCTAAATTACTTCAGAAGCAGCTTTTGTAATTTATAATTTAAGATTCTGAAAATTTAATCTTAAATATACTACATGCTGAGTACCTGAAACACTGGTCTGTAAAGTAGTAGGCTATTTATCTGAGAAATTTTAACAGTGTTATAGAGAAGGTATAGCATCCAATAGCATTTCCAAGTAACAGTTTTATTTTTCAAATATATAGTAAGTGTGGATTTACCAGGAGCTCTTGCTGCGTGAACAGCTTTAAACAAAAAGTTTAGAAAGCTCTCTAAATGTTAAACTCTTGCTGAATTTCAAGACAACATAGTTTTTAATGATATACTAACCAGTTTAACTGTATTTTCTCCAATTTTTTCATATTATGCATGAAATCCTCATTTTCCTTCTTATCAAATCTGTCATCTTTTGATTCATGTCATTTCTTTCTCAGCTGCAACTGTAGAGCAGCTAAAAATAAGACCTATAATGGAAGTAGTTGCAGCTTTCGCAAGGAGCTAAACCAAAGCTAAGGTTTACTGATCATAACACCAGAATAAATTGGATTGAAGGATGAAATTTATCACAAAGGCACATCTATAAATGGCTACTATGTACGTCAAAAGCATGAGTGGTTCATTCAAAAACAGAGCAGTGAGTGTTTCAGCAGGTTTTCTTTCCTTTAAGAACACATATTATGCATTGTATAGGATGTCTTCATAGTCTACTGAGCCAGCATATACTTCAGCTATTAAAAAACGTATTTTACGTATTTATTCACTAAAGCAAAACAGACACCAAGAAGCCAGGCTATTTTCATTCATAAGTTATATTATATGGCCTATTATTTATCCAGTAGACTGGAATGGCTCCTTAGAAGCTGTTTTGGTTAATCAGGTCATTATGCATTAAAGGCACAACCCCTTCTTGATAAAACTGTGTTAAAATTCTAGGCGAATTTAATGCAATTGTATCCTATTTTAAATTTGTATATATAAATGCTGTACACAATTCTGTATGCAGCTAGTTCAAATTTAATTCTTGTTCTAGATAGAGGCTATGTTTTTGACAAGGGGAGCCTTTGGAACTGAAAATCACATGTACATATCTTTAATACCCTCATTTTGCCTAATATAAATTAAGAACAGTTCAGCTGGAAATAAGTATGGTGCCTGTTAACAATGGATCTATTCCAGTTGTCCCCCTTGTCACACATGAGAGGATTATTACATGAGTTAATTTTGTAATAGAAATGGTACAGAATAGTGGGCTCAAACTAGCCCCACTCTGCACTTAAAATCTGGTTTATGTAGCAGTAGTATCTCCTCTCATGTATATTATATCTATTTGACAAATTAACAGATAAGACTAAGATTAAATCTGTGTATTTGCATAGGTGGAAAATGTTAAATCCATTCCCCTGAATACTTGATAGCCAATCAAGGCTCTACATTTGTTGAATGTGCATTGCTAGTTCTGTTGTTGAGGATGAATTGTCCAGGGACTTTCTCTTGTCTTCACCTTTTTTAGGACATAAATACCAAAACTGTGCATGGTTGGGAACCCTAGTCCTCTTTTCAACTACAGCATCTTCCTACTCCAATATATGTTAGCCATGGGATGTCTTCTGTAACTTCCAGTACATTGTTATTTCCCTTTCAGTGTTGTTCTCACTGAATGTTTTGCAACTTATATATACTTCTACATATGCATGAACATCTCTTTTAATTTGGTAAAAAATTCTCCCTCATGTGGCAAATCTTACCGAAGTATTTTGAAACAAGCAACACTCCTCTTTAAAATAGGATTTTAAAAAACACAAAACTAGAAACAGTGACAGACTCTTAATGATACAGTCATGAACAACAATATTCTGTAATGCAAGAAGAAATAGAGTATCTAATAAGCTTGTGTTTATAATGAAATGCCATTTCAAGGTGAACAGAGTGATCATCTAAATAAATGTTACTGTGAGGTTTTTAGTCTCCTAAAGCACTGCACAATGAAAGGATCTAGTCTTTAATTACGTAAATGTCCAAGGCAAATCACCTACCAACACAAAAAGCAAATCTATAAGGTCAAAATGCAGGAGAAAAGCTTTGTGCTAGGCTTGTTTGAGATTGTTGGGATTTTTTGAGGGGGTGTGTGTGATGATTCGATGATGTCAGTGTAGTTGCTTAATTTTTCATTCCCCATATTCTTTTGTTCCAGACAATTCCAGATCCTATTCTGAAAGGGTGGTTTTTTTATTCCTCATGTGCAAAACTAAAGCTTTGAGCACTCAGTTGCTATGGAAACAAAAAGGACAGAAACAGTTTATGTATCTCAAAAGCTGCAGCCTATATGCTGTGGATTTTGATAACTAAACCTAAACATGAACCATCCTTTTTTAAAACCATTGTGACATTTATTATCGTATGTGATTGTTGCTAAGGAAAATAAGGCACCTATTTTGTTTAGCTTATTTGCTATCAGTTTTATAAATAGTTTGCATTTCAGAACTAATTTTTATTCTTAATCGGTGTTTAGCAACCAGAATGGAAACAAGCATAGTGATCTGGCAAATATTGCAGCTTTCTCCGTGGTTTAAATAAAGCAAACTGCAGCACAGCCACTCAAAGACAGACACATTGATGAAAGATATCTTTTATATTTTATATTTAATACCTGTATGCTTAGCCACTTAAGAAAATTATATGAAGAATGAAGAAAATTCTGTGTGCTTTTCTAAACCTTAAAAGGTGTAGTTACTGCTACACAAAATCTGGATACTTTTTAAACTGAAAGATCCTTCAATGAGTAATCAGTTTTAGTACATACTAACAGTGTCCATTCTACTCTTGTTCCTCAGGACATTCTGATGCTTCCAAAATTAAAGTTCCCATAACAGAGTCCTTTTATCAGAATTTAATGATCCAGTTAAATGAATCAAGAAAGTCACACAGTAATACCAACTTTCTGTCTTAGTAGTGCACCATGACGAAGGCCTGTAATCAGTGCAAAACTCGTCTTCCTGGAATGTGTCACAGATCAGCTCAGTCTGGAAAACAACATAAGAGATCATCTCTCAAAGTTTGTTTGGGTTTTTTTATGGGGAGGAGAAGAGAATAAAATGTGTCAGAGTATTTTTTTAATTTGTGTGGTTTTGCACATAACCTTTAGCTTTCTCTTTTCTACCCACAGTTTCTGATGTCACAAACAAATCTGTGACTTTAAAGATAATAATTAAAGTTATTTAATAGTGATAATCTAGTTGTGAGATTTATATAGTATCAGTTTATGTAGCCAGGTAACTGATTTCTCAAATTTAAGTCTGTTCAGGCCTGGAAACTTGTTCTGAACATAAATATAAATGTTTATCATGAACCATACAGCATTTTCATTTATGTGTTACTGTAATGCACAAAGGCAGTATTCTATGATAGTCTAAATTGTTTGATAGTCTAAATCATCTAGACATCATTGATAGACTAAATTTTTGAAGATAGTTCATTTTGACTACAGCAGGCACAAATTTCAGTCAAAACTCTATGCTTGTAAAAACCTCATCCTGAAGATCTTGTTTGTGCAGGTGGTAGAAACCAACCTAGCAATCCATTTTATTATAATGAGCATCGTGAGGGTTGCTGTATCTTTTTTTCAAATTCTAGTAGCACATGATAGAAAAATTTTCTGATTATGGAAAATTATTGGAAGAACATCACACACTAGTTCACTGGGTTGCTTTCTAATTAATTCACAATACCGTCAGTCAGGAGACTTGGGCTGAAGTCCTGGTTGTATTGGAGTAAATTAAATGAATTGAACTTAATCAATTTAGATGAGACCAGAATTGTATCCACAAGCTCGGCCATTGGCTCTATCACATATTTTCTGCATGATCTTAGACAAATGAAAATCACTATCTGGTAAACAGGAAAAATAATTACTCTTCCCTGCTCCCCCATCCTTTTGCAGAGAGTCAAAGGGACATCTTCAAGGTGGTATTTGCTAATGACTTTTTAACTATTGGGCACTTACATATAATCACAAATAGACACTACAAAGAATCATGAGCGTCTTGGAGGAAGGTAGCTTGTGTACATGCAGTATACTCTTATACTCTACATGTTTCAGTAGAAATAGGACACAGACTTCAATATACTTTAAAATATGTATCACAAAAAGACAATTCAACCAAATGATGCTTAGACTTTGGACTCTCAATTAAAATGAAAAAAAAATCCTCAGAACATAGTCCATATTCAAATAACAAAGAGTATACAAGTTTTACAGAAAGGCAAGCAAAATCTAATTACACATATTTAATTGCTCCCTCAATAACCCTGAGTTTGTCCCATCTATTTCAGACCTCAGTCAAAGACAGTGTTACAGAAGCTCTGTGAGAAATAGAGTATCCTGAAGAGAACAAGGGATGAGGCAGCTGAGTTCTTAAATTATTTTTAAGGACTCATAGACCTAATAGCTAGATTAATTTAACAAAACCAAGTGAACAAAGAAATAGATAGTGAGCTGTCTCTCAAAATCAGATTTATCAGGAAGAATATCCTTATCATTCTGCTCCAGACCTACCAATAATCAGGAGGGAGTGAAAACAAAAACTAATCAGGGCACTGTGGTGTGTTACTCACAAGCTCATAACTGGCAGTAAAATTGAAAGGACTGTGTCTGCTGTGGTGAATAATTTCTACACTGAGGCCCAAACCAAACAAGTCTTGTTTTTTGTAACATCTGCCTCAAAAAACCTGAGCCAAAATAAGCTAGTTAGAAAGTTACATGTCTTCCTTTTATTCTAAGAAACTTGGCTTAAAAAAGCCTACAGGGAATTCTATATTTTGAGAGATTTTTCTAAGAAAAGATAAAATGTGTGATCTAGACTATAAAATTACATTTCTGCATCTGTTCTTATTTTAGAAAAAAGTAATCATAAGGTATTATAGAATGTCACATATATGTGCATGCATACCTGACACATATAAGTGCTTACTGGAAATTATTCCCTTGATTTAATGGTAGTTGATTACTTTTATTAAATGCTCTAGAAATATCATGTAGAAATCTATACAATTTTAAAACCCAAATGATAATTCAAGTGTATCCTAGTGAAAAAGGCTCAGGTAGGCTCGAAAGTTGAATTATTAGATAAAATATATAGCAGAAGCTCCTTCCTCACCTCTCAGGTAATGATTATGCTGGTTTTGCAAAACTAACCAATTTCCTTCCGTCCTTCCTGTTGGGTGTCTCTGATATGTGTGCACTAAACTCTCAGAAAGGTTTGCTGGCTCCTCACACAGCCTTTTCCCATTACTACAGTTTCTGGAAGGAAGAAGTGATGAGCCATAATTTCCCCTTTGTGCAAACAAGGTTGTCACATGCAGATCTGTTGTTTCACCCAAGCTTTGAGAAAAAGACAAATTGCTAACCTTCCCTTAAGGAGGAAGCTACTTTAGGCATATGGTACAGATTATGTGTCTTCATCAGAACTGGTTGCTGCAGCTTTTGTGTCACCTGGTGTATTTTGCTTGTTACGCTGTAAGTTAGACTATATAAATTTGATGCTGAGATGGTTCTATTGTAATTTGACATGTTCAACTGACAGATTGAAAACAGAGTTTTGAATTCTCAGTACTAAAGAATTGTATTTTAATGTAGTAAAATGTCATTTTTTCCAAAAGCCATATATAGTTATGTACCTGCAAATAATTTGGAAAAAAATAAATAGTTGTGTCTCAAATATTAAGAGACAGTTCACCCAGCCTGCAAGGTGAAGTTATTCTATGCATCTTCCCCTCATATGCTGCTACACACTGACAAAGGGGTCAAACATATTACTAACACCTGCACATGGCATTGATATCTTTAATGATGTTTATGTTACAGGGATGATTACCTTTTGGCTGAAATTTGCAATCCAGACAAACAAATGCAACCCAGACAAACAAATCATCTGACTTGACTTCTACAGTGGTGTCTCAGGAACTGCTTGCAAGGTAGGAGAACTGCTGGAGCAGCAGCAGTTGCTGCTTGGTCCCCATTGTTGTTACCCTATAAGAATAGTGAGAAGTCACTGTTGAGTACATCATACAGGAGTGATGCGATCCTTGGTCTAAACCACTTCTACCTTTCTTTCATCTTATGTAATGTAATTCATAAACTATTTCAATTTTAAGCAAAGCAATAAACAAACTTCCACAGAGCTTCAATTCTAGGCTTCATCTACTGCGTTTGCTAAAACTCACCACCACCACCTGCTGTTTCATACAGCTGTGCCATGCAGCAACTGAACAGTCTTCTGCAGGCACATGTATCTTTAAATTGTGAAAGGCCAGCAAATCCAGCTGATGGAAGGGCAGTGAGCTGTAGGCTGATGACCTGACCCATATGAGATATCAATAGATACAAAAATTAATACACAAAACATTTGCCTCATATATGCCAATTTAGAGGCTTTCTGTAGTAGTAAATGATATAGAGCCCATCTCTCATCCACCTCCAACATATAAGCCATCTTAGGTATTCAGTTCTTATCTGACAGAACAATGTAGTCTTACCTATTACAACTATATAAATAGCAAAGAATAGTCTGGAGAAGTTTAAAGTAGTTTGCTGTTAGTAACACTTCTAAGACTCCACTGTCTGTAATACAACTGTGAGATCAAGTAATGACTGGTACTGAAGTGGTGCATACATGGATAACTTACATTTCTGGAAAAAGACTCATTGATTTGTTACTCTTCGACAGTAGTACATTAAGTAACTTCCTTGTAAGGTGGTGCTTCTGCATGTTCCTCTGGGGATGTAAATGTTCTCATTCCTGTGCTCATATCTACTATAATATAATTTATTCACAGAAGTGGTAACTCTCATAAGCACCAGAGAATACTCAAAGGAGAGAGCCCAGGCTTGTATCTACATTCTCTGAAATGGGATTTATACAAACTGAGCATAGGAAGAGTTTAGTTTAGTACAAGATATCATGAGCTGAGTTCTACTCTGTCAAGCCAACAACCAATAATGTAGAGGGGAAATATATGGAAGTCAAGGGACTAAGTGAGCTTAAATCCCATTCTGGAGGGAGCATTAGACATCTGGCACAAATATAGATCAACACAATAGACTTTCTTCTTTACATATAACTTATATGCATTTAGTTTTGTCCCTGCTTTTTCTTTTACTTAAGTATTTATTCTTCCTCCATGGTGGTTACCAAACCAACATATTTACAAAAAGCAGCCATAACTCCCATGAGGCAAACAAACCGAATTATTTTATTCTCTATTCTTAAATGGCTGCAAGATACTTGTCTTGATTGCCATTTATTCCAAATTCTCTAATGTGAAGAACATTTCTACATGACATTCTAGATGAAGTTTCACTACACTGAATGGTATTTTAAACAACTTTCTGGAATGCTAGTAGCTAAAAAATAAGCTCCATGTCATTCAAAAGTTCGCTTTTCCTGTATTCACAATAAATACATTTGAATTTGCCCGGCTGCCTCAAGATCATGATTTATTAATGCTCTCCAAACTGGTATTTTTAGAGACAAACAGATATTCATTTTTGGTGCAGGTTTACTTGAAGTTCATTAATTACGAAGAATAATCATAATTACCTTTACTAATTAATTTCTGAAATTTAACTTATTTGTCCTGAATATATCCTTTCCCTGGATGAATAACTACACTAGCACTTCAATAAACGTAAATGAAGTGTGAACAAATGTTTTCCTTTTAATCATTTAGTTGCATGAAGTAATATGCAAATACTATGACTGCATTGTAAGTGTTTGGCAAAGTTATTGTTTTACAAATCTGTAATGTTTTTTAGGCCAGCTTGATTTCTACTGTTATTTCATGTCAGTGAACTCTTGGCTAGAGCCAGCATCTTGTCAAGGTGATGATGTAAAGTAATCTCAAGGATCCTGTACTTGATGGCCAGCTACGCTGAAAGGCTTCTCAAATTATTCCAAAAGGATTCTTAGTAAAAGGAAAGCACATTTTGCATTGTTTTTCTTCTTCTATTTACCTGCTGCTTACAGCATTTAAATATAATCCTGGCTTGTTTTTTATGTGCAGGCTACATGACAAATAAAAATAAATACTACAGCAGTAGTTCTCAGATCACTGCATGATAACTTACGTAATCATGTAGTGCCAATGACTTTACACAAGTCCAATCATCAGCCCTAGCTGTAGTGCCTCTAGGTATTATTTCTGGTTTCCTGGCACCCAGCGACAGACATTTGACAAAATCAGGCCTTTAAGTGTATGTAATTGCTTGAGTTACTGGGGGCCAAGGCAAAGAGGAACTTGCCTGAACTCAGTGTTCAGACACATATGCCTAAACTGTTGTCAAGAATAACCTTGTTTAGGATCTCCTTTACTCCTCAGTAGCAGTAGGTACTTCCTATTTAATCTGGAAATCTCCTCCATAAACCCAAAATTATCCTGGTCTGAGCAATGATGCATTGTTAGTTAGAATCAGAAAGGATGGTGCAGGTTACATGAAAGGACATCCAGCTATCAGCAGTGTCTAACTGCTTAAGAGAGAATGTGGTTTTGTACCTTTTGACCAGAAAATTAATTTAGGCAGTTGTAATACAATTAACTGGATGTATCAAAAGACTCCTTTGAGCTGAACTCTTCAGTCAGTCCCTCATATCTAGATATGTTTGAGCTTCACATATTAACTCCCAGTCAGCACAGATCTATTCACAGGCCCAGCACTCATGATGGTCTCGGACCATGGACAGCACTGAATTCAGGAACTACAAAAACTGTGAGCATTTTATTTTCATTATGGTAACTTCAGTTCTAAATTTCTTTTATGGAGAAGCTGCTGACTCTTCTCTTGGTCATTCTAAGCCTTTTATGCAAAGTTTCTCTCTGGAGTGAGGGTATTCACTTACACTGAAATACAATTGCTGTAAGAACTGCATAAACAATTTCTATCACACCAGTTATTTCCACAAAACTTGTGCACATTATTGCAACATGGATAGGACAGCATCTTGTATGGGATTTGGATACAAGACTTATTTTTTACCCTTTTAGGAGCACTGTTTTACACTCTTCAGGAGAAAAATATTTTGGTTTTCACAAACCTGATGGGAAGTGATAGAAATACTTTAAAAACTATAACATTTAATCTCATTAGCTCAAAGCTCTGAAGATGTATGGAATCTGTTTTAAACATGTCAAAATATGATTTGACCACAATTTTTGCTGGAAATGCCTACACAGCTGCAGACTTCTGTGCTCTGTTGGAATTAATGGGATTCTAATGCAACTAAACAGTATTAGAGGAGAATATTTGTGAGAAAAAAAATAGTCTCATATACATGATTTTTTTTCTTGTTTTTCCAAGCAAAATGAGGATTGCGGATACTCAGTAAATTAATTCTCTTTATATTAGGGTTTAATTAATCCAGAATGACAGTTGAATCTGCTTTCCTAATGTTCCATTGTAAATCATCTGCAAAGCTTCAGTTAACTTGAATTCAAATGCGTTTATGCACTGCAAAAATGAAAACATTAATCCAGAATTATCAGTATGGAATAAATGTAATTCCATTACATTTCATGCCAAAAGCTTCTATGCACAAGCCTTTAAAAATTGAAGGGTAATTTTTAAATCAATCCTTCTAAGTGTGAAATAATGCCATATTTTAACTTCACAGAAAGAAAAGATACTATAAATTATGTAGAATTTTATTAATGATTAATATCCTGATTTTGGTTACTTCTGCAGTGTATTCATCTTGTAGGCTCTGTCTATTTTTTACATGCTTAATTATCCAAAAGAACAATAATAATTGCCATCATGGTTATGTTTTCAGTCAGCTGATGAGCTGCAACTGATCCTGATTCCCTTTGAATTTTTTTGAAATTCAACAGCTGAATTGTTTAGAAGAAAAGTTTTCTGAATGTGGATTATTTACATATTTCTCAGAATGTATTACTCATGTTGTTCAGTTCACAAACGGAATTATATCATACTGTTTGTATACATTGAGCATATGACCCATTTCAGAGTAGAGAAAAATGAAGAGTAAAAGGGGATGCATTTTGTCAGGCAATATTCAAACAAATATTTCTACTAATTTTTATGAAGTTTGAGAACTTCTGACCCTATGCACAAATTCTCCATTCCATCATAGTTCTCTCAATCCCTGTGATTCAGGATTATAGAATCATAGAATCACTATGATTGGAAAGGACCTCTAGGATCATCAAGTCCAACCTTTATCCCAACATCTCCTTAACCACTAGACTGTAGCCTCAAGTGCTACATCTACTTATTTTTTAGACAGTATTATAGTCAAATCAAATGTTCCTTTATTTAAGAAGTAATTCTATTATTTACTGATTTCTACTACCCAGTAATAAAGGCCTGACATTTTAAACACTCCCTACCAACCTTGAGTACTTCTTCTGCTCTTTGTACTTCAGTGGGAAGGGTTTTCTTGTGCTATTTTGCTCTTGTTTTTCTTTAAATACTATATATTTCTAACACAAGACCATCCAATATATGACACCAGCTGCTGTTTTCACCTCACTGTTCCACCCCTTGGCTCAAACTCTCTTTCAATATAAGTCATCCACTGTCTTCAAGGCTAACTCCTTACAGAACAAGAGGTCTGTGAACAGTTATTATACACTAATCATTATACAATTATAAACATAAATAACCACCATATTTGGCAAAAAGTTTTTGCAAAATTCTGGTTGGTAAAGACCTGTAGACAGTCTTTGGGGGTCCATGGCAAGGAGCAAATAAATATTTAGAAATAGGTGCTGAGCCTTGGCCTGGTGGAGCTGGACATAAGGAAGTAAATCCACCTTCCACTACAAAAATTTTCTGCAGACAACCAGCTTCAAAGAAGAAATGTGAGGTAATGAATTAAAGAGGATTTTCTTTATGCAAAATTACCTGCAGACCCAACTGGATGAAACACTGAATTCAGGCCAGAATTCCATTTTTATTTAAAAAAAAAAGAAGACTTTTATTTAACCATTGTTCAAGGTAATAAGACATTATTTTGATTTATTTGTAGATAAAGGAAAAGACCACTTCATAGGCCCAGAGTATGCACAAAATGTTTTTGTCTAACCACTGAATATCAAAGCAGATCCATAATTCCAAATATTATTGTTACTGGGGACTGTAATATTACTGTGATGGGAAAGAATGAAAAGCAATCCAGAGCAGCAGTCTTGGGGTACTCTGTCTCTATCAAAGTGAATATGGAACAGAGTTAATAAACCAAGGAGTTTCATGCATATACTGCATAAATAAATATTCTGTCCTTTACTGATAGAGATAAATATAAAAAAGTAGCCAACAAAGAATGAAGAGTCAAGTATGAACTTCGAGCAGACTGTTTCCTTCTTGAATATTTTTCTGCAGGAAAAATATTTCAGGGTTTTGTTTGTGTGCAGGATGCATGACCTGCAGGGAGTGAAAGGGCAATTTTCTAGCAAAGATCTATTCTATGGAACCTAAAAAGTAATAGGAAACAGGCACCAGTTTGTATTAGAAAGGCAGAACAAAATTTCATTATAAAACAAACCACTCCAGTTGCTGGAGATTAATGGGGTGCTTTTCCCCTGGCTTGCTGTGTCTTGTACAATATATATCCCTGCATGCTTATTAAGGAGGGATGAGGGACTACATGCACACAGAGAGTGCATTGCATTGCTTAAACTTTCTCATCACTGCCTTGCTGAACAGAGTTATGATATTATAGTATGTTAGGAGCAAATCTTAAATCCATGCTCATTTAAGTCACTGTCAAGGTTTTAAAATGTGATTCAGCAAAAGCAGTTAAACAACTTGCCAAAAATGTAAGATAGAACATCCTGTACCACTTCTTTCCATGCTCAAGAGACTCCTGGAAAAGGAATCTGCTTTCCGTCGTGAAGCATAAAATAGACACCTTTAAGTGAGTGAAAAATAAGTAATTTTCAATATAATGGGCTCAAAATGATCCCGAGTGAGACAAGGTGTTATTTATCCTAATGAGATTTTGAGAGATATGATATTTCTCTTTTAAAACTGTGTTAAGATATTCTTTATCACCTGCATTCTTCATTTACTAGTTCTGCTGCCCCTATTTTTACCAGACTATTTTCTACAGATGGGAGGAATTAAGGTTATTTCCTTCTTATTAAACTTTCTCGATAAACTTATGCACAAGGTCAGATTACAAGGCAAGATGCTCATTTCTCTCTGTTTTATCCCTTTTCTTCAATGCAGATCCACACAACAGAGGTAAGAGCACATTGGTGAGAGGGCTTATGCTTGCCAGGTCCTATGATCTGTTTTTTTCCAGCCAGGCTGTTGTCTAATAGACAAGCCATAACTCAAGCTCAAAACATTGACAGTGAATTTAGGAATAGCAGAGCCAAGCTGGTAGGACGCAGAGCAGCAGCAGAGCATATTGGTGAACTAGTTTGCTCATTTTCAGCACTGCCTGTCTCCTGTTTGTCTAGATTGTATGAAAGTAGATTTGGATGTGTTTAAGGATTCTAAATATACTAGAGCTTTCTCATACAGGTTGTTTTACAATCAGTTAAATCATGTGACAGACTGTATTTGCAGGTAGCTGCTGTATAGTAAACACAGTGAAGTATAAGGAAGCCACTGAGAAAAAACAAAGACATGGCTTTTTAATTTTTGTCTTTAATAACTTTGCTGCTTTCATCTACATCACAAGCAGAAACCTGACATGTCACAAAAGATTTTCAAAGAAATTTAAAACAGTGTAAAAAGGTATTTGTAAGAGAATAGTAGTTGCTCAGAACTTAAAAAATAATTAATAAAATATACATTCAGCATTAAAAATGTATTTTCCAGGTTATCAAATATTATTAAATTGTCATTAAAATATTCTATGTTAAAAGCTTAATATCATACAATCATAATTTAATTGTATTGTGTTCTGTTATAGATGGAGGCCCATAAATACTTCTCAATATACCTCATGGGTAAAAACTGTTATGACAAGCATTCCATAAAAATAGCAATCTTAATTTGCTTTTATTAAACATTGTACACTAAGCTATTAGCATTTTACAGGTAGAACCTCCAAGCATGTATGAATACCAATTAATTTGCAAAAACCTCTTTAAGGGGGAAATAAAAATTGTTGCAATATTTTGTAAGTGACAGTATCAGACTAGGGAGAGGATAAGCAGCTAGACCAGTGTTACAGTGCACTGGAAGCAAGAACATGATGAGGGTACAGGACACAAAAGCCACAATATTCTCTGACCACATTCTTTTATTCCCTTCCATGAAGAATCTTTGCTGCTCTGAAATGCACAAACATCCTCTGCAGCTTCCAAAAATGCTTAGCAGCAGTCTAGTTACAATCAAAAGGTTTTCGTGTTAACATCCCTGTTCGCAATATCCCCCAGAAACAAAATCACAAATTTTGTCACAAATCAAATATTTATCATAGAGGTTTAAAGATAATACAAACCTCCTGCTATTCTTGACAGAACCAATCAGGTTCAATATGTGATCCTTTGACTCTCAAGACAAAAATGATTTGGGAGGAATAAGTGGATTTTCTGCAGAATCTTCAAGAAATTTGAAATAGTCAGTTCATTTTGTCTGTCTTGACCCTGTCTGAATGTGACAGTTCAGAAGGGTTGATGTCCCTCAGTGGACACTGAGATTTAAACTGCCTTTGTTTGCTGCATGAATACAACTATTCATGGTGAAATGACACCATTCTACTTGGCCTGGTTTCCAAACATGTCCCGGCAGCTTCAGCTTTCAGCTGTGTTTAGTAAGCAGTATTTTCACAGGGGCAAACAGAAGATAATGTCCAGGACAGAGTGCTCAAAAACTCAAGTCTCATGTATGTTTCCTTGTTGCAGCTCATATGAATCACAGAATAAAAAAAAAACCCAACAAAATAAAAGCTTTCCTTGCATAGCTTGGAAGTTACCATTTTTTTTGAGCGGAAATATCTAAGCTGAATCAGTGGTGCTGTATTAGTTTAAACAGGGTTACAGCTTTAGGATTGACAGCTGTTTGAAAATTCTCGTCTGAGAATCCTGCCATCAGCAAACACCCTAAATGTACATAGAGTACTGGCTTTTGGCTACTTACACGTCTGTCCATCTGTTAAGTTCACGCTGTGCCAAGTCATAAGTGAAGATGTCTCCCTTGGGCATAGGAGTTAGGCTCTGATTGGGATAGACAAGCAATAAACATAGCATTGAAAATTACATCTCTTTTGAAAGATTTTCCTTTGTGCTAGGGCTTAGTATACATACATTTATTAAATTGATTACATAATGATTGTACTATACCTACTGACAAATCAACACTCACTTTTCAAGTGTAAATACTGAGATTGTGTTACTAAAGGTCCAGCTAATTGTGAGAACTCAAACAACAGCTGGCTACTTATGAAAATTTTTATGAATCCTAATAAAAATCATAATTTAAGCATATGTTATTATTTATGCAAGAATTTTGGTCTTTGTATGTCTCCTGGCATTCATTTTTCACAATAGGTAGATATTAAAAATTTACATCACCTGGTAAGCAACTAGAAAAAATGTGACCCAAGTTAAACTGACTGAACACCATGAATAATTGCATGTTAAAAGGAGAAAACAATAGAAACATTTTTCTTCTTTAATTGCTTTAATAAAAATATTTTAGTAAATACTTGCAAATTATGAAACTAGTTAATACAAAAATGGTAAAATATATGGTAAATTTCATGGCAAATTCTATAATCAAAGAACAGGTAATAAATTTGTAAAAAATATTGACTATGTTGGATGGTGCTGAATGCATGAATAAAATAAGCATCTTTAAATATATAAAGTTGTATGTACAGAATTCCTTCTATAAAAAGATGACAAATTGTGTCATATTTTTATAAAAGAACTTGCGAGTAGTGCCATGGTTTCTGATTGGCATGTCATAATTTTTTGTGAAATTCTAGTCAATAAATATGTAATAAAGGAGGAAACAACTCCAAATAGCACGGAAAGTTAGAGGATAATTTCACAGACAAAAAAGCACTGTCCTTAAGCAAGGAGCTGAAATTCCTAAAGCCATTACTTGAATACTACAGACAAATGACATAGAAAATCAGGGGTTACTTTACAAGGATTATTTTAGAGTTGCAATGTAGAAAAGCTTTAAGGGGTCATTCTTTGTTTCAATATCACTCCTGATCACAGATGCCACTAGGTTGCTCGTCACCATCCTGGTTGTATATAGCCTCAACAGTCCAATTCAATGTTTGCAGCTCCATATTTTTCATCATATTCTTGTTTGGTTGCAAGGTTTTTGTACCAAGAAGTGAAGCATTTACAGTTCTTTAAATCTTCATCCATATTTTGAATAAAAATTAACCCACATTTTAATGGAGCACCTTCTTCTCGCAGATTTTCATTTTTCTGCCTTTTGGATTGCAGTATCTCTCAGAAACACAAAAATAAATTGAGAACAATAAGATGTGCTTTTATACCTTTTACCTGAAATAGTGAAGATGCACCAAAGCTGTGCTTATTCCAGGGATAAAAAACCAGCGTTCTGGAGATGCTTTTAAAAACATTGATTATCTCTTCACTGTTAAATTTAAAACAGATCTGTCAGTAATTCAGGAGAAATTTTAAAAAAAATTTTCTTTCAAAAGTGTGTAACAGATTTTTTTTCCTGAGGCCTAGAGGGGACTCTGCCAAACTATTGCAATGTAGAAAGTGATGGAAAGATTGCTGGAGTGGGGCTGAACCTGAAAAAAAGCCGTTTGTCCAAGGAAACATCAGACAAACGAGATATTTGCAACATGCCAAAACTGCTCTATTGTATAATATTTTTTAACTCTTTATTTTTTACTGTAAATTGAGCTCTACATTCCAAGTCTTTTTACTGTTATTGGTTGCTGGTGGATCTACTTCAAGACTGGCTTTCCTTCTCTTTCCCAAAAACAAAGTCTAGCTTACACAGTGCATTAATGCTTCCCAGAATCTTTTGCAGTGGGATGTGTTTCATCTAGCTTTAGCCATCTATAAAGTAGCTTCCTGTTGAAAACTTGTTTGCACACTTTGTGGCCAGTTGCAAGAAGTAAGAATCTCTACAGGGAAATTAATCTGAAGAAAAAAGGGGTGACAAAGCCTCTTTACTGGGGCTTATTTGTCTCACTTGACTGTGAAAGAGACTGAGAGGCCCCTTGTACACTGCACCTACATTTCAGATGCACGAACTCAGGGAAATGAATTCTGTTGTAAGTCACTTGCGGAGTTAGTTTCCCCTGAAAGCCAGTGGAATATCAGCACATAAGTCATCCAGGAGCCATTGAAAATTGTTCTCTTCACTGCTGAATCCTGATTATTGTCAGCTGCAATACCACGTATGTCCAAAAATAATATTCTCCTCCACCGAGGTGTTTCAAACTCTTGCATAGCTTTCATAAGAAGAAAATAAGATATTCAGTAATGCTCTCTAGATGATATCTTTACCCTTTATTTTCCTAATCATTCTAACACAGCCTGCTGTTCAGGCTTGTTCATTAGTGTTGATCAATGAACAATATCACATTTAGGGGAAAAAAAACCCACAAAAAAAAATCAAACATTTATGTCCTGAATTCTGCTCCATACATGAAGAGGCACTATTCTTTCAGCACCGGTCAAGTTTCAATTTGCCAAGTCTGTGACATTACCTGTTCTTTTTCCGATTTTCAGCAGGTTACTTTCAATTTTGCACCTCATGGGCACATTTAGTTGGCAACATAGAGCGAACATAAATATTTAATGGCAAATAAAATGTGGAGGATTTCAGGATCTTTTTACTCAATTTTCTGTCCTGGTGAATTCTGACAGCTTTAATTTGAGTAAAATGTGTTATTACGCTACCTGTTGCACTGGGAACTTTGAGTGTAACTGCTGGTTATATTTGCTGTCATTGTGTCAAGGACAGAAGCTAATGCTGTAAAGATTACTGCATGTTTATAAAAGGAAGTCAAAGTTGCCTCAGACTCTCTGTTCATAATCTGAAGTTTCATTTGAGTGCTCCCATTCTCGAGAACTGACTTCTGCTTCATGTAAGCTTTTTGATGCGGAATGAGTAGAAAGCAAGATCACCAGACCTGACATAACAACATAAATGGACCCGGAACCTTTTACAACTATTGCTGATTTGTTTTTATCATTTTTGAGAAGGGCTGCAATTGAACCATGCCGGAAAGAAGAAAAGGTCATTGACCTGCTTGGTGAATTACAGTGCCTTGTCACCAGAGATTTTATTTCCAGAATAATAAAATGAAAATAAAGCAAAACTCAACTGCTTATCTATGGATACAATGTACAATTCAGATATCATTCTTTTCATAGCCTTAGCTTTTAGCGTTGTGGCTCTCCAAATCCTTAGATCAGCTACTGAATGGATGCATTTATCAGCACATTCTCAATTCTTCAACGTGAAACAAAACTTACCGCAGAGAGAAACAGAGAGAAGTTTAACAATTCTTAATTCCTGAAAAGAAATGCCACCTATCAACTTTTCCAAACTTGCTTGTGCTTGCAAACTTTAAAAAAGAACTAGTTAAATCTATCACAAATTTTAAAAAAAGAAAAGAAAGGCAAATATCTCAAATGAATGCTACATAAAAAAAAAAAAAAAAAAATAAAAAAAAAAAAAAAAAAGTATGTGAGCCTTTTTTACCAAAATGGATCATGCATTCATGCATCAAATAATGTTATCTAGGTATCCATAAAATATGCATGATGAAAAGAGTGAAAATGTGATTACTGAAGGGAAAAGATTTTCGACAAAGAAGAAAGTTTGACTATAATAACTGATTATTTTAAGGAACTGAAATGTGAAGCATGTTCCATAAAAATGTTGATCAGTACCATGACTTTTTTGTAGTGGTTACCATATCAGTAGGATCAAGTCTGGACAGATTTACACAAAGTACTTTCTACAGAAAGAAGGAAAATATCGTCCAATAAGCAATAAAGTTAAACCCATGTAAGATATGCATACAGAAAAGAAAACCCTAACAAATCAGCTCAAACAGTTGATTCCACAACTGCTCAGGCAGTTAAGCAGTCGCTTGCTGCTCAAAATAAGCTTTTAAGGACCCGAAATGGAAACAAAATGGAAAAATACAGTAACACTAAAATTATTGCATGCAAATAGCCTTTCCTCCTGTCACCTATATCTCTTCTCTCTCATTCTCAGGAGCATTGGAGAATACATGAGAACTTCAGACACAATTTTTTTATTGTTACAAATTGGAAAAAGTCCAGTGTAGGGCAGCTTCACTAACTGCCGTGGAGTTTCAGCCATTTTTAAGAGCAGATAATTTGCTCCTTTACAAGAGAGTGTTTGGCTTAATGACCCTAGCCCTTGCCAGCTTCCTACAGTCTTGTTAAAAAGAACCCTCACTTCTACTAGCTTTGCGTGTGTCAGTTTTATTTTTTTAAATTCATTCCAGTATAGGAAACCTCCAATCAATTCAACAGTTTTCTGTATTTACTCCAGCCTTTCGCTGTAGTTACTCTAGCCAGTGATAGAATTAAGAATAGGCAAGAGGACAAAAAGTAATTAATTCCATGCTTCAATTTGATGATGAATGAATTTAGAAGCAAGAAGGCAAATTATTTTTCTACTGTAAAATTTTCTACCACTAAGTAAAGCTTTAGTAAAGACCAAAATAGCCTTTTAAAACATCCTTTAATAAAATAAGATAATAAATAATAGGTAAATAAATTAATAATAATTAAATTAATAAGAAAAGATATAGTAAATAATAAATTTGATATAAAATTTATTAAAATGAAATTCTGAACCTGGAGCAAGCAATTCATAAGTATCTAGAGAAAAAATTATTTAAGAAATTTGTTTCTCTTCCTGTAGTATTTTTTCTTTGTCATAATAAATTAATATTTCAAGGCCAATGAGAATGAAAACGTCTAGCTAGCTATTTGGGAGTCCACTGTAAAAACAATAGTCAATGAACACATTTCTCGATAAGGAGATTAAAATGCATTCTTTCACAGTAATTTCTTGTAATTTAAAATCAATTTATATCAGTTATTGTAAGCTGCTTCTAATAAATTAAAATGTGTCTGTCTTGCACTTCCTTTTTTGATAGTTTTATAAAACAGAACGTTGTATGTTTTTCATTTTAATCTTGTCAATTCTTGTGAAATACCCCTGATAACACCCTGTTTTGCATTTCAAATACTATATGCTCATTAAAATTCAAATCAAGGGTCCAATCAGAATATGATGGTAATCAAATTGCAATATTCAATGGAGAGGTTTCCAGGCTGACTTCATTAGTAAACATCATGAATTTCAGGTTTTTACCGGTCTTCTATTTGTTTGTACAACTGTAACGGCTCAATTATGAAGCCTTGAGACAGTCTAAAAATAACATGAGGCTAATTAAAACCTTCAAATAGATTTGTGTAAGCCTTTTTAAAAAAAAAAATAATCTTGCTTTTCTATTTAACTGTTACAAATGAGCTCTTTGAGTGAAGGTTAGAAAATGGGAAGTATGGTGTTATATGTCTTATTATGCATGCAGCTAGAAAGTATGTTCTAAAAGTTTCCAACCTAAAATAGTTCTGAAATATATTGTGGCTATAATGTGCATTGGTTTTATATATTCAATATTTTGTGTTATCTTTAATACTTTTACTCATTTAATTGTTATACTTTATCAGCTACGTCTTTCTTGTTTCATAAAACTTACACTATTAAGTATTTTTTTTATTCCAAATCAAAGAATAAAAATAATAATAACAAAAAAAATCCTGGAAATATATATATATTTTAAAAACTGTGTTCAGATAATTAAAATTTTAAAAATAGATTATTCTTGTAAATTAAAGAAAATTCTTAAACTAACCTTCAGCTTTTTATTTATTTTTTTTTTAAGTCATCATTCTCTATCAAAAAAAAAATATTACTCAGAAATTTCTAATATCTGCTTAGCCTGGAAGCAGGCTAACAGTAAATAACAAAGTTGATGTCAGGTATGTTTTCAAAGATTCTAAAGATAGATACCTGACTTTATTGTAGCCTTATCCACCAGAGTTTGCAGCTTCAATATGTGGGTGACTTAAAGAGAATCCAGATAAGGAACCAGTTATTTGAAGAACATCCTCCTGGTTGAAGACAAAAGTTAAGGTAACTTAAGAAAGCAAATCTTTTATTATGTTCTACATAAGGGTGACTGAAACATAATATGCTGTGGACTATATTTTTAAAAATTCATGTAGAAATTCATGGATAAGTGTCACCCCATTTTAGAATGGAGAGATAAGTGTAATGGAGCAGGATGAAGTAGTATAGTAAAAATAAATAATATTTTTAAGGTAAATTACTACATAGGGATTCCACTATTGTGATTTTTGCTGGGAAAGCCACGCAAACTTGTGACAGCAGCTTCCTCAGGTTGTCACCATAGAAAGATTACTCATTCCCTGCTTTACTTCTAGGAATTTCCATGATCCCAGTCCCAGAGGAACTTTACCTTGGGATTATTTTGGCTTTTGCAAGGCAGTGTGGGAGAATTGAAAACTCTTTGCACAGAATATGCTTTGAGGAAAATACATAACATATTAGCTCACTAATCTTAGACTTGAAATCTAAAAGCAGTAATCAAAAATAAACCAAGACTATCTTTGTAAGTAAAACTAGGAAAATTCCCCAGGTATCTATAACTCATAGGAGACTTTACATATCTGGACAGCATATGACACATTTACATTTTTCAATTTTTCAGTTTTTAGTGAAAATAAAAGTGGATTTTTTTCACACAGCAATATGATATTCTTATATAAACACTATCTCACTGAAAACTCTGATTTCTTCCAGATGAAGCAGGTATTTTGGATTAAGCAGAAATTTTAATTGGTGTGGTACAAACAGCATACTGCAATAGGTATGGTGTCTGAAGAGGAATAGCCACTTCAAAGTGAAAGGAACTAACCTTATTTCTCTACTTGGACTGTAGAGCCTAGAGTGACTAGCATAGACTTAGACAGCAAATATTCAGGTACATAGGTCTGTGCTGGTGGACATTATCTTTACAATACGTAACTCTTCACTCTACAGCTTCATAAGAGGGCAAAAGTTCTACATTTGATGTCATGTAAATTCAGCCATGTTTTCTAGCAGAATAAAACAATACACCATTTTACCCCTTTGCAGCTGGAAAAGGACCTCTCGTAAAGTTAACTATTCCAATGATACTGCACTGAAAACTGTCAGGTCTCTCCAATTCAGTAGTTCAGTCTGTTGCAGGAGTACAGGCAAACCTGACGTAAGGCAAGGGCAGACTGGAAGTGTGAGTCTAAAGAGTCCATGTGTATGTCACCCTCACTTTCTCCTGGTGTCTTAAAAAGACACTGGGTGTCCCACTTTCCCAGGAACAGACCCATGGGCCAGCCATGGCAGCAGGCCATGAGTAGCCCTGAGTCAGCTGGGAGTTTCAGTCAGGGCAGCTGCCCCAAGCTGACTCACAGGTGTGTCCCATAGCACTGATATCAAGCTCATTATAAAAGGAGGGAGTTCTCTTGGGGCTCTTATCTTTTGGCTTTCTGCTCATGCTGACCCTGAAGACCAGGCTGAGTATAACCTTGCATACTTTATGTTGGTGATTGTGTTAGTTTTGTTGTTTTATTTCTACTCCAACCCATGGGGTTTCTCCCTTTTTCCCCAATCCTCCTCAGCTGAGGAGGAGTCATCGTGTGGTGCAACAACGGCTACAATTTAGCCACAGGTACAGGCTAAACAGACACTGGGTAAATTAGATTATAATCTGTAAATTGTGATTATCATTCCTATTAATTTAACAATATCCCTTCTTATTACTCTATCCTCTGTAGATGAGGATCATGATTTAACTTCATCTCTTTAGAAGATCTTCCTACATTTCTTTCTAACAAACTGATATTGATTACTCTGTCCTTCTGTGAGTCCCTCAGGTGCAACACAGACTGCTCTTGCAGTATATGTTGTCCCTTGTAAGCTGTGTTTTATGCTAATATCTTATTCAGAGGAAAAATATTATTTTGGATAGAGACTTCTTGTAAACATAAAGCAGTTTTTCAGTAGTTGTCCCTAATAGTATTAGTAACATAATAGTAACATCTGTTGAAATGAATACTGGGGCACAAAATGTTGGAGGAATCCTGTCATGAGTTAAGATATAACAGAATATACTATGTATATGATGTGTAATCTATGACACCATTCACTGAAATAATACATTATTCATGGTGTCAATAAGTACACTCTAAAATAAATAAATGTTGAGTCCTTTTTTACTCTTTTTTTTTTTAATTAAGCCTATAATCTACATGTTTCTCAGTTTTAAGTAGTTTCATTCTTTTATCTAAAGATTATTGCAGCAAACCACTAAATTTTAATCACACAAAGGCTTCTCTTATGGGATTTAAAATAATATTCTTTGTCTTTTTAATTCTACATATTTTATGAAGTATGGGGATGCCTATTTAATGGCCTTATCAAAGTTTTTATTATTCTTCATATTGATGTTTGGGTTTTGTGTTTCTGTTGCTCATCATTCATTAATGATACAAACAGGCTTGCCTTTGGACTGTAAATTCCTTTTTTATAGTTTATAATTTATGATGAACATGGCCTTTTGTGATAAAGACCCATCAAAGTCATCACTATTCTAAGTTTATCTTCACTGAACTGTTTCATCTGTTAAAATGTTTAAATTCTTTCTGACTATAGTCTTATTATACATCATCTCTTCTGGCAGACTTACTCTTTACCTTAGTCTTTTTGGAACCTTCCCAAAAGAATAAAAAACAGCTGTTCCAATACTCTCAGAAGCTTTAAATCAAAAGTCCTACTATCTGTTCTTTCCTTTTGCAAGAGCGTTTAAATGAATGTTATTTAGCACATAATAAATTCATCTTTAAACTCCGTTCTCCTTCTGCATTTCTAAACTATGCCAGCTCTCTTTCCAATGGTTGATGGTACTACCTCATCATACAGAATGTTCAGAAGCAAACTACTGTGTCCTTCCTTTTATTTCTGCATTCATCATCCATTATACAATGTTCCACACAATTAACTTTTTGACTCTCTTTAACTCATTGGGTTGAAAGATAAACAATTTTTTTTCTAAAGACTCATTATCATTTATCTGCTTTGATTGAACTCTCATTCTCATCTACTTATTATGGAGGGATGAGAGTACATTCACTCAGGGGGAAAAAAAAAAAAAGAACAACCAAAATGAAAAACAGACATAAACATCTCATTAGGTTCATGAAGGTCAAGGTAAGTAATGTTTCCTCTTTATCCACATCATCCTACACAAGCAACTTTCGCAAAATCCCTCATGATGTTTCAACATTTCTGGTAAAATTTGGTAAAATCATGATTTTGGGGATTTCCTTAAATACGAAGCAAGGGTTTTAAGTACTAAATCACTGTGATGTGCCAAAAGGAAAGTTAATGAAATAATTTGCCTTATTTCTATTCCAAGTAATCTGACTTTCTTTTTTTCCCTTTTATTTTATGTAAATTGCCTAGAAGAGTAATACAGCCTGCTTATTTCTTATATACCTTTTTCCTAAAATATATTTCTTAAAAAAAAAAAAAAAAAAAAGGAAGAAGACAGTAAGGTTGAAAAAGCAGAGATTATTTTTTTTTTAGGGGTGATGTGTTGACCTTGACTGACAGTCAGACACTGACCCAGCCACTCACCACTCCGGTCTCCTGTGAGGTGGGGAGAAAACGGGGAAAGTGAAGACCTGTGGATAGAGATAATGACAGTTGAACAGGGAAAGCAAGAGCTGTGCATACTAAGTGGTATATTCAGTGCGTCCAATAGAAAAAAAAAAAATACAAGGTGGAAGAAAATTATGTACATTTCTTGTTCTAGAACTGCATGAGCAACTGAAACTCGTCATTATGACTAGTTCTGTGAAGGTATTTGTTCATCATATTACAACCATATTACAAAATATAGTTGTATATATGTTTTTACAGATATATGTCTTTGGATACCAACATGTCCTCAATGGGCAGGCTCATGCTCAGACATTGGTATGATCAGGAATGTTCAGTCTTAATCGGCTGCATTCTGGTTTATAAAGTTTTACAGTAAAGTCATGACATTGAAATATTAAAAACAATTTTTATATGTGCTCTCATCTAAAAAGATCTCATGTTCCATGTAGTGATTGCCAGTTGGGTAGATAGGCAGCAAAACATGGATTTTCAACACTCTGCTCACTGAAGCCTCCCGCAACAGATTACACTTCAGCAAGTAGCCTACACAGACTTTGGAAATTATACAGCATTTGCAAACTGACATCAATACAGGTAGCATGTCCCTTCTGTCTTTTCATCAACAGACTTTGTAAACTTCATCAAATGTCAGTTATGAGCCAGCTGACATGCAAGTTCTAAGCATTCCTGGATTTTCTAGCAGATGTCCATGATGAGCAATTTCTCTAATGAAGTGTCACTTAGGGATTACTGGAAATACTTTCCTTAAACTGATGAGATTGAAATCTCTACATTTGTTATTGACTCTCTGCTCTTAAAAGCAGCAGTAATAGTTATATTCTGTATTTCTTTAAATGGTCAGTTCCTTTTTGAGTGCCTGTAAAATATGAACTAGAACACTAGGATGCAATTGGTTGTCTATCACAAATGTCCAACTTTAGTTTTCATTATCTGTGCTTCATATTCAAATTTCAACTTCCCATTTTCAAAGAGATATGAGAATGGTAATATTTTCAGCTACATTTTAATTCTTAGAAAGTTTTCAAAGTTTCATTTATAGGATTTGAAATGCCTTCTTTGCATATTCCTCTTGGTACCTGGGATTAATACTTAGAATACAAACCGCACCTCAGTTCCTTTGTCACCACAAGTTTGATTACAAGAAACTACAGCCTTGGGAGTTTTGCTTATTTCCTTTTAAAATTTTGAATCAGAAGGGACATATATAGTATATATATATATATATATGGAGATACTGAAACCTGTCCTTTAATCCTATAAATTGTTTTTAAAAATAATGAGATTAAATTATAAATATGTTGATAAGATTTAATTTTCATTCATGTCTAGTTGGTTTGGACTCTCAACTGGCATATGATCACTTACTGAAATGAGCCAGATCTTCAGGTGGTGCAGCTAGAAATGTCAGCTGAGAATTTGAGCCACCTCTCTTGTTTTTCAGTAGAAATGATTTCTAGTTACTTAATTATAAATTTAAAGAAAAATTTTGTAAGAAATCCAGATCCTCTAATACTGATGTCCAGAGGTGTTGAAATTTCACTATTCACCAAGTAAAGAATGACCCATCCCCAAAGAGCTATCTGTAGACTAGTTATTTTTAAAAATCCAGTCTGGTTTTAGTTAAGAGAGGTACCAAAAGAATAGATTATTTCTGCCAGTGAAAGAAAGTTATTTTAACCTTCACTGAGGAATCAAATGCATGTTGACTAATGCTGAAGGTACTGTAACGTTGAAGACTGAATGAAGATATCTCGCTGAACACAACTGTAATTTTTCTGGTGGAAAAAGCATTTTCAGAACATATTTATAACAGAGTTTTATAATGCAAGTCTGTTGTAATACCTGAAGTCCAGAAACTGAAACTGTTTTGCTGTGAAAACTATAGAGAAAGAGTAAGAAAACATAACATAGTATGAGACTTTGAAATGGATGGAATGTAAGTGAATGTGAGTAGGAGAGAAAGCACTGTGATGACAGCATATGCACCGAGTTTGGAAGGGAGTTCATGTTAATATCATTATTGAGCAGGTAAAGGAGATCCAACAAGTTGCTCAAACATTAGCAGGTACTTTTCTTCACTGCTTCTGCTGCCTACTACCCTTTGGGTATCTCCTAAATAAAAGGAAATTTAGTGAAAGTATGAAAGACATTTTGTGGAAACTGATATAAAATACAATTTTAGTAGCACTTCTGTCTTCAGTGGATGAGTGTAAAAGTACTTCTTGGTCTCTTTAACTAATTTGTGTCTTCCAACAGTGTCAATTCTGTACTCTGGATGGAAGGTATGGCCAATTTTCCTGATCCCCCAGACTCTGTGTTGAAGCCTTCCTATGGCTGAAGTCTACCAGAGCTGAGAGCAGAGGGAACCCTAAAAGTTCAAAAATCACACTGTGATCTTTCTTTTTTGTAATTCAATTTAATTTGCATAGTTATGTGCCTACACATGTTGGGCCCTTGATCAATTAGTATTTTGAAGTTTATCAGTAATTAATTCCTCCATGAAAGCAGGGAGGAGGAGTTAAATATTGCAGCTTTATTTTAAAAAGTACAAGATACTAGTTGGATGAACCATATTCAAATAAGAGCTCATTTCCAGGAGCCTGAGTAATAAATTATAGCAATTATAAATTTCTAATTTATGAGTATATATCTCATCTATCTAGTATTGCTAAAATCTGATTAGGTGATTTGGCTGATGTTCAAATCACTGATTATAATGTAGTTAGAAGAGATTTTGAGAGGGTGGAAAGTAAGTTTCTATGGCCAGTAGGCCTAAGGAGATACACTAGTTGAGGTATTTCCCATGGCTGTCCACGTTAGGCAACCTTAATTAATCTTTTCCAAGTTACTGACTTTGTGTCTCTGGCATCAGATTCAAGACAATCTAAGACCTTCAGTAGAAGCAAGTATAAAATGAAGTAGTAATGTCTTCTTATGACCATGTTTACCAGAAGATAAGATACACAAGGCATTTCAAAGATTTTAAAGGTTATGGACATTAGAAAAATAGAAATAGAGCTGTACCACTCTGAGTTGGCACAGCTAGGGGATGCTAAACCATAAAACCGCTAGCAGAGTTCATCTAATGATATATGAGAGTAGAAAGGAGAAACAGTTGAAAAAACAAGTATCATGTAAAATTGTAAGTTAAAATGTTTACCAGAGAAAAGTAATATTTTTTGCATACTTTTAAGAGGAAAATTCTGTTCAAGAAATTTACTAGAGAGATATAAATGCTAAGGGAATTGGTTTAAGTTTTCATCATACAACAAGAGTAAAAAAAGTACAATGCATTTTTCTTTAGCAAGCTATTATTTATATGTACCATTTATTCTTGAGAAATATGACCAAAAGAAAACCACTTCGAAAAGAATATCCATGCACTGGGAATCTTAACTGCACAATAAGAAAACATGTGCATGAAGGCAAGTAATTCACCATAGTAGCCAATAGTTGTTTTACTGATTCTACTCTTTTAACACAACCTGGTGCTAAAATACAGCCATGTTTTTCAACAGTCCTTTACATTTGCCGTATTTACCTATTCCACACCAAGCTAAATTATTCTGAACTTGGTTATGTAAGGTGAAATTGCTTAGGCTAAATGAAGAGTAGTTAACAGAATATGTAGCCCTTCACTAATGGTTCTGCTTACAATCTGTAATGGTCAGTTCAAGACCTCAGCCCTGTATCTGCATCTTTAGATAAAATGATACGTCTCCGACTATTAATCATGTCTGGAAATGGGACTCAGGGATCTAAGTCCCTGAGATACTGAAATATGTACCATGACTGAGAAATATAACAATCTATTGCTTTAGAATGAATCCACTCAGCCATTTGGAAAACTCTATTTTATAAACAAATACAGGTACCTTAATTTTTGTTCCGAGAGTCCCATAGAAAGGAGATTCAACTTCAAGAAAATTAGGCTTTTTTCGTTTAATTTTCCAAAATTGTAGTACATTTTATGGGAGAATCAGCACATCTTTGTGTGCTGAAGAAAGTTTCTGCTACTGAACATGCAGTTAGGATATAGTTAAACCAGTCCTTAATTCTCCTGGTTGTATAGACATGCTGTTTATTGGAGGTGCAGTCTATTTAATGAAGAAGCCAGAAGTTGAATTTGTCTTTCTAAAGAGCTATGAATAGGACAATAGAAATTGTATGTTCATTAAAAGTGATCTTCAATTAGTTAACTAACCAAAAACTGTGTAAAATCTGGACATGGATTTCATCAGTTATTTAGGTCAATCAGAGAAGAAGAGTAAAATCCCTGTAACTAGTAAATACCTATATTCAGACGTTTCTATTTATATTTTATCTGCAAGAGCTGAATAATTCATCAAAGTGACATAAGAATAATTCTATATATTAAATAATTTCAAGAAATATGGAATAAATTTCTAGACAACCTTTTATTTCTGAAAAAGTAAGAAGGAAGATTTATTGAATTATTACTATTATTCATTAATTTTTTTTGCCTAACTCTAATCGCTACACAAAGCAAAGTGCTTCAAAGTTCTCTATACTTTAAATACTGTATGATGTATTCAAATTTTCCCTTTACACTTAATCATGGAGAAAAATATTTCCTTCAAAAAACCTATAGGAGTCTTATAAACCACATATTTTACACTTCTTATGTGGGAAATCCAGAAATCACCAAGATGAATATATTTGAAAAAATTTACAAGATTTCCACTGGTACATAGACTTCCTTTACTTTCAGTCCTCCCTTAAAAGAATTTCTCGTAATGAAGAAATAGGCCATCATTTGCTGAAAAAGCCCTCTCCAGTATAGCATCATTGTCCTTATGAAATCTCTGAACCTCTATTGCCAGTCCCCTTGCTCTTTTGTATCACCCCAATGTTTTGAAATGCTTAAAAACTGGTAGGAGAGAAATTTGACACAATGTGAATACCCATGTGAAAGCTAATGTCTCCAAGCCAGCAGAGCTGCCACTGCTGGGTCATTGAGAGATGTAAGCATTCAGAATTTGAGTAAGACCAGGAGATCAAGATTTTCAGTGACACTTGTAGAAAACCTGACAGATGTGTTTTTCCTCTTGCAAAGAAAGAATTCATTTCAGTTGAAATTTCATACCTCTGAGAGGACATTGAAAGTGACCTTTATGGGAGGAAAGGGAAATGTAGGATGATTTGAACTATTAAAGTGAAGACTGACAAGTTGTGCACACTGCTGAATATAAAAATACTAAACCAAACCCAAAACTTTGCTTCTCTTTTACCTATGATAACAAATTGCTCTGCAAGAGTCTCATTGTTTGACTTGCTGTCACCAGTAATCATTAAATTCATCAGGTCTTTGTATTCATCTTTTAAAGTTTATTTTTATACATACTCAAGTGCACCTAGATTTTAGGGGGAAAGCAAACAAGTTTTGTTATAAGGAGATGTGGCTGCATAGTTTCCCATTATTATTTTGAAGAAGTTGTTTTTAATTTGACCATTGGCTTTTTTTTTTTTTTATAAACATTTTTGTGTATGCTTGAAAAACATTTCCTTGCTGCTTCACTTCAAAGTACCAGAAAACTTTCTGAATGGTGACCATTTTCATGCCTGCACCAACATTAATTGAAGCAAACCTCTCACCCTAGCCTAGAAAACACAGTTTCCATATTTGTGCATCTAAAAAAGGAAAAGTTCACAAAGATTATAAAAATGGGAGATATTACAAAACAAAGGGATTTCAGATCCCTTCAGCAGTACTGACATCACACAGGAACCCTGGGGTAGTCACTTCATTAATAAAGTTGAAAATTCCCAGCAGCGTATTTAGAATAATTATTTAGAATTACATTTTGCTCACCCATATTTGTCTCTCTAACAAGAACTATTCTACTTGACTTGTGCCTTCCCAGAGATATAATGTTATACACAGAGATCTTTCCAGTTGTTACCTCTGTGTAATATCTGAAAAATTAGACCCAGGCAAATGAAAGAAGCAAAGTCTGTGAGGGAGTTTGATGAGAACAGGATAAAAAAAGAGCTTTGGGATTTTAAACCCATTGAAAACCTGAAAAGTTAGAACACCATGAAATCTGGAAATGAATTGGCAATAAAGCATCCACAGCACTTCAGACAATCTGACTGTCAGAGCCTGACATTATCTGTAAGGAGGAATCAGGATGGACAGCCTAGGAAATAGGTACTTAGATTTATTTTGGACAGACATGATCATGGAAGCTATTCATCACTATTTGGTTATAAGCATAGTGACTTACATTGAGAGCATTTTACAATAAATACTGAAAGTATGTTGATATGTGGATTTGAAAACAGTGGAGACACTTTCTGCATTCTGTTTGTGTGTTTACTTACTGGAATGATCGGCAGACTGCCCATCTGAATTGCTTTTTGGCTCAGTAATTTAGGAAAAAGTTTCCTAAGAGTTGAAGAGTAGAGAATTCCATTGATCATTGTCTGATATTCTGAGGTGAGCGAGTCAGAACACCATAGTACCCACCCTTTTTTTGTGTACATCTTTCCTGATACAGTTCTCATTCAGTATATTGTATATTTTTGCAGCTGGAAACAATAGATTTATAAAGGTTAATGTACTTTTATCTGGCACTGTTATACATAGAATCCGTGTATCTCTGCATTGGGTACTCTCACAAAAATTTGCAGTGCGTAATATACTAAACAGTGCAAGTTTGAAAGCTAAAATTTTAAAAGCTAAAATTTTAGGAGTAGACTGGTTCTCATTTTAACCAGCAGGAGGATCACTTGTGCCATGTATTCATTTGTTTATGTTTTCAAAATATACTGCTCTCTATACTAATGACTTCTGAGTACATTCACAAAATAAATAAAACAGTAATTAATACAGGACAAACATTTATTTACTTAGTGACAAAATAGGATTTTCATAGTTATTAATTCCAAAATTGCTTATTTACCTTCACCAAGGAAAATGAAAAAAGAAGAAAAGATGCCCAGCAGCTTATTAAGGAGATTAACATGTTTCAGACATTACCATTTAAAAAATGAGGAATGCTGTAGAATTAACTCTGCATAACAATGTCCACTTGTTTAGGCCCCTAAGAGTAATCATTTGAATAGGCTGGTTGTAACTGCAATTCAATTTTGTCCAGTGAATTGGCTTTTCAGGGAACAGGCTGGAATAAAAGCAGCATCTGAAACAAGAAATTCATATACATTTATAATGAAAAAGCTGAAATGATTTAATAGGAGTAACCTGAGATAAATATTTTGGCATGTGTTTGCCTTATATTTTTCAGTGTGCTACAGTTGCCTTATTTTTCAAATTGGAAAACAGATTTTAACTAAAAAGGAGGGCTTGGATTTTAAAATGCCAAAACAAGATTTTCCAATAACTTCAGAATTATTTCCAACATGCTTTCACTATTTGGAATAACTCCAAATTCATATTTCCAAAGTTTCCTTTCCCTCTAACCAGTACCAGCAAAAATTGTCAAAAATCCATAACCTGTTTTCTCACGATTCAGGTACACCATGGATCTATGTCCTTCCAAAAACCCACTGACGTGATCTCTGATTTAAACTGTAGAGATTTCCATAAGAAACACTGTTCAGTCTATGCTTATGTCTTTTTCACAGAGTTCATTTTGCAGTGTCCTCTCCCTTTATGATAGAGGAGATGGATATAGCAACCAAGAAATATATTCTTTTGGCAAAGGAATTAAGACTGCTGAATTGGTGGCAGCAGCAGAATTCAGATCAGATATATGTTACAAACTGCTGTGTTTTATATTTTAAAGCCAAATGTAGATTTTGACAAGTTTGCTGCTCCAAATGTTCCACGCAAACTACTAGGAAAAATTGTGGGACCTACTCTAGGCACCGTATTTTCTGATGAATGGTGATCCAGCCTTCCTCATGTTCTTTATTATAGTCCTAGGGCTTGAGAAAAAAATTATCACACTAATTTCTCTGCTGATTTAATTCTATTCAGTGTTAGGTATGCATCTGTACCTTTATTTTACATCTAGATATTGAAGGAAGCTCTTGCTGTGAGATCAATGAGAAAAAAAACAAACCACCAGGTAGATTCTTCTTTGCTTGTTTTACAAGATGAAGAAGAGTTTTTTATATTAATTAATTTTTTAGTCCTTCCTAGTAACTATAGTTTTGAAGTAAAATATTTTAAAAAATGAAAAATAATACATACTAAGCCTTAACTTTTTTTTCCTCAAATACTACCTAATCTGACAGGATCTTTCAATCTCATATAATAAGCAATGAAAGTAACTGATATTTAAGTGATGGTTATTAAAAATATCTCTGAATCCTAAGATTACAATATCCTACTTCTTTTGTTGTGACAATATAGCTGGAGTAAGTGAAAAAGTGTTTTTTGACAAGAGCAGATATTCCTGCAAATGTGCTGCAAGTCCATTATTCTTGATTTCGTCTTGAATTTTAGGTCATGGGTGCATCTTTAAATTTATTTATATTTTATACTATTTGTCAGTGTTGTGAACCATGAAATACATGAGAATCAGCCTTTCTAACATAAATCTACTATTGTACAGTGAAAGCAGACACTAAGAAAGTAGAAGAGAAGTGAGCAAAATCAGGATGGAGGCCAAATAAAAGAAAAGTACAGGCAGATGCTCAAAGGTATAGAAAAGGTAACAGCAAGGCCAGCTTCAGTGTTTGCTCCCCACCATTGATTATCATACCCATGAGATTTTTTTAAAGTTGACACATAAATGTTTAAACACTTTTTTTAAAAAAAAAAAAAAACAAAAAAAGCACTGTGGATAATCTCTGTTTTTCTCTGCAGTCTCTGAACACAATGGCAATCAGACTGAAGTTGTCTAGACTGTTGCTGTGGTTTTATTTATTTGCTAATCACTATTTTTTTGAGAACAAACATAGTTTTCTGGACTCAGATTCTAACTCAGGTCCTAGCAGGTAATATTCTCTTTAAAGTATCCTACATATATGTTGAAATACATTTTCATCTGTTTGCACACTTTCACAAGGTGCCTACTGCCACCTGCAAGAATTACTTAGGAACATGTTCCTAACATAATAGGCAGGGCAGATCGGTGTGGAAATTACATGCAGTCATTATTGCATTATCTTTCCATGGAAAAAAAAAAAAAAAAAAAATGGTGAAAGGACACTAAAGTCTGGAAGGAAAAAAAAATCTTACTAAATGTCCATCTTGAAATCCTAACATGATTCCTGCGAATCACAAACTGTTCATACCTTATTCCTGTTTTTTTTACACCATGGGGGATTCCCCATAAATGTAAGTGGTGATGAAGAGGGATTACAATAAATCAGGGGAAATGGATACATGGAGCACTTTGCAAAGTTAAAAGGATTGTATGGGTTGTAAATTAAATGTTTATTAGCACTGCTAGCTGCCAAGATTCTGTATAACTTACTTACCTGAATTGTAGTTACATAAACTGGCTGCAGTAAGTCTCAAGGACTTTCTGAAAAATTCAAGGTTATATGAACTAACCTGCAGAATAACTGCTTGTCTGGAGTTGATAACAGACACTAACAGAGCAAAAATGACAGTTTGATTCAGAGACAAATACAAGTCAGTCTTGAATGCCTGGCTTCCATTTTTCTGAGATGAGATAGCTGTCTTTAAAAAGCCTTAGTGGTGAACATCCTGTCAGTTTAAAAGGTCAGACATTGCAAGGTATCAGCAAAAATGATGCTCTACAGACCATTGGAAGAAAGAATGGTTTTATTATTCTCACTCATCTGTTATATATTTAGTCTGCTGACTGTCCTCAGCAATTAGGAAGCTTATGGGAAAGACTAAAAGATGTACTGAATGGGTGAACTGATTTCAGGTGTGATGCACCACATTAGAGATGAAGAGGGAGACATATTGAAAAGCATGGGGAGTGAGGTGAATAGTTTTGAGTGATGTGACCTTAAAAACATTATTACCTTTAGCAAATAAATACTATATATTTAAATATGGTTTTGCATCTAATATTTTATTGATGTTACTGCACTTATATGCAAATATGCAGCAAATTAATCTGCTTTTTCTGTTTCTGAAAAGTACACTTAAAAGCATGCACCATTCATGAAGAAATGGTATTAATCAAGGGCTGCCTTCCTAGCCATTATTTAAAAAAAATAATCTAGGTAAATATTAGATATTCTTTACTAGTGATCTTTGCTTCTACATATGTGATGGGTTGACTCCAGCTAGCAGCTGAGCATCCAGACAGTTGCTTGCTTACTCCTTGCATACCCACAGCAGGATGGGTAAGAGAAGAAGAAGAACGAGAGTAAGAAAACTCATGGGTTGAAATAAAGGTAGGGAAATCACTCTCTAGATACAGCCACATCCAAAACAGACATGACTTGAGGAATTTAGGTTAATTTATTGGGAATAAACAGTTACTGGTTCAAGTACTGGGAAACAAAGAAGATATACCTAGGGACAGACACCTCTCCTCCCTGCTTCCTGGGCTCAACTTTAGTCCAGTCACTGACTTGTTATTGCCACAGGTCACATTCAGTTCCTTCAGTGATGCAACAGCTGGTGCAGGTGGTCAGGGTCAGGTATAGAGCAGTTTCTCTCTTCCTTTCTTTACCTTCTTGCTCTTTTCTTGTGCTCCAGCATGTGTCCTTCACAGGTTGCAATGTAGTCAGAGGTGTGCTGCTTCTGGCATAGACTCATTCATGGGCTGCACTCCCTTTGGGAGTGTACCTCATCCTTGATGGAGCATCTCATACACCTATGACTTTGGTGTTCCCTCATTACTTTGCTCCATCCCTCTACTCCTTTGACCTTTCCTAAATGTTTTCACGAGCACCAGACACTTGGCTCTTGGGCTTAGCTTTGGTGTCCAGTGGGTCCACTCTGGAGCTGGCTGGAACCAGATGTGTCTGGCACATGGATCCCCTGACCTCCTCCTATAGAATGCATCCCTGCAGCTTCCCACTTCCTAAACCCTGCCATTTACACCCAGTACAATATATTAGAAGATGACATATATAGATAATTTTTTTCATTTCAGGTAAAAGTACAGTGTACTTCCATGCACAATGTTATACTTGCATGCTGGTTGACTACAAGAAAAAAAAACCATGAACTGCATACCTGAAAATTTAGTACAAAACCCAAATATTTTTATTTACTGCGTAAATTTCTATGTGATGATAAAGAATAGAGGTTTGTTTCTACAGCACTATGTTTTTGCTCCTTGAAGGTCAGTGCAAATTGAAGACTGTAGTATATAGCTATTTATCTGTAGCTTAGAGTAAAATCACTTCTGATCAAATGAGATTAAACAACTCCACAATATCAGTACAAGTTATCTAGTCAGTAGCCAGAGAACTGTTATAATAGTGCTAATAACTGAAATATGAAGAACATTTCTGGGGCTGTAACATTGTCATATGACACAAAGGTTCAGCTCTCTTTAAACAGCTTCTCTGTGTGCTAGTCTTCCATTATTAAAATGAGATGCTAATACTTGCTTTGACATCTGCATTGTGAAGATAAATACATGGTCATGACAGAAGCCGTGTAGCCATTCGAAGAAGCAGTTGTAAGTGCTAGCTGGGTGATTGCTGAAGGTTTGAAACTAATCTTTCAGCAAGACTGAAGTTAGACAATATATATATTGGGATCACAAACTTTTTTGTAAGCAATGAAAGAATACTAAATTTTGTGAAAGCTTTTGGGAGCACATAAGCAGCATAGTGGTTCTCTGATGCAAAACTAGAATAATTTATTTTCTAAGATATTTTACTCAAGATTTTTGGAAAAGCAGCTGGGTTTAGGGTGTTTTCAAAGGATGTAGCCATGTATCCATACTAAATTCTGGTTTCTCTGATGATTTAAAGCACCTAGATACTACCAGAAGTTGCTTTTGGTTTGGTTTTTTTTTTTTTTACTCTACTGGTAGGAGTATCACTGGCATTCAGACTGCCAGGGTATCTTTCCTTTGAAAAAATCAGTGGGCCAGTAACTGTAGTTTATGTTCTTAACTCCTTCCCATTAAAAAAAAGGATCTTCAGCTATCAAACCCCCGATAATCATTCAATCCCTTTATGTGTATGAGGAATGTTGTCTCACATTTAGTAAGAAACAGCTACTTCAAAGTAGTAGTATATATGGAGTTCATTACGGTGAAGAGATCTAGAAGATGATAGGACTAGAGGATTTGGAAACAATTCTTCTGTGTTTTTCTTTTTCTTTCATCTTTAGTGATTGATGAGAGGCATGGAAAGCTTATTGAGACAGCTGAAGTTCTTAACACTCACAGGAGAAATAACATAAATCATAGAAACATATATTTAACTATTAAAAAAATAAAAAAAAAAAGAACCTTCAAGCAGTCCCATAATATTGACGAAGGGAGGGAGCTTAGTAGGAAATGTTCATGTTAACATTGACGCTAGCTGTCAGGTTACTTGAAAACTGCGAGAAAGTTGAGCTGCCACCCAAGAGATGTACATTTAGGTTTAAAATGGAAATTTCCTCTTTTTTACTTCTCTGTTCCTGAGCAGTAAGATTTTTCTGGAGAGGTGATTTTTCTCTGTTTAGAAGGTGATATTCAAGCTACTCCTTTCCTATCTTTTCTCATTTGTAATGCAGAATTTATAGCAGCCCTGAAGGTAGCTGAAAATCTACCATCTTAATCAGAAAAAAGGCACAGTAAAGTATATTTTATCTTTTAGGAGGTGAACACTGCGTGGTTTATAAAGAGTTGGTGTTAGAGAGGAGGTGATTATAGTTAGGTCTGATGTGATTGTTAGCAGAGAGCAATTTTATTAGATGTGAGTGTAGCAACTAGGTGACTGTTATATCTTTGAACCTTTATATTATTGATGGCTCTGAACTCAGTAGAGGCAGCCATTTTATGTGCAGTTTATTTGTATGTACTGAGGGCATTTTGTGTGCAACTTATTCATTGCACTGACTACCTTTTTCATGTTTCCCCACAGACCACTTCTTTATTAATGAAAATTATAATTGCACAAATGCCTAAATCATCAAAGAAACAAACCGTGCCGTGAAAGTAATTGGGTTTTCAGATGCTATAGTGATGGGCATAATCTGAGAATAAAATGGAGAAGACACAGAACTGTATTAACCATATTTGAAGTAATATCATTTATAAATTATCGTGTCTTTTTATATGAAATAAAATATTTTCACAGCTTTGCAATCTCTCAGCATTTTTAAGGTGCCTATTCAGTTGGACAGGAGAGTTTCTGGGTATAGACCTGGTATGTTTTCTAACTTCAATTGTCATGGGGTTTTATGCTTTAAGGTGTCTCAAGTACATTGAAATCTGGCTTATATCTGCTACAGTTTTATGTCAAGTGTGGTCCAAGCTATAGGAGTATCCCTGTCAATACAACTGTAAATTTAGCTTTTGTAAGTTCTCAGCATATATCCAGCTTCCCCTTTTAGTTAAAAGCTACAAACATGTCTGAAATGCCAAATGGCTTTAAGAAAATTCTGTATTCCTTAGCTGTAGCTGCATTTTTCTGTCTTCATGTGTAGCACATGAGCTGATTCTAGAAAACAGGATGAAGTGAAACCATATAGACTAGCACCATGTTATACATAGAGTACCTGAAAATGTGCCATGGTAATTTTGAAAGTGGTGTCCTCTATTCTATTATGTTGTTATTGATGCATTTTTCTGTAGTGCACTATTTTTTTGCTGAACATCACAAGATCAAATGTATACAGCAATTTTGTTTATTTTATCAGTTGTGCTAAGCACATATTCAAAGACAATATGATAATATCCTCAAAAAAGAAGGCTGAGGCTTTGGATAAAACTTATTACAGTTGCTATACAGAATCACAGAATGTTAGGGATTGGAAGGGACCTCAAAAGATCATCTAGTCCAATACCCCTGCCAGAGCAGGAACACCTAGATCAGGTCACACAGGAACATGTCCAGGTGGGCTTCGAATGTCTCCAGAGAAGGAGACTCCACAACCTCTCTGGGCAGCCTGTGCCAGTGCTCTGTCACCCTCACTGTGAAGAAGTTTTTCCTCACATTTATGTGGAACCTCCTGTGTTCCAGCTTGCACCCATTGCCCCTTGTCCTATCATTGGATGTCACTGAGAAGAGCCTGGCTCCATCCTCATGACACTCACCCTTTACATATTTATAAACATTAATGAGGTCACCCCTCAGTCTCCTCTTCTCCAAGCTAAAGAGACCCAGCTCCCTCAGCCTTTCCTCAGAAGGGAGATGTTCCACTCCCTTAATCATCTTTGTGGCTCTGTGCTGGACTCTATCAAGCAGTTCCCTGTCCTTCTTGAACTGAGGGGCCCAGAACTGGACACAGTACTCCACATGAGGCCTCACCAGGGCAGAATAGAGGGGAAGGAGAACCTCTCTCAACCTACTAACCACACCATTTCTAATACACCCCATGATGCCATTGGCCTTCCTGGCCACAAGGGCACATTGCTGGCTCATGGTCATCCTGCTGTCCACCAGGACCCCCAGGTCCCTTTACCTTATTCTGCTCTCCAACAGGTCAGTCCCCAACTTATACTGGCACATGGGGTTGTTCTTCCCCAGATGCATGACTCTACACTTGCCCATGTTATATTTCATTAAATTTCTCCCTGCCCAACTCTCCAGCCTGTCTAGGTCTCTCTGAATGGCAGCACAGCCTTCTGGTGTGTCAGCCACTCCTCCCAGTTTTGTGTCATCAGCAAACTTGCTGACAGAGCACTCTATTCCCTCATCCAAATCATTGATGAATATATTGAATAGTACTGGTCCCAGTACCAACCCCTGAGGGACTCCACTAGATACAGGCCTCCCACTAGACCCTGTCCATTGACCACAACTCTGGCTTCTTTCCTTCAGCCAGTTCACAATCCACCTCACCATCTGATCATCCAGACCACACTTCCTCAGTTTAGCTGTGAGGAAAGACATACAGGGTGGTGACAAATTTTCTTTTCTGTTATGCTTTGTTTATATTCATGTTTCTTATGAAACAAACTTTTTTTTTCACAAGAAGAACCACATAATGTAATTCTTTTTCAGTAGATGTTACTGCAAGATGTCAGGAAGAAAAATGCAAGCCCTTGAACATATGACTCTTCTCAGCTGTGTCGTTAAGAATCACTGCAGTACTAACCTGCAGCTCATTTGGGCAGCTTCTAGATCAGTAAAGACATTTTTTTGTCACTTGCAAACTATAGAAGAATATTATGTCAGCTAAATTGTCAAGGAAATTTGTATTATTGCAGACTAAATATTTTAAGAGGAAATAGGTGTGCAAGCAAGCAAGAAGAAAATCTTCTTAGAAGAAACTTACTGCATGAAGAATGTTAAGCTTTATCGTACAAACTGTTTGATCAGTTTTAGACAGCAAGTACACTTCTGAGTTTTGTGTTTCATTTGATTGCAATAGTTAATGAACTATCTCAGTGTGAAGAGTCACCTTATCTGAATTATAAACAAAACATCCTGCTTACATAAGCTTGCTTCTTAATAAACAATGCCAAAACCTTTCTGCTACTACAAAATAAAAGAATATTTTGCTATGAGCTGAGTTTTCTTTTCCTATTTATGAATGCCTATGGACAATTTTCTTTAATTTTCCTTACTTAAATCTCCAAATTTTGTGATCTTATCAGTAGACTGTTATGTCAGTCTTGTCAGCTTTAAATTACATTACAGTCACTGCTACTGTAAAAATATTCTGATCCAAAAAATCCCTCAAATCTAAGCATTTGTATTGCTCATGGATTTTTTTTTCCTGTGTATCTTATATGAGCATTTGGTAGTTCTGCTCTCTTACTGAAATTCTCCTATGAAATTTACGTATATTTAGACTATTTGTTCATTACCTTGGCGAAGTCCTATGATGATATTTTATTGATCTAGTTAATTTATGCTACTTTCTTAATTTTAAGAAGTAGCTGAGAAAAAAAGTACACAACCCAAGCAAAACATAGATGAAGAGAAAGCACCCAACAGAAAATTCAAATTAGTAACACTGTTTAGAAATACAAATATATGCAAGTCATTTCTAGGATGAAAACACTGTCTTAACCAGCACAAAATGTTTCAGTGATCATGTGAAATACCCTAAGACCTACCCATGTGATGTGGAACACATAACATACAAAAAAGACAGGTCACTAAAAGCTAATGAGAACCTCAAATATCAGTAAATACTAGTTTTCGCTAAATTTTTAGATCATGGAAAATATTATTACCATATGAGACCCTGACACTAATCTCACTTAGGCCTGTATTGATTCACATTCATAAATTTCAGGGTCAGTGAGACAAAAGTTTAAGTATGTATGTTTTAAAAAAAAAATTGAAGAATAATATAATGTAAGGGTCACTCTGATGGTTTTCAGCCTTCACACTTTAGAGGATTTCCCAGAAAGTTTCTAAACACAGTATTTAGGATAATTAACTCTGTTCAGGAATATTCCAGGGAAGAATATATTACTTAAGAGCTCTTCGTTTGTCTCACGAGTCTTTGCAAAGACACAGCTTTCATCCTGAGTGTCAGCTATGCCAATTAAGAAAGACTTGTGAAGCAAAAAGAAAATTACACTGTAATATTAGGTTAAAACTGCTTCAACAAGTAATTCATATACTTCATTCAAACAACAGGATAAGATCTGTTCTTAATTTTTTAAGTTAAAAAAATTCACTTACAGTACAATTTAGGTAAATTATGGCTAATCGTCCACAGATATATTTGCATATAAGAAAAAAAAAAGCTTAGATTTTTAAAAGCACAGATAAGATTTAAACAATCGACACTGATATTTCCATTGTTTTTCATAAATAGAATGTCTAGCCATTTCATATTTCTTGAAATACACCCTTAGGTAATGTGAACTTAATGAAAGGAGAAAATTTGTGAGTTTGTGTTTGGTTGTGGGTTTGGGGTTTTTTTTCTGGAAATAGGAGCATGAAATTACCATGAAATTCAGACTAAGTCATGTAGGGAAAGATTGATTGATCTGTCCCAATATATCATAGAGCTGAGTAACATGATTATTCAGAAAACATTAATTTTGGAAATTTGTACTTGACTACCATACTGAATTCAGATTTTTTTTTTTTTTTTGGCTTTAAGTCAGAGAAGATTGCTTGTATTCAATTGAAAATAGCTATATTGCAAATTACTGAAGATTTTTTGAATTCTGATAGCCAAATCACACTTAATAGATTAATGTGTATTTTGCAACTTTGCTGGAATATCTAAATGCTCTTTTTTTTTTCAGGAAAAAAAAAAAAGAGTAAATAAACACACAGGAAGAAAGCTTGGCTGATTTCAGTACAAGCTTGTTAAAAGAACAGTCCCAGATAAAAACCTTTCAGCTTCAAATTAAACCAGCTTGCATAAATGGTGGATGAAAAACTGAACATGAGCCAGCAATGTGTGCTTGCAACCCAGAAAACCAACCATATCCTGGGCTGCATCAGAAGAAGCGTGGCCAGCAGGTTGAGGGAGGTGATTCTCCCCCTCTACTCCACTCTCATGAGTCCCCATCTGGAGTACTGTGTCCAGCTCTGGAGTCCTCAGCACAAGAAAGACAGGGACCTGTTGGAGCGAGTCCAGAGGAGGGCCACGAAGATGACAGTGGTATGAAAGACCTCTCCTAAATGGAAAGGATGAGAGAGTTGGGGTTGTTTAGCTTGTGTCAACTCCACCACCCAGCTTCACGTGATCTGCAAGCTGGCTAAGGTTGTGCTTGAGCCTACTGTGTCAAGACACTAAACAGTGCTGGTTCCAGTACGGATCCTGAGGGACTTCATTTGTCACTGATCTCCATCTGAACATTGAGCCACTGATTACTACCCTCTGGATACGACCATCCAATCAATTCTTCATCTACCATCAAATCCATATCTTGCTAATTTAGAGAAGGATGTTGTAGGGGATCATGTCAAAGGCCTGACAAAAGTAGAGATAGATGACATCCATAGTTCTTCCCTTGTCCACTAATGAAGTTACTCCATCATAGAAGGCCACTAGGTTGGTCAGTCAGGACTTGCTCCTGGTGAAGCCATACTGGCTGTGTCATATCACCTCCCTGTTGTCCATGTGCCTTAGCATAGCTTTAGGAGAATCTGTTTCATGATCTTCACAGGCACAGAGGTGAGGCTGACAGGCTGGTAGTTGCCAGAGTCCTCATTTCTACCCTTTTAAAATTTTTTTTACGATGTTTCCCTTTTACCAGTCACCAGGGACTTCGCCTGACTGCCATGACTTTTCAAACATAGAATCATAGTTTGGGTTGGAAGGGACCTTAAAGATCTAGCTCCAACACTCCTGCCATAGGCAGGGACACCATAGAGAGTAGCTTGGCAACTACATCAGCCAATTCCCTCATGATTCCAGGATGCATCTCATCAGGTCCCACAGAGTCTTCTAGTAAAGGAGTTAGAGTTTTAATAGAGAAAAATTTAGATGAAGAGCCCTAATCTTGACAATGTCTAATCTCATGCTGTCTTCAGAGCTTTCAAAGCTGTAACGTGTTAAGGGATATTTGCTGCTCTAAATAGTATGCTGAAGAACTTACAAACATTTTCTCCAACTCAATTTTTTCAGACGTACGTTAGGCTGGATAAAGCCCAGCAGTTCAATAGCCTCTAGGAGTTACTTGGCACAGTGTTTCATGTGTGCATTCACTCAAGAAGATATATATCATGAGGATGATTAATACATCATTTATAGTCCCAATGAAAGGTCAGTCTTAGATCATAGCAAATCCCTGTGCCAGCAGTAAAATGAATAACATTTACATTTTAAAAAGAAAATATTTTATAAACATGTAGAAATTTGACAGTAGCAGTACCCTGTTAAATAATTATTTTGCAATAAGGTTGATGTATTTTCCAGTATAGATTACGGGGGTGCAACAAAATTTTGAACAAAATTTAAAATTTTAAGAATTCTTCAGCCCTCTCTCCTTACAACTAAAGTGCCTTTATAAGAGCAAAGTTACTTTAGCAGAAAATATAAAGACACTTTGGTCCAGCAGCTGCTGGTTTTATACCAGTTTTTTGAGTTTAATTAAATTTTGTTATCCCCTAGGTATTCCATAAATATTACAATCTGATCTCTTATGTGAGGAATCATCTTCGTAATGATATACCTGGAGTAAAAATTCTATCTTTATTAATTATGTCTATAGGGAAATTGTACAACCTTCACTGTTATTTTTTTTTAATTATGAAAAAATATCCAAAGTGAGTTAGAAATCATGTGAAAGAGAAAGGAACAAATGCCTTTTTAATGGCTTTTTATACAATGATGTTTGCTGTCAACCTCAAGATGGATTCTCAATGTTTCTTGCAAGAACAGAACAAGGTGCTATCCATATTTCTCTTCCTACATCTGCTACTGAAAACCTGTGAAACCTGTTAGATTTGATCAGTTTATTAATTTTCCCATGTCTTAGTATTTCTATCACACTTTGTACACTACGGATTTGAGTACAGCTGGGACAGTACCACAATAAAAAATCAGGATGATGAGTAGTCTCAAGTCTGACCCTTATTATCCTGTCTCAAGTGTATTTAATATCTTGAAACCACCACATTCAGAAAGTTTCGAGATCAAAGAAATCAATAAATCACAGCAATCAAAGCAAAGACAGAAAGGAATATAGTCTATCCCCATTCCTCTTTTTCCCTGGTTATTTTATCTCCTCTGGTCCCAAATCTTGGAAAATCTGAACACTGTTATAACTAAATTTCACAGTCTTTTTTAATGATTCATTTCTCCCTGTGTTGGCTTCTCACCCTACTTGTGCCCATAGATAAAGAGCATCAAGCTGCCGTGGGTGGAGCTGGATTAATTTTATATGTATAAATCCTTTAAATCTGAGGAAACACGCCTGAGATTTTAACCACACATTTGTGTTTGCCATATAATTTAATATCTGAAATATAATTTCAAATATTTTAGTCAATTTAAAAGTTAATAATTTACTTGTGTTCTCTTCCTATATTTAATATACTAACTTGAAAAGTCACTACAAAACTGCTGATAAATTCATATATAGTATAAAAATTTATTGCTACAATATCTTGATGAGCTACAAAAAGTTGGACTGTACCCTTCATAAAAAGTATTTTTATGCATTAAATATATTTACAAACTCATCCATAAGAACAAATTGCAAAACAAAACAAAAACTTATATTTTGGTATTTTCTTTACTGTAGCTAATTTTTATTACATTGAGAGAAAATACAGGAAAAAAATGTAAAATTCTGTTCTGTCATTAGTTCAGTATACTGGAGTTCATCTTGCTAGACATTCCACCTATCACTGAGAGAAATAATTCCTCTCTTGGTCAAAAACTCATATTCACAGGCACTACATGTGGGTTGTACAACAGTTGTTCAGTGACTCTATACAGCCACAGAGTTATAGAGGGTCTTTATACCTCTCACACCAGTCTGCCCTCCCTGTTGTCCAAATCAGAGGATTTATGTCCTGTTTTCTCTGAAACAGCCCCCCAGCCCAGCCATGGCAGCAGGCCATGGGCAGCCCTGAGTCAGCTGGGAGTTTCAGTCAGGGCAGCTGCCCCAAGCTGACTCACAGGTGTGTCCCATAGCACTGACATCAAGCTCATTGTAAAAAGAGGGAGTTTAGTGAGGGTAGGGAGTTCTTCTTCCTGAGGTTCCTCTCTATTGGTATGCTCCTTCTGCTGCTCCTAAGGACTATGGTGAGTAGAACCTTGGGTACTTTATGCTGGTGTTTGTGTTAGTTTTGTTATTTCATTAAATCTGTTTCTACTTTGACACGTGGGGCTTCTCCCTTTTCCCCTCCCTGATTCCCCTTCTCAACTAGGGTGCTAGAACAACTGCTAAAGCTTAGCCCTGGGTACAGGCTAAATATGTACAATTTATTAGAGTTCTTTGTGGCTTTTCAGCCAAAGTGCTTTGGATACCCTTACAAATGCAAGCAGATTTTGTGCTTAAAGAGGGAGAAGTCTCTTTATCTTATATTCTTCAATTGAAAATCAATCTTTAATTTATGGCACATTTAAAGAAACACATACAAAATTGAATAAGTTTAAAACAAATGAGTCTTTTGTTTACCTAATTTATAACTTTTTATCAAAGCCCCATGTAGTCGTTCATCTGAATGCAGCTTTGAAACAAAACCACCAGTCTTCAGTTGTTCTTGTGCCCCACTCTACAATTTCATTCCCCCTGCATTCAGTTACCTGCTAATACAGATTTAGTTTACTATATACATTAATAAGTATTAGACTTTTGTACACAGAAAACAAACTATAATATCATGCAAGGGAAAACTGGCAAGTATTAAACATGTTTTTCATTATACAGCAGACCCTCCAGTTGACTAACAGGCCAAATAATCTTCCATTGTTGGAGATCCAGGATCTGACTGGTGAGAGATCTCTCTCTTCAGTATATAGCTGTGTTCCACAGAGAAGCACAGTCGTCTGCTATGCAGATCAAGATTTGCTTAAGAATGTATTTCACAATGAAGAGGGATTCAGTGCAGAAAAGAAGCGTAATGCTAAGAGTAACTTTGTAAAAAATCCAGAATAAACTATAGCTTCTGAAACAATTCTTCTAACTCCAACAGCTTCAGCATATGCTCACATAGATACTCTCCATGTCAGCAGTGCAATACTGCTTATTCCTTATCATTTTTCTACCTGCATCTGCAATAAAAATGTCAGATGTCGTTAAACATAAAGGTCTTCTGTATTTAGACCTGGTATTGTGACAGACCATGTCCGGCTGTAATTACCTAAGCAATATTCCAGAGATACATTTTATTTTTTTTTTCCTGATCAAGAATGCTGTAAAGGAAGTAGACACTTTCATTTATTTTTTTTCCACTGAAAAATATTTTGCTTTATCGCAATCTTGTAAATAGTTGTGTGGTTTCTCTGGGTGGAAAGTAGAAAGTATTTACAATTCTTTTTATACTTGACTAGCTCTCAGTTGATTAATTGCAACTTATTGCAATAATATTAGTTTTTTTGAAAAGCATTTCACTTGAGAATCTCATTAGCTTATTTAGAGATATGACATGAGTTTTGAAGATGGAAAAACAGTAGATGACTCGAGTCATACCAACACTAAGAAGAATCTGTGTGACTCAGTGCTCTTTGCTAAGGAGAATAAATCACATGTTACTACAGACGAGATAGAGATTACAGGATTGTGCTGCATAATAGAGGCAAAAATATCAGATACAGAACTTAGGTGGGAAAAAATTCTGAGGAGTGAAAATAAAAACCCACTAATCTTTCTTCAAACCCCAACAAATGACACTTGAGTGTTTCTTAGTGCAGCAGATAAAGCATGACTAACTCCTCAGCAAAATGATGTCTCAAATGGTTTTCAGTTGCATTCACTTGATACTTCAGGGAAAACAGCAAAGGGAACAAGACAATGAAATCAACAGATGCATCCAGGACAGGTGTTATTTAAATCACATGCATGTCTGGAGACACAGAACTAATGGATGTACTCTCTGAGAGCAGTTGGCATTGTATCTCTTTGGGGTTTGAGGCTAGTGCAGCTGAGAAGAGAAACTGTAAAACAAAATAACCAAGAAGACTAAAAATGCATAGGAATAATTTCAGCTTCTTTCAGTATACAGTGGGAGGTAAACAAAGCCATAGCAACAGCCAATCCAACACCAATAGATAAGAAGTAAAGACGTTAAGCATAGAAATAGTACTCAAATTTATCAAAACAGTAATCAGATGGCTCTGACTATGCCTAATGTTAATAGGAGACTTGGTGTAATCTAAAAGAAGCATCATAAATATTTGTAGCTTAAAATGACAAGAACTTGACCAATGAAATGAGAAATTTGAATTCACAGTGTGAGGTGTGAAACTGAATACTATGAGGTGGAAATATAGAAATAAGAGATTGACAGCTGTAAATGGTTCACACTAGTAAAAGACACATGATGCTGGGGGGAAAACAAAACAAAAAGCGTAGCAGAACAATATTCTTTTACCTATATGTTATACTCTAAGAAAATAAGAGATACCACGGGTAGAATATCTGATTGATTAGAATTCTCTTTGAAAAGAGATAATATTACCATATTGAAATTGTATCCTGTGGAAATAAAAACAAATTATCAGGGAAACTTCACCTAACTGGACAAGAAATATTATCAAAAGTATGCTAGGAAAAAAAATCCATAACATTAAGTAATGTACACTGTATAGCACACATTTTCAAAGCCTAATAATAAAATTCAAGCCTATAATTTTACAAAAATGATTTAAGTTATTTTCTAAACTGAATTTGCCAAAAAAATACAATTAAAATAATCACATGCCTCTCAGACAGCTGAAGGACTGAGTATTTCTTTTGACCTAACACCGCAGATCGCATGAAATAAGTGTGGTGTGGAATAATCTAGCAATCTAAACCCATAGTGAGGGAAGTTGGATTAGATCATCTTGTGGCAAGAATTTTTTGTGTTGCTTAACTATTAAAATGCAAAATTGTATAAAAGGAGGTGAAAAGACAATAAAAATGGTATTTGAATGTCCTCAAAGATAGTAAGTCACGCAGGGATCCAGACTGCTTAAGCACTGACCCTGGAATACTGAGTGTACTTAGGCAACAAGTCAAAGATGATGATAATTGAGGACTAGCAGTTCGGTAGATTGCTCCTGACCATTCTGTGTCCATAGATACAGCCAAGGTACTGATTAGGCTTCGTGAAAGACTGTCACCCTTCTTGAATCATTTTAACATAATTATACTCCTTCAGCTACCATTTCTCTGTATTTGGCCTGGACAAAGACAATTTAAATGCATTTCCTATAAATGGGCAATTTTCATAGGTATTGGACGTGCTCTTGGACATTTGAAGTTCAACATCTTTGTGATCAGATAGTTTTTGCATGGATTTACAATTTTGTGCTTGTTGGGGAGCTTTGAGTATTTTAAAATTCAGGCTCTTATTCTCTGTGACTGTTCATTAGTATGCAGCCAGAGTGAGAGAAAGAAAGTAAATGTGTGTGTCAGATGTATTTCTTAACATTGCTCTTATTTTTAACTTTTTTTTTTTCCCCCCTAAGATCTTTCCTTTCATGTTTTGTATTTTCTTCTTTTTTTTCTGTTCTGTAAAGGGAGAAGCATGTCTTTGTATTTGCGTATATATGTGTAAAAATACATCTTCAGACATTTCAGATGATTAAAATGAAGCAATTCAAAGCGTTTTCAGGAGCAGAAGTACTGAGAAATTATAAATAACTTTAACTCACTCTACACTGCCAAAAGCAACAATATACCTGGCGAATATTTGTGAGAGAAAGAGCATGTATTACTTTCTTTGATTTTGCACACTGCCCACAATTACCTTTCTCCTGGGACAAGAACGTGAAACAGAACAAGTCAAGGCTTCCACTGTCGTTCATTCTTCTACACTTATGATCTAACAAGTGCTGTTTCTTATGACTGATGAAAGAGTTGATCAGGCATAGAGTCAATTCTTGTCTCTCTTCGTCAAAGTAATCACACTCATTGCTTTGTGGAATGAATGATCAAACAAAAGGCCTGATTCTCAAAAATCCTGAGCTATTTACATGAGTAAGAGAGGGCAGATGAATGAGGGATATCAGTATCAGTCCCAAACAGAAGAGCTATGTGTATGAGTATCCCAAAATGAAAATATAAAGCAAAAAAGTAAAGCAATTCTGCATTTATATTCAATATTATATAGCTAATAATGTGGGTTGAAGTACTATCTTCAGCTTTCACAAAGCTAATATGATAAAGCTTATATGTAACACTTATGTATGTATAATATATTTAAACTACTTTTGTATCTGTATTTTGTTATGTATGTTAATTGAAACTTTGCAATTTTAGCAACCTAACATGTCACAGTTACTGGTAACATCTTTTTAAGTTGTTATTACAGCAAATAAAAAGAGATGGGTATTTCTGGAAGAGGATTTATATTTTAGGTGGCTCCACACTTGGATGTCAGGATTTCCTCCAGTTTTGCAAGTCTATGTTAACATGAGCAACATGGTTAAGTTCTTGTAACCAGTGGAATGAAGCCAGGCTTTAGGGCCACAGCAGAAAGATCACTTCCCTCGTAGTTACTTGGCTTTGAATTGGATTTACAGTAATGCATTTACACTGACACGTTGCTAGTAAGTAAGCCTCTTAATGTTACAAGAGCTTAGCATCTCTTTATCCCTCCTTCTTTTCACATCCATATGTAATCTATACACATTCATTATTTCTATAAGGATTGCCAGTCCTCATTATGAGCAGACATATTTATTTGGACAATACGTAATATCTACATTGTTCTGTTTCTTGTTTTTAAATTCTCTTTCCTGCTTTTTATATAATCTACTGATTAATCTTCTGAGGCAAACAAAGCTCTGATAGGTAATAAATTTCCCCTCCTGGCAGTCTTCTATATCTATTCAAACTTTGAGCTGGTAAAACATAATGTTGCCCTTATAGAACTGTAATGTTTTATATTCCAGACGTAATAGTAAGTTATTCTTCTTCATTCATTCTTTTCTTTGACAATCCAGTGACACAAAAATTACCACATTGGACCAGATCTTTGGGGTATTCAGCTCAAGATCCTAACTTCCAACAATAACAATTATCAGGTACAAGAGGTGGAAAAAAGTTTAAGGATGAGAGAACTTACACTTGCTGAAAGATTTTTATATAAACCCTTAAGATTTAGAGTCCTAAGCCCTTATCATAAAGTATAATTTCTATTTAGAAGGACATGAATAACAGGATATTCTAGCTGCTATGGTAAAGATGTAATCCACTTTTTAATCTTACTATATTCAAGGAAGCCTTTGACTTAGGTGCTTCTGGTGAATTATATAACTGTATGGAAATATTAATAAACTTGCAATCATTTTAAAGTGAGTACTTTTCAGTTTCACTGAACTTATGGTACAGAGAAAAGAAAAACCTCTGATCTTTGTTTTCTACTTTTTTCCAGTTAAGCACTAGATTCTCATATCAGCAATTAGCTGGGCTTTGTTACTGGCTCTCCTAAAGAGCTCTCTTGGAATGTCACCTGTGAGAGACTTTTCCAAAAGAAGAAAATATCTAAGACCACCAGATCCACCCATGAGTCAGCAAGATGTGCTACTATATACTTAGTAACTTCTGAAAATAACCACCCATTTTATAGGCTGCCAGTAGAAGGTGAGCAGAGTAACATACAAGAGTAGTTATTATAGCATAATTAAATTACCACCTTAACAGAAGTGTGGCAATGAGAAATCTTTGATTTAGGTGTGGTGTTAAGAAGCTAGGTACTAAGCTTCAACTTGTCTGTACACAAACAAAAAATGTTTTTGCAGAGCAGGAACCTGAGAAGTTCTGTGAGTTTGAATCAATAATAGTGATCATATTAAATTTCGGAAACTTTAGAAAACATACACTATTCTGCCTATTCTTCTTCCATAAAAAATTATAGGCCGTGCTAATCTCTACTCAGAACACTTTAGATCTATTGCATCAAAATAATTGAGGAAAAAAAGTGTAGTGGCTGCGTTAATGTAAATTGGGCACCTGTTTTAGAAAAAGCCAGTTATGGAAATCATAGTATACAAAATTGTTTTTAATGTGGCTCTATTTTAAAAAATTCAGAGTTACAATCTTGTCATCCATTTATATAGATTATATTTGTAGCTGTTTTGTAAAAATATCAAGGTGGCCTGGTGTCAGCACTTGTACTTTTTCCAGTTCATAATTTGATTTGCACACTCTAGAGCTTTATTATACTTCCATAAGTTACATTTATATTTTCATAGCATTCAGCTGCTCTGTAGTCTTGATTTACACTCATCCAGTGTAACTAAAGTATTTGTTGAGGGCTTATAAAATACTCAGTATTCTATATTTCCACACACTCTCCCTCAAACCCAAATCTGTTTTGTTCATTAACCTAAATCTTAAAAAGAAAAAAACAACATCAACAAAAGAGAAAATAATAAAAACAATTAAAAAACACACCACAAAACCAATTATCTCTAAAGCTGATTAATGTACAGATAGAAGCTCACATCTGATTTGAATTTCCCTCTAACCCTGTAACACTAATTTAGAATTTAAAATAAAGGCTTTTCTCTAAAGGAATCAGTCGAAGTACAGTAAAGAACCTTCCAGTGTCAGCAACTTAACTCATGCTAACAGAAAAAGACAGACTTGAACTCTGTTGTTAACATCACTCTCTCTTTTTACATTACTGTCCAAAAGACCTGAAATATAGAACTTCGTACAATAGTGTCACATGGAATTAATCTTGGAATAGGAACATGTTGAATAGTGCTACATTGAGTTCTATTTTGTTGCTTTTTTGCAGTTAACACTGGCTGATAGCTGTCTTTACTTTCTTTAGGTACCTTGACTCTGAAATATAATACATTTTAATACCTAATTTTAATGCTATGAAAGCTCCTATTCTGTTTCTTTAAAAAAAAAAAGGCTTTTCTCACTACGCATACACACACATATATTTGACTAATTTCCGCTGGTGTATTTGCAAACCTGAATAGACAGGACTAAGACAAATATATGTTAGATATCCCCTGAGAAACTGAAATGAAAGTGCTTTAAATGGACGTTTGAAAACTAACCATAAATATGGGCCTCTTTTTCAGCAGATTATAATGAATCAACAATGATATAATGTGAAGCTTATTTATTCAGAAACTGAGTCTTACTGGAGATCGTTTGCATTAAATGACAAAATACCTGGTTTTGTCTTAATGGAAATTCTTAAAGCACATAAATAATACAAAAGAATTCTCCCACTATACCCTGTGTTCTTACCAGATTGTGCCCAGTTTAGTCTGTTTGAAAAGATGATGGGGTAAGATAAAGACAGTAATAATGGAATAATATATCTAAGGTCTGGTTCACTTGAGATTTTTGTTTTATGATAGTTTACTGGGTTTGAAGTAAGAGATTAAAAGTTCAGCAGAAAAGAAGAGCATTTGTTTTCTTTATCCTGTAATTTCTACATAATATTCAAAGCTAATGAATGGATTTGACTAACAGCCAATGCCAGGAAATACAATAGTAAAACTGGAAAGGGAAATGACTTTTCATGTACAAATAAATATGAGTATTTTAAAAAAGGACAAAACATGTTGGGTATGAAATAAACATTTACCCCTCAGAGATGCCCACAGATGTATTTTTTTAGAGATATCAAGTTGACAAATGTACTTAACTGGGGTGTATCTCACATCATCTTATAATGAACAGAAACAGGTATTACAAAAGCAATTTGGTGAAGGTTTGATTCTAGGTTTTCCAAGTGAACTGTGTTGTGTAATATTTAATGTCACTCATCAGCTTTTTTTCTTGATAGAAATTGGAAAACCAGAAAGTACGTATCCAGTTTTAGTATTAGTATGCTTAAAACTCATTGTCTCAGGCTGTTTACATTCCCCCTCAAAAGCATTCTCAAGGCCAAATTCCCTGATCATCCCCTCTGGCTCAGAGTCTGAGAGTGTAATTAGACATCATGGGAGTGCTCATCTGGAGAGAATGTCAAGTCTAGTCAACATCCTTCACTATAGTTTCAGGAAGTCTAGACCCACATATACTAATGTACGTTAAGAGACATCCCAAAGAACACACACCATCATGCCCTCAAGCTGAGCTGCAGTCAGTGTACCTGTGCCTCTCACTACAGAATAACCTGAGAAAACACAGGGTATGAGCAAAATAATTATGCAGATAATACTCAGGCATTAACAAATGTTTCTTTAATCCTGCTAAACTCAGAAAATTATTCAGTAGTTCTTAATACAGAGTAACTGAAGAGAGGATTGCTGAAATCAGTGCTGAACTCAACATGCATATCCATTCTGTACAATAAGAATAGTGAGTAGGACTAAGAATCAGTTCACCTACTGTGAAGTGACACTGTGCCCCTTCGCAGTCAGAAAAATATATTTTGAAGAAGTGTTTTAAAGGCTGGAGAAGTCAATGGCAGCATTCAGTCAGGCATTTGAAGGCATAACTAGTTTTATTTTCCCTTATTAAGTCATGTTTGATGTGGCCATGACCCTATCATGATCTACAAGTTAGAGCAATTCCACAGCCAGAAATACAAGGCTGATAACCAGTCCTTTTGACTTGATAGGTTTGGGAAGAATATGTTCAGTGTCAATAGCAAAGTCTATTAAATTCATGGACAAAGGATAACACCTATTCTGCAAATCTGAACAGTTCAGATAACTAAACTCTGAACTGTTTCTTGTTTATCCATCATAAAAACTTAATGCAGTTTATAGAAGTCATTTATGCAGAGGTTTATTATGTCAAAGTGGGCATCTGCGTTTGCATTTTTTCCCTATCGTTATCTCCATTGAATTAATGACTGTATCACATTAACAGAGCCAAGAAAAATTCAAACCCCAAAAAGTAACTGATTTGTGATGGGCAAAGAACTTAAAAACCCTAATGCAACATTCATGTGAAAAGTAAAATGTAGGGTTTTTTACACCACAATTCAACAAGACTAAAATTAAAATCTTATAATTGATAATAAATTATTTTTAATTGACATTTTCTACAGAACTGTGTTAAAAACAGTGGAAAACATGAAATTATAGTCAGACCTCCCTCTTGCCTTTTGTCTGCCAACTTTTCTGGCTGGTTGTCAGAACACTAATCATGCTGAGACACAGGTGTGCAGTGCCTTCTTAGAGCTCTTTTCCAGCATGATTTTCTCCTCCTTATTGCCATTTCCTTTGTGTGGACACAAACTCATTGCTTAGTTATTGATTTGGAAAGCAAAGAGGAAAGAGGAATAGTTATTTGTTGTGATTTTTGTACTAGATGTCTTTTATACAAGTAACTGCCCCTGTTGGGCTATGTTATGATACTTTTACTCATGCAGAGTAGGACTGTGAGAAAAGATTAAACTAAAAAGTGGAGGAATTTGTAGTTTGAGAAATGGAAACAAAGGAAGAGGCACATGCTGCACAAGAGGTCTGTAGTGGTGTGAGTTGATTAGGAAGGACCACAGAGCTCTGATCACTTACAGAAAGGCTCTAGAGAAGAACTTTTGAATGCAGTTTGGATGGAGGCATCAATTATTCAGAGAAAAAGAAATTATTTCAACCAGACAAAGGAGACATGAAGTAATAATGCTTATCACAGATTTTACATGGATTTGTTTCTTATTCTTGTACTACTTTCATTCCTGAAGCCAGTTATTATCTAATAGGGAGCATGAAAGGTTACCAGCAAGAAGTAGTTAACAGTTTAATAGTTGGAGACTGTCATAAACATACAGATTTATAATTTTATATTTAAGCATACTGAACTCAGATCCATTCCCTAATATTTTTTTCCTCTTCATTACATTACAAAATTAATTGAAGTGAGCTTTAAGCAGAAATTGAAAACAGTATAAATATCATTCCTAAGCAAAGGAACAAATTCAGCTTCAATTGAAACCAAAATCTTTCAAAACCACAAAGCACAGAGTGCAAAGAACCAGAAAAAAAATGACTGTGACCTTCTGTGAAGCAGGACAGAGCAATCTTTTCTGAGCTGGTTTGTAGTCATGGATTGTATTTATGTAGCTCTTGTAGGAGATTCAAAGGTAGTAGAGATGGGGTGGGGTGTTTTTTTGCAGTGGTGTGTCAGTTTTGGGGTTGTTTTTTTCGCCTTTTATCTTTCTATCTATCTGCCTTATCTGAAGCCTACTGTTTCACCACAGAATAAATATATGCATAAAGTCCCATAAGGGAAGCAGAGCAACAAGGAGGTATTCAGCCCAGTGGTAACATAACAAAAGGTACTATGACTGAAACTCTGTGGAAGGCAATGGAAAAATAGTAGCTTTTTCAGTGTAGCCAGAAACTATAAAAAGTGGGAATTACTTTGTCGCTTACAAGCATCAACTCGAAATTCATTTTCGTTTGGTTCCTTTTTGTTACAAACACATAGTACTGGGTATAGCCACAGACTAAAGCAGAGTATTAAGGAAAGAAAGTTAGCTTGAACTTCAGAGGAGATACTGCAGACTTCACGATTTTATATCCTTGGGTTGCAGAATGCATAGAAACTAAGCCCATTCTGTATATGAGTACTAACCATTTGAAGAAAGAAAACAGTGAGATTGTCATCCTCAATCTTCTAAAAGTAAAGAAAAATATAATCCTATCCTGGGATTTATTTAACATATTTTTGCAATATTTAATAGGGGAAGAAAGCCCATTAAAAACTCTGATATCCTCTGAGTTTGTTTACATTTTAAATGAGTTAGTTCGTATCATGGAAACAGTATAGATGGATTAAAACGATCCTAGTTTTATCTAGATCTCCTCTTAAAGAAGCAGTTATATGCCCCATGTCCTTCTCTGCACTTTCTGGACTTCTACTATATCTTCTTTAAGAAGGGAATTGTCTGAGATCTTGAACTTCACTTATTACAGTGGAGAGTGGCAAGGCAATTAAAAGCTTTTTAATTGATATATAAACATGCAGTGATAAAAAAAAAGAAATATAAAGCTCTATTAACAGAGGAATAAGAAGAATATTGAGAAGGGGGTTGTGATTAGTCATATAATGTTACTTAGTTGTATATGCAAGTAAAGCATCTGGACAAAATGAGGAGCAGAGACACAGAAAATAAATTTGATGGTACAGAGAATAGGAAAATGAGAAATATCTGAAGTACAGCAGTGCCAGACAATGTGAGGGAATGTAAGAACTTACTCAAGAACTATTGCAGTTAGTCATTAGCGTGTTGCAGAGAGAGTCCATAGAGCTTTTTCTCTCCTTGAATTGTGCATCATCATCCAAGCTTGTCATAATAACTAAACTGTGTTAGTTTCAGCAGAAAGAAATATTTTTAAGGAAACCAGGTGATCAAAGGGACCTGCAAAACAAACCAGAGAAAACAGGTATTTTAAACCCTATCTGCTTTAACTTCAAAGCTACATAAAGAGATAAGAGAAATTACTAGAAGCTCTGAAAAAAGGATATATTAGAGACTGGGCTTTTTCTTTAAGCTCTTATTCAGCTGAAATGATTGTATTTCTGCAACTGTGAAAGGGTAAAAATTTTTGTGTCCTTGGAATGTGAAGAGGGTACTAAAAAGATTGAGGATAAATACATTAGGACTGGAAATCACAATTTTGACAAAGGCAAAACTAAACGAAGAGAATTTTTAAAGATGAGAAAATAAAAATAAAGATGTAATACAGTCTCTGGCACAGCTGAAAATGAAGATTCAGAGGCATAAAGATGGCCAGATAGAAGTGTTCATGCCAAACAGGAAAATGTGTACCTTTTTTTGAAATAAGAGATGTAATGCAAAAGATACATATTTGGCACTATGGATTCATGTAAATGTCAAAAAGGAAAAAAAACACTATACTTATTATGGAGAGTGTAGGGGTCTTCCCTTTATCTTTGCCTCTTCTGCTTTTATGTACCAATATTTCTACTAATAACAAAAGTCATAAGCTTTAAACTAGGATTGATGGGAGACAGAGAGGTCAACCGACAGCCAAGAAGTGGTGGATCGGGTTGGCAAGAAAACCATGCAAGGTGATGGGGACAGGTGGGACATTGTAAAAAAGAAAATGGCTGAAAGGAACCCATCTCAAGTGTGTACACAGAAATAAGGAAATGTCTACAGAACAGCATTATGGGGAAGCTTTCATAGCTTTTCTGGGAAATGTGCACTTTCTGAAGTGCATGCAGCATGAAGAGGAAACAGGAGGAATTAAAGGTGTGCCTACAGTTGTAGAGTTGCAATCTCATTGGGATCACAGGCACCTGTGGGTTACCTTACCAACACTGGAGTGTTGCAGTGGATTGCAGATTCTTCAGGAAGGACAGGCTGACATGGAGTGGAGGTAGAGTTGCATTTTATTGTAGAGAGCAGATGTAATGTGTGGAGTTTTGCCTTGGAATGGATGACAAGCCACCTGAGAGTTTATGGATTAGGATTAGGGGGCAGACCAATATGGGCATGTTGTTGTGAGTCTCAGCAGCAGACTACCTAATAAGGAAGAAGAAATAGATGAGGTCATCTTCAGACAACTGGAGGAAGTCTTGTATTCACAGGCTCTGGTCCTCATGGGAACTGTGATCACCCTGATACATGCTGGAGGGATAACACAGCAGGACACAGTCTAGAAGGCTTCTGGAGTGCATTGATGATGACTGTATGACACAGGTGATCAAGGAGCTGGTTAGGGGAGAATCTCTACTGGACCTAATACAAAGTAAAAGGGATGTAATGTTTGGGGGCAGGCTTGACTGCAGTGACCATGGGATAATGGAGTTCAGTATCTTGACAGAAGGTAACAAGTTAAATAGCAGGATTGCAACATGTCTTCAGGAGAACAGATTCTGGTTTGTTCAGGGATTTGATTGGAGGCCATGGACTATGGCTCTGGATAGAAGAGGGTCCAAAAGAGCTGATTTTCAAGGATCACTGTATCAGACAGAGTTCAAGAACAGTCCATGCCTGTATGCAGGAGGCAAAGCAAAGTCAGCAGGAAGCCTGCATGGATGAACAAGGAGCTTCTGACAAAGCTCAGGCATGAGAAGTTTGCAAATCTGGAAAAGATCATAACATAACAATCTGTGAATTGTGCATAGGGATTCATCCAGTGAATGTGTAGTTCGGGCATCATAAATAAGTATGAGAAGTATAAAGGTTGCATGTGTAAAAGTTCTGTAAAATATTCAAGCAATGTTTTAAGTCAGATATTACCTGATACCTTCAGTGTTAGGTTGCATGTTACACCGTAAGTGAAGAAATTATATCTAGATACATATTCTGATGGTAATTGGTAGTCAAGAAAAATAAAAATCAATAAATAATCTCAAACATGATGGATAATAAGTTGGAAATGATATTAAATGTAGTTGAACAAGAGTGGGCATATAAGTGATGTCTGACTTTGTGGGCAATGTGCACCCTTCTAAGGTGTGTAGATCTCATAGGTCTTGAAAAAGTGTATGACTTTAATTTTGACTCCCTGATGCAGCAAATTACAAAAGACATCTGGAAGAAATACGCAATCCTGTAGGCTGACAAAAGTACTGCCATTAAAAGGAATGTTCTGCCTAGATTGCCACTATTACTGTTTCAATCTCTCCCAGTAGTACTCTCTGGCATAACTGCCACAGAGAAGGAAAGCATGATCTTCAGTTTTATAAGAAAGAAATAAAAAGACTGGACAATTCAACTGCAGAGACCAGCTTCACAGAGTAGTGCAGCAGTGCCAGATATAGGGGGGGGATCTCATTAATGCTTATAAATATCTAAAGAGCGGGTATCAGGAAGATGGGGCCAGACTCTTTTTGGTGGTGTTCAGTGACAGGACAAGGGGCAATGGGCACAAACTGGAGCACCGGAGGCTTGATCTTAACATAAGAAAACACTTCTTTACTGTGAGGGTGACAGAGCACTGGCACAGGCTGCCCAGAGAGGCTGTGGAGTCTCCATCTCTGGAGACATTTAAAACCCATCTGGATGTGTTCCTGTGTGATCTGCTCTAGGATTCTGCTCTAGCAGGGGGTTGGACTAGATGATCTTTGAAGGTCCCTTCTAACTCTTACCATTCTGTGATTCTGGTTCCTAATGCAAAATTGCAGAGATTTGTATCAAATCAAGACTGAATTTACAAAGACAAGTTTTGACCCTGAAGAACCCTGTCAAGGCATCAAGGTAGCCCAACCTTTCTGTAGTGTCCAGAAAATAATTTAACACTGGTCAGCTGACTCTGTTGGTTTAAGTTCTAGGTTCTAAATATTATTTTCTAGCTATAACATCTCTGTTTTGGGGTATTTAGAAGAGTATCCTCAAAGATTCTGACTTTGAAATTGGTATTAAAATTTCCACTGGTTCAGACAGAAGGAAAAATATCCAAAAGGGTAAAAAGTTGCATGAATGCTGATATCATGTAGCAAGGACATAGGACATGTTCATAGGACATGTTCATTTCATGAACACAGGACATGAACAGGACAAGCGGCAGTGTCATCATGCAGACAGCAGGTTGGTGAAGCAACAGCAGCAGAAAGGAAACGGAGATTATAACAGGCCACAGGGAATGAGTAAGGATGGAGATAAAAAGGAGAATATGAAAATCAGACTCTGAGTACACAAATGTGGGAAAGACTATTTGCACATGACATGAAAAGGTTTCATCATGCATGGGAGGTAGAATTTATAAACAGTCATGAAAGAAACACAGGTAATTATATTTGTTAATATATGAGATGATTTTCATTTTTTTCCTGATTTGTTTTTGTTGTTGTTGTTTATATAGAATAAACAACCCATTATTAATAATTTTTTGTTTAGTTTATCTCAGCCATGGTATTCCCTCAGGTGTGCAAAGAATGTTTGTGTGAAAGTTGTTACAAAAACATTTCTGAACCCAGACACCCCCCAAAATTATCAATAATTCATCAGAACTTATCTCTAGGCTTTTTCAGATGCATCTGCAGTATTTGTCTGGTAAAACTCTCTTCACCTCATGCACAAAACATTAATTCTCAAACAGAATACGCATGAAGCACTTGATTGCAGTTTAGCAAAGTAAATTATACCCAACTTTCAAGTGTTTCTCTCTAGGTCTTAAATAAAAAAGGATAACTCTGGTAATGACCTTTTATTAACCATTTAAAAAATTCTTACTCTAAAAGCTCAAGCCCCTGTCTTTGTTTGGTTTCATTACCCATAGAGGTATAAAAAAAAACACAAAGAAAATATCACTGTAACAGGGGGACTGTCCCTGTTCCATGATGTGCTCCCATAAGAGTCTGGAGTGAAAAAAAAATGAACAGTGGAGGCAAAGAGAGAAGGTAATCTGGGGAATAATGAGTGCTTGGAAAGGGTGGGATGCCTGCCACCCTACCTATTCACACAGATCCACAGGGGTGACAGCGCACATATTTTGTCCTTCCTTCTCTTCCGTATAAACAAGCATTCATGAATAGCCTTGGTATCTGGGGGCTTTTGTATTCCAAGCCTAGAATATTAAAGAGGTTAACATTTCTGCATACTGCATTGCTGTTTATTCTGAAATAGTTTTCAGACATTTGTAATTAATATGTGAAATAAGTTAGCAGAGGAGAAGAAATATCAAAGTGCCGTGAAGTCATCTTGTTAGAAACTTATGAGCAGCTCCATTAGTTCAGATCAAGACTCAGAGTCTTGATTAATTTTTTTTTTTTTTAAAGTCATATAGTGAATCTTGCATTAGTATAGTAAATTGCCTTAGAAAGCTTTTCTATTTCCATACATAATTAAATCAATACTCACTCATGTCAAAACAAGTCCAAACATAATTTTTGGTATACACAATCAGCAAGAAGTGACTCATACAGACTAAAGGACAACTGTTAAGAGAAGGGTTAACTTTTTATATCTTGCTTTCTATTCCAAATGGCACTAAAGAATGTACAAAGAAATTAAAATGTTTTTCATGATGAAATTCTTTGTATCTTTTGCAAGGTCAATGAAAATTTAATATTAAGTTTTGTTTTGTCTCCGGTCAGTCACTTCAGTGACAGTTGGGCCTGTTAGTCAATTTTGCTTTCATGTACTTGTGTAGAAGAAATAGTGCTGCTGTGTTTTGAATTTTTAAATAATGGAAGTCTAAAAACATGTCTTTGTGTTGTATTTCCCCAAGACTTTTATTATCAGATAAATATATTTATGTGCTATCCTGGTAATCACAGACCAGAGATGTTTCTGCTGCTGGCTGAAGTGCTTTGTTTCCCGTGTTGAAACATCATGATGAGAATACACTAAGAAAAAAAGGCTAAAACAGATAATTGCAAAATTCTATCTGCTACTACCTGTAAAGGCATACTAACAGTAACCATCAAACCACAGTGACAGACTAACCAGACTTCCCTGCATATGCTGGGTTGTATTTGCTGAAATTACAAGCTTGCATCATTTTACTAAAGTTTCTGATGTATTTCTTGCATCGTATAGATTGAAGATTATTGCTAGTGTTCTTGCAGCATCTGCACTGTCATTATTCTAATTTAAAAGTATTTGTCTGATCATACGGCATTTTGAATGTGTCCTCCCCTCTTTAGCAGGAGAGAACAAAAGAAGATTGTGAGGCTGGTGTTTTAGTGGACAAATGATAAGAAGCCAACTGCTGGCAATAAGAAAGGTCTGTCAGAATTACCTCAGCCCCAAGAGCCTGCTTACCAGTACTGCACCTGAAACTTCTGGAGCTGACGCATAGGAATCTGAAATGTACTTGTGGAGTAGGGGAAGGCAGGGGAGGAGAAAGAGGAAGTGCTTGTGCACACCTTTGGACACATGGACATCCACCATGGTAAAGATTTTGCAAAGGGTAGGTGACCACACCAGATTTTATCATTCTGCAACAGAACAGTGTCAACCATAGTTGTCATGGAGCTCTACAAGACTGTAGATCTTATTCTTACCATGATGCAGGCAGCCATGACATAAGAATACCTAGCTGTACTGTCAGTGATACAACTCTTTCTGTTTACAGACAGTGACTGTAGCAACCACAGGTCATCAAATGCATTCCTGCTTCCTGACATATGTATACAAAGTGTAACTTTTTAATAGCTCAACCTAAAATACCTGTTTCATGGTTCTATAGAGTATCTCTTGTAAATGAGCACATAAAATGTCCTAAGAGACCAATGCATGAAAAACTTTTGCATCCTTGGTGGACTTGCCAGCAAAGCAAAGAGCTGTGCCAAAATATGACTGATGTACTTTTTCAGTGGAAATTATGGCCTACCGACTCTCTTACCTCTCTCACACAATCCTGTTTCAATCATTTTTATTTTCTACATGAAACAGAGCAGATTCTTTTTACTGTTGCCATAACAACAGGGAGAAATCTCACCATCCTGGTCAAAGTTCTGTGACATTCACATCAAGAAGACCTCTGAGGTAGCAAGCACTTCCTCTCCTCAGAACGATTCCTGACTTTTTTGTCTATACCAGCAGGAATCCAGTCAGGAACGACTGGTGTGATGCTCTTGGACAGCATCTCATGGACAGCTCAGGGATTCTGAAGAATCCTTTCCCAGTCTGGTAGGGACCAGACTTTTTCTGAGTGCTAGCCAGGTACACTGTGAGGAGGTGTCCTGGTTTCCCAGGAACAGAACCATGGGCCAGCCATGGCAGGCAGGCCATGAGCAGCCCTGAGTCAGCTGGGAGTTTCAGTCAGGGCAGCTGCCCCAAGCTGACTCACAGGTGTATCCCATACCATTTAGATCATGCTCCTTATAAAAGGAAGGAGTTAGCTGAGGGTGGGGAGTTCCTCTTCCTGGGGTTGCTCTCTCTTGGTCTCCTGTGCCTTCTGCTGCTCCCAAGGGACCTGGGTGAGTAGAACCTTGTATACTTTATGCTGGTGATTGTATTAGTTTTGTTATTTCATTAAATCTGTTTCTATTTTGACCCATGGGGCTTCTCCCTTTTTTTCCCTGATTTCCCTTCTCATCTGGGGAGGGGGCATCATGTGGCAGAGCAACTGCTGCAGTTTAGCTCCAGGTACAGGCTAAACATAGACAAGGGGTGACTGATGTGAACTGGACTGCGGATTGCTTGGTGACTCTTCAAAAACGGTTTGTTTGGTCTTTAGTAATTAATTTTTCTCATTTTTTTACTTTAGTTTGCTTGTCTCTTCCTGACTATACGCTATTGGATCCTCCAGTTCCTGCCTAAAATGTACTGAATATTGTCTGTAAGAATGTTAAATAGACCAAGGACATACATTAACACGCAAAGTTTATTATGTAGGTCATGACATTTTATATGGAATAGAGATAGGAGGCATGAGGGAAAACACAAAGTGTTGCTTGTAAGACTACAACAGGGATAGTGCAATATGTGTTGACCAACTGTATCCATCATGGTGTGCATGTGGGTATTTTGTGCTAGATCAACTTTGTTTGTTACAAAGTTTTGTACAGAACTTCAAGATCTTATAAATCAAGACAGACATAGTCATAGCTGAATATAGACTTTCTTCTTCATTTATTTTTTCATGTACTGGAAAACACATAGCAAGCTGAAGTCTAATACTAATTTTTGTCTCAAATCTGAGCTGAATATACCTTGCTAACCTGGACTTTCATCTAAAGTCATCAAACCCTATATCTGAATGTTTTCAGCATGTTGCAAATTTGATTTAATTGATTTAATGTTTAATTTATCTTATTGTAGAATTACTATCTCATATTGGAGAATTTAATAATTTAAGACCAGAAAGTGATGACCTTCTTCCTTTTAAATAGTTTTATCAGATACTTATTGTGAAAATAAAACAGGAAGGAGTGAAATTAAGATCTGATGTAATATTTATCTTAGAAACCTAAGCAGAGTTCAGTGGGAAGGTGGCATTTCCTTATCTTCTGATTTACCAGTGAGATTTCCAGTTCACAATGGCATAAGAGTCAGCAGACATCCAAAACAACCTGTGTCTTGCTCCTAGAGACCGCCTGTATGAATCAGGACCTGACCAACTGCACAGCTTCTGATCAGAAACAGAATAAAGATTATATCTATATATTTGCTTATATGATTAATATATTCTAATAGCTTATTTATTGAAATTGTATTTTTTTTAACCACAGGAGCACACTGACGCCCTTAGGCAAAGAAAGTAGCTTTTAAATGAGGCTCTGTGCTCTATATATTGTAGTAATTCCACAGCCAGATAAAAGTTAGAAGAAAGACTGAGTCATTTTTTTATGCTGTCTATACTAGTGAAACAGTGAACCAGTAACAAGTAAGGCAGTTAACTAGTACATTCTTTTTTCCTGAGTTAAAAGGAGGTACCGATATGTGAATTTGTATTATTAGAAGCCAGAAATTATTGAATAGTAATTTAAATTAAAACATTTTTCTTTTTTTTTTTTTTTTTAATCCTTTTTTTTATTCCTGATTTAGGGAATTTTACAAATCTAGACTTTACTGAACTAACTGATGATGAGCAAAGGTAATTATGTATATGTTATACTGGTAAGTAGGAGAAAATATACTATGCAAAGTCTGAAGACCGCTTGTCTGGTAGCATGCATGTTTGGACAGCCTGGGATAAACATTTAAGATGTGTGCAAATATGATTCACAATATTTTTTAAAACATTACATATACCTCTGAACTTAATCCCAAGTCTTTATATTGCTCTCTTAATTTAAATTAGGTTAATTTAACAGAATTTTAACAAAGTCCTCTTCTGTATAGTGACAGAATCAAATTATAGAGAAAAGCATATTTAGGAGTACTATTAACCTCTCTACTGCAATTAGTAGCATCAAATGATTATATCCAGTGTAGTGATTCTAAAAGTTTGAGTTATTCTTTACCTAGAGACATTCTGTAACTAAGGATTGTGCATTCACCTCAGGAGCAGAATAAGGAAATTTAAGAATGTTAGAAGAAAATAACTTAAGAGACAAACATAAACACTGTATCCTTTACTTGTGTGTCAGTCATTGGCTGTATTACTAAAACTCATCTATCAAAGATTTTTCTAATTTGGATAGTTCTGTCTGGCATACTTTGAGGAGCATTGCAGTACGTGCCAGCTATGAGGTCTGAGGGATTTTACAGCCTCTGTAAAGAGATTCAAGAGCACACCTTTCATTCCACATGTACAAGGAATGTGTTTTTTTCCTTTTGGTCCACTCCTCCACTTTGCCTTGCATTGGTCTTCACCTCAGATAGCAACATTTTATCTGCCCTCAGAATGAAGAAAGTGCTAAAATAACTTTTGCAGAAAAGGAGTAACATATTAAAACTTCTTTGAGGGCTAAGTGTACAGACATCTACTTGCAGTACATCTGTGCATAAACATAAGAATCACAGTGGGTGTTATTATCTGTGTATATATTCAAGAAGCACAGTTACTTTTCCATTCCCTCTGCAGTGACCAAGTTCTCTTCATTTCTGTTAGCTGAGAAGCTCAAAGTATTCTTCCTGTCTTGTTCAGCTGCTAAATGAGATGAACATTAGGAGAGATATTTTAAGTGATATGAAATGATATAGACACTTAAATGCACCTGTAAATCACCTAAAATCTTTCTGAAATCTTTCTTATACTGTATTCTTGAAACATGATATACCATTTAACAATTGCTTCTTAAGCATAAGCCCTTCCTGGATGCTCATTTAGAAAGGATGTGAATCTTCCTTCAAGGAAGGAGGGATAAGAATAAACAAAATGAAAGCCCTTCTACTACCAACAGGAGTAAATTCTGATGTACTTGTCACTTAAGGTTTCAGGATTGTATGTCTCAAATCATTGATTCAAATGGTATGATGTGAAAGAAGTGGAAAATTTCAAAGCCTTTCTTAAGCCTTCCTTCTACAGTTTCATAAAGACATAATGAAGAGAGGTCAAATGAAAAATAAAAAGAAAAAGCTTTATTTCAGTTGAAAAAGGGAAGGAAGAAACATAATTATTCTTTTTATGAATAAAATTATATTTTGAACACAAAAAGGCAGAAGTACTATTCTTATAATTAATTTTCTTTTGTTATTATTGAAAACAATATTCTTTAACTGCAGAATTTTTTTTTCCGGAAAACTACTAAATGAGGTTCTCTTGAGTTTTTCTGAAATGTGTCTATTCTTCACCTTTAAAGTGCCTGGATTAATTAGAGCATGACCTGCACAATAGAGAAGAGACAAAACTTTACAAATAAATGATGACACTTCAAAGAAATAAAAGAGGTTATTTGAGATAGATTTCTATGAGCTTCACCATTCACAGGGGGCCTCCAAGGCATTTGAATTCAATTCAGTCCAGTGTAGATACATAGAATACTTGAATGTATCTGTTTTGTTAAACGTTTTTGAATACAATTAGCTGAAACCAAAGTGCTACCCACCTACAATAGTGCTACATCTACATAAGTGAAGAGAGAACTTCAAAAGGTTCAGAGTTCAGATTAATTTCAGTTCTTCAGTAAGAAATATCCATGCAGGTGGCATTGCAGTCTTTTGAACCCATAGCCTCATTTTCCTTTGGTTTCCTTATTGCTCAGAAATTCTTTCAAAAGCTGTTCTGATCTCTTTTTTTCTTCCTTTCTATTCAAATAGTGGTATATAAAACTGCTTCCCTTGATTATTATTGCATAGCTACTGCATCTTTTTTGTCCTTCATGGTTTTGACGCTGATGTTCTGAAATGACAACTTTCTTTTGGAGCCTAGAATATTTGGAAATGAAAAATTGAGGAAAACTCCCATTATTTGAACCACAACTCTGCAAATTCCTACTTAGATTGAACAGTGCTTTCGAAATTAGAACATGTCATTTGAAGTTACAGCGTGCACTGAAGTCTGTACCCTGCAATATGACATCTAGAGTTTTCTTCTTTATTTAAAAAGTCACTAGCTCCATAGAAGGGAATACTACATTGGATTTTAGCCATCTTTGTGACTACATCTCTGTAATGAGGGCTAGAAACAGGACAACTATGGCAGTGAATCCTGTCAGAGTTGCAGATCTCTATGTATAAGCAATACCTAGAGGAAAAGAAGCACATCAGTTCTTTATACCTGCTTCTGGAATTCCCTACTTTTTTACCAGGCTTATTAGCAGATTGATGGCTCATCTACAGCTGGACTCACCCTGAAGGTAAAATAGTTACAGGGAAAAAGTTGTTCTGGATTTTTGAAGAATTCAGCAACAATGAAGCACTGACTATTTCCTTTGAATCTGTGAATTTGTTTTGGTGTGTTGTTTCTTGGTTTGTTTTTGTTTGGGTTTTTTTTTTCCCCCCTCCTGTTTAGGAAGTAGGGAAACTGCTAGCCTAGACTAGGGCTAGCAACTAAAAATATACTTAAAACATACATTAAAAAGTGGAAGTTGCAGTTTGTTAGAAAAATAAAGCCAAGACGGAAAGCAAGAGTCAGAAACAATACAGCAAGTATAAGCTCCCTGGGAAGCTACTTTGTAGAAATGAAGTCAAATAAACAGCCTGGGTTTTATGCTGCAGAAATTAGGACCAAAGACCTGTATTTAAGATACACTCATACACCTAGAATTTCCAGTACATGAGAAAAATTAACTGAAACCAGAAAATAAATTTCAAATACTTGTCATGCCACATGCCATCAACAAGACAGCCAAGATTCTGCTTACTAGATAGACTGTAATTTATTTTTTTTAGAATGGTTTTTATTCACATTCCTGTCACAAAATCTCTTAAGTGCACATTATACAACTTGTTTGCAGTCTTAATAGCCCCTTTTTAACACGTGTGCTTCTGGTGCCATCCACAGGAGTTCAACAAATCTGTTCTGGCCACTCATGTATCTTTAAGATATTATTACTGTATGCCTGTTGGTTTACTAATAGCAAAACTATAAAGATTTATTTACATGGGACTCATCTGTAGGAGCGATGGGGGAGGTATTCTTGATAACTGATTGTAGACAAGTCCTTGTGCTGTAAGGAGAAATTAGACCAAACTCTTGGCAAGATATTTGTCGAACAAAATACAGCAGCAATTTAAACAAAATTAGGGAGAGCCTTCAGCAAGACCAGTAAACATCCTTTCAGTAGGTCTGGTGCATGAGGAACTTGATGTATGTCATGGAAACTAGATGTACATTGTAGCCATCATTCTTGGCACTGGTTACTGAATACGTAATCATCAGGATAAATGCGGAAATTAAAACACCTGTTCAGTTTCTTGGAATAAATACAAAAGCTTCTGAGTAGTTATTTTCAGGCATGAGCAACAGGAAATATCAATGTGATAAACCACTACATTCTCCAATGATAGTCTTTAGTCTGTACATAAACAAAATTTTTAAAAAAAGAAAGATGTTTAGTCCAAACAATTTAATAGACAAAACTCAGGGAAGTATTGTTGTTCAGATCTCGTTTCTTTCTGTGTGTGGAATCCTGACAAGTTAAATCATCTGTGAAGCATTGACCATCACCAAGGAAAAAATTTCCACAGCTGCAGAACACTGGGTATTGCAAATTACAGGAGGTTAAATATAAAAAACAAAACCAAAATCTGTGGTTACTTATACAACAATCACTACAAGGAAGATTACATTTTCCAGAGGAAGCAAACTGCTACAGACTCAATAAGAATTATAACATGAGATAAGCCAAAATATCTAATATTTTCCATTGTTTCATTCAGCAATAAATGTAATTGAAGTCTAGTTGTAGAATGTGTATACAAACATGTGTACCCACACACCCACCTCGCAGTTCATTACTTGCAAGGGCATAAAATACCTTCTGTTACAGTGATGTTGAAAAAAAAAATAAAATCATAAGAACTGTCATAAAATAGGCAAAATTAAAATGAGATAAAGCCTATTAATTCTTTCTACTTTTGGCAGGTTCCATTTTGGGTAGTCCTGTGGTAGTTATACAAAATAGATATGCGTTTCTTTCAGCATAAATCAAAAGGCATTGAAAACCTTGTTATTTGAATTAAAGAAACTTTGCTAAGTATTGCTCATGGTATTCATACTCAAAATTTTCTTGGCTTAGAGAAAAAGTTATGACCAAAAGATACAAAAGATATTGCCTTGAGATAAAAGTTTTGAAAAACATTTTAACCTCAAATCACATATTTTGCATACCCAATTATGTCCTATAATACATTTGGGGGTTCTGTACCCATGGATTAAGTTGTGTGTACATCATTTGTATGTCTATATCTTCACAAAGGCCACAAATACCTTACAATAATAGATTCCTTAGTGTCAAAACAGTCCAGCTTCACAGACATTATATCAAAATGTGCTTGGTGCCCAATCTAAGCACATTTCAATCCAATAAATTAGTAGACCCTAGAGTTTGATTGCCTTAGTATCCAATCAATAAAAAAGAAATGCCTTCTCAAGTGTACAAGACAAATTATTCCTACTTTCACTTCTATTTTTGCCTACCAGCAAGGCCTCTCAGGACCCCAATGACTTGAGTTTTCAAGACAAGATGGGCAGTATCCACTAAATTTCAAAGTACTGATTTTCTTTGAGGTAGTGGAAGCTTACCGTAAGTATCATATCCTGTAACCATTCCTACTCTAGTTTTAGCTGACATTCGATTCATTTAAATTTGTTACTTCCCACCATAATTTTAACTTTGTAGAATTGGTGCTGCAGGAAAATGCTGCCATTTGGAGAGGAAAGGAACATTCTCATTGGCTGTATGCTAAGGCTGAACTTTTTATGTCTGGTTTGGTGCTATGACTGCATTATTCACAGCTATGAATCAGCAAATCTGAAAGGAGTATTTCTTTATTTCATTGCCCTCCATTGCTCTTTCCTTGCTACCTTGTGTACTCTGTTCACAAATAGGACAGTTGGCAAAAACCTTCTGCAAACAGAAAACCAATCTCACTTCTGTTCATACTGTGAGAGGTATCAGAGAAAGAAGAGGAGTTACCCATGCCACGGCCTGTTTTCTCTTCAGATACTAATATTGCAGGTCCTGAAATGATGAATTTGCCTTTTACAAGCTGGTATTTTCTACTGTGTGCTGGGGATTTGTCTGTGAGCCCTAACGTGAAAGATGCTGTGAATCATGGACATTTCGTGGTGCACTGATTGCAGCTATCAGCTGCGTATACTTCTTGACTAGGGGGCTCTGTAAAATCTGTAGAAAATGAATCATAAAAGTAAAAAAAACCCCACTATCATCAGTAATAGAAAAAAGGATGTGACAAGGAACCAAAAATGGTGAACAATCCAGTAAAATGGTGAACGTACTATAAAAATCTAAGCACATATGGTACAAACTGTATGTGTAGTGCTTTTAAGTGTATTATGTACACAAACCTGTGTAACAGAGACATAATTAGGATTACTATAGGATGTGTGTGTGTGTTTCCACATCATCTTTGCACGGTCATGGAGCAGAATTATTCTCCCTTACAGATAGCAACTGAAACACAGAGAGAGCAATCTGATAGATAGATAGATAGATAGATAGGAATGCTAAGTATAACTTCAAATCAGATTACATCTTCTCAAACCAGGCACTGGAAAAAAAAAATGTGGAGTATACAGTAAAAAACATAATCTGAGAACATTGTATGAGAAAGCATTGTTAAAGGTAAGTAATAATTCTGGTTTTCACAGGAAGAAAACGGCAATCTTAACAATGAAATCAATCTCTCTTGTTTAAGTTCATGATTTATAAAACAACATTAACATTTCTATGAATGAGGATAGAATCTTACAGACAAGATTCACCTTCAGATGGCTCCTGCGTTAGGTGGATGTGCTGATACAGCTATACAGGTTAGCATTTTCTAATCTAGACAAAGCATTCAGCTTTAGTGTGCTCTGCCTGTTGATGCACTGCGTCTGGGAGAGCAGGGTGAGAATACTTAGTTTCTCTGACCTAATATAGGAAGCAACAGCCAAACACAGAAAAATCTACAGAGAAAATTTAGAGTTAGTATTTGAACATTTTCGTGTTTACAGGCTGATACCTGAATGTTTTCATGTCTACAGGTTTAAACAAAACATCTTAATCTTATATTGCAGGTATTTTATGTCTTACAGATACCAGAGTGCATGTGAAAAAAACAATCCGAGAGATTCTCCGCAATGCAGTTTTACATAAGGGCCTGTAGGAGCAGGCAGAATGTTATTAGACCATAAAAGCACATCAGGCTGATTTATGGTTTCTGATCAAGGTTTCTGTGAAAATTACTCTGCATCACCAGCTCAAGGTGACTGCTACCATTAATGTGTGGAAAATAAATGAGATGGAGAGACTGATATCAGAGGAAGTAAAAGGAAGCACTGAGCCAGTTTATATAGCACAGGCTTCCCATTTTGTTTTACAGTGCATAGAAGGCTGTCATCAAAATGATTGCTTTGGAGCAGAAAAGGCAATTCTTGATAATTAGATCTTATGGCAAGCTTTCTTACATCCGGTATATAAGACCCATCAAGTATAGTACCTTCCTACTATACGTCATCTTCTCCTCTGTCCTGTAAACATTCTTAGAATGTGGAAAATAGAAAACATATGTCTTTTTTTCTCTGAAGTTATTTTCCAGAAGAGATAAAATTCCAAACATGGTTTCACGGGAGTCTTAGTGACTAGGACTCTTTTACATATGATCTGATAGCAATTTGCATTTTGACCAGCATTACAGTAAAAACCCGACATCTTTTCCACAGTTCAGTGTCCTTGTATTGTATGTTCTTTCATTTATAAGTACTGGATTTTTATCACATTTTTATTTCTGTTGAAAATGAAAAGCTGTACTGCCTATTTAAATACAAATGCATAATGCATTTTAAAAAATTTACTTCATTATATCTGTTCTAATGCACCACAGCTATTCTTTACATATAGTTTATTTTTATTAAAGACAAACTCATCTTTATAATGCTACTTTAAATTTTCTTTATTTCCTCTTTATTGTTTTAAATTGTCTATACTCTTTTTTTCTTCTTTTTTTTATTTTCTACACAGTGTTTCAAGCTATGTAAAGGAAATAACAATGAAATGAAATTCATCCACGTTAAAGATTTTAATGAAAGCACTCAAATGTGAACCATGTAAGATAATCCAGTGCATCTTATTGTTCTATATGATTTTTAAAACCTTCTCTAATATTTTATTTCTAGATTCTAAAATATAATATGCAGATATGCAAAATCATTTTACACATCTGGCGAACATCAGGGCTGCTCACTCAGCTGGCTACAGCAGCTGATATTATGATCATTGCAGGGCATGTTGTCAAAACAGTGTATGGAACAAAGACATCTGTATCTTGGGGAAGGAGGGGGGTCAGGATTTTGATTTTTAAGATATGACATCCAAACTGCATACTGTTTTCAAGATGGACTCTTGATTACTAAACTCAGTTTTTTTCAATCTACCCTCACAATAAGATGTGACACTACTGTTAATGCATAATATTCATTTATCTATAGATTTTAAAACAGGTGCTTTGTTACTACTAATGGCAAAAAGGTTATAAGCTTAAAAAAACCTGTTTTAACTATTTTTATTCTTCAGATGCAACCTGAGAGAAAAAGGTCTTCTGTTTATGTGCAAGGGTGATTAGCTTGTACTGTTAATAGGATGGATTTCCTGGTACTTAATTGAAAGCAGGTGGATAATTAAAACCAATGTGTAGCTAATCAAGAGCCAGATATCAGGTGATCATGAGGCCATGCCTGATTCTGTTCAGGAGAAAAACCTAACTTTCAAACTTGTTTCTTTTAGAGGCTAATATGAAAAAAGCGAGAAATGTTGGTTCCTGGGGAGAACATAATTAAGGTATCTTTTTACAGGTACTAAAAACGGCTGGTACAAGCTCACAGTACTGGAGCTTTCTTTGCTTAGTAGTGTCTTGTGATTTTGTTTTGTGAGGTTTGCTTGTCAATGTTAAGAATGCTTTTTCTTAAGATGAGCACTAAGAGGAATCTGAACCTGTCTCTTGCCTGCCCTTGCGATTCTGCAGTGTGCTTTGTTGCATTCCCTCATTACAAAATGTTACTATAAATCTGCAGAGATATAATGAGTTAATTAAATGTGATGCTGATCTTAAAACAGCTTTGCATATCATCCATGCCAAATTCTTGGTAACCTCTGAAACCTACTTAGGAAGACATGATAAGGCAGAGAAGAGAAAATAATCTTTAAGCAACTACTGGTTTTAGAGCATTTCCTATGCTGCAATTTAAGTTGCTTTTTGCCTTAGACACTGTGATCATCCAGAGTGGTATGGTACCTAGGTCTTGATGGTAAGAAGGAGCTACTGTATGTCAGTTATTTTCCTTTTCCAAACCCTCATACTAGAGAGAGGAAACACAATTTTGTCTCTATTACAGAATGTCAGAAATATGCAGTGGGAATCATGCTTCTCTGTCACCTCTACTTGTTTCTCTGAAGTACTTCTGTGTTACTCTTATGATCCTTTAGCTTGTATGTACTTTTGCTAACAAAGCTGTGTTATACTTACAGGTGTTGTATTGCTAATTTCTACTATTTAAGTACTAAAATGTTAGTTTAAATAACCCCTTTTTCCCTTCTCTTATCGGAATACAGTCTTTATAAGCAGGTATAAATGTAAGCAATGGAAGTCTGAAAGTGCTATCCATTGCCCTTAATTTTCTGAATATATTAATATATTAATATTCTGAATATATTTCAACTTTTTTACTGAACAAGCCCAGTTTGATAATAGTTCTTTTTTGCTCTCTTTCAAGTTCAGCATAAAGTTGCTGCGATAACGAAATAAGAGTCCTGCTTGTTATTAAAAAAATTAGTTTGTATCCTACTGAATTTTATATGCTGGCACTAAAAACATAAGTTAGGACATGAGACGTTTGTTCATTTCCTTCCTATGAGTGAATGGGGAATAATTTTTATTAGATATTATTTTATTATTTTACTTTCCATATACCAAATGAGTATATGACAGGGATAAGCAAGGATTTAGACAAGCGGTTCATCTAAGCAATAGCCAAATACTGCAAGCCTTTTCTACAGGGCAGGGAAAATATCTGCAAGGGCTTGATCATTGGCTTTTTACTGTGTGGTGTTGGGAGGGTAACTTTTCCTGTGTCTCATTTGTGTTAATTAATCATGACTACATTCCTGACGATTTTCTTCTGATAAAAGTTTAATTGAACTTGGCACACTTCTCTTCTGGAAAACTTTGATGGTAAAGGAAAATAATTCTAAGAAACATTCTGAGGAACCCAAGTTGAGCTTCTGTTCTACACTTAGCTCAGTCAGTGGCTTGAGGAAATTGCTGTATTTCTCCATACTGACTTAAAGGTTTAGATGGTTTTCTAAGGAGCAGGAGAGCAAAAGGCGAATAAAATAAAAATAATTTATCATACTGCTTAAGGGAGAGTGACCTTTCAGAAAATACCATAATTCTAACAGAGGAGGCTGACTTTGGCGGTCTTTAGGGAAGAAGATATCAAATACACTATAGAACAGCTATATAAAATCATAGGCAAATGTACCGATTTGCTGGAGAGGTCTTGTCAGCTTGGGATATCATGCTCTGGAAGTACATATGGGTCTTAGCAGGGCTAATGGGATTTGGGAAATGGTGGTTGAAGCCCTGATTAATCTCCAGCTAAGTCTGTGTCTGTGAAAGCCTGCTAAGATATCTTGAATATATGCAGCTCATTTCAGTGCTTGTCAGTGCAGTACAGGAGTCTGGGTGTTTAATATGCTGCACAAATGAAAATAACTTTAAATTATAATAGTGTTTGTCAATAACAAAAAATGGGATGATGACAATTCTGAGCAAAGAGGCACCTCCCAGAAGATAGTCTGGTGAAGGGAACGAAGGGCAAAGTCATCCTATTGTTTATGCTTATGGTTCTGGGACCAGCTACCAGAGAACAAAGTGCTCCAGCCAAATCCTGATAGACCTCTTTTTTCCTGAAAAACAGTGATTTCTCTCTAGGACAAACCAGTAGTTTTTTAGCCTTGGCATAGGAACCAATTCTGAACCAGGCAAAAAGACAATTTTTTGTTTATTCTACCATTTTAAAATTCAAATGCAGCTGAGGAAAGAGATGACACCAATAGATTAAAAGGAAAATGAACATTTCAGTATTCTCTGCATACTGTTTGATAGTACTCTTCACGAAAAAAAAAAAAAAAGTTTTAAGATGGGTCTAAAAAAATATTTTTCCACAGAAAAAGGAAGAAAACTGGAGAGACTACAATAGCACTGTAGAAATCATAATAGGAAAGATAATACCTCCTTAGGTTATTTTCTCAGCTTTAGCACAAAAGATCAGAGAGGCATGAATGGATGTTAAAGAAAAATGTGTTTGGAAGAGACATACAAGGGCTTTTTTTGCACTCGGTGTAATCAATGTTACTAATGGCCTTCTTGGCAGGTTGTTTTGAAGCGGTATTAGTCAAGAAGGTGATACTGTCCTACCTGTCAGAAATATATTAACAAGGGTCAGGCATATTTTCTCATCTTCAGATATTATGGAATATAGTTGAATGTAAGAAATATTCTGGAGACTGGGTTCTTGGTTACGTTTTCTCTCTCACAGTTAGAGTAAATAAAACTCTAATTGTGTACTACCAGAAACGAATACCAGTTAGAACTTCCTATCTGTGAAAGGGTATTCAACCTGCATCTAAACTAGCTTGAGACAAATTATCCTTTAGTATTTTTACATTTTTGTGTAAAACAAAGGAACAATTAAAAATTAATACATTAATATCTAAAATATTTTAATGTATAAAAACTGATAATGCAGTATAGACCAATCTGTTGACCACCTAAATATGATGTTTGTTTGCTTATTTTTTGTTTATCTTTTCTAGCTTCATATAGACTTCAGTAGTCTTCTGATTTCAACAATTGCAAAATCTGTGGTCTTCATTTGCAGAGGTTTGAATAAATTTTTTGGCCTTAGCCTCTGTGAAAATCGGGCTGAATCTTAGCCCAGGTTTGCTGAAAAAAGAAAATAAACACATGGGTTGAAGTAAATATCAGCTAAATAGTTACATTTTCAACCACTTTTTATGTTTCTGCGATATGGTGAGCATCATATGTGTGACAGAACTCTCTGACTCTGAGTCTGAGGTGATAGCTGTAATTCCTGTGCATTTAACCTATAGAACGTTTTTCATTTGTATGTAGACTTTGTACAAAGTTCTTAGGAAGAAAAAGAAAAAACAAAAAACATTTTAGTGACAATTTTTCTTCTTTGATGTAACCCATTCTAGTAGCATATGAAGTTCCACTGACAGGTTATAAAGGAAAACAGATAGGTTAAGAGGAAGGGTGGAAGGACGACTTTCTATTTCAAGGGATTTCATTAGCCATACCTAATAACAGGATAAAGAAAGGTACAGGTGAAATGCAATAATACTTAAGGAGAATGTGGCCAGTCATTAGTCAACTTTCCAAGTTATGTAAATACTGGAACATTTGAGGTCTCTCACAGTGTAGTATTTTGTTGTGCTGTTCCTTTTGTTGTTGATCCTCACCTTGTTTTTGCAAATCTGTACAAGGAACTCAGCTACATCTTGGATATCTAGAAAGGAAAAAAATATCAGGCACTGATACATACCAGACTAAGAATATAAAAGTGTGTCAGTACAGCCAAAGAGTACAAAATGTCTGTGCATTAATATATCAAACACAGTTGAGGGGGTTTTTACCCATTCAAATGGTAAAAAAAAAGTTATTTGCTATGATTCTCAGCTGTCTCCAAGGTGCTCATCTGCAATAAAATTTATTTCAGTACAAAAAAATTGTGAGAAGTCTTCAGGCTGCATTGATATTGCACCCAGCCTGTTTGCAAATTGCTCTAGCAGCAGATATTTCTATGGGACCCAGCTAACATAATGATACGTGTTATGCAAAAGTTAACCAGACCTATAACATTCTGTTAAGAAAAAGAAATAATTCTGACCTGCAGAAAATGAGCTTAATCTCCAATTTTGATTACATTAAATCCAGAAACTCATTCCAATTTGCTGTTGAGTTACTGGTCGGAAACTATGATGGTGATAGCCCCATGAAGTGTTGTGGGGAGTTTCATAATTTGCATCATGGAGTGATAATTTCACCTAAAAATGAAAGACTTTTTTTTCCTTTTCACATTTATTCTATTTACTATTAAAATTCTCCAGATCTAATGTGCAGTAGGTGGTTTTAGATTGGTTTTAATTCCAAACGGTTATGCTGCTGTTCACTATGATGGAGACATCAGTTAAACCCAAGTACTGTACTTAACATGTACTGCGTCCTTAAACTGGATTTGATGGCAAAGAAGGAATTACTCAGGTACTCCAGTGATCTGTGATGTGATGCTCTTTTGTCCTCTCTGATTTGAGTAATAGGCTACTGCAAATTGTCCTAGCCGTCAAATATTGCCTCCCTAGACACACCTTGAGTAACCGCTTTATTGTCACAGGAAGAGTCCACCACTCCCTTCTGTGATGGTAAACATCATCTGGATCTTTTCATGGATTTTAGAAATGTCAGGATAATTAAAGTATATTTATAAATCTGGCTGTTCTCAAGTGATGGTTGGACTAGATCTTCAAGGTCTTTTCCAACCTAGATGATTCTGTGAAGCTTCTAGTTTCTAACCAATTTATACCCTCTTGTTCTGCCAGATGTTATTAGACCCACTACTAATCTACTACTGTTCTCCCCTACCTAGGAAGAACACATCACTAATTTGTAGGCGGTGTCTGTATTAATTTGTTTTTTATTGACCAAGTAAATGATGTGCTTTTTAGTCAAGTAATTTGATATTTTAGCAAATTACTGTTGTGTTTATAATAAAAGTCATCCAAAACCAACTCAAAGAGAATTATTAATACCTTTCTTCCAGGCCAATGTTCATACCATCGCTTACCATTACAGAACATAACAAGGTTTCGTTTTTAGCCATCATCTACCTTGATTCTTCATTAAACATCCATGTAACAATGAAACTGGAGGCTTTACTGAATCCCACACAGGGGCTATATTATATTTCATTTGGGTAGAAAGAGAATGTCAAAAATGGATATAGTGTTAAGCTTGTACTGTTGGTAAACCTGTGTTATGTTTTCTACAACTTTCTGACTTACTGTGTACATCTAGTTATTACAACTTAAAATGTATTCTAAATTTTGCATGTTATTATGGCCAGGTAATTGGTCTGTAATCACTAGAAAAATCTTCTGTCCTGCTCCCCAACATAAATACTACATCTCTTACTGTTCAAACATAGAGTATCCTTCCTGACTTGTAGATGTATTTAAAATATTTGAAGCATGTGTTTCTAGTCCTACAAATCCATGTTCCAATTCTCTTAGTACTTTAACATAATGGCTTTTCAAACCTTGGAGCTTTGCTTCTACCCCAGATGTGATCACTTCTATTTCTTACTGCCTTCCTTTCCCCAGTACTTCATGTGATCGTCCTCACAGGAAACAGAAGCTTTGTGATACCTGACTCAGCCTTAAGAGATTTCAGGTCATGCAACTACTCTGTGCATCTGTTTGTTTTTCGTCATACACAGAAATATGTAGGATGCTCCTGACATGTACTGCATTCTTGCTTTAATTTTCTTCAAGATTTTGGAACTCTCTAATGCATGAATATGAGTCTATTTAGTGTTAAAATATACATATAGATGGCAGTTGTGATTAGTTTATGATGCTTCTGGGCAGGTGAGAGAGGCTGTGTTCTGTGGAGCTCATAGAATGCCCAGGTGCATATGGAACTGAAAGGTATGTGAGTGGGTTGGAAGGTGATAAATTGCTTAGGCTTGTCCAAAGGGAAATATTTTAATCAAGATAATCACAGAAAAATGTATTAGCTACCATGAAAACTTTGAAATTGCAAGAAAAATTATCAGAATAATTTAAGACTATAGTAAACCTGTATCTCAAAAATGGACAATATTTTATTTATTTAGGCCACAAACTTGAAGAAACTTGACATCAAGCCTCCAAATCTTTCCAGATATTTTTAAAAATGTAGTGATACCAAGGACAAATTATCAACCAGATCAGCAGCATTATTTCTACCTGGCCAACCATATATCATTTCATCCCCATTCATATGGTAAGAACTTCACCCCCTGCAGCTTCCATCAAATAAAAATCCTATTTTCACCTGGTGTTTCCTCAGACAGATGTGTTCTGACAGGAGCAGCTAAATGTATAATTCCATTCCCCAGCCACACAGCAAGCAATAATCTTTCATTTTACTGTGGTTTAGTAGGTTGGCTACAGGTGTAGGAGGACACAATAAAAAGTATTTTAACTATGTTAAACACTGGTAGAAAGCAAATGTAAACACCTCTAAGAAACTTTAAGAATCATGATGTTCTAGTCAACCTTAATCAATAAAAAAAAAGTAGCAGTAGATTCTCTCCATCATTAATAAGCTTACTGTTGCTGAGAACTGCAAAAAGTTACTGCTGTAGAAAAGATGGATTTTTTTCTAAGAAGTGATCAATATAATCTGCCTTGGGATGGTTTATCCACATTAGAGATGGTGCCTTGGATCCAGCAGTACTACAGATATTCTCACCCAATCGGACATTTTAGCTCCAATTCATCATTGTGTACATGTGCTTTACTATTATAGTTGTTAGCTCAGGTCAAAAATTAGGTTCTTTTTAATGGGTCCAGAGCCTTATTTGACGACTGCCATGGACTAAAGTCCTTTTTAAGTCCATCAGACAATCATAGAGAAGTTTTTTTTGAAGAGGACCTTTGGCAATCTTTTTATCAAATCTCATGCTCAAGGGACTAACTTCAAAGTTTGGTCAGGTTGTTCAGGTTCAACAGAGTCCTGAAAAGCTTTGCATCTGGCAATACTGCAGCTCCTCTGGGTAACTATACTGGTCTATAACCACTCTTTTGATGAATAATTTTATGTAGGTCCAACCAGAATTTCTCATACTGCCGTACTACTTATTTCTCTGTGCACATCTGACAAAGTAAAGAATCTGGTACTGTCTTCTCGTTGAGCACCCCTTCTAGTGAGTGGAAGGCTGCAATTAGTTTCATCCTTAGCTTTCACTTCACCAGGGTAAACAGCACAAATAATTTGGGAACCTTTTTTGTTAAAAAGACAAGAATCCTACGATTATTGTTCTCTGTATAGTACTTGAATTTGGGGAACATGTAACTTCCTGCCTAATCTTTAAAAAGATCATATAATGCACGGAGAAGTAGATTATTTCAGTCTGCCTTTTTTGGTGATCTCTTCACAAGCACACTGATGTTACTATCTTAGTGTACAGAGACATAAATATGCAGATAATCTTCCCTTCCTGGTTAGCTTTATAGGTCAGATTTGTATTCAGTCAGTTTTCAAATTGAAGGATACCTGAAATTAATCAAAATACTAATCTTTCTGTGCTGCTTTTAGGAGAGGATAAGTTTTGAGTTAATATTTGGTTAATGATTAAACATTTATTCATATTAATCTCCCTCATAATTTTCTGAAATCCAGAGGGAAGAACAAGAATATTTAGGCATGTGCATGCAGACATCACAGTTTTGCAATCTTGCCAGTTGCAATAGTCAACTATCCGGAAAAACAAAAATTATTTTTAAAAGGGAGTTTTCTAAACCTATATATTCTTTGGGACAGTTGAACTTTTAAGGTGCCTATGGAGTCACATTTTCTTACTTTTTCTATCATGAGAGCTATATAAAAATATTTTTAGTTTGATTCTTTTTAAGGCAAAAAGAGATTTACATATTAGAAGTTGAGTACTTTAATTTGAACAACTTTGATGTAGAAAGTTACCTATAAAATCAAAGAAAAAAGTATGTACGGTATCAACTGCTGAAATATGTGGAATATGATCTCAAGACCTGGAAGGAAGGAGAGTGCTGAACTGTTTCAGTAAGAAACACAATATTACAAATGAGTAATGGCTAGCAATTTCAAAATACAGATTATGTTGATTTATATTATGAAATATTTATCGTATTTTTAAAAGGAAAATGTTGGTATGCTATGGTTCTTCTCCCCTAGCTTCTCCATAACTTTACATAATTACTTGAAAGTGACCAAAGTAAAACCTTTCTCTTGACATTGAATTACTACTAGCTGGAACTCTGAATAGTAAACGTAATTCAGTTCTGATTTAATAGATATGTTTTTACATTACACATAAATGTATGCAATTAAAGAATGGGGTACAAAGAGTACTCTTTTTTTTCCCTCCACTTTTTCTTTGTATTTTTGAAAGACTTTGACTTGACTGTTCATCTATTTTACCATAAAAATGTAATTCAGTTTGATGCACCATCTATCTACTAGTATTCATATCATATGACACAGTTACAGAACTAGTGGCTGTGCATTTCATTTTCACGCCTAGACATTCAAAGGGGAAAGAAACAAACAACAACAAAAATAACTGAAAAAAAAACCACCAACGGTAGGAAGCATTCTCTGTACATGAAAAGGCTCTGTGTGAGGTGTTACACAGTAATTATGAAGCTTTTGTTTCAATAATTATTCAGCCTTTGAAATGTCATTATAGGTCAAAGAGGCAGCTATTGTTCCAAGTAGACCAGAATTTAATAAAGAAGGACACAGTTGATATGTAAAATAGATAATAAATTGAAATAACATCAAATTATGCAGTGTTACAATACAAGAATCAGCTGTGATAAACTTCTGCATACTCTTGTTTTCACTTTTGTGCAGCATTTTCACTTGCTTTTCTTTATTGGCTAGAATCTGTCCTATCTAAACCATACTCATTTAAATCTCTTCTTAAAGCAAGACATATTCATGTTGCATCTGTATATACTATTTGAGTTTTAGTTTGGGGAGGTATAGAAAAAGATACATGTACTGTAAGCATATTATGTATTTGGTTAGCTTTCCCTAGATATTAATCCTACTGTAAGAAGAAACACATCACTGTCATCAGTGATCAAAGTTTTTACTACTCATTTGTTTGCCTTTCAAGAGAGAAGCAGGCTATATGAGTACAGGGTGATGGTTAGCTTCAGTCTAGGTTGTGTATGATATATATACTCCTAAATAGAAATTTATATTTTAATACATGAGATTTTGTTGAAATTCTGACTACATTAACTTTTGAAGAGTAAGGCTTTTGTTTGCTCATTGGTGTTTTCTTCTGTACAAATCTAGATTTGGAATCCAGGTGACACTGAAATAACACAATGTTATTACAATAGTTTTGTTACTGAGCTCAGTGGTTCAGGGTAAAAACTTGACAGTAGCAGGTATGGCCATCACTTTTGCTAGGTATGAGTATTTAGTCTGTAGTGACCTTCAGGAACTATCCAGGTGTTATTAGATTGGATCTTTAGTGAGATTCCCATTTCAGGTTTTTAACCTCAGAAAAGATTCCAATAGATGTAATGACAAAAGGATGAAAGAGAATTGACAAGATGTGTTTGAATGTCCAGGAAGAATTTCAGCATATTTTTGATCTCTGATTTGTCTTACAAGCCTCACCCAACATGAGAATCTGCCGTGCACCAAATTCAGTAGCCGTGTAAATTTTCATGTAGTTAAGATGCTCACATGTGCACATTCTGCCAGCTTATTCTTTATCCGTGCCCTAGTTCAGCTAATTTCATCATGCCAACATCTAAATCCCACCCCAGCTGTCTGCAAAACCCATAATTATAGTCAAGGCTGGCAGTTACCACTCTTAGAACAGGCAGCTTACAGAATTTTTCTTGGCAATAGACACAAACAGATGACAAAGGACAATCTCCTGGCATCAGTACAAAGTACTTTGCTACAGGGTTGGCTAGTGAAACACGTTTTGTTGCACTTTATTAATTTCCTAGCATCCTTCAGCAGCTAACTCAAATGAAGAGAGCCTGTATATCCTGCTCTTCTCTGAAGTCACTGACCATTTGGGTCAAAGCTTACTTTATTTGCAGAGCCGTGTCTCCTGATAAAAAGTTTTGTGCGTTCATTTGTGTTGGGGAGGGAGGTCCACACTGAGGCTTCTTTAGTGGACCTGTTTGTGAGGAGCCTTTACTGGGGCTGATGAGCAGAGCTTTCTCAAAGAGGTCTTTTCAAGGTGGCACACTTACTCTAAGTTGTCCCTAAGCTCAGGCTGTCAGATCCTAAGGGGTATAATGTACCCTGGCCTCCAATGACTTTTTTTTGCATTTTGTAATTCTGAGTAAAATAAATTATTCCTCATCAGAAGCATTCTACCTCTGTCCCCCTTTTGTTACTAGGAAGGGACTTTAGCAAAGAGCCTGGATCTGTGAGTTTCAATGGGTAATGTGTGCTCATGTACTAGGACTGTATTATACTTAAGGTATAAGATAAGAAAATGTACATAAATCTATCAATAATAGCTCAAATAGTCTTCTAGCTCATTTTTCATGTTACAGAGTTTCTCAGTGATTGCTTTTTTCAAGTTCCATGAACAGTCCTAAAACCAGAGTGATCCAAAGTCTCTGCAGCTGTTTTCTGTAGCTATGATACGGCTACGTAGCAAGTTGCTAGAAAGGACCTGAATGCGATTTTTGTATCAGATATAGTGTGACCAGCAGGACTAAGGTGGTGATTGTCCCCCTGTACTCGGCACTGGTGAAGTCACATCTTGAACACTGTGTTCAGTTCTGGAACCCTTGCTGCAGGAAAGACATTGAGATGCTGAAGCATGTCCAAAGAAGGGCAACGAAGCTGCTGAAGGAGCACAAGTCTTATGAGGAGCAGCTGAGGGAACTGGGGTTGTTTAGCCTGGAGAAAAGGAGGCTAAGAGGAGATCTAACTACCTGAAGGGAGTTTGTAGCAAGGTGGGAGCTGGTGTCTTCTCCCAAGTAACAAGAGACAGGACAAGAGGAAACAGCCTCAAGTTGCACCAGGGATGTTTAGGTTGGATATGAGGAAAAATTTCTTCACTGAAAAGGTTGTCAAGCATTGGAACAGGCTGCTCAGGGAAGTGGTGGAATCATCATCCTTGGAGGTATTTAAAAGACGCGTAGATGTGGTGCTTAGGGACATGGTTTTGTGGTGGACTTGGCAGTATTAGGTTAACAGTTGGACTCCATCTTAGAAGTCCTTTCCAACCTAAGTGACTCTGATTCTACTCTATGATGGGCAAAAATGGGAGGGTCTATCCTGGGATGCAATGAGAGGTTGAGCCTTAAGTGTCTATTTTCTCCTATTTGAGGCTTGCCAGTTAGAACCAGAAAAGTGAGATAGCAACTGTGATGTGGCTGCTGCTCAAGGAGAGGTGGGACACCATGGCATCCGTACACCTTAAAATGCAGTTCTGTTCCATGGGCACGCTTTACCAGTTGAAGCTCACTGACCCTGTCCTTTGAAGCCCTCTAGTCCCAGAGAACTTCTGCCTACACAGATACTGCTTCATGTCTATGAAAACATCAGCATGATGTTTGTCAGTTGACATTGTAATAGTCCTGCTACTCTGGAAAGAACTAAGCAGATTATTATGTTTGTTCCTGGGGTTCAAATGGCCATGAGCCACATTTTTTATTAGATAGAGAGTCCAGAAGCCTGAATTTACACTGCAGCTTGATATGGCTAGACTATGCTTCCTCTGCACTGTTGTTTCCTAGGTAATCCTTGATATTCAGGAAGAAGGTGAATGGACAAAGAGCAGTCAATCATTCAAAGTGTTGTTAAAAGAGAGTGTAACAGTTATAATGACTAAGTGAGGCTTTGTGGCAAAACAGAGAAAGATATTTGGGCTGATTTGACGTGTTACTCAGTCTTAAGTCTTCTCAGTGATGCAAAGCAAGAAGGTAGATTGTATTTAAAGCTGAGGCACTAGCTTGCTAAAGAACTACCCTCTGAGTTGGGCAGAATGGCATTATGGCTAAAACACAGCTAATTAATTTATGTTCATTGGCTAGTTAAGTCAGGGGACATGAATCTTGACATTAGAGCTTTACAGTACTATTGAACACAGATTGAAATCCCAAGTGTGTTTATTTCACACAACTGTAATTTTTGAAGATGGAGGATACAATTTTTCCAGATAATATCTTTCATGACTGAAAATACTAAACAATATTGGGACCTCAGAGTAGGCTTGTCCCCTGCCTACTAGATACGAATAACATAAATTAATTTTAAAGGCCACTTGCTGTTTAAAAAATACAAATCTAAGAAGGGGGTCATAGTCATCCTGATCTGTGTTTGAACTGGTTCCCAACAGCTAAAGCCATACCTTTTTCCTACCCTCAAAGTTATCTATGACACTTGAAGACTGTTGCTTAGAAAATATCATGTAGAGGTCAAAAGGGAGAGTGCTGTGTGGGTTTCTCTTGCTTTTCTTCTTAAAAGTACAGTAGGAGACAATCTTTCTGAAGAGATTTTCCAGTGAATTGCATGAAACAAATGAAATTCTTTAAGCTCTTAGTTTGTTATGATATTGATTCTTAATAACTTTTTGTTTTAATATCTATCCTTAAAGAAAAATACTTTTTCTTCCTTTGAAATCAGAGTATTGTTTCTCTCCCCACACTCCTTTATCCAGTAGCCTTCAGGATTGTGTTATCTGTGAACTTTTAAGCTCACTAAATGTAGATTTCCCTATAGAAGATAAGAATAGAATATTATTAGTTGGTTTTGACATTCTTTTATCTAAATTTTTCTTTCCTTTTACATAAAAGATATTCTTATCTATGTCAGGCATGCATTTTTGCCAGAAAGGTACCATTCCAATTTCTCGTTCATGGGAATGTTCTAATTTTGTCAAAACTGCAAGAAACAGCATTTGAATTGTGCTGGAGGAAAACAGCACAGTTTCTATAGAAAAAATTTGGTTTAGGTGAAAATTGGGTTTTGGTTTTAGAATGTTTGAAAAGCAAGAAATATAAATTTTTACAATTAACATTATTGACATCAGAAAAAAATGCAATGTTTTTTACGTCACGAAGTTACCATTCTTCCTTTTTTTTTAATTATGTAAATGTGCCTCTGTATAATCTTGCCATAAAAAAGCTGAACTGGATCTTCCTGAGCTGCTTACCAAAAACGTCCCCTGAGGAACTACTTGCGGTCTAGAAATAAATACACATTTTCTACATTAAAATCTAACAACTGTGAGATTTTTTTTGTTTGGGTTTGTATCTGCATAACCTGTTTGCATTACAGAAGAAGGCATCTGTGTTGTTCCACTCCAGATAGCATCTACACAAAAAACAAATTCTCCACAGTTCCTTATCTCATTGCTGTTAATAACAATCTGCCTTTCAAAAATAGTCATAAATGCAGCATCTGTCTCACAGTGTGTTTTCTAAATCATACAAAGGCAAAGCCGTTCTCAGAGATACGTAAATGTAAAAAAAAAATCAAATTAATATATTTTCCTACTATTCTACTACCTAGTAGCATTCATTATAGAAAGGACTTTTCCTATAAAATACATAATTTGTTTAGCAGTTCTGGTATGACCCAAATAACCCCATTCATTTCATAGAAACAGTTTTAGAGGCTATGTTGCATTATTCATTACTGTTGTGGATAACAACTTCAACCTCAGGACTGTTGAGCCAGCACTTTCATGAGCAGTAAATTCCCTGAGGGAGGGAACGAGAAAAATTGTCACTACCCAGAGGTTTGAAAAATAGTCTTCGCTACAGGAAGAGTTTGCTGAAGGGTTGTGTCTAATGAGAGGAAATTCTCTGAGATGATAATCATGCCCTGGAACAATTTTGGAAACCTGAGGCTCTCTAGAAGACTGTTGTAAAGAATTTGTTGTTAATCTTCCCATCCCATGATATCCATATGCTCAGTTTTTGGGAGCTCCTGAAAAGGGGAATTTGTGCTGTGAAGGTGATATTTATTTTATTTATGTCTTTTTCTACCTGATGTGCCAATGGGATGACAGGAAATGGTGTCTTCCTTTCAGAGGATATTTTATATGAGAACCAGAATACAATGTTTGAAATGAGGATTTAGTGAGAGTCAGTGAGGAGTCCATCTGACTTTCACATGCCAATAGACCAAACTGAATACTCTAAATTCCTCCATTAAGCTGATGTCTTCACATCATACTGGTTCCAGTTTGTTGTTTGTTTTTGGAGAGGCCTCAGTGGGATTTAAGCTAACACTGATCTGGCCCAGTTATAGGTCCTTAAGAATACATAGTATGTTCTGTCCTCCCAGTCTTGCAAAAATTGTGCTCTTGAAAGGGAGTAATACTATTTTTTTCCTTAATTAATAACAGAAATATCTTTTTACTGCACATGGGTGTGATTTGGCCATAATATTCTCAGAAGTTGCCTGCACTGACATTCTTGCTCAAAAGTCATGGTTATTTTGTGGCAAACATAACAGGTCATCCAATGGTTCCTGTGAGATTTTCACTTAATAAAAAAAAAAAAGCAATTTCAGTCACTTCAAGTCTGGAGATTCATATTTCTCTTCTCCTATGTCACTACAGTCTACAAATAATAATAAGAGTTTGGTTTTGATGTCTCTTTCAGTGACATAAATGAAAACTTTTCCCTAGTAATCAAAGGAAAAATCAGGGTAGGAAATGGAATCAGAAATTACGTGTTTGTTTTTTGAACAGCAGTGAAGCAGACAGACATTAATGTGTGCCTGCCTTTAGTTTTTAGTAAGCATGAATTATTCAAGGAGTATCACAGCATGTATTAGTTAGAAATAATTAAAATGTAAGCAGTATTGGAGCTACATCTAGCATGCTTCAATAGTTGTAAATATTTGCAAATAGAAAATACAAGACCTTTCTGATCCTGATTTCACAATTGTTCTGCACCATCTCTAAACTTCTAACCATACAGATTGGGATGGACATTGGGAAATCATCAGGTTCAACATCCTTCTCAAAGCAGGATCAACATTAAGCATACTAAGTGGTGTAATACTGAAGATTGGTTGTTATGAAACACTAAATTATATGTCACTGGGCCCTTCTGCTGCTGTGTGACATTTAAAACTATCTGCAGGTCCCAAACACAGCAATATAAGATGTGCCATGAAGGCAAATGCTGAATGGACACGGGTGATGCTGCTGCCAGTAAGTGAACATCTTCAGCAAAGACAATAAGTTTCTGTTATTTCCACTCTTCAGCTTGCACAGAACATGCAAGGTTGACTAATGCTTAGTGAAATTGGGAGGACAAAGAAAGACAGTAAAGTAGTAGCAATAGCTGAAAAATTAAACAATTTGGGATAAAAGCAGAGTTCAGTTTGTAATGAAGTGAAGGCATTTCTGTGAAGAACACAGAAATGATCCAGGAACTTGAAAATAGGGTTGATGCTAGGTGGTTACATTTTGGAAATTTTGGGGTTTTTTTCAACAACTAGGTTGAGAAAGTGCTTGTTCTTTGTTTATAGATATTTACTTATAGGAAATACAGTGATAATGTTGGCTCTTTATCTTTCTTACAGTCATAAAAAGAATTAGTGTTTGGAAGAAAAGGTATTTGTATGAGATGGATAGCCATTACATTAAGGTAGGGTTGGGCAAATTATCTTATTAATGATTAATACCTACAGGGAGTTTGTATTTGGAAAACACTGAGGAAAGATGAAAAGAAAATAAATCACAAGGACTAAATAACTTTGTTGAATCATAAAGAGGGGTAAACACCAACAAAATGTTTTTTGATAATCTGAAAGAGTGGGAAGAATGCTTGGTAGGGTCATTTGGGGGATGACAGTTTTAGAAAGTATTGAAATGACACTTTTAAATGAAAGTTTAGGATTAAAGTAGGAGGTAGCACCTTCCAACGGAAAAAAACTTTACGTTTCACTGATCTTAGGGTTCCAAGATAAACTGTGAAATCAAACCAGTCTCTGCAAACTAATGGATGAGCAAAATTTCATTTTAAAAATAATACAAAATACCTTTTCTGTTCTTCAAGTAACAGTCTTAGAGCTGGAGTCAGTAGTATCTGCCTGAAATGAATTTATTGTTGCTTCCACTTAGTACTGTTATGATTTGGATAAACAGAAAGGCAAAAACCAAGACTGTAATGAAGCGAAGCATTCGCTGATACTCATTGAATATTTAAAACACAAGGATGCAACTTACATTATTCATTTCAGATGTATGTAGGTGGGGGGATTCTTGTGCTTATCATAACAATCTAGGAAATAATTGCTGAGTCTCAAGCTGGCCAGGATTGAATTATTACCAAAAAAATGCAAAATACAAACAATACAAAAGGTAGAAAAGTGATAAACAGGATCTATCCTTTCTCTTTCCAGAAGTAATAGATACTTCAAAATCAAATGAAGTCTGCTTTATAGAGTCAAATTAATACACAGCAGCCAATCAACCAGTCTAATATGTTTAGTTATAGAAATACAGCCATCTACAAGGTAAGAACTTACTGCAACAAGGTCTAATAATAGATTCTTAAAGGAAGTATAAGTTTTACACAATGGTGCTTGAAATCTGGAGTTCCCCCAAACAGCTCAGGATTACAAGCAGCGTACCTCTGCAGGACTATGATGTTCTTATACATTCTACCTATATGAGAAACGGAAGATCTTGATGCTGTGCAAGCACTGGTCGGCAATAGCTAAAACATCCCTGTGTTATCAACTCTGTTTTCATCACAAATCCAAAACGTAGCACCGTACCAGTTGCTATGAAGAAAATTAACTCCACCTTGGCCAAAAGCAGCAAAATTTTATATGAAAAGAAAACAAAATTCTGCATTGTTATAGTGATAACTTTAAAAATGGATTCTTAAAACATGATCACAATGTATGATCCATTTGTTATGCAATTATCATTTCATCTCAGATGAATGAACATGCGTGTTAACTGTCCAGACAACATGGTAGGAAGTTTAGGTTCCTAAATGTAAAACCAGTAAAGCAAAGCTGACAAGACAAGTATGTATCCCTTTTCCTGTGGCACCTACAGTATAATGGGAATCATAGCTAATGATCTGAATCAGAAGTCCAGCCTTGTTTTATGGAATACTCACTCATTGTTAAGAAAAGCTGCTTGGGAAAAAGAGCATACTATCGATTTCAAAATTGATTTTTTTTTTTTTTTTTTGTACATATAAAGGTTGACTCGCATATCACAAGGTTTTGCTGAATGTTTTTGTTTATTTGTTTTGCTGCAGTCCAGACAGTGTTTTCTATGATAGAGTTAAGATTTAACAAACTTAGGTCTGTTCACACAAATTAGTGATGTTCATGTCCAGCAGGTCAAGAGAGGTGATCCTCTCCCTCTGCTCTGCCCTAGTGAGGCCACATCTGGAGCACTGTGTCCAGTTCTGGGCTCCTCAGTTCAAGAGACAAGGGAAACTACTGGAGAGAGTCCAGCAGAGGGATACAAAGATGTTTAGGGAGTGGAGCATCTCTCTTACAAGGAGAGACTGAGAGACCTGGGTCTGTTTAGCCAGGAGAAGACAGAGGGGATCTCATCAGTGCTTTACAGTTGTTACCTGTAAGCCCTGTCAGTATGAAAAAGAGCAATGGGAAGGCTAAAAGCTCTGACAGTTGTGTGTATGAGCATACAAGGAAAATTCTTACATCTGAGGTACAAGCCACAACAGTTGCAAGAGATGCCACAAACGTAGTAGCGTAGCAGCTGTATTCTGGCTTTAGAGGTAATCTTCGGCCTGTGGAAATATTTTCAGTTCATCCTCGATCTCTGTTGAACAACTTGTTTATTTTGGCTACACAGCAAGGAAACTATTTGGCCCTCTGAGGATAAGTAACTTCAGTTGTAGTGCTACAGCTAGTTTTCACCCAGCTAAAAAAAAAATTAAAAAATATGTTATTCTTCCCATTTAGACTAATCTACTTTAATATGAAAAACACAAACACAATCAAAAATCCCCTTCACTTCCCACACTTGTAATGAAGTCCAACAGCATGCTTTACAGTAGGAAGCAATCAGCACATTGCTTCAGGCAGTGATCTGCTTTGGGTTTTTTTTCTGTTCTGAAAATATGATCTATAACTGAGATTACTTTTACTGGAGTGTTTTAACTGGTGTTCTTGTAGTCCTTTTAGCAGGAATTGATTGTTCAAATACGGAAAAGCTGTCTTCATGTTGTCAGGCAGTGTGAAAGGATTGCCCTTAACCTTGCATTCTGATAAGCAATAGAATGGGAGATAAATAAAATGGAGTTTGAACCAGATTATTTCTGCTCTTAATACCAAGGGTCAATTAGCTGTATCATCCACCTGCAGACAGTTCTTTTCTTTTGCACAATCAGTTGATGACTTTTTTTTCAAGACATTGTGTCAACTATTAGGAATAGTCACATCCATTTTTAGGTTTACTAAGAACTTTTGCTGTTATTGCAAAGGATTAATTTGACTCCTTTTTGGACAGTTTCAACAAAAAGAAAGGATTTTTTCACAAAGTTCAGTGGAGGTTTCGTGCATTTCATGTACCAACCCTATTTTTTTGTTTCCCAGGTAATAACAAACACTGTGTTGTTTTTCCTTTTTATAAACCTGAATATCAAATGTATCCATTTGCATGAAGAGGACTGTTTCAACAGTAATAAGTCTTAGTGTCCTTGGAGAGAAGGACCTTATTCAGCATTCAGCAGAAGAACTTGAACTGCCTGAATCTGCCTCATTATATAGGCCATAGGCAGTAAGCCACAGTGCCTAACAGCTGCTGGTGTTAGGATTAAGGGGAAAATGTTTAATTTGATGCAGAGGCATGTGTGTCATGTTTTCTCTAGTAGCTTCCACCTGCTCCCTATGGTGCATGCTAGATATATAGCATAACACTGAAATGATTTAATTGTGTCAACAAAATATGGTGATATTTGTTTAAAATAAAAATTAGTTTTGCAATAAAATTGATTAGTTGATGGTTACTTGACTGTCACTGGGGTTGGTAGATACAAAGACAAAATGATTTTGTTTAATCTTGTGGGAGGGTGGAGAATTCTGGTGAGACCAGAGCAAGTATATGGAACGTAAACTTCAATTATTTTTTCTGTTTAGTAAATCAATAAAACAACAGGTAAGTGTGAAGAATAAGTGGAATCATCTATCAAAATGGGTTTGTGCTTCTAGTCTCACTGCCCTGTAAACAAGTGCCTTTAGCACTCTAGTGCCCAGAAGAATCCAAGACAAAAAGACAGAAACAGTTTTTAGTTTGCAGATGTACTGCCAATGACAAAAACAAGAGAAGAATAGAATTGACTAAGCAGCTTCCCAGCTTCCCTAAACTAGATCATTGTAAAATTCCCAGGTGACTGATCATGTATATGAAGATAAATTTTTGTTATCTGGAGTAATGAAGAGTGTATTTATGTAACATGTTAAAAAATCATAAGGAAGAAGGTATATCTTAAATTTGAGAAAGGTGGCAAAAAAAATCAGGGAAGAAAATGTAATTATGTCAATAATGGAAGGTATCCAGGAAGCTTGCTGCTCTCTGTCGGGAATGAGGTCAGGGATCACAGTCACAGCACTGCAAGAAAATTTGAATCTGGCCATAATACTGAATAAGTGGATTTGCAATATTTTCAAATTGATGAGTATTGAGTTGCAATTAGTTTGATAAAGTGGATTTTGAAAAAGAAAGTAATCTACTGAAACAAATCAAATTACTATTGCATTTTACTCCTGTGGGTGTAAATTGTGCACTAGTTCCCTTTTGCGCAATACACTAGCAATAAAATAAACTGTAACAAGGGGGGTGGGAAGCTTATAAGAGCAAGGGGAACAGCAAGTGCTGTGCTGATAAGAAAGCAAATGTTGCTCAGGAGCATAAATTGCTTCTATTGCTTCCTTGAACGGACAAGCGTCTACGTGACCCTAGATTCCTCCTTGCTACAGATGAGGTAATGTACACTTTACACACAATCATTTCTTTGGTCTTGAGGATGTGCACTATTTTTCATGACAATATCCTGATAAAAAGTCATAGATGATGGCATTGCATGTGACAATGAAGAATGAACATGTGTGACAATGCAGCTGTTAGGGAGTAAAGGTACACTCAAGAAATGAATGACACATTGGCTATATGTGGGGAAGGCATCAGCTGCTCCATTCCTGCTTTTAATCCAGCAAGGCTGACAAGGACCAAAAATAATTGCCAAATTAAGATGTTCACCAATCTGCATGTACTGAGTTACTGTTTTAATTCCAATTCCTTGTGGACAGATTACCCATATCATATCTTTTACCCTTGCCAGTGGATTACCACTGTTCTGCTGAACTGCTGGAGATTCTTTTCAGGCTGTGTTTAAAGCGTGTAACTGATGTATTTAAAGGAAAACTGCAAAGGTAACATGCTAGGACACTTTAGTCCAGAGCATACGAAAATGTCATGAAGAGAACTGCTTTCTTTTTATGGTGGTCAAGAACATAGTGTATATAATTTTTTTCTGCTTCTGCTTCCCCTGCTTCCTTCCCATCTATGAAATGAAATCAGTCACTTGCCTTTCTGTGCAAACCGCAAAGAGATTTCCAAGTAGAAAACATAGTATATGAGCTCAGCACGGTATTATTATACTCTATACATGTTGTTAGCAGGCACACAGAAAAACTTTTCTTTAGCTGATCCTTTTCCAGTGCCTTGTTTAAGCTCCAATTTTGTTTAAAGTTGTTTACAAAATGCAGTTGCTACAGTAATTAGAATGAAAGAGGGGAGGGAATAAAGTAAGTATAGATGTTAAATTGGAGAGGGGAAGACAGAAAGCCTCTTGCTACTGAAGCACAGACTATAAATTAGTGCTGCTATGCTGCAGAACAGAACAATTTGGTGGAAGATCATTTTTACCAGAAATAAAAGCCTAGCCAAGCAATATTTTGAAACATGCCATTACCCTCAGGGTGGAGTCTGGCAAAGGAGTCAAGTTAGTTTGCATGTTACCTTTGAAACTGTGTGTTTTTCAGTCTTAGCTTGTGCTTTGTTAAGATGCTATTCCAAGCACACATAAAGGCATACTGTTAAAACAGCCATAAATGGTTATTTTATTTACTGTTTGATCATGTCTCCTGTAACCACTGATTTCTTTCTAACTATTATAACTGTAGTTCCTTGCATTCAAAGTGGCTCCCCAAGGACAACAAAGAGAGTCAATAAATTCAAAGGCAATAGTGTGAAATGAAATATAAGTTTGGCCTTTTATATGCAGCAGTCAGCTATACAAAATTTATGCTTTAAGCTGTCAATTAAATAGGCAGCAAGAACTTTTTCTTAGTGACTAAATAACATCCTAATACTATCCAATGTTTGGTGACACAGCTTTAATAGCCCGCAGTGGTGCTATAAGGATGACTAACAACTGATTGTGGGTTATTTGATTACCACGCAAGCAACATAGACTAAGCCCCACATGTGAATGAAACAACCACAGTGGCAATTTGTAAAACCCACACAAGAAATTAATTTTAGCATTATTTATTGACACTTCAGAAGAGAAAGTAAGATTAGGACAGTCTTCATGTGTTACTTACCGTTTGTTTGTGCTTCTCTTTTTCCTTCTCAGTTTCCTTTGTTCCTACCACAACTTTCTTGTGTAGGTTATTACACGTTCAGGTGATCACAGATTTTTTTCTGAACATGTACTTTACTGCTGCAGCCACATATTTATTCAAGATTGTAGCCTTGTGATGTAGCCTTGTTCTAACATGGACTAATTTATGGCTCTTGCCCAAAAGAGATTCGTAAGGATTTCAGAAAATGATCTCATTTTTAATTTTAAATAAATGTCCTGTTATTCAAAGACAGTTGAATTGGTGTTGTCTATAAACATTAAGAGTTAATGGAATGCTTGAAGTCTCCAAAGTTAATAAATCATATTTTAACATCAGATCTCTGAGTTGAGGAGCCTCAAGATAAGCATACATGAAAGCTGGGGATGCAAATCATTTTAGAAAATTAAGATATTGATTTTTTTAAAAATAAATGAAAATATACAGTATTTAATTGCCTGAAACAGTAATGTAATATGAAAATCATAAGATATATTGTATGAGTCCTACCTTAATTATAGTTAAATATTCTGCTTTTCTTCAGCATTCTAGAAGGCTGAAGTAAAAAATTTATGTAGCGTATGACTTTTTATAAGCAAAGGAACGCAACACAATCCAGATGGAAAGAGATGTAGATAGCGATCGTGAGTAAGATAAAAAAATGTCAGCAAGATGACACCAGTGTAGTTAACCTAGTAGAACTGAGCATAGATACATCAAGCAATACAGGGACTGTGTATGCAGGAACACTGATAATAGAAGTGCTAGCTTCTGTAAGAAAGAGGAAGAAAGACTATTTTAATGATTATTGAATGAACTGTTTTACTATTAGAGCTTGCTTCTCTTATTACACAAAAACACTGTTAACATTCTAAAGCACTCTTACACCAACCTAAGAGTTTTCCAGTGTGTTATTCAGATTTTATTCGCTTCATTTAATGGTTAAGGAGCAGGTTCAGCAAATAACACAGCCACAGGGTAAATTTTTAAGATGTCACTTATTTGTCCTTTAAAAATTTCAACACTGAATCAGTGCTGTGCCTTACTAAGTAAAAACTATACTCTCCTTGACAACATTACTCTCACTAAATAATTTTTTTTCATCCATATCTGTCCATAAAATCTTTCTTAGAACTGCTGGTGCCCAACTTTGAAGGAGGCATTTTTTTCATGACCAGACATTAAAAAAATTTCCTTCTTATTATATGTGTGTCCTGGTTTCCCAGGAAAAGAACCACAGGCAGGCCATGAGTAGCCCCGAGTCATCTGGGAGTTTCAGTCAGGGCAGCTGCCCCAAGCTCACTCACAGGTGTGTCCCATAGCACTGACATCAAGCTCATTATAAAAGGAGGGAGTTTACTGAGGGTGGAGGATTTGTCTTCCTGGGACTCTTCCTTCTTGGCATTCTGTTCCTGCTGCTTCTAAGGATGAGGCTGAGTAGAACCTTGTATACTTTATGTTGGTGATTGTATTAGTTCTTTTACTTTGTTAAATCAGTTTCTACTTCAACCCAAGGGGCTTATCCCTTTTTTCTCCAATTCAGTTTCTCAGCTGGGGAGGGGTCATTGGGTGGTAGAGCAACTGCTACAGTTTAGCCCTGGATACAGGCTAAGCATAGACAATGTGGAAACCCATTATGGTACATATAGCATATACCTGACTAAATCAAAATTATTTAGAAAAAAAAGGGCATAGGAGAGTCCCTCAAAAAATGTATATTACAGGAAAAGCTCCAGTTTAGCTTCTAAATATATCTGAATGAAAATGATGCAAAGTACAAGTAACAGACACCATACCTTGCCCAAAGTTTGACTGGCTTTTGAGATTTTCTAAATGTTTGAGCTCTTTGGAGTTTCAGCCCCTTTAGTCAATAACCACAGCAAATTACATTAGGCATTATGCCAGCAGGGTTTTGGTATCCCTGTGTTCTGAAAGGTATGATGAGTGTTTTTGCAAAATATTTGTTGCTTTAAACTCTTTCATGGGCTTTAGAGAAAAATAAAAGTAAAGCATTTCTGAAGTGCTCCCTTCGCCTCATGGACACATTTCAAAGTATGGGGGGTTTTGGCTCAGGTACCAATTACAGTTTGACAGAGAAGTACTGAGTCCTGCTTTGTTTAGCATTTATGGAACTAGTTTCTGGTTGTGATAGCTTTCCTAGACAGGAAATTGTGACTTGGATAGTCAACAAGGGATTGTATGCCACACCACAGAAAATGGCTGGTGAAGCATTTCAGTACAGACCCTGTCCATGCTTCAGAGTGAGCCACAGAGTAACTCAGACTTTCACAGACTTGCGCTATCATCCTTTTACTAAAAAAAGCTTTTCCACCCTACTGCGATGTGCTTGGTATCTGCTCTTTTTCATCCACTCTCCAGGCTGAAAGCAACATTAGATGTTATTTAAAACAAATAGTTCTAAAGCCTGGGGGGAAGGGAACAGAATAGGGTGAAGGTGGTTCCGTAATAACATTTCTCTGTATCAGTGACTATGATAAAGATTTCCTTTTGACTTTCTAGCTGCAAAAGTTACATATTACTGGCTGATCCAAAGCTTCAACTAATGTTTAAAAAGAAGAGGCTGTTGAATAATTTGCAACAACAAAAATATATTCCTAATGAACCTTGAAATGAGCCTTTTTACAGAAGCTGTTCCTATACCTGAAAAGGAGCTCTAGTAGTTCATGCATAAGTGCCTGTTGTATATGGAACACAAAACAGTAAAATCCATGACTAATATATCCTAGAAGAAACCTAGACTAAATGGATTTTCAAAATGAGATTGTGAAGTTGATCTTAATCATAATATCTCAATGAAGTTATTATTGTGTTTTGGGCCTTTAAGATATTATGCTGCATGTTTTATGTATGCCATTCTTTACCATGGGGAAAGCTGTAAGGGTCTTATATTTAGCCCAGTTCACTAATTTTATCCACCATCAATAATATGTTGTTATAAATTCATATAAATAAAAAAGTATAATTAAAGAGTTCATATAAAGTCAACTAATAATTTAAAGCATGGTAACTAGCTTCTGGAACATCTTTCTAGTTTTATTAGTGGGGCAAGACACTAGCTAAGATGTAACTAGATAAATTGAAGAAAGGGATTAGATGATGTGGTTTCCTATGACAGCAGGGGCCTGGACTTGATAACCCAAGAGATCGTTTCTAGTCTTATCTACTGGAGAAAAAGGAAGATACTGATCACTCGGATTAGTGAAGCAATCTTATCTTGGCAAAAGACTAAGAGCTAGATTCTATCTCAAAGTCATGGAAGTCATGGTACAGGAAGATTGATAGAAAAGAAGTGCCTAAGCCATAGGATAGAGGAAGGTCTCCCATCTTTAGATAGTACAGTATTCCCCATGTGTCCCAATGTTTTGCTAATCCCTCCCTTCCCCACCTAAAATGACAGAGAAAACAGTTGACCAAGTCAAACTGTTTTTTTTTCTTAGTAAAATCTTGATTTGAGTCAGTTCCTTTTAGTACCCTGCAGGTACCAGGTCCACCTACACAGACCAGTAGATAGTCAATACTTCTCATTTCTTGTATGTAACAGGTATGCTTTTATACTCAATCCACATGTGACACATACCAATAAAGCTGCTTTCTGAAGCCAAATTCATTATTTAAACAGATTGTGCTATCACAATCTGTAAAGAAAAACTTCAATTTAAAAACCCTTTTGGACTCAAAGTATTCTCTGACTTACCTGTTGTCTTTGCTGCCTTTCCCCATAGATGTAGATTTCCTCATGGCTTCTTACCATGGCTATCATTTAAAGACAGTGGAATGAATACTGCACATAATCACATCTGACACCAACCATATTGGTGTTTAGTTGTATGTATGGGTTCTGTAGATTCAGTAGCTAATTTATATCGTAAATTGAAGAAGATATCACTCTAATAAAAATAAGAGATAAGCAAGTTCTTGTGAGCACAAAAAAGCAGCTACACATAGGTGGTAGGGGCTTCCTGAAACAAAATGACTCCAGTTTTATTGTGTGTTAATTATTCAGTATTTATAAGTGTTTGCTGTGACAGATGGGGAAATGTGTCTGTGTCAAACTGGTTTTAACACATTTTGCTTTGCCTTCAGAGATTACGTATTCTATTTGATACTGAAGACTGTATATATATATATAGGTATATACATCTGGGTCAGAAGGCAGAGTTCAATTGGAATGTGGTGTCTTTGTCCCTTAGTTTAAACAAAGTAAAAACTTACAGTCCTATAATCACCTTTCAAGAGTCATTCAGAACTTGTTATTCAAAGAAAAAGATGGCTAGCTTTTTTTAGAAATTCTTTTGCATGACTCTCAGCTCTCTTGACCAATTCCAATTATGATCTCACTAGTTTTCTTCCTGTCAACCAATATAACATCTTCATCTGTCATATAAGAGCCCTATCAAATAAGAGACTGAATCCTGATTGTCTTTGTTTACAAGTATTTCTTTGTTTTTAAAGAAGATTATTCTACTTCGCTAATTTTATCTGGTCAAAATACATCCTTGAGGACACAAGGGTTATGTTCAGATAATAAAACTTCCTTCCCTGTTAAGTTGTCTTGGGCAACAATGTGGTTTTCTACCCATGTTGTTCTCAAGTGTTTCCATTGCTGATCTGTAAATGTGTTTCTTGTAGCAGCACAACAGTAAATTGGTCTTCTTCACCGCTTGTAAAATCATCTTACTTTTGACAAGTCCACTCAGCCCTTTAACCCTTATAAAAAATCATTACTGTTGGCTCACACATGCCAACAAAGTTTGCTAGAATTTATTTTGTTTTCAGGACATAATTCCACACCTGTCAGCATAAGCCTTGTTGATAAGTGTTATTAACTGTGAACATCTCTGGATGATATAACAAAATTATTGATTAAAATGACCTTTTTGTCTGTATGGTAACATCCACGTTATACTTGATATTTCTTAAAATGACTGAAGAACTTTTTTGACTCTTCTTTATTTTTCCCCATTCTAGACCCAAAATGTTTTCATGATTTTTAAAGATGTTATTATTTAAAGTCTGCATTTGTTTCTCTCTTACCTAATTTACCTTAATCCTTTTAATAAATCTTTCTCTCTTGCTTGAACACTGAACTCCATTTGGGGGCTCTCAACTGCAGCCTTCAGTGATGTGTTGGCACTAAACTTCATCAGAGACAGGCAACTGAGATTAGCTGTTCAATGCTATGCATCAGTACCCTGCCATACATTTTTTCAGTATTTCACAGTATTTTCTCTTCTTTCTTCTGTAATTTTGTTATTAAACTTAGACCATGTCATTTCTTCCTCATTATAATTCCTGGCATTTTTGTTTCTTTCATTTTTTTTCCATTTTCCCCATCCCCTAAACTTCATTATCATACCAAAATTTCCTGACAATAAATATTTAATAATTAATATATACTACAGGCACACTTTTGAAGTTGAAAGTAATGAATAAACTCCTGAAACAAATATTGTCATATTTCACGAACGGGTACGTATGGTTCCAGTTCCCCCTGCAAAAGTATATAATTGTTCTCTTTGAACTTATTAAATAAGTTATTGGATATACTCCAAACAGTTGAATCAATTTTCAGAGTGGGACTCAATTTACCTAATTTTCTCTTTCTAAGAGCTGCACATTCTTTTAAATCTATCCATTGAGACTTTTCTTATAGTAAATGGAGAGAGTCCAGAACCTCCAAGGGACAATTCATCTCAATAAATGTAAACATCTAGGGCAGATGGAACAATTCTTTCATTGGTGGCACTTCCCGTGTGCTTGGATCGCTGTAATAATTAGATTGAATTTTTTCCCAGTCGTTGTGACATTTTGACCTGAAAGAATAATGTCCAAATAGTGTGGACCAATGCCTTAATGTCACTTTTTTCCTTTGCTTGCTGGGTCGAGGTCTTGGTATTTTACAAAATTTCTTCTAAGGGCATGTTCCATATCACAAGACTTCAGAGTTTCAGATTTGCAATTAAGAGAGCCAGCCTATCGTTTATAGGGTATGAGCCTCCTGAGCATGGAAAGTGTTTTTTTGGCAGATCAGACACTTGATGAAATGTTCCTTTAAGTACCACACCACCAAGCTGAAGTCCATAGGTGCACTGATTTTTCTAGGAGAAGAGAAAAAGAATTCCGTGCAAACTACTTATACTCACATAACCTTTTCTCTTCTAGTAGTGCCTTAAGAATGTTACTAAAAGGACAACTGATGTGAAAAAATGAATGTTTTATACATGAAGAAGTGAGAACCTTTTTGAATATCAGTGTCATTAAATTCTCATTATTCACAGATGAAGTGGCTTGAATTATTCTTGTAATATTTTTCTGCTTTTCTGTTTCTTCCATTATTCTTATCAGCAACATTTTCATCATTTTAAGTGCTCAAATTTATATTGAGTATTTGATTATCTTAACAGCTGATAAAAAAAAGTGTTAAATAGGAAGTAGGTTGAATTATTTGAATCATTTCCTGAATTGCAGCAGAAAAAGAATTGAAGTTAAACAAAACCCTCTAAATGAAACTAGTGAAGTAGAATTCCAGAGAAATATATCGGTTTTCAGTCCAGACACAACAGAATTAAATTCTGATCCAAAGCCACTGAAATCAATAGGAATACTTCCACTGAGCTGGCCTTGGATCAAGCTCCTGATGCAGAAAGCAAGAAATCGAAGCTCCTTTAGCTGTACTCATTACACATGCAAAAATAAAGGAGCACCATCCTGTATTCAGTTGAAGACAAAGAATCTTGATCTTGAATAAGCTATTGTAAGTTCTGTTCATGTAGAATCTCACTAAATCTAATAAAAAATTTTGAAAACTTTATTTTCAAACTTTTTATTTCTAACTGTTCAGAAAACAATTTTCTTAATATATTTTTAATTGATTGTCGACTAACAACACAACAACTAGTCACTCAGTTGAAACTTTCCTTTATTCAAGAACCTTTTTAATGTATATGTTCTGTAGTACTAAAAATCAAGCAAGCAATCGAGTTACCACAATAAAACAAGGTTATACTCCACATATGGAAAATATAATACATCTGAAATATTGGTATTTAAAATATTTAAATTTTTGCTTTTTAAATTATTGGTATTATTGGAGATATTTAAAAGACATGTAGATGTGGTGCTTAGGGACATGGTGTAGTGGTGGACTTGGCAATGTTAGGTTAAAGGTTGGACTTGATCTTAATGGTCTTTTCCAATCTAACCGATTCTATAATAATGTCAATTCAATAGGCAAAGTTGAGAAAAGTTCCAAATTAGGGGAAAAAAATAAAAAATCTGTCAGTGTTTAATCACTCTGCTGAAAGAATGGCTAGACAGCACATCCCATGGAGCTGTAATCACATATTCTCTCTCATTTTATTAAATTACTGTTGTCTCATTATTCACTTGAAATTTGAGCTCATCTTGTTGAAGGACTCTTCCTGAACTTGGATTTGATTCTGACACAACTCAGAGATGGGCTTGTGTGTCTGAATCATGCCAGCCTGTAGCCCTGACTATGTTTTTCTTTGCTCTGATTTTAACCCAAAATGGGATTTACAATTTCCTTGCTAAACAAGAGAAATCAGAGAACTCTAACAGCTGTAGCTCTTATGTCGTATTCTTATAATCTCTAGTATCAGTACAGAGGAGTAGTTCAAATATACCAAGTATCTATAACTCTGTGTACAGTATTGGAACAGAAGTTGAGATTAGGCATGTATGCTTTCAAACTGATCTGGTCCAGCTGTGAGGACAGGGATCACTTCCTGGTCTCTACTGTGATTCTAGTTGTCTGCAGCAAACAGTTTGTCCTTCTACTGCTGTGCTGTATCTTAATCCGTGCTTGAACTTCACTGCTTGTTGCAGGCATACCTCACTTTCTTTAGTGACCTTCTATAAGAGTCTTTGGTAAAGACTTCTATTAAAGGCCAAATCATAAAATTCAGTTTGCCTCTTCTAGCCTCAACTAGTCAATATGCTCTGCATTTTAAGACAAATTCTAGAAGTTTCAAATTTTTTGTGTTGATTTTTCTCTATCATGCTGTATGTACCTACTCCCATCATTCTACAGTCCTCTTTACATATCATTTTAAGCAATTCTGTTGTATTGCAAGTTTTACTGAACTGTTCTGCCCATGATCTAGCATTTTTCTTAAGCTAGTTTATGTATTTTCCACCCTTCAGTTTTCATATATTGGTTATAATGAGACATTATACCATTTTGATACCTGTTAATCAATTTCATTGCTTATTTAGAAAGCTTTAATGTATACTGTTAGGTCCTGATACGATCTCCCTCTCTGTCTTTCTGAAATGTCCACTTAACACCTTCTCTTGGAATAAAGAGAATTTCCTTGAACCTCTCTGGAATTATTGTTAGTTCTCTTTTACTCACCAGTAAACCAACAGGTCCTGGAATATAAGACTTGCTCCTGGAAGACCCAATTATACATCAAATTAATTAGCAATCACCCACAATATATGTTTGCTTTAAAGAGACATGATAATTTTGTAGATTGCGTTTGAGAAAAACCACAGCAGTTGATTTAATAAGAGTGGACATTATCATGAAGAGCAAACTGCTCCTGTCTCTGAGCAGGAAGTGAACTAGATTGGAAAAAAAAAAAAAAAAAAAATTATGATTCTTGGTGATTCATATCCTCTTTAAAACTAGAAATAAATCAGTGGGAGATAGTATAATATGATCCATGGACAAATAAAACCTAAAACCTTGATAAATAATCCTACCCTTTTTTGCTTCACCACAAACTTGTTACAACTAAGTAGTTGTACTTTTTTTCACTCCCCCATAAACTTGTTATGATCTAAAACACAGTTTCCATAATTTTCAACATAGTTGCAAAATGCTATGTAAGTGTCCAAAAATCATCAGTTCAAGACAGCAATTTTTCATTTATAAATCTGTACCAAATAACGGAGGCACAAATGTGTATTTTTTAATTTATTGTTGTTTTCCAGATGAGCCCAAGGTTTTGATATTTAGGCCAGGGGTCACACTGATGCTCATAGACAACTCAAAGATCTTTCTTAATTTGATATGCTGTGGGAGTGCCTGGACTGAATTATAACTTTATGTTCTGTCTGCTCACTTGCATATGCAATTAGTGTTTGTTGTTTTAGTGCATATTTGTTTCAGTCGTTGTCTGTTGTCATATAAAGCATACAGTTAAGTAGCTTTATCGACTCTGACATCTCAAATAAAAATATGGATGTAGTGCCCCATCTAAATTCCAAAATTGCACACATGACTTACAGAAAACGTTTTAAATATGCACCACTTGTCATGTATCCATATGACATTTTCTATTAAAGGTGCCACTTCCATTATTTTTTATTTTAACTGAGTGGTGATCTTCTGTTCAAGTACTCTCTCTGATTATAATGGATGGTCTTACTTTAAATGAAAATTTGCTCCTGTCATACAGAAATCTTCTATTATTACATTCTATTGGAATAATTTATTAACATCAAGAATATTAAATGAAGACACAGTGGTTATGGAAAACCTGGGGGGTTTCTTATTATTCTAGTTAAAGCTCTTTTTTCAGTTATTCAGAAGTATAGCTAGCTATGCTGGAAATAGTTTGCTGTTCAAAGCTTCTAGAAAAGAGATAAGAAACTATATCTGTGCAAATGTTTCACTAAGGTTTCTATCAGATTTATTTTATTTTGGATTGCTATTGGCTTCTAAGAAATTAAAATTAGATGTTCAAAATTATTAACAAACTGAGCACTCCCCAGACACTAGAACTACCTAAAAGTCAGTAAAGATTTAAAGGCACAGTAGTTTAGTAAACAATTTTCTATGCATTATGTTAGATGAACCATACTGTACAAGTTCATTGGTTTCATATAATTCTGCGAGTCCAGTCTCCTGCTCAGTCTCCTTCTTCGATGTATTGGCACACTGCTATCAGGTCCCACCCAAGCCACCTCTTTTCCAGCTGAGTAAACCCAGTTTCCTCCACCTCTTCTCACAGGCCAAGGGCTTCAGGCTCCAATCACCTTGGTGTCCCTCTGGAGTTTACCAGTTTTTCCTGTAAACCATACCCAAGTTTTATTGTAAACCAAGACTCAAACTGCATACAGTACCTAAGTGTGGGCTAAGAAGTGCCGTGTGTAGTGGAAGACTAGCTTTTCCCAACGTACTGGCTCTGCTCCTTGGATGTTGACAACCTTCTCTGCTGCCAGGAAACACTGTTGGCTCATGTTCAGGTCGCTGCCTTCCTGAGGGCTCCAAGATCTTTTCCACAGAGCTCCCCAGCTAGTCAGTCCTCTGCCTGCATTGTTTCAATGGGCTTTTCTGTCCCAGGTGCAGGACTCGGCATTTCCCCTTGTTAAATTTCATAAGGTTCCTGTCAACCCATTCCTCCAGCCTCAGAATTCAGTCTAAAACAGAACTAAGCACTGTACCTAATAATGTTCAGCAATAATAACAGAAAAATCTTTTGTAATTATTAAAATTTATAAATATTTTATATATATCAAACCTAAGAAATATTCATGGCGATTTCAAAGGAGAGAAAGAAATGTAATAAATTATCTTGAAGTAATATCATACCAAATGACAAACTGGCAGATCTCAGTACCAAGTTACACAACAGAGGAGGAAAAAGATCTCATTATGCAGCCACTGTTAGACAAAAATATTTCTTGTCTCTGAATATATCTACATGAAAAATTATTATCTACACATCTCCCTGCAGAAATGAGAACTTGAGAAAAGTAAAACCACTACAAATAAAAGATTTGTCCTTCAGCAGTCAATTAGAAAATTCCAGGAGGAGTGAACTGAGTTTAAATAATAAACTACTGAACCTTCTCCATTTTTTAAAGGATTTTTTTTTTTTTCTGTAGGCAAGCTCTGGTATCATAGTCAATTTGTTAAATTAATCTTCAGTTTTTTGCAGGAGGAAGAAACTGGTAACATTACTGTATTTAAAATAAAAAAACTCCAGAACTTTCTACTGCTCTGTAAAAATTGGGAAATAAAGAGCATCTGCATGCAGTATGTGTCATATTTTTCATTTTCTTCTCTTAACCTAAGCTCATTTTTTTATCATGAATAAAAGAAAATATAACAATTAGTGTAGAACATCTGCTCTCAGAAATTAAGAAAGATACCAGATGGAGAAATCTTAAATCCTTAACAAATTTTTGACTGAGACGCCAAATAGAATCAAACGGAAGTTTTACATTCAAAGTCATCTTCATTCTTTTGCAGTTCTTAATGCCTCTTCATCCTACAGGTTCCCATTACTCTAACTAATCTTCCAATATCTCCTGTTTTCTCAGTTGAAACACAAATATTGTTTTCTTCCCTTTGTTTAAAGAGACTTTATAACTGAAACCAATCCAATGTCACAGTTAGGTCCCAGTTGGTAGAACCCAACACCCCAGTTGAAGAGTTTTCAAAGTATCCTTTCTCTGTGTTTTTTGTTTCTGTAATCTCTGGACCATAACTCCATTTTAGCTATAATCAGAGAACTATGTATGATTGATTAAAAAAATATTTATTTCTGTGGTACGTGTTCAGCTTCATCTTAAATCAGGATGTGCTGACAATTAATGTATAACGCCTTATCGATCAACTAGCAGATAGTTTTGAGCTTGAATACTGTGGATTTTTATTTTCCTTTGACTGCTGATTGAAGTCCTTCTCTATTAAGAAGTTTGTTTCTTAAATGTGACATGAGGGCAAAAGAAGACTCCCTAGAACCTTGCTAGTGACAAAAGTTTTCAGGATAAAACTGCTTAGAATGTAAAGTCATGTAGAGAGGCTGAATATCTTTTGGGGGGTTGTAAAGGACAATAAAAAAGAATGCCATTCTAGAAATTTACTGATGATTATTGATAAATTCTAAAGGCTTGCATGCCACATCTGAGTTTCAGGTGAACAGCATGATATCGACTTATATTCTTACTAGGCTTTAGTCTTATTAAAAAAAATAAAATTAAATTAGTCAGAATTTTTTTACCTACTGTTGTAACATTCTTATGCTCCTCTCTCATTCTAAATTATAACAATCCATATCATCTATTTTATATTTGAAATGCGTAATGCTAGACAATTCTCCATAATAACAGGTGGAATTTGTGTTGTTACTAGGAAAAATGGTTTAATTATAAATTTAATAGAACACCAAACTAAGTTGATTTGAATCAAAGACAGGAGAAAGGTATGACAGCAAGTTGGGCAGGTTAGGGTGATGAGCAAATGGATCTTTAATTATGCTTGTCTCATTCGTAATCTTTTACACATAAGTACTTTGTATCTTTTCCCACATATAACTCCTTGGGGAAAATATATCTTGAAATAAGAAAACAGACTGAATGCTGAGTTTTGTTATTCTTGGTGAGAAAAGTAGTCTTCGAATTTTGAATACAAAAGGTAATGTCAGCTAATTCCACATAAAACAAAATGACACTTTACCTTCAGCCTGAAGAAAATAGAGGAAATCTCCCTAAGATTCAAATTTGTTGCAGCAGCGTGGTCTGTACAAATTAGTATATTATTCCCCAAACTCATTTGCTGCAGATTACTGATTTATGGCATGAAATATTTTTAAGGATGATAATGAACTATATTAGAAGAAAGATATGAACTGAGAAAAGCTGTGCAAAGTTCCTCCCATAATCTTTGCTATAGGAATTGTCTTGAGCAAAGGAAAATAAATAAATCACCCAGAAATTAAACACTGGGTGATGTACAATACCAAATGATAGTGTAATTTTGCAAGTACACAAAGGGCCAAATTTCTGATGCCTCCACTGTCTGATTTTGACAATGAATGCAATCCTGCTGTGTTTTTTTGCAACAGAGGTAAACTAGTTGACTTAAATCCAGTCAGAGTAGTTCCTATGCCAACCACTGTACGTTATGGGGACAGTATTCACCATTGCAACTAGGGAAATGAAAGGAAATTTGCTTTGTTTAGGCAACTCTGAACTAGCTCAATAGCCCTTTTAATCAGATTTCAAGTTAAAGTCTACATTCTTTACTGCAATGCAGTGTAGCGATAGATACCACTGTCACTGAAAATGTGCCAGCTTGAGTCTTGGAGCATTTTAGTTGCTGTACACTCCACAGCAGTTAATTAACCCTTCAGAAAAGCAAAATGTCTCGTCTGAAGCTTCACCCCCCTGCAGTTATACTGTTGCTGGCACTTAAAACCAGTCATTCAGTATCAATTCCGAAATTTCTCCTCTGCATCTCTGCATTCAGCAGAGATGCACTTTGCCTGGATTTACACTGGTGCTGGGGCTTCCTGAAAATCTACTCTTTGATATTTCCCAGCATATTCATTATTAGTAAGAATATGCAAGAATGAGAAATAATTTGCCTTATGTACTCAACTTTTTCTTCTTTTTTTTTTTTTTGGTGGGGGTGGGAGGTGGAAGATAGAAAAAAGCCTTTAAAAACATATAGACTGCACTAATTAAAAAAACTCAAAACCCTTTACACTTTAAAACAAATCTCTAACTGACTTCTGGAATTTGCTTGTTTTGAATTTTTGATTTCTACATCCTATGCATTATCCCCCAGGGACCTTTTCCTCCTTCATGAAGTGTAGATAAATAATTCATCTGCTATGTATGTTACCCTTTGATATTAAACACACCTAAGCAACTGACAAAGTGGAATGAAGCAATGATATCTTATCTTCTCCTAATGGAATGGAGATTGCTTTGAGTATCCTCATTACTTTGCCTATCCTGTTTCCACATCAGAACACATTCACTTAAATCCTCAGTAGATAAGATCCTGGATTCTGTTCATTATATCAAAAAGAAACTTCAGTGTTAGGTGAGAAACAATAGATGCTACATGGTTTAATTTCACTTGATATAGCAATAGTTTTAAAAAGAAGCATTTATTAAGCACACCATCAATACAGGCATTTCCTGGCTGCGGTCCAGTTCAGAATGCCTTGATTGTCTCAACAAAGGACATGTTGACAAAAGACATTAAAGCAGAATTAAGTATTCAAAGCTTTTGATTTTAATATATTATCATGCCACGTAACATCACAGTCCTATTATTTCCTCATTAATAATATCCAATTTGTTATTTTAACCTGACAATCTTATCTCACAGTAGTGATCTAAACTCCTATGTCAAAATTAGTACACTTGAGTTACTGTGAGATTTCAGCCCGCTTCTCAGATACATGAGTCTGCATTGCCACTTGTCTTTTTTTAATCTGCTATGGTATTTGAAGTCATATACATAAAATATGCAGTGCAGTGTGTTTGTACCTTCAAAGCCAAGAGCAGGTTCTCAGACTATACCAGTATTTCAAAGAGATTGTCAGGACCTTATTTAGGCAAGACTGGATAGCAGTGGAAAATGAGGGATCTTAAATCCTTTGTCCTTTCTTTCATCTTGCTTTATCCATTCATTTGTAATAATTGAAAAGATTTTTGCTTTAGAAATTAATAAAATCATTAAAATATTTTGCAACACTCAAAAACTGGTTGCCTCACCACTTCACTTTGTAAAGGAGGTGCTGCTTACTCACTCATACCATAGATTAAGTTCAGATTAACTGCAAATAGACCATATTTTATGCTGAATGCTGAAATGGTGCATCAGGTCCTAGCAGCTGGCACACAGATACGTGACTTCCTTTTTCTTTGCTTAGGACTGTAGGTTGAAGCAGGTGAAGTTACTAATTCACACACAAAAAATAAAATCACTGTTTGCAAAGAGACACTGAATCATATCTATGGTGCTGTACAATGGCAGAGGAAAAAACACCAAAACAAACTTGCTCAGTAGCAAGAGGCAGGAATATTATTTTTACTGAGTGACAAATGTGAAGCTTTGTTTAATACTTTCCTGGAAGATACTAAAGTGCAATGTTGATAAGTATAAAAAAATGAATCAGAATAGAAAATTCATATTGAAACTTGTAATTTATTGTCCTGTAAAGAAAGTCCTTTAGTAGGCCCAACTTTCATGCTGTAATATGGCTTCATCGTAGAGGACTGAACTTTAATGTTAATCTCCCTTTTCTATAGCATTCTTGGCTGGTACATTCAGGAAGGAACAGTCTAAGTTAATTGCAGTCCTAGAAGATTCAAAGAGTGGTAGTAGTAAGCTCTAATATCAATGTTGGTGATTTGAAATGAGATTGAATGATTCACTCTACTATCTATCTGAGCTAGATAAAAACACTGAAAACTACTATAGAGACACCGTTCCCATTTACTGACTCAAATAACGGGAAAGGCATTATAAACAGCATATTATCCTTCCTTTCCTCTCAGTTAGCTCAGAGTTGTTGAAGCATAAACTTGTTCTGAGTACAGAGTGGAAATTTTGGTAAGGGTTATCAATATTGAAGAGATAAGGGAACAGGTAAGGAAGGTATAGAAGAGGTAAGGGAATCTTTGGCAGCAGGCTGCTCAACTTGGTGAGGTAGGCTTTAAGCTGGCGGACTTGGGAGTCAGGGTCCAAAATGGCAATGCTCGTGACCATCACATCCAATTGAGGAATAAGCCAGGCCAACCAGAATAGCAACAGAGTTCCTTAGCTGCTTCTGAACATGAGAAACAGAAGGCAAACCACCTCAAGGGTGTGTATGGCTATGATAGATCCTCTTGCAGCCCTTCAGGGAAAGCTGCGTGCTCAGTTACCTCTCTGAAATGCTGATAGACCAACACACATAGCACAGGGAACAAGCAGGAAGAACCAGAGATCTGTGTGTGCTCTCAGGGCCTTGATCTCACTGCAATTACAGAAACTTGGTGGGATGGCTCACATGACTGGAATGCTGTCATGGATGGCTACATACTTGTCAGGAAGGCAGGGTGGTGGAGTTGCTTTTTATTTGAGGGAACAACTGGAATGCATCAAGCTGTGCCTAGGGGTGGATGACGAACGAGTCGAGAGCTTATGGGTAAGAACTAAGGGGCAGGCTAATATGGGTGATACTATTGTGCATGTTTACTACAGACCACCTGATCAGGAAGAGGAAGTCAATAAGGCCTTCTACAGACAGCTGAAAGTAGATCACAGACCCTGGTTCTCATGAGGGACCTCAACCACCCTGATACTTGCTGGAAAAGCAGCACAGCTAGGAACATACAGTCCAGGAGGTTCCTGCAGAGCATTCATGATAACTTTTTGACACAGGTGGTGGAGGAGCCAACAAGGAGAGGCGTGCTGTTGGACCTTATATTAACAAACAGAGAAGGGCCAGTTGGGGATGTGAAGGTTGGGGGCAGCCTTGGCTGCAATGACCGTGACATGATGGGGTTCAGGATCCTACATGGAAGAAGCAGGGCAATAAGTAGGAGTTTTTATCTGCTTTTAATCTGAACAGCTCTCATCATACATGGCTCCTATACTGAAATTTCATTCCTGCACAAGTGCCTCATAGATTCTGACTGACTTGTAGACCCTTCACATGTGTTTTCCCATGCATATAAGACTCCAGACCACACACAAACTCATACTCAATCCATCAGTCATTAAAACCATACTAAACTCAAAATATAAGCTCTAAAATCTTTCCAGTTTATGGTTCTTTGTCCTATTTTTTTTTTATTCCGTAACTAATTTAAATGACTTTTAAAAATAATTACATACAAATTGCTGCAGAAAGCGAAAATGTAAATATTTATATGTAGGCTAGGTGTTGAAATATGGAATCAAACCAACCTGGGGCAATCAGGTACTGCTAATTGGTCGGTTTTACTAGATTTTAAAATTGCATAAATGATGCTTCAGAGAAAATAATACTTCCATTAAAAAACCACAAACATAACACATAGAACACAGAACAAAAGGACATTCATTTTTCAGGAGAGTCATTAGATTGTTTACATTTTATATGCTTTAGAATAGATCTGGATTATTTTTTTTTTGTTAAACGTGTTTTAATCTTGGCTTTCATAACAAACACTTCAGTATGTGTTCTCTTCTGTCCCTCTACCAACAGAGAGCTATCAAGATGCATCAAGTGAGCACAGATCAGGAGAAAAAGTCTTTATAATATTGACATATGCTTATTGAAAAAGCAGGTCCCTGGTTCTGATATAGATAAGAAAGATCATTACTGAAAGGGAAAGGGGAAGGAAAAGTTTCTTGCGTATTCTCAGTTGAAAGTTTGACAGTACAATGACTGGTCATTTTTGTTCTTCAAAGTGCAAGTGTCTAGAGCCTGAGACAAGACTAAAAATTAAATTTTGATAGTGAAGGGCAGGGATAAATTTGAAATAGAAAAATTATATCTATTTGCATGAGTTATTTAAATGCAAGTAGAAAAGTACAAAATAAGAATCACTAAGCTCCAGCATAAACCTTGTTCTCAGACTGATCTTTCCCTTAGAATAAGGCTTTATCACTGCTGCTAGCACTGAATTAACCCTTCAAAGACCCCAGTGAACTAACAGAACAATCTCTTAATTCATTCTCCTGGAATACTGTGGATACTTCCTTTGGATTTTTTTGAAGACTGTAGGCAATCACACTTTCTGTAATGAGGAGCTGACCTGTAGATCCCTACAACACTTCACACTTGCTGACAGAATGAGAAAATAGAATTCTAATATGCTTTTCTTACAGATATGAAAGGCAGCTTGTCTTGATCAACGAGATTGTTCTCTGCCTTCTAAACAGTGTCAGACCTTGGTGGAATTAAGATGTGGGCAGGAGCAAAGGAACTCTGTCTTCATCCCTGTGCCGTCAAGAGCACAGAGATGTCACTATCCCTATGAAACCAAGACAGTGATTTGGTCTAAAGGACAGGGGAGAGGCTAGAGAGGAAAAGGACACCATTTCTTTCACCATTTTACATGAATATTGTCATTATCCCTTTTTCCCTCTTTTCTTAACAAACTTCTTTCTTCCTGTGCTTCCCTAGTCTCTCTCTACTGCAGCTGCAAGCCTTCACACCACCACCCAACCTCTGCACAAAATATAGTCACCTTGTAACCACTGCATCTGTGCTTCAGCCATTGCCCCACATTTCTGCCAAGACAGTAGCTTTGTTCTCCAGCTCTTGAAACCCTTTAAAGATACCATTGGGGGAAACTTAATGGAAGAAGGTTTTCCTCACAGCATTTCTTCATAAAACCTGGGGAAAATAATTCATGAAGCTGTACAAAGCTTAAACTACAACTGAACAGTAATATAAACAACACACAGAATTATGCAGCTAGTAACAATAACTGGCAGTAACAGTAGCATACAAATACCTTAGGTAATTAATGAGAGAGGCAAGAATTATGCAAAGTGCAATAACTACTGAATATTCCATTACAGTATCTGTGCACATACAAATTTCCATTATACTTTTTACATGTGAGGAGTATTCTGTTCTTCCTTTCTCTTTGTATTCTTTCTTATTTTGATTCTTCTTTTTATTCTTCCTTTCTTCTTTCCTTCTTTCTTTCTAGAGACTTCTGAAACTAGTAAGATTTTATAACTGCACCTGAGCTTTGCACAGTACAATATCATAAATCAATTTCTGTGTTCTCTCCGTCATAGATAGCAGGGGGTTTCATTGCATTTACAACTTGCTGCAGTGATTATTACAGTGGAAGGAAAAAAGGAAAAAAGAAAAATATTACATCTGTGACTAGAGTAGGTCTAACAATAGATACCTTATCATTTATTTAATGTATTTTGCAATACCTTTCAAAATATAATCTGATGTATATCTTTGTAATTTTTCACTAAGATCTCAGCGTTGGGAGAACTGCTGGAGAGCTAACAATCACTTCAGCTTCTGAAAAAGTTATGGAACAACTCAACCCAGCAAAATAATTCCAGCCAAATACGTCTGACACCTGGGAGTGAAGAAGGAAGCAAATATGATAGTGACAGAATTCACTGCAGGAAGCAACAGTAACACTGATTCTGGCTCAAGCCAGAGGTGTTTTATTGTAATTGCTGCTAGATGATCTAATATATACTCTTTTTCTATAATACAGCCTTGGGTAAAACCTGGCTACCAGCTGGCTGGCTTTAACACCTGAATGCCAAAATGGTGCAATTTTAGAAGTGACATTGCTGATTTATTTGCAGAACACATCACCTTCCACTCACAACATTCCTTGGGAGGAGGATCCATTAGAAAAAGAAGCTTCAGAACAGACATAAGGAGCTTTTCATTCTGCTCACTGGCCTCTTTTCATCTTCTCTTCTTATATTTCAGGAGGTATTTTTTCCCACTTCTTTTAGGCTTTACGCTATGACAGTGGTGCTGAATGCTGATGAGGCTCTGCTTAATGCAGCTTCGGGCAATGCAGTACTCCTGATGGCAGCATAAGCTTTCTACGGTCAGAGAGTATTCGCCACAGCTTTTAAGGAACCTCCAATTAGCAAGCATCTAGACATAAAAGATAATGGAAGAAAATACTTAATAAGCACTTAAAGAGAGACCTGATGAGTGTAGCAAGGCAAAAATACTAACGTAGCATGATCATTCGTATATTTGAAGCATATGTACACACTGAAAACTATATTTAAGGTTAATGTTTATCTTCTTTCACTTCAATTACAAAGTTTGTTTCAATATGTCTAATCTTACCTTTCCTCTCTCTAAATAATTGTGCTTCATCTGTCCTGTGTTTAGCTTGAACCTGTACAGTAAGTATATTTTAGATTGAAGAATTCAAATTGAATTATGTACTTATCTAGCAGTCCCAAAACAAATTGTGTGTTCCAATGCTGTATAGCTCTAAAAACAATTATAGTACCATGCAGACCTTGACAAGCACAAGTGATATTTCAATTATAGATGGGTAGAGCCTGCTGAAGTAAAAATCAAACCTGCTTGAAAAGTCATTTATTAAATATAGATCATATTGACAGAAACACCATTTTGGAAGTTCCTTCCTTCTTTCTTTCTTAAACGTTTATAAATATTGATTACTGCAGATAGTACACTTGAAATACAGAATTGATTCTTTACACTATAAATAATGTGGAACCAAAATGCAAATCAGCTCTGAAATCTTCCGAATTGAAATGCTTCAAAGTATCCATATATTTTCACATTAGAATACAAATACAGAGCTAAATTTTGAAGCTCGATTTCAGGTATCTTGAGAATGAAACAGATCTCTTAGTAAGTAAACAGGTTTTTAGGGAGAGCTGTAATGAATCCAATAAAGAAATACATTTTAGCCTATATAAGACAAAATGAGCAGAGATCAGAAGGCGGCATACACTGTATTATGTACATCTCTTTCTAAACTGTATTCAGAAATCTCTGAAGACTAAAAATGGGGCTGTTCAATTAGAATTTCCAAATAAACTTGAAGCATAAACTTTCATCTCGATTCAGATCCAGACTGCCCCAAAATCAAAAGGGAAAAATTCCTTCTTCAGTGGTATGTTTAGGTACAGTTTTCAAGAAGAATCAGAATTTCATATTTTTCACCTCCAGTGGCCTCTGTATAATTGTAGACCTACATGAAGACCCCCCAGATGATGCCATTACAGCAGGTGAATCTTCTTTTGATTGAATAGGTCAATGCCATATATTTCTTGCAGAGACTGCAATCAAGTTTCATTCCTGTCTGGTTTAGTATGAGGTAATGCAGACAAGGAATAACACAGTGTTCAGAGTTCTGTGCCTCAGCCACACTTGTCCTCTCTGACAATCGGAATGGTGCTGGGATTCAGAAAAACTGTTAAAACCAATATGGGATTACAAAACTAATTTAAATTGGATTAAAGGAAGATTTAGATATTAGATCTCAAGGGAAATTTATTTCTTCAGCCCTGATTGTCTGAAGACTTGTACATATGCTCAACTTTACTCGTGCAAATAAACCAGCTGTAGTCAACAGAATAATTCACAGAAATGGTGTTTTAAACACATGCACCACAGTTGTGGGGACAGAAACCTCTGTAAAACAGTGCCAAAAAAATCACTTTTTTACATAGTTATTACTGCAGGGAAAAAGACATTCTCTTCAACTGAGTAGATTATTTATGAAAAATGAGACGATGGATAGCTGAGTATTTTGCCTGAATCTATTCCATGGAATAAATCTCACCTGACTTGCTAATGTGGTGACAGCTATGAGTCTCATCATTTTAAGTTCTGACTGCTGGACACAAGTTTTATAGCAATGACTGCCATGAGAAATATTTGGCATTTTAAAAAACAGAGTACTAAAATCCAAAACTCCTACCTTGAGGCGAGCTTACAGCAGTCCTGTCTGTTCTTCGTAAAGTTGCTCTCAGTAGCTAGTGTGGGTTTAGAGCACCTCTTTGTGGTATATTCGTGACATGTTATTTATGAAAAAACAACATAAGAAAATGTATTTCTTACATAATTGCAGATAGCAACCTAAAAAAATGAAAGTAAAAAAAAAAAAGGAAAAATTGCTAGAAAAATATTAGTATTAAATGTTGAATAGTTGAGTAGCAATGCTCAGAAAAAAAGAGACAGCTCTACTGTACTTCCTATGATGGATTTTTTGGTAGCTTCTGTCAGTACTGTGTAGAGTGTATCCCAGCACATGAAAACTGATGTGCAATATGTATTTAATATCTATTGTGAGTATACGACAACTACATTTTCATTTTAGAAATAATAACGACAAAGGACATTATTGGTTTAAACATACTTACCACAACTATCTCAAAAGCTACAGCAAATTGCATCTACTATGAGCAGGATGAAACTTTATGTAAGCAAAGACTAAAAAAATATTTTTGGTTGTAAAAACTATCTGTCCTTGCCCTGATTGTAGGCAAGGGGGACTTTCTTCTTCATATATGCTAGACAATAAGTCAGTCCTCAGAAATAGGACTTTTGTGTGTCATGAAACATTCCCACTGGAAATTCATGTACATTTTCATATAAATGAGGATTTAAAATTTCTAAAGCTTAAAGCCCTCATAATTGTCCTCTAACCAGCATTTATGTATAATGCCTTTGTTAGTCTGTCAAAACAATTTTTTTTCCCATTATTGCAGAGGCCACTCTTTCAAGGATTATAACATATGACAAATATGGAAAGATAAGAGATTTTGGTATTTACTCTAAAGCTTAAGTCAGCTTTCCTGCTCTTTGAAGCATAAGCCTCTTTTTGAATTGTATCCAAATAGCCAGACATCTTGTGTGAAAAATGTCTTACTATGCAAAGGTCTGTGAGATGACCATAGAATTCAAAGGGTATCTTCTGTCCATTGGGAACTTTTAGAAAGAAAAGGAGTCTTACTTCAGCTTAATGTGGATGTTTGAAACTGGCATGTAAGCCTTTTGCTAATTTTACTGAAAGTCATTTTATTTAGAAACAATGTTGTAGTCATGTCAAATGTTTTTAGCCTGACCAGCAAACCGAAGCTGCTGAAAGGTAGTTTGCTACAGTGAGAGATAAGACAGTGAGCTAGATCCTGAATTTCTGCCATACAGACAAGATCATTGTCTTATTTCATTGCCAGTGTAGGTAACTTTAAGGACCAAGGACCACAGTTTTCTGTGCTATAGTAAATCCTCCAGCAGTGTAGGATATGGATGTTAAACACAACGTTTACTAAAGATATCTTTCCAATACTGGATGCAGTCCCTACCATAGATGTATCTGAATGTTGCATAATAACATTCAATAACAGATTTCAAATGTGTTAGAAAGAGGAGAAAGTAATCATAACAAATTGGTTCACTGATTTGTTTCTGTTCTTTTTCCATTCAGGAATTATATATGATTTGACTGCAATTTTCTAGAATTTATCATTATCTGTGGAATAGGGGTTGTGATTTATTCTTGATCAGTAACTCATTCATGAGCAATTAGTTGGAAGAATTATACATTTACATTCCTTGGTTAAAGATGTGTCTGCTCCCTATGTGGGTGAGCACAACTGTTAAAATTCAAGTAGTGCCAGTGTCCTCGTTTCCCAGGAACAGAACCACAGCCCAGCCATGGCAGCAGGCCATGAGTAGCCCCAAGGCAGCTAGGAGATTCAATCAAGGCAGCTGCCCCAAGCTGACTCACAGGTGTATCCCATAGCACTTAAACATGCTCATTATAAAGGTGGGAGTTTACTGAGGGTGGAGTTCATTTTCCTGGGGTTCCTCTGTTTTTGTCCAGATGCTCCTTCTATTGCTCCCAAGGAACAAGCTAAGTATAAACTTGTGCACTTTATGTTGGTGATTGTGTTAGTTTTGTTATTTCATTAAATCTGTTTCTACTTTGACCCATGCTTCTCCCATGCATGTATGCAAGTGCTGTTTGAAATTTGGTAAGCTTTATGCAATACATACATAAAACTTGCTGTTTCAATGTGGTTTTGCTAGCAAAATGATTTCTAGAAAGAAAGAAAAAGAACAGAAAGAGATGTAAGTGCATGAAAAAAAAAAAAAAAAATTGTTCTAAAGAATAAAGTGGCCATTTCTTTTCAGTGTTTTTTCAAGCTGACTTAGTCCAGAGCATTCAGTATCTGCTGCCTGGTAAGACAAAAGCTGATAAGCTTGAGGTTTGCACTGTCAACAGAGGTCTCTTCAATTTGATTCAAAGTGTATCAAGAAACCACACAACAAGGAAAACCATGTAAAATTGTCTGTTCCACGTCTTCACCAGTGAATAACTGGTCTCTGGAGTACCTGAAATAATGGTAAAGAATGGGGATACCACTAGCTTCATCTATGATATGCCAGAAAAAAAAATCTATATTAAGAGATTACTCTTAAGTAAGAGAGTGAGAGAGAGATGAGATGAGAGATGAGAACCTGATCTGTTCAGCATTACTTAGACATCTTTGAAGGCATCATTAAGTCAAAAGGAGCTTCACAATGTTATGCTGACAATCCTTCCAGAAAAGGTGAGATACGACAGGAGAAAAACAGGTACCCAGTGTCAATAAAGTCAGGGCAACAATGTCTCATGTGTTAACTTGGAGTCAGGAGAAGTTCTCTGGCAGTTATCATTCAAGCTAGGGTACCTACACTCTTATAAGAAGTAATAAAAAAGCCTAAGGAGAAGTAAAAGCACTACCTTCTGTAAAAGGGAGAAGTTTCAGTGAACTCTAACCTTGGACAAGGAACCTGGAGCCTCCACTCTGGGCAATAAGTCATCAAAGTGAAGGCAAAGCAATTGTTCTCAAAATTGTGGCCAAATTCAAAATTCTATTGCAATGACTTTAGTATTGAGTCTAGAGAGTATGTGTCTCTGAGGACGATAAGTTTTCAAGCTTTATTCACTCTGTTTTATATAGTGACTTCAGCAGTCCATAGACTTGTAACTAATGCAAACACATAGGCACAGAAGTATTTAATTAAAAAAACAAAACCCCACCATATAGGATTATAGCTCCAGGCAGATTCTGGCACCTTTACTCAATTTTTAAGTCAATTTTTAAAGATACAGAAGCATCTTCATTTTTATGCTCCTTTTTCATTACTATTTATGCCATTGAAAATCACATTCCCATCTAAAATGCATGCTATGTAGCTAACTTATCATCATTGTGATGCTGTCTTTACCTTTTGATTGTCCTAACACAGATTATGAGCAAATTATTCATATGACCTTTTCATTATGTCTGTTAAAATTCTGCTGATTACAAATTCATTGTCAAGACTTTTATGACAATATTGTTCAGCATAAAAAGCTAAAGATAGTTATGGTTCAGTTGATGATTTGAATGCTAGCAGTTGGTAGGAGCAGAGTCACGGGGATTTGATTGTTACCCTGGCTTTTAAGAAGTGATTGGTGCCAACGTCTGCTAGAAAACTAACTTTGCCAATACTAGGGCAACAGTTAGAAGGATTTTTTTTGATTGTTATTTACTGGTAAGATAAAAGAAGGTGGTAATCAGAATTGTTTCCATAATGAATTAAATTTGTCTCAGCTAGACATGGCTTGACATTCAGGTGGTTCTGCTAGTCATGTTTATTCCCTGATAATCCTGGTTAGCTCTCAACCAAGAAAGGTTATCTTTTGTGCATGAAGGATAAAAAGGGTCAAAGGGAAGAACAGTAACAAAAAAATAGCAAGTATCAGTTGGCCTCAGAAAACGTTAACTGTCTCTGTAAATAATGCCTCTCATATGAAGAGGGGACTTGAATATATGTTATTTAACTGTCTGGTTTAACCAGACACTCATTATATACCCAGTCAGTTGTACCAAGGCTGTTAATACAAACACAGCCTCACGGGATGGAAAAAGATGATGGAGTCCTTGCACACTAACAGCTTTCCATAGGGAAAGCTGTCGTCAACTTTTTTGTCGTTCTACGGAACTTCTGGCTATTGCCAGTGAGACCTGGCACCCTCTTTGGCTCTTGCTGTTCTGATTCATGACATTTTACAGTATAAGAAAGCTTATCTTTTTGGAGGATTTGTAACTCCTATTGAGACCTGCACAGTGTGATAAAACAAATGCATTTATAGGGGAAAGCTTAAAACAATTGTGACCCATTTCTACAATACAAAAGGCAGATACACAATACATGACATGTTCTGAAAAATGACATGGGTAAGAAAATTATATCAAATATATAATTATTTGTTGATAAAATCCCAAGACATACGAAGAAGGAAGAAGTTTCTCTAACACTGCTACCACAGTAGTTCTTAAAACTTCTAAGGCAAAAAAATCTTTATTACTTTAATTTCTCTGTGAATACTGCTGAACTTTATATAATGTTTATAGCTCAGTAGGTACATTTTTGTCAAATATTTTGTATGAGTAAGGCAATTCGAAGTATAATCTTCTGCTTATTCAAAGGAATATGCTCTATATTTACAACCTCAAACTGATATTTTAAAGTCCTAACTAATGGAATGATTGACAATGATACATTTTTGGCACTGCATAATTACTTTCTGAGACAAATATTGGCTTTTCCAATATAGGCTTTTTCTATATTTTTTTTTTTATCTTTATTTATCTTTAATTTTGACTTTAGGCAAATCTCTATTTATGGTTTGCATGTGCCTGTCTGTCTGTGGAGGGAAATAACAATATTCTGAAACTGCTTAGGGTGCCATATGTTGCTTTGTCTGCATACTCTTTTATTTTCAGTAAAAGAAGTAATTACAAATACATTTCTAGATATTAATATCTAACAAGTGCACAGTTGAAGAATTCAGTTAAAAATCAATATTAGTCTTTTTTCTAAGCAAATACAGTTCATGAAAACACTGCTAATATTTAAGTAGTAATTTTAATTAACAGCTTTAGGTTGTCCCTAACCCCCTCTTTTGCACACTTGTTCTCATTCCTGACAGGATTTTGTCCTTATAGAAGGCAAATTTTCATAACATTAATTGCAAGACTAAAACTGACGCAATAAGAAAGCTCTCATAAGTAGTAAAGTGCAGGAATTACTATCTTTTCAACATCCACGAAAATCCTGAACTCAGTACCTACAGGCACTAGATGGCAGCATGTATCAGTACTGCATTGCATCAGGAGCGGAGCGTGTTAGGAATAAAACCCCAGCAAAACTTTCAGTGAAGATTTTAATCGAGAAGCAAAAATCATCATTATCCATTAACTCCCTTTCCATTAAAGTTAGTTTCAAAACTCTCATTCTCTTTATAGAGAAAGCCTAAGCCCCAGCTCTGAATATCAAGCCCACGCCCCTGCTAAGACAGTCAGATCTATATTGCTATTCCACCTTAAAACTGGTTAGTACTCTTTTTGTTCCATGACTGCTCATGAAAGGTTGCTCCACACCGTCTCTTGTGTGTAATGAACTTGTGTTGAAAAATGCACTTAAATGTCTTTTTACTGCTAAGGGAATGAAAATTAATGTCACAAGAAACAAAGCACTTTGTATTGTAAGATAGAAAGACAAAGATGGGCAATGCATAGAAGTTAAATGATCCAAGGATGAGTTATCCCTCCGGTCAGACTCTTCTCTGTATTGTTCCAGTGCTGCTCTTATTTTGAACAGACAATGAACATTGGTTGAAGCTGTTCTCTTCCACCAAAGACACTTGCTTAATTCCCTTTGCTGCAAGATAAATATTCCTGCTTGTGCTCATATTCAGAAATGAAAATTCCCACAAGGGAAGACTGCAGGAAAAGGTAGCAGGTAATTGTGTTATATCATGTAGAATCATACAATGGCATAACATGTATCATTCCATACAAGAGAAAATGCATATCAGACATAAGAAACATAGAACAATTTAGGTTGGAAGGGATCTCTGGAGGTCATCAAATCCAACTCTTTGTTGAAAGCAGGACTAACTTTGATATGAGATCAGTTTGCTCAGACCATTGTCAAGACAAGTTTGGAAAATCTTTAGGAATTCAGTTATTCCACAGTCTCTGAGAAGAAAAAAAGTATAGACAAAGATAAGAAATAGAGAATGAGGAAAATGTATCTCAGACTGGAACGATGCAAGTCCTACAGACTCTGTGTGCATGTATGTCTGTGAACACCTGGATATGGAGTTGGAGGGGCAGAGGAGGCAATCTGCAGTTGTTGAACATCATCTGCTGGAGTATCTCCAGAAAGAAAACTCACAATAGCGTACCTCTCTTCGATTGCAGAGTTTGAAAGGGCACTTGTCTTTTATCTCTCTATTTCTGTAGAAGAAACCTTGTCTCACAGAAAACAAGCTTCGACTTGCTGAAAAACTTCAGAACAAATCTCAGCTTTTTTCCATATTTGTCTCTCTTCACTGGATTTTCCTATGAAAAAAGATCAGTCCCAAGAACTTCAGCCACTGCGATAGCCATCCCTTCTGTGCTACAAAAAAGGCTCTAAGGTAGACACACTCCTTACCTTCTCTGTTCCTTTCTTCATCTGACCTATAAATAACTATGTTAAACAGATAACCAATATATTAGAGAAGTCAGAGAGTTACTTCTCAAAATTCTAAAATTGGATGAGAACTTGCGGTCCTAAGTAGGTAACTAAGGAGGGAGAATCAACGAAGGGAACTACATTCATTTGAAAAAAAAACAAATATTAAAACTGCCAAACAATCAGCGAGCTGAGGAAAAAAAAAAGAGATAAGTCTCTGCCATGTAAATCAAAGTCTGGGCTCTGTCCTTTTGCTTGCTACTGCCTCATATTGCAATGAGGAACAATGCTCTGAAATGTTAAATACAAGATAAAACTGCATTTTTAGAGCTTGAAGATGTGTGTATTTATTTTCCCAATGGGGACATTGCTTTCTTCTCGATAAGTTCCAAAACTTCCACCACCTATTGAGAAAAGAGCTTAAATTAAAATATCTCAGTTTCAAAAAAATGTGTACAGTGAGCCCACTGTACTTATCAGAACCGTTGCAATTGAATTGAAGCAATCAGCTGATAAAATCAAACTCAGAAAAAAGCTTGGTTGGTACAAATCAGCACAATTTACAGATTTAACTACAGCCAAGCAAGCATGCATTAAATACAATATAAAGTAAAAGTTTCTGTCCTTTAGCTACTTAAATGTCATTGTGAATGGAGGTGTAGTCTTTAATACAGTGAAATGGAACCAAAATCTGATCTTTTTCAGGAATAAATTTGTTAATGGCAGTTTTCTTTAATCCTATAACATGCGGAAACTCTTCCAACCTCAAAAGCACAGTTGATCCCCAGTTTCAATTCCAAAATACATTGGTTTCATTTAAAGCATAGTTTAATATGGGTAAGTACTGAGATGTTACGGCAGATATGGGGATGAAAGCAAAGAATTTGCCAGAGAAATATGATGGAAGGTATTTGATTTTTCTTCTTATATAAAGGATTTAGAAGAGGAATCAGTAGAGTGAAATCATTGGGTCTGAAAAGGAATAGAAAACACGTTGAAAGAAATTTGAAAATTATTTTATTGTTACATAAGAATGGCATGTGTGTATACTCGAGAGAGAACAGGATCATTTCAGTGGACTGACAGACCTTAGTAGATAGGATTAGGATTCAGACAGAGGAATGTAAGTTTCAAATTGATATAAATTCTGGAGAAGTTAAAAACCTGATAAGTCTGAAAAGCAACTTCTAGAATTTGTTTTTTTGAAGTACAATAGGGTAGTGTATAGATGTAAACACTCTAGGGTATAGAGCAGGACTGTGACAACTGCTGAATACTACTAATGAGCTGAAATAATAGCAAGGAAGATGTTGAACAACATCAGAATATAAAAGACATCACGAGTTCCTGAGGCTCTGCAAGAGTAACCTGAGCCTTACAAGACTTTGCAGAGTAACAAAGAGAACAGAAGATTATAAGAGGGATGGAAAAGCTTACAAAGTCTGCAGTGAGAACCCACTCTGCTACTCCTGAGCATGCTCTCTGTGAGCCAGATCCTTTTGGAAACCCAGGGAGGGTATAACTATGGGAGTGCAGCACTGGTGGGAGTGTAATTGAGCACTCTTTCCAAGCGATCTCCCTGACCAGAACAACTTTGTGAGTGCTCATAATTCTACTGACGGCAAAATCTAGTAAATGGCCACTATTTTTTAGTGGCTAAATCTTTTCTCAGACAAAATACCCAGTGAACCTACATTCACTTGAGAACCTAGGTTTTGAAGCTTTAGACGCTATGTTAGTAATTTTATATACAGTATAAGGGAGAGAAAAATATTCATCTATAGAGATTCTACAGTATCTGAAGGTGTTTGAAGTAAAATGTTGAGTCATTCCTTAATCCTGTAGGTAGAAATATGTGCAAGAGATGTTTTTGAAAGCTGGAAAGTAATTAGTTCCTCAAGTGAAACATACACAAGTTGTTGTGTATGAAAAAGATTTCTCTTTTTTCTTCATTAAATTTAGGCTACATCACACCATGGTCTTCAGCTAAATTAATTCAAAGATTCATAAAATTCCAACATCTAGCATTCATAGACCTATTATACCACATACTAGAATGAACAATCTCACAAATCATTATTTTCACTTGGATGGCCTTATAAAATCAGCATCGGAATCATTCAAAGATTAATTGACAGAGAAAAACGTATTTCAAGGATATTAAAAACATCAGCTAATCATTTTACTTTCTCTGATGCCCAGTGATATACATCAGTAGTATTGGATAGCAACAGCATAATTTTGGATACATAGCAATCTAGGTCCTTTATGGTAACTTTTTGAGACACAGTCAATCTGCTGCCAGTGTTTCCCCTCTCTCAAAGCAGACTGTAATCCTTTGGTGTCTATCTAATCCATGAGGAGGAGACAGCCATTCTGTCAGCACCCCTGTGGTGAGATAAAATAAATGAGCTCTGCTGTTCCAGACACGCTTTTTACTAAGATGGTTATTTAACAGCATACAGCAGATAAAATGGGAAGACAGGAACAGGGTCAAATCAGAGGTTCTTCTTGTCTTGCATGTTTTTTCAGTAGTGTCTAGTAACAGATGCTTAGGAAAAAAGCCATATAGGAAACCAGGAACATGTAGAACTTCCTTTTCTCTGGTAGCAGCCTCCCAGCCTCTTGAAAAGAGACCTGTAGACATACCCTAAGATGGAGGCTGAATTTGGAACATCTTGTTTCAATAGACACTGATTAAGTACTGATTCAATTTCAAAATAAGGAAAAAAGTTCATTTTTTTAATTCAGTAATACTTTTGAGTTCATGCATTAGCAATGAGTTTTGTATTCTAATAGTGTAAACTATTACTAGTATGTGAAAAATCCATGTATTCTGTTTGACAGGGTGACCTCTACTTCTTGTAAAGCAAGAGATGGGAAATTACCTTTTTTTTTTTGCTTGCTTTCTGTGTGTCATTCTTAAGACATATCAGTGTGATCCATTGGACTGCAGAAGGCCATGTCTTCATCACAGGAAAAAATGACAAGCAGTCTGCAGGTGCTACAGAATATACTCAGTTATTTATTGCAAATAGTATAACCTACGTTATAGCATGTCTCATAGCAATAGGATAAGAGGCAATTCACACCCCCGTCCCTGAGATCAGCTGAATTGTTATTCAAAGCAATTTTCCCAGCTGGAAACCAGTCCATTGGGAAGTGATTGGTACACAATTCAGTTGCTCAGAATCCTAGAATAGAAAATACTATGGTCACATTTGCTTGGATGCCCTTCAAGATGCTTACCAAGAGGGGAAAATGCACCATATTTGAAGACTGCTAGATAAACAAGGAATATTTTCCCCTAAAATTTTCAAATTCACCTTGTTTGTAAATGAAACTTCTCGCATTATTTCTTTTTATTACATCCCATTTATTTTTATGATTCAGGGCTTTATTAATTTTTATAAGTAACTCAGTAGCTCTGCCAAAAATAATCCCAAAATGCCAAGGAATACAACAGATTTGTTTGGCTGCATTTACTGTTTGAGGAAAACAGAATTACATGCAAGAGACCAGAAAGCAATGATTCTGGGTACACTGCAGTGGCTGATAACAGCTTTGAGATACTGAACAATCACATGGGTAGCTGTCAGAATACAATGAAAGTAAGTATCATACCTGCACATATACACAAATTATCCATCTGTGTGGGAGGTTTTGGAGCAGTTCTGTAAAATTGCTGCCATATAAGGTAACTCTTAGAAATAGTATCATGACTCTTCCAAATCTTCTTTTAGGTGAACTAGCCTAAAACAAAAATAGTACAATATTGTCTTCAGGCTCATGTGGGTATTCATGGCGGGGGGGGGGGGGGGGGGGGGGGGGGGGGGGCGGTGCAGGGTTTCACTGTTAATACTACATGCGATGTTTCTCACAATAATGTAGAGGATGGAGACCAAAAAGCAGAAAATGTAATTATAGACTGTATAAGTCAATAATGAGCCCATTAAGAGCTGTTAAGCATAAAGACACAATCTCTGTCTCAGTAAAGCACTGAGCTGTAGATCAAGAGATGGTTTTGGTAGCCCCATTCTCACAGTTCTTTCCTACCTATTTCTTTTCAGCCAGTTGTAGACTTACTTTTTCCCTCATCATGACTGCCTTTAAGTTCTAAATCACAGCCTTACAATCAGCGTCGCATGGATGGACTTTTGTGCCCAGTAACATCATTTATGATCTGTATAAATTTTGTCCTGCAAAATAGAGCACCTGCTGTCCAACAGGCAGCTAGATGGGCAAAAGAAGTTGTCTTTCATGGCTGGAGCCATAACTCACAAAGCACATTGGCAATGGTATCATTCAAACAACCCAAACACACTAGTCATCTTCTTGATGATTTGGGGAATTAAAAAATACACATGTTTTTATTTATTCTTTAAGCTTTCTTCAGCAAAATGTTCTTACGTAGAGTAAAAGCAAAATACAAGAAATACTTTTATTTATGCTTAACTAGAGTATGTCTGTCCTCAGAGTAAGGGTTTTTTTATATAGTCACAATCATTTCTTAATCCTAAAATGTTTGCGTCTTAAAATTGATGATGGATTTCCCATATTTATATGAGAAGTAATACTTAAAAATTAGGTTTTAATGATTTAAGTGCATAAAAATATATCCAATTACCTGCCCAGCTTTGCTTACAGAGTTTAAGGGTTTGCTGGGGGGGTTATTTTTTTCTGTAATTTCTGCAGACAAATCCAGTGATGGTTTAGCAGCTTTTTGCTTTGCCCACTAGAGGGACTTTACAGGAGCCTTTCTGCAGTGTGGGGCGAATGACACAGGTGATGTCTGGTATGTTCTGGATGTGTCTTTCTCTTTCCACGTTGTAGCTATTGAAATACACTTTAAAAGTGTAGAAATACACAAAAAGGTGAATAAAAATGTAGAAAAAAAATAATCTAATCAATGGTTGTGCTTTCTAGGTGCTAGTCTTTCCAAACCAAATGAAGAACCTAGGTCTATGCACATTTATAGACACCATTTAATTCTGCAGTTTCAGTTACCTCACTTAAAAAAAAAAAAAAAGTGGAAAGTCAACAGGGAAAAGAGACCTGTGGTACTTTGGAAATCTTATTCTATCTGCAACAGAATGTGTAGGTCATTGCTAATATGTGATCAGAATATATGTTTGTGAAGGGGAATTCATGTGTCTACATATATCAAATTACCCATTTTCTACTATAAACAGATGTTCTTTGACACACAATATGATTGGAAACTGAAAATAAAACAGAAATCCTCATCATGTTACTGGTCTATTACATAATCCTTATCAGCCCTCTCTTGTAGTCTTAATTGGGCTACATTTTCTTTTCTGCTCTGCTTATGAAACGTCTCCTTCAGTTCAATGAGGTTTTGCATGGGTATGTCTCAGAGGAAGTTTTCTCATAGTGTAGTGTATAGTTCTATTGAAGTAAGATTCTATATCTGTAATGTTAGTAATATAATTAGAATAATAAGACATAAATTAAGTATGGAAAACAAAGATTAGTAGGTGAATGCTAAATTTGGTAAGAAACTCAGCCAAGACAAATCAGAATAGATGATGCTATAAAAGAAAACATCAGTCCCATGGAAGTTATTTGTTTTGAAACAGATCTTAATACCTTCCTAAATTTGAGAAGAGTATGAGTTTAATTTGTGACAGTCTAAAGCTGGAAACAAGAGGACAGAAATTTACACTGTGAACTGAAATACAAGGTTTTGTACTTGGGGATTAATAAGAAAAAACTTTCTATAACCTTGAAACTTAGTAGAAGCACTATAAAGGAGAAAAATGTGACTATGTCAGCTGATCTGAGAATGGATGTGAGCTGTCAATATGAAACCAGCATTACAAAGGCAAACAGAATTTGCCAATTATCTCTATATTATATTAGTCATGTTATTTACAAAAGTAGTGCACTGTATAAGGCTCCAATGAAACTAAATTTAGCATACAATGCGTAATTCTAGTTGCTGATATTTAGAACAGATTGACTGAACCTGAAAGAAACACAAAGAGAGGACCTGTAATGATCACCAAAATCATGACCTTACAAAAAGAGGCTAAACGTGTTGTTCAGCTCACAAATTATTGAGTAGAGGTGTATTTCTGTAAATACACAAAAGAGAAAACATTCAGAGTAGGAGCTATTTAAATTCATATATGCAACACAGAACACTCCAACTACTTTTTACATTCTGCTTTTTAATGACATGTTCACTGCAGTTTAACTGAGTTTTGCAAGACTACATCTCAGAGAAATATGGCTAATTACATGACCCATGTAAGATTGACCATTACATGACCCGATCAGTTAAGACTGGGCTCCTCGCAAAGTAGCTGTTAGTGTGATACTTGCAGTTTACATTCTTTAATTGTAAAATGAGGTCCAGAACACTGTTTTTCAGTATTTAAAATTCTTACTACCTCATTATATCAGCTGACTGTCAGACAGAGCATCACAAGCTGTACTTCCAAATACCAATCCTACCCAGAGTGAACTTTTAAAAGGTATTTACACTGTCTTAAATTGCTATGTCCTTGTTGGAATTAGCTGCCAATGGGATTTTCCTGCTTTGCTGATTTGGGCCAGCCAAGCTGCAGTATATATTTAGTTTAACTCCTCTGCATCTTAGGTTAAATAGCTTTTCAGTAAATGGTATTACAATGTGTATTTTAATGCAATACAGTCTTTCTCATTAAAAGAAATTTTCTTTAGTGTTATTGGCAGAAATGCCTTAAAGCTCAAGTTTAGTTCCACCTGATCAGTAGATTTTATAATAAACAAAACAAACACCCTAATTATTTTAATAAAACATGATTCTTATTTCCTTTTAACTTTTCAAACAATGTCTTCTAAAATGAGAATTCTTTTCAAAATAACTCCAAAGTGATAATAACTGCTGGTGGTTCCACCAGCTCTAGGCAGTCAGCAGCACAGCAGGATCTTTTTAAGGAAAGGACTGAAAAGAACACAACTGAAATGCATTCCTGCTCATACACACAAGCGATACACAAGCAGTGTTAGTTGGAGAGATATACATGTAAAAAAGATTGCTGACAGATAATCTTGTCAAACTATACTATGCTTAAAATTATTTTCATCTTTTTTGTGTAGATATTCGCTGACATCCATGTTTGTTATAGTGTTTTATACACTTTCAGTGACATTAACTGTATTAAAAAGTTGGAGAAACAAAGGCTTTTTTTTCCCACAAGATGGGGCTAATACTCCTTACTAGGTCCTGAGCAGTACGTTTTCTTCATAAGAAGTCTGAAACTTAGGCATACTAGATTCCAGGTTAAACTTTCTCATTTAATAATAATTCTCATTTAGCTGGTCCGTTTATGAGATACCAGAGAAACAGGAAGACAGAGAAGTGACCAGCTTCTCAGGTGAAAGCAACGGGATGTGAGATCACTGTGACTGAGGGAGTTTTTCCGACGCAGTGTACTCCTAAATTTTTTTAGTTTTATTTTTTAATGAGGATGTCTGGGCCTATCCTCACATAATCATTAGATATTTTTAAAACAGTGTCAAAAATCTGCTAAGAAAACCTTATTTAACTCATCTGAGCTTAGGCATCTGTTGAGCACACAGCAAGGGGTGAAAACTCTAGCAGTTACTAAAAGCCATTTTATTCCCTCAAAAAATGAAGAAAATTTGCAATCTTATTTCAGAAATTCTGCTCTTAATTAAACAAATAGTAAAAAAATCGAATTTTCCCACACAATTTCTGTTTTATTTATAATGTTTCATCAGTGTAAAATTAAAGCAAAACAAACTGTTTCAGAAACAATATGTCTAAAAAGTGACTGGAGACTCATGTATTCTTGGCTGTGACACAGAATTAACAATTATTAGAGCCGTGATAAATTCCTCCTTCTATTACTATTGTAATGCTTCTTTTATTACTCTTTTTTCATTGGAGAGAAGTGTTATGGATTCTTCCTGCTAAGCCAGGAATATACTGCTGTGAAAGGGCTTTGATCTTGCTAACAATGCAGTTCACACCAGTTTGTACTTTCTTGAAGCTGCTGGCTGGGTCCAGTCAACCAATTTAAGGGCACTGGGGTGGCTGAGTCAACATACACATCTAGGAAAATTTGCTAAGTAAGCATTATTTATTACTGAATGTTTTAGTTATTGAATTCTCAATTTAATGTATGTAGTTTATTTTTCCCATAGATAGACAGATGGACAGTTGGTCATCTGTAACTTAGCAATCAGTCAAGAGACAAGTACTGCTTATACAGTATTTATATATGTTGGAGCGGGTCCAAAGGAGGGCCACAAAAATGATCAGAGGGATGGAACACCTCTCCTATGATCACAGGTTGAGAGAGTTGAACTTATTCAGCCTGAGAAGAGAAGGCTCTGGGGAGACTTTATTGCAGCCTTTCAATACTTAAAGAGGGTTTACAAGAAAAATGGGGACAGACTTTTTAGCAGGGCCTGTTATGACTGGACAAAAGGTAATGGTTTTAAACTAAAAAATAGTATATTCAGACTAGATATGATAAAGAAATTTTTTTCCAATGAGGGTGGTGCAACACTGGAACAGGTTGCCCAGAGAGGTGGTAGATGCCCCATTCCTAGAAACAATTATAAATAATATTTTGATATTTTAGATGAACTCTTCTGAGAATTATGTGTACATCACTTCCATTCAACATAAACTTACGTCAAAATATCAGTCCTAAATATTGCAACTACCTGAAAAAGGTGGAAGAAAGGCATGAAGGAAAGCAGGAAGGCAGGGGGAGGGATAGAGAGAGAGAATAAATTTGAGGTAATTAGAATTAAATTAAATCTAATCTAAAATCAAAACAAAACAGGAAAGCAAGTAACTTTTCAGTAGTTTCCAGACATTTTCATCTGCATCTAGAGAAACAAACTGCTTGATTTTTTTTAAAAACTATAACATATACTTCAGCAGCTCTTTATACTTTTGAAATACATCAATGCACTATTTAGAGAGACAGAAATAAGTGCTTCTTTAACAACCAGGAGACAGATGCCTGAAGGAATCTGCCTGTGGATGACAGTGACAGAAGATGACCGGAGTTACTCAGAAAGCTCATTTAAAGGCAATTGCCACTCCTTTTTAAATGATGCAAGGACATGCTTTGCCATAAGCTGTGAGGAAATAAAGAGAAAAACCAGTATTTTTCTTCAATACTGAACAAAGTAAATACTAGAGTAAGAAAAACAGTGTTAGTGTTTCTTGAAAGGTTTTTCAGTGCTTGTGTATTACTTAAGGCTGAACCCCTCAAGGCAGTCGCTGCCTATAAGAATACATAACCTTTCATTTTAAAAAGTGTTTCTAGCTTCTGCAGCTGCCAAAATAACCTAGACTACATGACGACAGTGAACCTGAAAGATTCCCAGGCAGGGGGCTAATTAAAATTTCATCCACTTCTGCAAACTGTTTCCTTATTTGTTTGTATCTGATTGTTTTATGACTTCTCATGAGTTCTACACAGCCTTAGTAATGACTTTTGAATGTTTAAGGTGAGCACTATCAGAGCAATTCTATTCCTAATGCTACATCACTTCTCTGCACCACTGCCCACCTCCTGCTGTGAACCTTCCCCAGCTTCCAGAGTTGTTTTTGGCAAAAAATGATGCCACCTACTTATGGCTGGAGTGGGGCATGAAGTACTTCTATCCCTGCTGTGGTCCCTGCAATGTGAATTTGGAATAGGATGAACAATTGTCTTATGCCTGTTTCCTGATGAGTGCTCTAACTGAAATGTTATACTAGCATGTATAATGGGCCTACCAGGTGGAGTCACATGTGTCACTCTTGTGTTCCTAGGGCACATTCTTTGAATTTGACAGATTTAACAACTTTTTGGTTTGAAGCAATTGCTATTAGTGTCAATCTGGCCAACAGTGAAGGTTCACATACATTTTCTCCATGATAAATTTTTTGTCATTTATTTTAATAATAATCACTCTGTTTTTAAGTTCTGACACAGGAACCTCTTAAGCTATTGCCAGAGTGCTGCTATACTTTCCCTATTGGCTAAAGAAGCTGTTAATACAAACTTTAATGTTTAACTTATCTGAAGCTAATTGGATTGCTTATCCATCTTCCAACTGCAATCAGTGATTACTTGATGACTCCATGCAGTTACAGCTTGTTCATACAGTACATCACTCATACCATTGATTGCAAAGAGTCAATTTCCAGACCACAAATGATTTCTATGTTGTTTTAATAGTAGTTGGATAGATGGAAAAGATATCTTTCTTGTCGTGCTGCAATATTCTGAGCTAAAATTTCTCAGGGAAACTTTAAAATTGTGTGAAATTATGAACTCAGTCGAATACTGCAATTTTGAGATCCTTAATTTGTCTGAAAAGTATTTTTGTATTTTTCCAGCTGATGAGATGCATTGATTAAGGCTTATCATGAAAAGCAGATCAGCTAACAATCACAAATCTTCAAGAGGTTGAAACAAATGTGGATTATTGCTCATGGAAATCAGGTATTGAGAAATAGTCAAATCTTTGAAAAGATAGACAAGAGTATTTCATTGAGTTTGAAGAGCAGCAGTCCTTTTCACAAGAATGTGAACCAGTCCAATCATGTGAATCTTACTTGCAAGAGATAATACTTCAGCGACGTTCATGTATGCATTTTGGAGCAGTATTCTGGGTAGTCTGAGTAGTCTGATGAACAGTTCCAATTTTTAAGTATGGAAAAGACAACAGTAATAGTCCATAATGTCTTTCCTCTTTTCTGGAAATAGCCAGTGCCTGTTCCAGGTTACAAATCAAACCAAAAAGTATATAGTAAAGAATGAACCAATAACCAGAAGCCTGAATGCAGTTTTTTGTATCCAGAGGCCTGCTTTTACAGAAAATAATTTATCATACTGATCAAAATGTCTTGTATTTCCTGAACTCCTACATTCCTCAAGAATTTTCTTTTTAGTTGTAATTATCCATATTTTTCAGACAAATTCAAGAAAGATTAAAGTAATTAACATGAATAAAATGTAGTGACTCACATTGATCATATTTTTCCTGTGGTCTGAAGTTCCAAATGATCCTTTTATTAGACCAAAAGAAACTTTGTCTGTAACACTGTTAACTCTGAACATATAGGAATGAACTCTTTGTTCAATGGTAAAACTAACCAAAATGCTTTCTTTGCTCCATTGTACCTTACAGTCTGGCAACTTTATCGTGCATATTTTTCTCACATTGAACAAGAAGACCATTCTATTTTCTTCTTTCTTCTTCTTTTTTTTTTTTTTTTTTTGTAAAATGCTGGATACAAGAACTCATGGAGAAAACTGAACAGTTTTGGAAACAGATCTGATATACTTACATTTAAAAATAGGTTTATAATCCCACAAAGAGAGGTTTTTTATAGATGCTGAAGTACATATTGGTTTTGCATCAAGTTGGGAATATGGTTTAGGAGTCCCCTTTCTCTGAAAGTATGGACATAAATAATTCATAGAGCTTTTTTACTTGAGGATCAATCCTTTGTGAAAATATTCCAAAATTAATAGTGGTGCAGGCTGTGTGAAACCAATGCCTTGAGCTATTTTTGACCACATGAATGATATATTGACTGAGAACACCACCTTTCTCTTCAAAAGTTCTGGTAAAAAAAATAACAGCTGCTGTGAGGGATAAAGGCAATGGCATTGAAAGCACATACACATAGGGCCACTAAAATGATTAGGGGACTGGAGCAATTGTCATAAGGAGAGGCTGAAAAAGCTGGGATTTTTTAATTTGGAGAGAAGACATCTCAGAGGAGAGGGAGGCACTTATTGTGTGTAAGCACCTGAAGGGACTGTGACAAAATGGTGTAGCCAGATTCTTCTCAGTGGCACACGACAAGTGGCAATGGGTACAAACTGAAACACAGAAAATTCCATTTAAACATAAGAATATTGTAACTGTGGTCAAACCATGGCGGAGTCTCCATCCTTGGAGATGTTCAAAACTAAGCTGGATATGGTCTTGGGCAATCTGCTATAGCTGACACTGGTTTAGCCATTGGGTTGGACTACAGGATCTCCAGGTATCCCTTCCATTCTGTGATTATATGTGAAACTACTGGCAACAAATAACTAACAAGTCATAGTTAAAACACAGTTTGGCGAGAGCTCATTTCTGCTGTCCAGACTTAAAGATTGAAGAAACGTAGTCATATCTGTCCTGTAGCAATCACTGAAACATGACAGATATTTCCTTGTATCATTCATAGAAAGGGGGCATCCAGGCCTTGGAAGAGGTTATGCACTTGGACTGTGCAGCTGAGAGAAACAAAATGTGCTTCCTTATAATTGATGCTTAAACCAGCTGGACAGAAAATTTTGGCTAGTAAACAAGATATCAAGCCCCTGATTGAGATAAATGAGGCAGTTCACATTTCTAAATTTAACTGTTTAAGTATAACTTCCAAGAGTCTCAGTTAATGTTCATAATTTCGAGTTTAATTTCACAATATAAGATGTGAAATCAAAGAAGCACAGTCCAGGAGTCAAGCACACAGCTGGATGTTAAGTTTTTCATTGGTGTTATAGTCTGGTTCACTGTTCAGCTGACAGTAGTAGCAATTAATTGAAGCAGCCTGACACATTTTTCTGGCATCAGTCAATCAGGCTGTCAAAACATTTGATATTACCCCCACTAGGATGCACAAGAGTTTCAAAAGTGGAAATCAGGAGTCTAAGTGATGTGTGTTGGAAATTCACTTCATTGCTTCTAGGAGTAAATCCAGTTTTAATTGAAGTCACCAAGTAATGAAGAACATGACTGTGCCAGTGATTAATTACCCTCACTGTTTCATAGATACTATCATTTCTTCTGTAAACATGAATGTCCTGGTTTCCCAGGAGCAGCCCCCCAGCCCAGCCATGGCAGCAGGCCATGAGCAGCCCTGAGCCAGCTGGGAGTTTCAGTCAGGGCAGCTGCCCCAAGCTGACTCACAGGTGTGTCCCATAGCACTGACATCAAGCTCATTGTAAAAGGAGGGAGTTTACTGAGAGTGGGAAGTTTCTCTTTCTGGGATTTTTTTCTCTTGGCCTTCTGCTCCTTCTGTGGCTCCAAAGGACCAGGCTGAGTATAAGCTTTTATAATTTGTTTTGTCATCAAATCTACTTCAATTTCAACCCATGGGGCTTCTCCATTTTTTCCCTGGTTCCTCTTCTCAGCTGGGGAGGGCTCATCAGGTGGTAGAGCAGCTGCTACAGTTTAGCCCCAGATACAGGCTAAGAGTAGACAATGAATTTGACATAAAATATTATTTTATAACCAACAAATGCTTTTTCTTTGATGGAGGAGATTACAGGAGACTGTTGCTGTAGGAAAATAGTACTTCACTTTCAGAAAACATTGAAAATGTCTACTCCATTAGCATACAACAATTCATAAACAGGAATTTTTATATTCTGGAACATTTTTCATTGGAAGTCAAAATGCATGTGAACATGTTTTTGATTTTAATAGAATAGTATGGATTTTTCCATGAAAAAAAGACTTTATTCTAAACTTCCAGAATGTTACAAAAGAAGATAAAATGTTAGTGTTAATAAGCATAACTGTAGCCAAAAAACATGCAGTCTTTTAAGAAAGATAAAACAGCAGGCATCAAAATAAGCTACTCAGTGAAAAGTTGTCTGCAAATTTGTCAAAGCCCTGGCCAAAGACTCATTTTTACATAGTCAATCATTTGTATCATTTGAGTTCAATCCAATGGACTCCATCTGCTTTCAGTTTTCCTGTCTTTCCCAAAGTCCAGCCTCCACTGTGCCCTGAGTTTCTTGGCACATGATGTCTGAAGTTCCTTTCTAATATTATTATCTGTGAGCTATCCATGTTAAGTGGGTGCAGGGCCTTCAGTTTGCAGGGCAGATTCATTCAGCCAACCTCAAGTCTGTACATGAGACTATGAAAAAAATATTTGTGTGGGTTTTCTTAATTGTGCGCTAAGTCCAGATATTAGGTATTTTAGAGTTCTGTGTGTGGAGGCCAAAATGATATATGAAAGTGTGGCTAGAGTATTCTTTCTGATAAGTGTGCTATATGGCTTTAGACAAAAACCAACAATAATATATGTACAATTTCTTTGCAGCTCTTGAGCATTTTCTAAGAGACTGTTGGTCTTCTATGGCTACAGAACATCTGATCATCAGCCCAACATGAGACCATGTAACATGAGGTACAGAAGGGGTCTCTTCCTCAGTCATATCTAAGATATCAAAATAGTTTTCCTTCTTCAAACCCTTTTCCTTCTTCATTCTCTCCTATGTCAAGGTTCATTTGTCTGCCCTACAAGCCATCTTTCTTCAGAAGGGTTATGGTACAACTTAATCTTCAATGGCTTCAGGAAAAATGCTTCTAAGATACTGCTCTACTTTTGGTCTGTTAGAGCACCACATACTTGGGTTCTGAAAATCTTACTGACTCACTTTTAAACTGGATACCAGATTTCACTATTTACAGTTTAAAATAATTACATAGGACTAAATTGAAACATAAAGCACAAAGATGTTGACTGATAATACATTTTGCTACAGAATTGCAACCAGAATGTTCATAATACTGTTGTGTATACAAAGTCAGTAATACAGCTAAACAGCAAAAATTGTCAGAAGTTTCACTTTGGTTAAATTTATTAGTAACTTACATGTAGGCTTTAAGTCTGGTTATTGGAATTAGCACCAGTGTAGTCATTTCTTCTTTAGAGTTTACAGAATGCTCAAGTTCCAAAATAATTGCCTTACCTATTGCTTTCTTCATGCAACATAAAGACAAAAAAAAAGAAAAAGCTCAATAGGTTGCAAATATCACTGTATTTCATTAACATTTTGCCTTTTTTTAAAAAAAAAAAAAAAGAATCTTTTTATTAAGGAAAGTGTCATAGAGGAGTTTTCCATTCAGTGAAGATGTTGTGGCAGTTTTTTGGTTAAATTGTCTAAAATGAGGAATGGGACTTTAGTCCTTTGTTCCGTTCAAGTTATGCTGTCATCAAGCATTTGGCAGGAAGAAACTCTCCAGACAGTATAAAGCTGTCACAGTAACTAGTCCATAAAATAGCTCTGACCTAACTGTTCACTCACATATGAGTATCAGCAGTATTACCATCTCTAAATGTCCAGAAATACAAAGTCAGTTTTCAAGGAGTTTTTGAATAGTCTTTTTTTTCAGTGTTTCTCTTAGGATTCAATATTGTTCAGTTGAGCTTAAATTTTCTAAAACCTTGAGAACTGAGAAATTTCCTTTTAAATAAAGGAAAGCTGAGAATATTAAATGAAACTAAGGAGTGCTTTAAGATACAAGACAGGTAAAAAGAACGTGAGAGTTAACAATGGAAAGTCAGAAGTGAAGAAGAGTTGTGTCGCAGTCAAATCCTACCACAGAATATTTCTGCTCTAAGGTTGCAGATGGGGGGGGGGGGGGGGGCGGGGTGGTGTGTGTGTTGCGGAAAAGCTGTTTTAATAAATCCCAATTTCCTCTGTTTTTCTCACCAGGTTATTTTTCAAACGGAAAACTTCCCTGACTGTTCACCATGCAGATGTAAAAACTGGTGTGTTAGCACAATGAAATGGATGATGCAAGTAATGCTTGGCAGGGGCTTAATCAGTTCTGCTGGTGAATCTGTAGCTAGTCTAAATCATTACTAGTCAGTTTAAATTTTTATGGGTCTATTACTTATGTGACATTTTAATGCTGTAATCTGCTGAATAGTTAGTGATGGACTTTGGTCTCATCATTTATACCTCGTTTTAGTAAGTAACTGTACACCTAAAATCAATGAAGAATCCTAAGGAACTATGATCTGTTAAACTGTATAGCAGCTTTACATAATGCAGATCACTTTACAGGGCAGACATTAAATTAAGCTGAATAACACATTTCAGACTTCTAATCTTCATTCTGCTCCACTTTTTCTCCTTTCTTGTTTATATTCTCTACTGCTGGCAGGTAAAACATGCATTAAAGATGATATGAACCTGTAAACTTTTTTAAAAACAAGAGAGGACAAACACTGGGTTCTGGCTGTACAGAGAATGTTTAGTGTTAACTAATCTTTTGGCTCAAGAACATTGGCATTCTTGTTTGGATCTCTAAAACAGCATCAGAGGCCAGACTGGGGTAAGTTTCAGTTAAAAATTTTTGCCAGTCAAATTTTAAGAAGACAAATTGATGCTAAAAAATCAAAATGTGTTGAAAAATATCTCTACTGAAGAGCAGGGATTTTTCGCAGTTTTGCTATTGTGAGATTACAGATCTATTTAATGAAGAAAAATACATCTGAAGTAGTATTGAAAAAACCCCAACATTTATTTCCATGGGAAATAATAAAACAAAGAAAGATAGGATACTTCTGGAATAGGAGGGGGAAAAGTGGAAATCCTCTATGAACTGCTTCACTACCCACATTTAGTATAGGCAATCTGATGTTAATAAGAGTCACCTGCAATAATAAAACGAGCTCAGTTAGGCCACTATAAGGTGACGCATAATTTAAGAAAGCCAGGATGTTACTGACATTAGAACTAATCAGAAATCAAAATATGTTTCCAACAGACAATCAGCTTAATTTACTTCTAACTTTATCTGAAGAGACATGTTCCCTTGGAATGTTTTTGTTTAATAAATCAGCAATTTCTAACGGAAACCTTTCCAATGTAGTGTTGTTAACCAGCTCTAGCCAGCATTGTGGGGGGTTTTGTTTATTTTATTGGCATCATAATACTTCATTCTTTTCATTAGAGTGTAAATACTCCTACTGAAGAAAAATTTTTGTAAAACAAGAAGGATGAGAAAGGTCTAGATCGCAATCTGTTGCCTTTCTAGTGTATAGAACAGAAACCGCAGCACAGTATTTCTAGCTGAGTCCAGCACACATTTAGATACATATTTACTAAAAATACAGAAGTTCATTTTGCTGTGTTTAAGCTGAAGCTAGTAGTGATACAGTGGTGGAGTTTCACACTGCAGAAGCCTGGTCTAGTGGCTATTCCATGGGTGCAGGGAGCGGTTCCCTGGGAAGTGTGTTTACTGCCTCACACCTGGCAGGGTTCCCTTGCAGTCTTGGCTGCCAGGTCAAGCAAAGACTTAAGTAAAACAGTGACTTCACATTTGTCCCATTTAACCATTATTTCTTGAAATAGTTTGAATGTAAGCATAAGGACCTGAATATGCATGTCCTTGTCTCTATTTAAAAATGACCTTACTTTTATTCAAAAGTGCAGTAAAAGGTCCTCATGCAAGCATCCTTTAGGAATAGAGTTATTTTCTTGTATGAAAGTTATATAGTAGATTGAATGACAAAAAGGAGGCACTTCTCTCCATGGAGAAGATCTGTGCATCATGCTGTGGGAAAGCCATCCAGGGTCCATCTGATGCTACATGAACATGGGGTTCCCAGCATCTGAGGTAGGTAAGATTTATTCACTATCTATGTTATTACTCTATCTTGTCAAAACAGCTATTTTATTACACCATTTGTTGATGGGCCTTTCTTCTTAAGATAAAGAACGAACCCTGCACCATCTCTCTCTCCTTCTTACCCTGCACTTCAGTGCAGAGCACATGTTCTAACTTCATGTCTTCCAAACTTTTAAAAATCTTCCTGTGCTTTGGATGCTGCTGTAATGCACAAAAATATGAGGAAGGACATACTTTCTTCATCTTTCAAGTGGCCAAAATTTGCAAGTGGGAGTAGCTATCAATTGATTTTTTTCCTATTGCTGATACAGCCTCATGTATTGAGCTGCCCAAGATTTTTCTCAGCTTGGCATGCTGACAGAGTTGTGGAGAAATTTGTTGTAATGGGGAAAATTCTGCAATGTAAATCACTCTAGAAAACTGAAAGAAATATGATTCACCATAATTAAGGAGAAATTACATGTATTCTGTTTGGTAACCATCCAGTTTCTTCAACCAAAGGCAGTTGAAGCACACAAAAAAATATTTACTGTAGACTTACTTAAAATATTTGAAACAATTTGCATTAATTCGTACATAAGCAGCACCCCTGGAGTTAGACAGAAAACGATGTCTCTGGCAATAGATAACCAGTAATTACTTTTTTCCTGAAACCACATTAATGTTCTAAATAATGCAGCCACTTCTGTGTTAAAATTTCATGAGCTTGACTGTAATTATTCTTCAGTTTGTGGCAGTCTCAGCTCTATAGTACACTCTACAAGGCCTGCTCCAGATCTAAAAATAACATCAGCTGTGCCTGCTTTGTCCGTTTTTGACATTAGAAGAATGTAAATATGGATGGAAAATCCACTTTGCATGTTATTAAAAAGTTGCCAGCTATACACAATAACCACATTTGATTTAAAGATGTTCTCTACTCATTTTTTTCCCCCAAAGTCACTAAGCAAACAAAAACTCCTATACAGCCTGTTAATAAGAAAAGACAACTTTTGAGAATTACTTGGGGGCAGTTGTGGCCTCAGCATGGAATTGCAAGTTCACAGCAGAACCCTGTGGGGAACAGGCATGTAATGGTCTTCAGTGCTGGCCTGAGAAGGAACTGATTTCTAGTCCTTCATCTAATTGGTACAAGTGTGAAAGCCCAGACTTTCTCTTCCTGGGGCATTTGACAGAGTTTCCTTAACTAGATAAGTTAAAGTATATTGTAACAATATCTGTTGGTTGAGTCAGCTTCCCACAAGAACAGCCCAAATCCTGGAAATTCCTCAGTATTTTCACAGTACTCATACAGGACGACTTTAAATACAGCCAGGTCTTATCACACTGCTTTCTTCTTGTATTTGTAGAAATACATGATACGTATTTGGGTAATTTACGTGCCTCGAGGCTTGAATCAATTCCCATTTCAATAGGAATGGTGTGGCATCTCCTTCCTTACCATTTTACTATGTTTTAGAAGTAAATACTTTTTGCTAAGAATTTTAATCTTTCTCTTAACTTGCTGCTTAAGTGATTTCTTGAAAGTTGGCACACTCCAACTATGTTTATCTTTAAATTAATCATTTGTAGCTTAATCCTTTAAGGTAATCTTGGGGGAAAAGAGCAAATACAGGATGTTCTGCAATGGGAGGTGCTGGTCCATTATGGTCCCTGTAAGAAAGGCACTTATACTCTGTAAGGTATCTTTTAAAATGCCATTTATTAGAGCTAAAATTGTAAGAAGACAATAGCATAGCTAATCTTACATTCCCTTAGTTGGTAGGAACACATGCAGCATGAAATGCAGACCCTATCCATAGAAAAGATTTTACTCTTTTGGTCTTTTGAGCTCTTACTGGATTTTCTTACAAGGAAATGACTCAATCTATCATTTCTACAGTCAAACAGAAGTGATGCTCATATGAGAACTCCTTGCTGCACTTTTAGACAAAGGCAAGGCCACACAGGTTGTATAACCACTGGCAACAAGTGGGAGCTGCCTGAGGTCATCCTGCAGCTGAGGGATTTGTGCCACACCAGACAGACCTGGATGTGCAGCACAACACAGGACTGGACATAGTCAGGGTAACTTTTATGTGTATCACTAAATCCTTGTTATGCAATGGTCTTCTAGTGAGGATCAATACACAGGGGAAGGTGGAGCATCTGTTGAAAAGCCAAAGCCAGTGATAGAAACAGAAAGGCAGAAGAAAATGTCCAAGAAGGAAAAAAGAAAGTTTTCTGAGAGTCTACCTAGGGGGAACAATGGATACTCTATTTTCAAAATACCACTTTTACAGATATACACTCTTGCAAAATAGGAACAATATCAAACTTCTTTTAACTTGCACAGCTTTTTGGAATAGTGAGCTTTTCATTTTGTTCCCAGACTACTGAATTGAAACTGCTTACTACAGAAAATCAACCTATTTCACATGGAACAATCTGCCTTTAATTTTCTTTAAGGCTGATATAATCATCATGTTCAGTTCAACGAAAGTGTAAGCATATGACTACCTTTAAATACAGGTAAAATAATCTATTAAACATTTCTGCTGCTGGCTTTCTGCATTTATTTCACCTGACACTTATACAGCTAAGTCAAATTGACATTTCATTCAAATCACTAAAACTTCAAATGTATTTTGCTATACATTTAAAAAATTTGTTTACTGGGAGACAGAAGAAAAGTGAAAGAAATTATTTCAATAATTTCACACTCAGGTTTCTGTGTGGCTGGTTTCTTCAAAATACGAGGAAAATCCAGGACAACGAATTACACTGGGTGACGCAGTTGCCATTGACAGGACAAGCCTCCTCCTGGCTCTTAGACAGCTGTCTATGCATCAGCCAAGTCACGTTCTCAAAAGCTGGTAATATCTCTGGGTACAAAGAGGGACATCTCTGCAGACATGGGGGAGGGGGGCGGGGAATTCAGTAATGACTGGATTGGCGGCACAAATCTCTAGTGCTTGCAGTTCTGACCCTTGTTATTTCTGTGGATTGATTGAATTTTTCCACTCCTCCAGGCAAGAAAATGGATATTTTCACTATTGTAAAGCACTATATATATGTTAATTATTAAAGAGAGAGATGAAACTGATAACAGCAACTAGATGGGGAAAAAAGGAGGTAAAGAGAGCAAAAGGTACGGAAGAAATTTGAGTTAATGATGAATGCTGAACAGGACAAGGGAAAAAATACATCTTTCTAATTATGAAGAAGGGAAAATGAAAATGAAAGAATGAAAAAAAAAAAGTAATGAACCATATATTGTACAGAAACAATGGGAACGAAATGCAAGAGTGTAAAACAAGGTAAAATATTAAAAAGATGAAATTTCTAAATTAGTGAGTTTATTGCACTTACTTATCAGGCACGACTGATGTAAGAAGTCTAGAAAAGATATTGTCTCAGCCCTTTAAAGCTAATACTTCTACTAGTTTCTAGGCTATCTACATATTGTCAAAAATAGCCAAAATTATTTGTGAGGAATTTGTCTTCTTGTGTTGTTTCCTCAGAGCTCATACTTTGTTCCTCTAAAGAAGAGGTTCCTTGCTTTTTTCCCTGCTCCATAAATTCCTGGTGCTCCTTATGAATTTTTCATTTCCATTAAGTTTTCTGAAGCAGGAAGAGCTTTTCCAAATGTTGAGCAAGGACTAGCACATTCTGCCGGTGCTGGTCTGCAACATCAAAAAATGTTGACACTGTGGTCTTGTTTTGACCCTTCTTGTTAGTCTCTCTATCTATTTAGCCTCTGTTTTCACTGATAAGGTTTTTCAGAGGTATCACTTCATTGATTATCAAAGTGAATTTCAAGTCCATTTAAGTAGGTCTGAAGCAGACCTTTTTTGAGACATAAGGACTGATCTGTTTTTACAGATCCCAACTGATAGCAGGGGGGTCACCTACTTCAACAATCTGGGTTAGTTTTGATTTCATATATAACCAGGGAAAGATGTTAATTCCCATTATTTTATCAGTTTTTTGCTCACTGCCAATTTAATAAGGTACATGACACTTACAAAAAAGGTACTCTAGGGAGCTTTGAGGCAAACTACAGGGTGACACTCAAATAAAAGTAAGTGGCTCTTCACACAAAATGTAATTAAGTTGTCACAAGCAACTGCAGATGCTAAAGGTTTACAAGAGTCAAAAAAGCCAAAGGTTGCATCCATGGAAGAAAAAATAATCTTAAGGGCTACTAAATATAAAGGATCAACTTCTGACATGGAGTGTCTGAGCTGTAAAATGCTGGACAAATGGAGGAGAATTTTCTGGAATTGCTACATTCTTACCCTTTCTCAATGTTCTCCAGGCTATGCACTAAGCAAGTAAGCAATGAAACCACTGTCACCGTTCTTGACAACTAACTAACCCTAAAGATGACAGACATAGACAGACATTCTTAGTACTGGAGTTCAGCTGGTAATCAGCAAAACTGGAAGACAATTATAACATGTTTTGATCACTAAGAATATGTACCAAAATTTACAGGGATGTGGTTTATAGGCTTTGGCACAAGTTCTGTAATGCAACTGATTAAAATACTTCACATAAAGATTTTTTTCAATTTTTCCATCTCTTTTTGTATAGCAGGGACCAGAACTGAAGATAGTACTCCAGGTGTGGCCTGACAAGCACTGAGTGTCAGGGTTATTTTCAGATTACACTAAGGATTCAAAATATCCAGAAATTAATGTTGGTTTCTCTGCAGTAAAGGCTGCCCAATAAAGACCAAAGTGAATTTGAATTAGCTAGGTGACAGGAGAGAATAGAAAAAATGTTTAAAAGACCATAGCAGTATCTCCTGCTTGTCCATCAGGTATCTGAGAGAACAGTCAAGCAAGAATAATTGCTTGTTTAAAGCAACATTGTGGTTGCCATCAAGTACCTGTAAGGCATTCAGTATGTGTTAATGTATCACCTAGGATACATACTATCCTGAATATGATGGAGGTCTTAAGACAGCACCTCGAGGGGTTTTATGAAAGATCAACATTTGAGAATTCATCACCTCATAATCAACGTGGAGGACAAATCACTTGGTGTCATCATCTGTCGCAACCATACAGTACAGAGTGTGCCAGACACTGCATAACCAACACAGGTTCCTTCCTGATCATGTTTTCAGTCTTGAGTATAAGACAAGAGGCAAGTGGGAACAGCAAGGGTGAGAATGACAAGCTCCATGTCAGCATGATGGGCATTACATTAAGCCACCTAATAACTGTCAAGTTTTGAGAAGCGTCTATGAGCTATTTAGAGACTACCAATTTTGAGGTACTCTGAGTACTGTACGCCTACTACGGAAATATCAATTGAAAGAGAGTCCCTCTTTGAAAATAAGAATGGTAGATCAGGGCTGATGGTAACAGAGTTGTTAGGTTGATTCTTTCAGACACTGGATAGTAGAAATGGCATGGAATCTGTTAGGGATCTCCAAGTCACAGAGCAGGGTTGTAAAGGGGAAAGCAGAGAACAGTTAGTTAAAGTGTTTTAAGGTCATTGTTTTGGTTCCTGCCAGAAGTCTTGCTTTGTTATTAAAGCCAATTACATTGCAAAAACAATTTTTCACAGTTCTTTTTAAACTCTTCTGTGGTTGTGTTTCTGCTTACTTGTCTTCAGTGACTTTTCTGGGGTGTAGAAATACAGTTGACATTCCATTTTGTTCATATTATTAAGATAAAATACTTGTAGATAACTTTTGACCCATTGCATGGGCAGTAAAATTTTTGCACCATTTTACTGAGCTTCTCAGCATGAAAAGATGTAGACTGTGGAAACTGAGCTAATTTGAGAAACAGCAACAGCAGCAGAAAAATAACAAGAGCCAGCTAACCCTTTAGTCAAAGGAGCTAAACTACAGCAGCAGCAAATGCAGTCCCTGCTGTGAAAGAAGCTTTCTTGTGTGTTGTTTTCTTGACTTTCTTTTCTGGAACTGATTTGTCATACAGTGGTGTTATTCCCTATTTGATTTACAAAGAAAATAAAGCCAATAGAACTGAACTAGCAGTCTAAAAATATACCACTAGGTTTCCTTTTTAAAAAAAATCTTACTTAATCACTTTTCTATACCCACAGTGACTTTGTAATTTAACATGCAGCTTTGGGAATTTTACCCTTGAGTTTCTTTCTGCTTCTCTTGAAATTATCCTTCGGATTTTTAGACCACAATCCCTCCTAATGAAGTGCTGCTGCCAGTAAGAAAGCGAGGGAGGGAATGTTAAATTTAACTATCCTGAGACTGCAAAAACCACTCAATCTCCCATTCCTAAATACGGAAACACAGAAGACTGCCCTTTATTACTCATTTGCAGGCTGTTTACGTGACACCGAATCAAATAAATATCTTGCCTATTATTCCTTGTAGTCTCCAATACTCCTACATACATCTATCTATAAGCCTTTGAAGCAGAAAGCATTTGAGCTAAAATAAAGGTTGACTGTGTCATGTCTGTTGTTTCCAGAGATTTCTTTGAGGTCAATTATAGGGTCTTCATTTTAATTCCTTGAAAGGGACAGTAGTCACTCTCAAAGTAACATTTGATATGAGGACAATTGGATCTTCTCCATTTATAAAGTAAATGATAGCAGTACAGCTCTTGCTATTATCAGTGAAAATGATTCTGCTTTTCTTTCCCACACCTCTGTTTAAACTTTTTACAGCACCACAGAATTTTTTTTCCAGGAAGTACCACAAAATAATCACAATATCTCAAAATCTCTTGGACAAGGTGTGAGTGATCCCAACCAATCTTATCCCAGGGGAATGAAGTACACAAGAGTCCAGGAACTCTCCAGTTGTTCTGCCATAGTACATTGGATTTCCTAGCAGTGTAGCTCCATTCATTGGGCAAGATTCTAGTGTTGATTCCCACTCTAGAACTACCAGAAAAAATATTCTGGTCTTTACAGAAGAATTGAATCAATATTTGTCATATTGACTTTTCTCTTGTTTGGAGAATTTTTTATGCATTTTCTAGAAGAGGGTGTTTTATCGTCAAAGTTAGGGATTTTTGTTGAGCCCCTGAGCAACTCGTGGTCCCACATGCTCAGGTCTCCTGTTCCGTAGCCAGCTTGACCTCTCTGATGCAAAGCAGCTGGGCTCTTTTCCTTCAAGGGCAAAAAATGTCAGTCTTCCACATGCCTCTGTGTCCTATATAATATCTCAGCGAAGTAAAAGTCCACATGATTGGACTATAGTGGCCTGGGTTGTTAGTTTCTCAGGAGAAAACAATTCTGTTTTCATTAATGTAGCTGTTTTGTATTAATCAGTTTCATGCTCTGTTCTTTTTCCAGCTGATAATACTGATACCTGTTCTGAACCTTGGACTAAAGATAATCGATCAAAGCAACAGCTTACAGATGCTTTTAAACTGATTTGCAGGTATTTGAATAGAAAAAAGAATGAAAATGTAACCAAGAACTTTCTTTTTTAAGCATATCTCACTCATTCTGAGAGTTGGACCAGAGTATCTACGAAACATACTTTCTTGGAATTGTATTTTCAGTAACTATTCCTGTCAGATAGGAAGAAATCAAAGATCATGCATTTAAAGTATGTGATCTCTGTAATCACCACAAGTGCTGGTCCTAGGTTTGAAAGAGAAGGCATCTAATACGGTGTAAAACCCACTATAATGTTGTAACCTCCTTGTGTAGTATCAAGTATCTGAAGTTCCCTATAATTTACTTTTTAAGGTCCAACAGGATAGAAGAATGAATTAAAAATAACAGTCCATCCCAACTACATAATTAACTCTTCACAAACCAGTAACAAATGGGACATACTGACTCTTTAATTTCCTGTTTTATCTGAATTTTGTGGAGGGAAAAAAAAGTAATGCTATGTATTATCCACACAGTATTGAGTATACTTCCCTTTTTGCAGCTTTTTAACATTTAAATTTTCATATGTTTATCTCCATGTGAGATGTGATATTAACCTATATGGGGCTTTTAGAACATCTATAGTAAAAATGTCATTGGTTTGTAAGATCGATATGGGAAAAAGACTTCACAGCCACACACCCCCAACTTTAAATTCTCATAGCTTCATACCAGATGCTGTTGCTGAAACAAAATGAAACAAAACACACAACTATATTACAATTATAGAACACATTAATGAGAGCCCGCTGTGTGAACCAAAGTGAGGACTGAAGCAACACTTGAACTAACAGCAACAGAAACAGACGGCACAACAACCAGAATCCCACAGCAGATTAATCCTTCTCCTACATAAAAAGGTATTGTATTAATGAATTTGAAATTCTTTTATTTGCTCCACTGTGTAGGAAACTTCACATGGAAAAGGTGACAGCGATAGGACTGAAAACCTATGTTCTGAAAGAAGAGTGGGTGATGAAAAAGCCAAGGTTAAGGGCAGAACATTTGTGAAAGCCTTTTTTACATATACTTGTATTACTCTCCATCTGCGCATTTTCCTCTTACACTGTGTCCTGGTTCCCCAGGAACAGCCCCCAGCCCAGCCATGCAGGCAGGCCATGAGCAGCCCTGAGTCAGCTGGGAGTTTCAGTCAGGGCAGCTGCCCCAAGCTGACTCACAGGTGTGTCCCATAGCACTGACATCAAGCTCATTATAAAAGGAGGGAGTTTACTGAGAGTAGGGAGTTCCTCGTCTTGGGGTTTCTTCCTCTTGGTCTTCTGCTGCTCCCAAGGACTAGGGTGAGCATAAGCTTGTGTACTTTATGGTTTGGGGTTTTTTTTGTTTAGTCTAATCAATGCAACCAGTCATCATTGTTTGGCAGAATTTTTCTGTTAAGGTCAATGTGTTTGTTCCTGAGAGCAACTCAAATGGTATGTGTCCATCTTAGCAGAAATATGTTAATATTGTTGATAGACATACAGAATGATATCAAATCTCATTCTCCAAAGAGCAAATCTAGTATCTCTTGCAACTACCATTTTAAAATGAAACTAGTACATGTAATGTAGCTCTTGAAATCCTTCCTTGGATGGATCGATCCTTTCCATCCTTGGAAATATTCAAAAGTTGTTTGGACATAATCCTGGGCAACCTGCTCTAGGTGGCCCTGCTTGATCAGGGGTGGGGGTGGACCAGATAACTTCTAAAAGTCCCTTCCAACCTCAACCATTCTGTAATTCTGTGAAATCAGAAACACATTTACTTGATTACAGTATCTCATCTAGTATCAGAAGTCAGTAATATGGTTCATTTTGGGGGGAAGTTTTTGGTTTATGTGGTTCATCTGTTTTCCTAAAAGACGGTTATCTCAGACTGAAAGAGTGACTAGGACAGATGAAATAAACCATTAGTTGGAGTTACCTGACTTTCCTCATTGGTTATAAATAGTTTTGACAGTTAGCTTGGCCTAGAAGGCATTTTCTAGATGGCTACAGTTATAAGAACTATAACCTGAAGGACTGATTTGATGTAGTTTAGGGCAAAAAGTCTTCAGTGTTAACCAATCGAGTGAGTATTGGACGTCCCTGAAGAACCTGGCATAAGCAATGAGACAGTATGGGTTGTAGAGATGTACATACTTGTGAACTTCTGTAGCTGGGTAGGATTAACATGATCCTTAACTTTCTACAGTCAAATTCCACAAACATCTGCCTACTTTCAGATACCTGGTTTCAGAAATGCTTAAGGTAAGAATCTGTATTTGCCACACGGATAACTAAACAACTAGTTTTGGGATTCCTGGGAAACACATGCTTTGGAGCAGATGTGTAATCTAAACAAGAACCCTGAAGAGAAGGGCTTCTCTGAAGTGTTTTGGATGTCTTAGACACCAGGAGCTCTGGGTTCAGTATATGTGTGAGATTGCAGTCTGCATCATGACACTGCCTTTTTGACACAGGCTGTCTTTTGTATAGGGATGTCTGGCTTTTTCCTGGTAAAACAGTTTCCAGAGAAGGGGAAGGGGGGCATTGCTTTCCTTTCATGTCCTTGCTTATTGGATAAAAGAGCTACCTAGAAAGTCAGACTTGTGTTCTGCAGCTTCTTGGCTGCAGGTGACTTTACCAGCAACCTGGCAGCCCTTTAGTTTATACATTTAAATCTCACCTGAAAGACTTGTCTGCACTCAAAGTTCTCACCTGTATTCATTTAACTAAAGGATTATCTATTCCCACCATGTATGAAAGAATATCTCAGCAGGTTAGTGGGGATTTTAATCCTTGCAATTCTAGTGTTTTTTTTAAGACAACACAAGAGTCCATTTTGGTAAACTTTTAGGTTTTGACAACACTTTATTGCCTGTGAACTTGTATGATTGATTGAAGAGACTGAAATAAAGCGATGTGAAAACTTCTCAGAATCCCAGATAATAATCCAGAGTATAATTTATAACACATTCCATGCAAAGAAATGTCTCAAAATGTCAGAAACATGCCATATTTTTTCTGCCCAGTTAGTAGAAAATACCTTATAATCCTGCAATTACTAAAGTGAAGTTCATTACAATTCGAAGGCACATATGATCTTCCATACCACCTAAATATTCTTGTATAAGTGTTATGGGGTAAAATATGGCTCCCTCCTCCTAAATACAAAAGTATGTGAAAATGCTTTTAAAATCTGAGGTGTAAATCCATGGTTCTGTAGAGCATTAATTAAATTTCATTACTATTTTTAAATGTGACAAAGAGAATAAATGTCCTTAAATAATTCAGAAACAAATCCCACCGAATTTTAGTAGGCCTTGGGTAGGCACTGCAGTGTGCCTGTAAGATGCAAACTTGATATATCTGATATTAAAAACCCTTGTGATTTTTATTTTTTTTCAAACGGCAGCACATTGTCAAGCATAACAAAAACATGTGGAGAATCAGAAATTATGAAAGCACTAATGCTGCAAATGTTGTTAAACATCTGTTTCAATTTAAACCTTCACACATGCAGATTCACTACCTGTTTCTTCTCCATATTTAATGTTTATAATAGATAGGAATCCTACAGTTTCTGAGAAAGAACCTTGTATTCATGTGAGTACAACTGAAGAAATATAAAAAGAGCAGAAGTGGGTAATATTTATCAGCTGTCTAATTTTTTTCAAGCTAGTAGGCATATCATGTTTGTTCAAACACTTATGCAGTATTTTTATTATCTTAACTTGAACACGCTTTCCATTTTCAGAAGTCTCACTCACTGAAATATAAGCCGAGTATCTGTATTTCTGTACTCTAGAAGGTATATTCTGCAAATTATTTTCAGTTCTAAGGCTAAAAGAACCATTCATGACTGTTTCAAATAGATTTACAGTAGAAAGATTTGTAGCTTCATATTTTTTTGTGATTTAAAAGGTATGCAAAACGTTTCTCCTTAAAAGCAACCTGAGAGTGCTTACATATCCAATTAAGTTTCCTAGATGTACTATTATTCCTTCGTAAAATTCCATAGTCAAAGCTCTGACCTCCTTAGACTTCTTGATTAATTTCAAATAATTAACAGAATAGCTTTATGTCTTACACAAGAGTTAAAGGATGTGAGAAAAGAGATAAATTTAAGGAATTGCATATATGGCTACAGTTGCAGACTTCCTTGCAACAGAGTTCCTCAGGTATTTGAAAGGCATCTTTGAATATTACATTTTGGAGAAAGGAAAGAGACAATTGGAGATAGGATGCAACCGTATGCTACTCTTTAACAGAAAAATATATACTTGATCTCTTTCTGAAGATCTTGCCTTGAGAAGCTGCAGCATTAGCAGAAGTCTCATGCTCTGCAGCAGTAATTGTAAGTAGCAATTTGGACAATAGATTTTCTTTCTGTTCCTTGGACACTTCTTTATGTAGAGATTTATCAAAGAGCCAATTTTGGACATTGCCCAGGAGCACAATCATACAGGCTTCCTAATTTCCATCTGAAAAAATAGTATTGATAAATTTAGTACTCGTATTTTAAACGGGTTCAGCATTCCCCAAATTTTAATGGTGATTACTGAAACTAATGACCACAAATGGATTTGCTTGACTTGATTGCAGAAGCTGTTAATATTAGAGGTTAAGAACATTCTTCTCTTGCTTCAATGAACATTTAAAAGTGTGGAACATAATGACTTTTCTGTGCATTGCTTTCAGTATATTGCTAAATATTAAAAATATTTTTATTGGGTAATAACATGTCTCTGCTACTAAGAAAAGCAAGCCAGTGTGGAAATGTTTTTATCTGACAGAATAGATTTTCCACAATAAGACTTTCTTGAAAAGTCATTGATAAAGGAGTGGTGTTTCTCGCATTAGACTATTTCCAGCGCATTACTGAACCAAACCAGCAGGAAATAAAGCATAAGTCTCTTCTGAGTAAATAAGCAGGACTATCTGGTACAGATTAAATTGCTTCTTTTAGAGATCTACCCTGTGGAAAAAAGTAATTTAAATTACATTTTAAATTACTCTAACTTCCTTGAGCTGTTTCCTAATGAGTTACTGAAACTACAGTTAAAACTCGCATCAGGGAACCACCCAATTTGGCATTAGCGTCTACATCTGCTTTTAACAGACAAGAATGCAGCAATATTTTAGAATTAAACTGCTGTAGTTGGGCCACAGAGAAGAATGTTTGTATATTTACACAGTTCATACAGAACTCTCTATTCAGGCTCTCGTTTTCATAAGATCTAAGAATCAGGGGAACTAATTAGGATGATCTAAGCAGTGGGATAAATATTTTAGGAGGACTCAAAGTAGTGTTTGGAACTTTGATTAAACTGTTATCATCCTAATGCTTTCTGTTACTTGGAACTGCTATAGGCCAACTGTGTTGCTCATCAGATTCTCATGTAGCAATTTCTTCACAAGTGTGATAGCTTGTGACTACACTTTAGGTGTAGTTTTGTGTGTAAAATGTGCTCAACATCTTCTAGTCCTCATGTCCTGCCAGTAACTCTTAATTCCCCCATATCCAGTTTCAGTGTAAAGCAGTAGCTGCAAAGGTGATGGGCTGAATGGAACTGTCCCTGGAGCCCATAATCAGTAGCTGGAGGACTCCACTGTAATGCCTGCATAAGGCAACCCAGTGACTGGAGCTGTTGTTGCAAATTTCTAAGCACTAAGTCTGGTTTTCCTTTGATCTTTTACTCACCAGCTGGTTTATTGGTTCATCACTAGGCAATTGCTCCAGACAATGAAATATTCATATATCTCACCCCTAAGTACAAGGCTTGGATAAGGAGACTTGATCATGCAGTATACTTTCCCATATGCCGAAGAAAAGTTTTCCTTGATGTATTGCTTTTTGTAGGCATGTCGCTTGCCTTATTTAAATAATGCAGTTAACCAGGGATTCTGGTCAAGAACAAGACAGATCTTTAATTATCACATGTTTGCAGATCTGTAGTCTGTCATCAATATACAGTTCATTTTTCACATAAAGGTAAGTTTTTAGTAACTGGAACTAATTCATACAGGTCTTGTTAGAAATAAATGTCAAAACACTTTTTATCCCATTATATAGGGGAACACACTCTTTAGCTGAGAGGCGAAGTGACTTGATCAGTGTCATACACAGATATGCCCAGTGTTATCTTAAGCAGTATGCTTTCTAATGCCAAGTACAAAAGACAGAAATTCATCTACTTTTATTTCTAGATAAAGACATTTTGTCTAGAAATGTAAATATTATTCTTCTTTACTTCTCACTCTAAATCAAAAGTAAATGCTTTCCTTATTGGTCATAGATATCTGCACATAAAAAATTGCCTTTTGAAATGACAGTACCCAGATTCCAATAATTGATTCTAAGTATAATCTTATTTTGTTTACATGCACAAACCACACCTTCAACCTATGTGATCAAGCTGCAAGTAAACAATCATTTTCCTCTGATATCTCAAATCAGCTTTAATATTCAATGCCTATAGAAAAATTCTTTCTCAAGAATTGTCTATGCTCAGAAACCGAAGTAGATTATAAACCTCCTTTCACTCAGCTTCCTCTTCAAGCAGTTTCTGCACAGAAGTGAACATTTTTCCTCTAAAATGAAACATTCATTTGTGTATGCAGAAATACATTAAAAGTATGTGCAGTAATAGCACGGGTGAATTCTCACCATAACGTACAACCAGCATTAGCTCAATATGTAAAACTAGCTTCCCATTGTTCTAACAAAAGAAATTATCTAAGGAAGGGTATAGAGATGAAAAATTCAGGATATCAATCTTTGAATCTTTATTTCTAGCTCTAATTGCAGTTTATTAATCAACGTGTTTAGTATGCCAATAAATACTCTAAGGAAAATTGTAGTGGAGCTGTGAAACAACCTGGTGTTTTATTTCTAATGCTCTGATACATTTGTTGAAAACTTTTGTAAGGAACTGTGAATCAGATGGTCTCCACAAGCGGAACTGTTAGAAAGGTTGAAAACTGTGTAATTGGTTTTACTAGGGCGGGTTAACCTTGGCAAAGGGCCAAACTCCCACTTTGAGATTGGCAGCTCTAGATTCAAGCTTCCATAGAACAGCTGTTGTCTTGCTTTTTTTTTTTTTTGGCTTGTTCATGTATAGCTGTTAAAGATTTTAAGTGAAATAATATTGAGAAGGGTGAATGATTGAAAATATGAGTAAGAGATGTGTCTCTGGAACAGTTACTCCCTGAAGAGGTTCAGCAGGTAATGTCCGACAGAAAAGATTTATTTTTTTCTTTTTTTAAAGAGAATAAAAGTCCTAGAAGCAGGAAGAAATTGGTTACTATTGCAAAATAGGGCAAGCTATGGGTCATCTATTTTCTCTGAAGTCAACTGAATATTAAAACATATGTTTTATCTTTAGTTACAATATATCGATAATGTTTAATCAGTTTGACTTCTATAGTTTGTCAATATTTTGGTCAAAATATCCCTGAAAATGTATACAAGCACAAAGCCAAAGCATTAATTAAATTTTGGATCAAATTTATTAAAGATTCATCTAGGTTGTTCAACAAGCACTTTCGGTAAGCATAAACTGGCACAGATATTGGAAAAAGCATTCCTGGTTACCACTAAAAGCATGTTCCTAGCCTCATTCCTCCCATCCCTGATACCAACACAAATGGTATGTATTTATACAGTGAACTGGGTCAGAGAGCTGAGCAGATAAAAATGGAAAGGAGGAAGAGAGAAGGAGGAATCATTTTCTGTTGGATCGGATCCTGTATCTGATTCACTGCTTTGACACATAAAAAATTTTCTGACACCACTGAGCCTTGAGAGCAGGGAGCACACAGGTAAGGAGTGAGCAGCACTTCTTTAGGTGGAAGTGGTGACTCAACTGCTGAAATGGCTGCTGAGAAATTCCCATCTGAGAAGTGCCAGATTCAGACTGTGGTAAGAGCTTACTCTGGTTGTTCAAATATTTGGTGGGTTGGCTTTTTATTAGCAGCATTTATTTGTAGCAGGATTATATAAGTAAGTAAAACAGACAAACATCCAGTAAGGATCAGAAAGGATAAGCTACAATAAAATTGTTTCTATTTTGTTGCTGTTTTGTTTTGGTTTTTTTTTCTGCTACATTACTTGTTTCTCTCTTGCACTTTAGCCTGAATTGCATCCATTGAATAGTCTTTATTCAATGACACTTTAAGATTTAAGATCACCTTTTAACCTGTTCAGCTACATGCGGGTTACCAGCCTGGTCAGCTATTTAGTAACTGGCTATCTAGTTCCACATTAAAACTGATCTGGGATCCTTGCTGCTGCATGTGCTGGAAAAGGGACAATGTGGAACTTCAGAGGCCAGAAAATGTCATGTGAACAATTGGTACACATCAGTGTTCTCCAAATATAAGCAGATATATTTTTGGAAAAGTGGGCAAAATATGCAAAGAGGTATGCCAGGTCTCCTCTGTAGTCTTCTGCCCTGTGCCACACATAATTATAGGACAGTTTGGTTTTGTGGGACCTCTGTGGTCCCAGGTTAGGATGTACACGTGGTAATACAGAGAAAAGGGACAAGTGAAGTGTTATCTTAGGCGTCCTATACAGGGATGCGGGTCAGCCCAGAGTAAGCACATTTTAGTTCATTCTGTTATATGAAGAATGCTGCCATTTGCTGTGGGGCTTCCCGGAGCTGAGGTGTTCCTTTAAGTCTGGTTTTACAATTGGTAGAACAGCTGAGGTTCTTTAGGAGAATTTGAAAGAGGCTTTCAAAGAAAAGCTTAGTTTGTTTCCTGTTCTCAAGCAGTCACACAGGACATACTATTCTACCTTTTATAGAAGCTGTGCTTTAAGAGTGTGTTTTAACAGAAATGAAACTCTTTTAAAAATACTTCAAAATATAAAACTGTACTTCCATGCGCTTGGAGCTTCCTTTCGACATCTTTCAGGCTTAGGCTAAAAATGAAAATATCTTCTAACTGAGCTAAACACAAGGCCTCCCCATATAGCAATGGCCATGTGCACACTGAGATGAAGACACAACATAGTCCTTTAAGAGCAGTGTGCTTCCCCTGTACAGCTTGTTCTCTGATAATGTATGAAGCTGAGAAAGAATGGTATCTTCTCTTTCTGGCAGTAGAGCATCATGTTTTAACACTCTCATATTTTAAGTCTATAATGTCTAAGACCGAGTCTGCACAGTACATAGGTCTGCAAGTGAGGAGTGGAGAACAGCAAAGGATGCAAAAACAATTAACATCTATACAGGGACAGCTGCAGCTTGGTCCCCCAGGAGTCCTGGAGATTAACTACCTGCTGGTCTTAGAAACAGTCATATCAGCTACAACATAGCTTTTAATGGTTTGAAGCTGAAATAGAAAATAAAAGTGCTGGGGCATAGATGTGCTAAAGCAGAGCAGGAGCAACTTTCAAGGTCGGATATGGACAATTTGGTGCTTGCAATTAAAAAAAAAAAAGGAACAAGTATCTAGGGCTTGTAAACAAAATTTCCAATCTATCACAGGAATTGGCTTTCATATTGTGGAAAATTAAGACCCTGATAATTTCTCATTAATCACATTTTAATGAAAGAAATAATGATAACTTCATGAAACTCTGCCTGATTTGCGCATATTTTAGTTCTTCTGGGGCACGTAAATGCTTACTTTTGTTGTGAGAAATAGGTAGCTGCTGGAATGGGCACTGACACTGCGATACCAGCACAACTGACAGGTTCATTCAGAAGTTTCCTTGCCAGCTGGGGAAGCACCCTTCCACCCTGATCTTAGTGATAGATGGGCTGCAATTAGAGAAAATAAAGCTTGACCTTAATAATCAGAAAAAAATATGAGTGTATAGGAAAGAAATTTTAAAAGATATTTTTTGAAAGAGCTTTTATATTGCACTTGAAGAAGAGCACTTCTGTGTATACAAAGAAGGAAGATTAGTTATAAAACTTTTTAAATTGCATAGACTACATTTAAATTTGTCTCTTGGAGTTAAAGTATAAATATTTATGAATTAATGTTACTAATTTCTGTAGTAAAACAGATTTTTATTTAAATATTTCTGAAGTAAAACTATTTCCTTGGATAATAGAATCCAAACGAATAAGTAAATAATATTCATTATAATAATATCTAACTTGATAGTTTGCAAATAGTTGTTTCTTCTGCTTTTTATTTTTTACTATCATATGTCCTAATAAGATGTGAGCTGAAAAAGGTAGCTTGTAGTATGGCAAAGCTGTTCAACTGGTGAACTAAGCCCTTAAATTGTATGGAAAAGTAGAATAATTTTTTTGTCTGAACAAATCGGGTTTAATCCCCTAAGGGAGCTGACTTTTTAGACATTCAATAAAATCAAAGGAAATATCTTCAGAACCTGATTTAGTCTAATAGTCTGTTGTTGCCTTCCACATGTGTTAATTGCCATGGGACCTAAGAAGGGAATGGCACTTATACCAAAACTAATGGCAAATAATTTCTCAAAATGTCCTTTTTATGATTTATTTTTGCCTGTGTAATAGGCTATGTGCTACAGAATAAATCTTCAGAGAACTAATAGCAAGTATTGGCAATTTACACCTGATTAATTACTAAATTACTACTTAATGATTATTAGAAGTTAGCTGATAATATATTAATCCTTGTTCATGGAAGATAATATTGAAGTGTGTGTAACTGAAAGGTGTTTGTATCGACTGATACAGGGAGCTGATAGGATATTAGAGGATAAAATGCAATTTGGTTAGGAGCCTTGCTAGCTCGCATACTTGCGATGCAGACTTTATATATTATCAACAAACTTACAAACACAAATCAGCAGGTTTAGACACTAGTCAAAGCTTCCAAAATTTCTGTTTCAGGACTCTCCTCTTCTGCATACAAAACAGACTGGAAAATAGGTTTAAAAATGAAACTCCACAGTCAGTATTTTGCGGGATTTTTAAATTAAAGTAAATATCATACAAGCTTGTCTACATACCTATACATACATGTTTTCCCCAGAAGAAAGAGACAAACATAAAAAGATAATGAAAAAAATCTTCCAGTGCTGGAAAAAAAGTACATTGAGAATTTTTTTTTCTGGTTTGCCTGGAGTATTTTGTTTGTTTCTTTGTGTTGTGGGGTTTTTTTTTTCCATTTTCCTAATGGGGAAAAAACAAGTGGAAAAACTTTTTCTATATGAATAATTTTTAAAAGGAATTTTAATCTTTAGCAACTTGAAGTGGAAAAAGCTTTCATTTTGTAGCCAAATCTAGGAATCATGGCAGACTGTGAAAAATAATGACACACTTTTTTAAAAAGCAAACACCCAGTAAGAGGCAGGTGTTGAAAGTGAAGATGGTGCAGAAGGTGGCACTCTTCCCTCTGGTGAGTTTAAATGCTGGTGTGGCGTATAGGGACAGGGCACAGCTGTCATTTAATGAAGTTGCATGAATTCCTTCCCCATCCATTAATGCATATGACAAGGAAATGGAAAAATAAAATGTATCTTAATGCTTTGCTTATTACTGATACGAGTCAAGTAATACCCTATTAGAGCTGCAGTTATATCTTACCTGCCTCTCTGTGCTTATAGTACAGTAGTGCTTATAGCAGTAGTAAAATCACCTCCGTTTGCATTACAGAAATAGGGATTATAGAATTTCCTTATGAATATCTTTTCTAATTGTTTTTGTCATGGTCAGACACTTGTGATATGGTCTGCTGGTGCATATTTCTGGGCAGAATAAACACAAACTCAGTAAAAGAGCATATCTCCCAATTGCCTCTTATCTCACCCCTGTAAACTATTTTGCTATTGTTTTCTCTAATAAATAATATTTCCAGTTTTCGGTAGTTTTGAGAAAGGAAAATAACCCACTTTCTAGCTGTAATACATTAACTGCAAAACTGTAAAATAGCAGATGTCAGTGCAGATTGACTTTATTTTTCCAATATGCTTTCAAATGAATGAATGTGAAACTGTTAATACTTGTTGAATCTCAGAAAGTTGGTTATATTTACATGATTTTAATGTCTGTTTTTTAATGTTAGAACTGTGGTGATGTATGTGGGAGGTAAATGCTGTTTGGCAGTTTCCCAAAAGAGCCTAGCTACTATGAGCTTGTCATTTAGCATGAGAGCCATCTTTTGTTTCCTATTTATTTTGTGATTTCATACATCAGCCCTTTTTTTTTTTTTTTTTTTTTTTCCAGTTAGATACTGAATGCAGTATTTATACTTACAGTAGAGCTCAATAGTCAGCTAAATGTTTCAACAATGATATACAGACAAATGCAGTAGGGTATATTTTTCCTGGAAGAAAGACGTTGTAGTTTCCTAAAGAAGTATTGTATTGTTGTTGAAGCCATACAAAGACACTTTCTTCTTCTTGAAGCAGATAAAGAAATATATGCTGGTTCATTACCTGTAGGCATTTGAGAATGTGCTAAAATGAGATCCACTAATAAACCAACCTGCAGAGGTTATGGTCAGGAAAAATAATATTGTAAGGAGTGATATCCTATTACTCTCAATCTACATCCTTGAATGCTGTGTAGTCACATATATTTATTTCAATGCAAAAAACATTTTTTTACTTCTATGTTATAGTATCAGTACAGTTATGGACAAATGAGCTGAACTGCAGCTTTCCTTCTACATCATCCCAATTGCCAGCTTAGCTCTGCCTGCAGAGCCGTCATTAGAAAGGAGAGTAGAGGGAACAGCTTGCTTTTTTTCAGATTCCAGATGGAGTTTGTAAATCTGACAGGTGGGGAAGAGAAACGAGTAGAAAAGAAAAATATTCATACTTGTGAAATATCAGACATGCATTTAGAAAGTATTGAGAAAATGAATATTGGGCAAACCAGGGTTGTATATTATACCTTTCCAGAGTATAACAGTATTTGAGGGATTAATCGTTCAAAAATACTTGTAACTAACACTCAGATAATCTTCAATTGGAAATATCAGATGAATATCAGCTGAGATCCTTACCCATACACAGATTACTTCGCATAAAGACTTGCACTATTAGGTGTTTCATTTGAACCTCATTTTCCTGTATCTTCCATGTATAAATATGTCCTCTGCTATAGAAATACGAATCTTGCAGATAGAGCTTACATGCTTCTTTTTAAAATTCAATCATCTAATATGTTTTCATGCATCAAGTAACTGTATAAGGGTCATAAAGAACTCACTTTTTACTTTGTTTCACATAAACTTTTAAGATTTCACATAACTTTTAATATGCTGGGTTCCTTTTTGAGCTTGCAAATATGTGGCTGTGATTTTCCAGATATAGGTTTTGGACTACACTGCACAGGTGTCTAACTAAGTAGCCCTCTAGCTTCAGGTCAGTACTTACCTGCTTGCTTGCTTCACATCCGACTGTTCTGATTATACTGAAATGAACTGAACTTAAATAAATACAACCGTTTATATAATCATACGCTTCATTTTGCAAATTTGCAGATATTGGAGACAATAAAAAGGAAGCCAGGTTGAAAGCTTAAGAGCTAAGTGTTTTACTATGAGGTACTCAATTTCTCTACTTCTCAAATATATTTGAAAAGCAAAAGTTAAGAGCATGGAAACAAAAATCCAATGTGTGGTAATGTAATATATAAGACTGAAAGCCAAATTTCCTTTAAAAGTTTGTGAGTAAGTATATGGATAAGTCTGATTGCTCTCTGCAAAACCAAGCCGAGCAGCTGTGCAACACTACTGGCAGCTGCAGGCAGAGGTTAGGTATCTGGAAGGATATCGGGGTTTGCAGAGCAGTTGTGGAGCTCTGAACTAATTTTGCTGCCTGGCTGGTTCTCATTGTAGGAAGATGTACTAGCTTACACATCTGGTTCCTTCCAGTCGTATTTGGGAACATTTGATGTGAAATCCCTGATCACACTGAAGTATTTCCATCCATTTGAATATGCCTAGATTTAATTTTAATTTAGTTTTCTAGGCAGTCTGTGTTTCCATCTCTGAATTTGCATATATATTTATATAGACACATATATACACACTATATATATAAATATAACATACACAGATGTATATATATTTGTGTATATAGTATATATTTCCAGATTACAGTGTGTCATGATATTGCCTTTAACTGGTTTTGGTGTTGAGCTCTCCATCACTTCATGGCATTTGAAGATTCACAGTACAGGTAACTCACACAAATTCTGTCATATCACTTATGATCCAGACCCTGACCTTCATAAGAAGTGATATACAAAAAATATTTTAATTTGATTGAAATATGATTATCTTGAAACTAAGCAAGTTAATCCTGCACAATAATATATGCATTTACAGAACTGTTTCATGACATTCAGAAAGAACACTTACTTTGTTAGCCTGCCATTTTTGTATTACACCATTAAAATGGAAATAAAGATCTAATTTCTTTTTCAAGTTGCTCATCATTTTTTCAGGTTTTTTATATCATTCATCTTGAAATACTGTATTAATTTTACATTTTCTTATTGTGGGTTTTCTTGTCATGTGTTTCACTTGAGGTTTTCATGCAAGAGCTGAAAATTGAAGTATAAGAGATGTTACATAGAGTCATTGCAAAGGTCTGTTTAATCCTTGCAGTGGCTGATAGCACATGCAAAAGGGAAGAGCACAAGAACCAGGGCATTTATATGATCCTTCTTTTGGATTCTGGGCCATTAGTAGAACCATCTTCTGAATATTACCTTCTTCTTTTGTCTTTTAATATCTGAAAAAAGATTTGTGCTTATTTTTCACTCATAGTGCTTTACCCTTAAGATTTTATATTAGAGACTGAATCAAGGTGACTGTACTTTTCACTAAAAGAATGGCCTCAGAAGCTGTGAATTGATCAAACAATGTCAAAACACCTAGAAAAACTGATACATAAAAAGCTATTTCTATAGTTCAAAATGGGCTCTTGGCAGGGGTTCAAAATCCAGATATATATTCCTTCTGACCACAGAAGGCCTGCTTCACAGAAAAGCAAGTGCTTTCAAGGAATACAAGATTCATGGCTTTGCTCTCTAGTGGAGTGTGAACTGCTAAAAGCTGCACACCTGCAGCCAGCGTTCAGAGAGAACTCTGGCTCCTTTGTTTTCACAGAGGAATATCCAACTCCTGGATATCCTCTGGGGAAAAAAATGATATGCCAGGAAAATAAAGGTCCTGCCACTGATGCAGGAAAATATTACACTGGTGCTTTTAGAAACTGTGGAAGGATATGTGTGACCCGCTATACTGTGTTGTACACCGTAAGATGTGTAGCTGTGGTGTTGAGGGACATGGTTTAGTGATGACTTGGCAGTGCTGGGTTAAGGGTTGGACTCGATCTCAGAGGTCTTTTCCAACCAAGGCAATTCTATGATTCTATGATAAATTCTTCTTTTTTTTTTTTTTTTTGTTACAAGCTGTTATTTTTACTTTAGTTGGATTTAGAAAGCAAAATACCATTTAAGTTAATATATCGTACCTCACGGTATGCAAAGAGCACAAAAGGAAAAGGATTGCTTACTAGTGGACTGAAAGAATTCATTTTCTCTTCCCATTTTGTATCTTCATGCATTGATCGAAGCTCTTTAGGAAACAGCCACACTATTTATTCTCACAGAGGCTCTAGGTAGCGATTTATTAGCAACTTGCTTCAGAATTCTTTAGATTAATATACAACAGAAATGCCCTTACTGATTATAGAAATTGCAGCTTATATAGCCAGGATAAAGCATTTTTCATAAACTTAAGTTAGAATCGAATGCCACTGCATTTGTATCCAGAGTGTGTATTAGAGGTAGTAAGAACTACCAGGGTTTCATTTAATTTTGTTTCCAACCAAAAAATCACATATTCTAAAAATACACTTAAAATATTACTTGGGCAGCCTCTAAAAGTGCTTGGCTTCAAATTAGTCATCAAGTACTGAGGGATAATTATAGCACTGTAGCGGAGTGAGTGTGAGGAATTGTGATTCTCATTGCTGAAGCAGAGACAATTGCTGTGCACAGGCTCCCCACCCTTGCCTTTCTATAAACACTCCCTTTGGTAGAGTGGTGAAGGGACTGCTTAGCTTATTTCTGCAAAAATGTGTCCATGCATTGTTAGTCTGGAGCATTGAAGAAATTACTCTTAGACAAATCAGTGGTAATTTTCTTGTTGTCTTCAATAGCTACATCTTACTCTACCATACTATCAGAGGCTCAAATGTGCTTATTAGTCCACTTCTCTGGTGTCAGTAGTATCCATCTGACAACAACACCTGTTTTCTGCAGAAGTATTTCCAAAGCCTCATGGCCTCCTCATGACCCTACCCTCCCCATTTCTGTCTCAGCCACCCTTATGTGCACCAAAAGAGCCACACAGGAGCAGGATAAAAAACAACACTCTCCTTTCTGGGGAAAACCCCATTTTTCTGGTATCTAGCAACTGATTGGCATGCACAGGCCTTTTTCATTCAGGCTGTGAATGCCTGCATTATATGCCTATATGGGAATATCTGGCACATAAAAATTTCTTGGGCAGCCCCCACAGACGCTGTGATCACCGCTATACTTTCTTTCCAGCTTTCACCAAAACCTGAACTGTACACAGTAGCAATTTTCTCTATGCGGAGACTGCAGATGCAAAATGCAGTCCAAGGACTCTAATGTTTGATGATGTTGCATACTGTGGTGCCAGAACACGGTCTAGAGAACTTGGTTTGGTTTCTCTGTCCTCTTGTCAATCCCACGTGCCTTCTAACATTTTTCTCCAGATCTCTCTTCTCTCTTTCCCACTTCCAGAATGGGCAAGACACATCTCCAAGTTCAAAGCAAGTTCCCCAAGGAGCAATTCACCTATATTTTTCTCCAAAGGTAACACAATGTTTTGGGGACAGGTTGAAAGCACTTCTTCAGCAGTCTCATGGCTTCTCCACTCTGTTGGCCTGCAGTGGAACTCCTGCCATATGGAGAGGGATTTAACATGCAGAAGCAACTCTGCATAGCATGGCAGTCTCAAAACATGTACTGACTGAAAAATTCCCAACTACCAAGTCATATATGTAATGCCTCAGCCTGCCTGAAGAATAGAAGCACACAGAGCACCTGTGTTGCAGGTATGGCCACTGATTCCAGGCATCTGTGCTAATTTCTAAGATGTCAAGTGAGTGAGCAAGGAGCTTGTGCAGAGCTCACTGTGCTCTCCCGCTAGGACAGACAAAACCGATTAGCAGATTGTCTTAGACCAAGAAAAGAAAAAACAGACCTTTCCTTTCCTCCTTCCTTTTGCTTACATTTCTTAGCCTTTCCTTCTTCTCTAGAGGAACAGCTAGCAAAACAGTGCTGTCACCCTCACAAACCGGAATCTGCAGTGTGAAGTTCAGCTACCCAAAAGACAAGCATCTAAGCTTTCTCACTTGAAAGAAAAACACACCCCCATAGTCCCCTCTCAGCATCTAAGGCAATGCAAGAAATGTTTTTAAAGTATGACCATGCATTGACACTACTTTTGTGTCAGACACAATGGCCTATGAAGACATTTTAAAAAGACAGTTCTGATTAAAAATGCTTTTCATTTATCTGAGCATGGGAGTTTAGTGTTTTGTTCTGTGATTTAAGTCATGTGAAATATTCTATTGTTAGACTTGTCTACCTCTGAAAATTGGGACTCAGTTCCTGCCCCATCCTTCATTTGCTCAGGAAAGTATGTTCCTTATTGTAAACACAGCATGGTTTTTAAAGCAATTGCATTTTACTTGCAGGTTTCTACATTTCTGAAGCAAAGCAAAACACTGATTTTAGTACTCTTGTATGCACATTAACTAGATCATATTATTAATGTTTGAGAAGGGGTTTTCATATACAGTGTAATGCCAACAAGCATTTTTTCAGCCCAGTCAGCAAAATTGAGTTCTAATGGAATTTATTATTCCTCACATAAGAATCAAATGCTGACAACGTGGCATTTTAGTTAGCAGAAGCATCATTTTAAACATGATTTTGATATGCTTATTAAAATAAAAATCACATTATATAATAATACTTATTCACTCTACACAATTCTTCTTCCTAGCTGACTTGTCATAACAGAAAATGTCAATTCCCAACTGTTACAAATATGACTGTATTTTAGGTATTTTTTCCCCCTGCAATGACTTCACTAAAAACATAATTTTGGGAGCAATTTTCAGTATTATTCAGTGTAATGGGTTTCTTGCATGGAGTTTTCACGTAAAGAAAAGCACCTACCTTGAAATCATCACTCTTCACTCTACTGTTTGTTTGGAGGGTTTTTTTTTTAAGTATTTTGTGCACACCATGAAGTAACAGTATATTTTTTAAGGAAATATACTTATCGTCATTTGTTACAATACCCTGTCTGCAAAGTCCTGTAAATAAAAATGAGATAAAAATCAATAGGATTTGTTTTTCTTATTTCTTCTAAAAGCACTGGCATCAGTATCAGTACCATTTATGTACTGGACTTCAATAATTTTAACTTAAGAGAACATACTTGTTCTAATACTTAATAGCTAATCTGTCAATTCAATATACATGCTGTTCAGCTTGGTTTCAGTTTCCAACAATTGTCTTAGTTGATCAGTTGTGGGTTTTGCAAAATCTGATTAGAGTCCAAGAGCTATTGGGATATCTTTCTTTTTTTTAACCAGCCCATATGTACTGAAAATCTCCTTAACCATCACTGAAATATCTGGATAAACATTAAGCAAAAATTTGGTTTGATTATAGGGCCATAGGAAAACAGTGACTTCTCGTAACTAATATCTTGAACACAGAAAGCCCCGATAAATATTGAGTGATTGTAATGTTGCTTTTCTTCAGGCTGTCAGGATGAGTAGCTCTTCAAGAGACATGGGAGAACTATAACAAACATCAGAATATTTGGGTTAGGCCAGTTATTATCTGAGTAAGTTTTTGAGTAAGAGATTTCCCCCTCTTTTGGGTGATAATTGGTGATGAATTGAGAATTAAGGACAGATACTACAGGCAGCATCATGTATGTAACACAGATATTACTAGGGGGAGAAAACACAAGGGATGATGCCTTCTGTATCTGCTGCTCAGAGGCATGATGGGCAAGAGCTTTCAAACTGGTGAATGCAACCTCCTGAATTATTTTGTCAGATGATAGTCAACAGTAGGCTTACTGGCTGTCAGAAATGTCAGTTGCCTACTTCAGCAGCTAAAGGGTGAACTCAACACAGATTCACATGTGTGGGCATTGCCTCCTTCATCTGGAAGCTGTCCCTTCACTGATGACCGCTCTACAGCTCTCAGCCAGTACCTTCCTCAGGATCAGACACTATCTGGCATAGGTTTCTGGATGTTTATGAGGCAGGCATCTGGCACTTGGATGCACCACTTGTGCTGCCAGCTCTGCTCCCTGCCTACCACTCTGAGGTTTTCGGAGAGCAGGAAAGAGTGCTCACCATTCAGTGACCACACAGCTTCATTCCCAATGTCGAGCTGCTGTTAGGTTGCAGACCAGAAAGGCTTCTGGAAAGCACTCTGGAAATGACTGGGCTGAAGGGTAATAGTGTCCTGACAGTGATGTGGTTCTTTATCAGAGGCTTTTTTGCAGGGCTGAGCTCAGGAACAGGAGAGCCTAGGAACCAGCTGCCAAAAGCCTCCTCAGTGCACCATGCAGATAAGCAGAGGAAAAACTCCAGGCAATCTGGAATAGCAGCCCACATGCCCACAGAACATGCAGATGTAAATGCCATAGTATGTGCTCTCTTTATTCATACCGATTCTATTCGAATCTGCACTACTTAGTGATCTGAGGGCATAGGGATCCCCTTTTAACAAACATGGATACATGGCCTTAGGTACAAACAGAAATCCTTCTCTCCTAAAAGCTTTTTCCTACTTTAATTTTGTTTTTTGTTATGTTAAACACTCATTCTAGCTATAATTCCCTGACTTGGAGTTCTCGTTATTAACACCTGAGAACACAATCACAGATCACTGAGTATTTTGAAATCAAATGTGTTCTGAAAAATATACAGAAATACATGAAGTTTTCAATTTACTTCATTTAAACTGCCTTAACCTCTTAAAGGACACAGTGTGGTAATCTGTATATCATACTGTGTATTATTGCAGTGTACTCTTTTATTATCTTGGGTAGAAGGCTTTACCATCCTAAGCACTTGCATCTGCACGGTTGCACAGAAGAGTATTAAAGACATCCAGATAAAAGATGCCAGCTGCAAAAGAAAAATGTCTTTTGGATCTGGTCTACAGGCTGTAAGCAGTAGGGGAGTTGTTTGGGGTTTTTTTTAAATCCTGTATATGTATGAAAAGCTTCAGCTGAACAAAAGAATGTTTTTTCCAGTCTTGGAAGTATTTTTCACTGATACTCAAGAAAAACATTTACTTTAATGAAAGGAAAATGAATAGAAAATTTTGGGAAGATTATAAGATGAAAAGGGAAATAACTTCACTGAAATTAGTCAGCCACAAGCACACAGTGAAGTCAAAGAGCACATTTCAGAGCAGGGCCAGCACACTCCGCAGAATATTTATCATTAACATTGATCATGCAATGGAAAAAGTTGGCTGCAGTAATATTCTCACTCACGGAACACTAACTTTTAAAACTAGCATTTGAATACTAACAAGAGTGTATCATTTCATCATTTTATCTTCCTCAACTCTCCTTTTCGTTTTAGGAATTTTTGGCCTGACTACTTTCTTCCACTTCCCCTTACAGGGAATCAAGTCTTAGATCTGGGGTTGGTGTTTGGGAGGGTGACAGGGATTGTTTTGTTGGAAAGAAATCCTGGATTTTATTCATTAACTGTATTCATCATTACTTCTCTTCAATACATTAACAACAAAAGGCAACTTATATTTCGTGTATCGTTAGTTTAAATATGTCATAGGAAATTTTCTAGTAACAATATTGAATGTACTTTGTGAACTGAATGTATTCAAGAGATTTGTTTGTTTTCATATTTAGTTATTCTCTTTCATAGACAATGTTTTATTATGTTTTTTCTTCCCTTAGTTTGCAGAAAGTAAAATACAACTACAAGAAACCAATCTAGAATCCATTTTTTAAATATTAGATCATTATCAGAAGCGTTAACAATAAAGCCTAAGGAAGGAAAATCTTAAATTGCAAAGAGGGTCTGCCTAATTTATCCTAAGAAATGTTTATAAGGAACATCAATAATGACATGAAAGGAAGTTAGTTTGACTACTGTTACTATTATACAGAGGACGAAACCTGTTCAGAATAAACCACACTTTAAAAATAATCTCTGAGTATTCAGAAGAGCAAAGTTTATAATCCATTTTGGGAAGCTGACTGGCCACATATAGGTGTGTATTGAAATTCATTTTCTAATATGAAGGAACAGTCACTCATTCTTTTTTTAAATCCTCAAGGCTATTAATTTTAAAGCACCTTTCCTTTACACATGCTTAAATCCTTCAAATGCTGTACTGTAAATACATTAACTTCCTCCCTCCCCAACTTATTATGTCTCTGTATATTGAGTACAGCTATTGAAACAGCATTTTTATTATTTAACAGAACCTGATGGTGCTATTAATTGCATTATTTGGGAAGAGATTTCAGGTCAAAAATCATACTCTTGATTAGACTCCATTTTTGAAAGAAATAAACAAACTGAACATATATTGCTTTATCTTTCTATGCATATATATGTATGTGTGTGTGTGTATAGATCTATATGCATAGCTGTTTATTTTGACAAACATGGTTGACTAGCTCCCTCAGGGAATGGTGCCATTAATCAGCTAATCATGACTGCAAAATTGTCCATTGGTTATTTAATTCATTGTCAGAATACACAAAGCCATTTTACCTAGCTGAGTGATTAAATGTTTAACAGTATCTTCACAGATACACACATTACTTTAAAAAATTACTTCTAAGTTTACATTTCTCTCTCATGTATATTATTTTGGGCATTTTAAATGGTTGTTCGTGTCTGAGGCACCAAGAAGTTTGAGATTGCTTTTGAAGATGCAGCTTTTGGTATCTTTGGGCCTCACTTTTTCATCTGAAAAGTTATAATATACTTCACAGAGTATTATGCCTGTTAATTGCCAAAATCTGTATAGCTTGCTTTCTCAGTTTAGAATGTTGAATTTAAACTGTCATTACCTGTGGATTTCCACTAAAAGCACTCTTTTCATCTTCAGAAATGCCTATCACTACTCTGGAACATGTTACCCACAGCTCTCATCTAGAGCTCCACTTATGTCAGCAAGACCATTATTCTTGAAAAGTTAGGAAATACAAGGTCTTGTCCTATTTCTGAGCCATAATCAGACATGAAGTATGTGATGCTTCCTTTTCAGTTACAATGAGTTATAAAATACAGATACCATTACATTGCCAATTTGCTGTAAGGATTTCTGTTTGTAGCCTTGAGTGTCTCGTAGGACTACACTTTTCTTAAAATTGAATACAAGACTCTGGCTAACAATTTCCTCAGAAAATTGGATTTTAGGGTGTGTGCATGTGTATGTGTGTGCTCGTCTGTAATTATAGATCTAGACAAGTGCACAAACAAGAGACAGCATTCAGCTGTTTTTCACAGTCAACTGAAAGACAAGGTAGTTTGACCTTAATTTTTTCATTTGTATATGTAAAAATAGAAATCAGATTGAGGAGCTTTTGGAAACTTTGCATCTCCAAAAACAATTGTGAAGCCAACATCATAAAAGTGATAAAAATACTACAATTTTCAAAAATCTATTTTCAATGCTTCCTCCAGCACATAGTGCATCTATACAGTCTTTGAACCTCCTCCTCCTCATTATTATCAAGCTGTTTCAAATACAGTATCTAATTTGATGAAAATACATTTCATGTACATTTCATATTTCAGTTATAAAACCACATAATGGTTTATGCCTTAAACAAAATTAGGGTCTATAATCACTGTAATAGTAAAAAATAAACTGAATGGTTTTCTGGGAGAACAGAACTTTCCCAAAACAATCAGATTTTTCTTTTTTTTTTTCATGCACAGCTGCAAGTTGAATTGAAAGAGAAACTTGTTTCTAAGCAAGGAACATATTTGTATTAGCTAATCTGGGACATGATTTAGAAAAGAATACTACAGAGCTGATAAAACACTACACAAGGGCTTTGTACAGGCATCACAGTAAATTACCTGGTGCTGTCTGCTTTTTCTCCACTTTACCATGAAGGGCATTTTTCAAATAATTGCTATAAAGTTTCTAAGTATTCTTGACTCCAAAGCAAAAAAATTCTCAAGTGTAAAAATTTTAAATTATCTGTTATGAAAGCATGTTTCTAACCTTTCTAACATCCTTGAATTTCATACTCAGCCCCATGACCTTTCACACTGGTCTCCACATGGCTATGATACAAACCATTCAGTGATGATAAACAGAAAGGCATTCCCTGCAAATGATACGTAATTCTACGTTGCATTCCCCATACCACATTACAAATCACACTAGAATTTCTGTGGTCAAGTCAGACACTTTGTTAAGACAGGCTCCATGTGACATCAGTCCCCTGGTAATCACAAACATTATATAGAGATTTTATCTGCTGTTCAAGAGAAACCTGTAATTACTGACTAAGCCAACCAGATCTAATAAAATGCTGGGGTCTTCCAAGTCCTCTAAGCATGCACTAATTAAACCCCTTTAAAGCTTCCACTGCTGCATAAACCACTGTATGTCTCGTCAGAAAAGTGTGTCTTTTCAGAAAATTTAGAAAAATGGCACAAATATTTCTAACACCTTTGACATTCACTTGTGCTCCCCACTGCCTTGCTGTGTGTCTGAAAGCTTTCTGAGATACCACTAGTCATGGACGGCAATTCTTCATCTCATTCTTATATAGCTATTTTTAAACTGGTCTGTGACAACAAGCTCCAGTACCCTCATTTTAGGAAGCTGGACAGTTCTTATGTATCCCTGTAAATTGGGATTTGGGTTTTCCACACACAGGCATATATATATCTAAAATCTTGATGTTATCTTAATTAAAATTGAATTAAGGGCTATTTCTTTTGGATACTGTTCATACTTAATTAAACATTTTAATTTTCAGTTGGAGATGAGGCTTAGAGGAGACCTGAGTTTGCAGTTAGGGATACTGCTTTTAATGTAAACAGGAAACAAATAAATATCAGAAGATATCAATAAAGAAACAGAGTGAAGAGAAAAACGATGATGAAATATTAGTCTACTTTTTGTGGTACTTCATTTTATCTGTCTTAAAGAAAGATAAAGCAGTCTTGTAGAACAGCATCCTCTACATACTGGACTTTTAATGACATTTTGATGTATTGAAATTTCCTGCTCTTGTTTTATGGTTCTGTCAGATGAGAGTCTCTCAACGAAACACTTGCTTTGCTTCACACGTCTTATAGACTCTGCTATAGAATATCCCAAGTGTCCAAGATGTTTTCTACAGTGTTGTTTGTTCAGTCCAACTTGCTTCCTAGCCTCAGTCCTTTTGGTTGTTCTTTCAGCTTCACAGAAAGAAGGTATTTGGGGTCTCTTTATTATGCAGAAAAGGAAGAGTCCAAAAGAGTAGAGAGAAGGAATGCCTACTTTGCTACCTGCCAATACTTTCTGCTGCTGGAAGAAGTGAACAATTCCCTTCATGGGTAACAAAGGGGTGAGAGCAATTTGTTAAATGACATTATTATCATCCAGAAGTCTGTATCTATTAATATAGATGTACCAATTTTGCAGTGCATAGATGCATACTGCTTTTGGACCAGATTGTACTAAATTTATTTTTGTAAAGCAACACTTGTTAATACTGAGGACTTCCAGAAGAAAATATGACTCAGCAAGGGTGACATGAAGTATACTTTTATGTTAAAAAGTTTTTGTACCTTTTAAAAAAATACAGGTGCAATTCTGTCCATTTACTTTCCGAAATATGGATGCATTCTTTCAACATTAGAAAAAGCAACACTGCTTATTCCGTTCAGAAGCAAAAAGAAAAGCAGAGTTATGGTCCTTCAGATGACACACTGGGGATATGCTGTAGTTCTGCAGTATACACGTTGCTTGTCACAGATGACTAGTTCCTACTTTTACCTATGTTGAAGGAAGTTCTACCCCTCCTGCTGTCAGCTCTCCACAGACCCCACCTCTTGGCTCTTCGAGGCTGGCTGCCTTCCCACTAGGCAACAGCACCATGGGCTGCTCTAGAGCCTGCCCCTGCCATCAGCCAAGTCCCCTGACTCACCCAATTACTTCTAATCACAGACTTGGATTTGCCACATGGGGTTTTCTGATCTGAGGGCTAGAACAATTAGCAAGAGGAAAACTGTATTCAGGGGAGAGCAGAACACAATTCTGGCTCACATAGCAGTGCAGCCTGAGAAATCCAAAAGTCCAGGACACAACTCCTCTCTTCATATATTTATACACTGTATCATGCACTTTCTTACAAGTTATTATCTCTGTCTTGCATCTTTGAAGCATTTAAATTGATTAATGACTTGAACTATGTACTAAGCATGAACACCAGCACTTGTCATTAGCAGCCTCATGCATTTAGTTTATGTTACATGTCTTTAAATGTTTGAACATTATTTCCCGTATAATACTTCAGGTGTCCTGCACAGTTAGTGCTGTGATGGACTGCAGACATCCTACTCAGTAGTCCTTTATCAAGCTGCTTATCAGTGACACTCCTAGGCACTCCTAGGCACTCAACTGCATAGCTATAATAGATTTCCTGCTCTCCAGGCCTGCATGACAGTTTTTCAGCCTAAATTCTGAGGTCATATTTATTGGAAGCAGTTTATTATCTGAAATGTAATTTTAAGTATCTTGCACACAAGCCATTTCCAGAGTCTCATATGCTCCTGAAGTAAAGGCTAAGTTTTGCTTTTGAGTTACTCAGATGAGTCTTAGACCCAGATAACCACTGATATCTCTGCTTCACCTCTATTCCGCTGGAACTGATGGAAAGTGAACCTTTCTGAACCTAGACCTGATCCCACAGGATTACAGAACATACAGGCAAGCTGAGTTTGCTTCTCAGATCTCAATCCTGCAAACACGACGCCTTTCAGAGATATGTTTTTGTAGAATTAGTTAAAATGGTTTAAGACAGTATCGCTACCCAGGTTTAAGCCCTGTCTCCTGGTCAGAGATTGCTGTAAGGAATGTTTAGGTTGGAGGTGAGGTTAGTTTGCACTGAGATAACAGACTATGAGTTGGCGTAGGAGAGACACAAACACATGTCCTATTCTACTATGAAGTCGGTAAACTCTATGAAGAAATCTGGCATACTGCTGTGGGCATTAATCTCTCAAATTTATTCATTTAAATTCACCAGATATTACTTGTCAGAACCCTTAGGCACTCAAAGAATTTTACATGGTTGACTGACAGATCTTTTTTGTGTTGTTTAGGGTTACTTACATGTGTAAACCTACTTGCTTGCCTAGACCCGTTTGGTACAAAGGCTGAAGTCTGCTAGACAGTTTTGGTGTGCTAAATCTGTCTAACTCATAAATTTATCCTGTTGTAGGAGGAGAACAATGGCTGAGCACAGGCATGACACTCAGCCTGACAAGCACAAGGACACTGAAGAAGACATTTTACAGGAACAGTATAAGTCATTGTAAATGACAGGCTACATGCTTAAATATAAAACAAAGTCCATCAATACAATTTAGCATTTCTAGTAGCAACAATCAACTTACCAAAATCAGTTACTATCACTTCAAAAGATGATGGAAGCAAAAATGAGACATATTTGAGAGGTCTGAGTAGCTTCAAAAATAAAATCTGGACTTCAAGTTCCACTCTTATCTGGAATGTACTGCCTGCAGAGAACCTAAAGTGGAAAAAAATAAAAGAGAGAGAAAAAACCCAAGCAATGAAACCCCAGCAAAATACACTAGAACTAAAAGAAGGAAAAAGGGATGAAAGGTAAAAGGGCTGAAAAATGTCATTTTTAGTGTTCCCAAATGCATATTTAGCTTTTTTCTTGGTTTCTGGCATCAGGCAACTAAATGATCACCTCAGCTTCAGTGTTACTAGTCTGTATGGTTGCAGAGAAGTTAGAAAATGACATTTTAAAAGACTTGGTATTTAGATAGTAGATAAAAATGGATCACATATCTGGATGTTCCCAAGTTTTATCTTTCTAAAAAAGGTAGTGATGAATTCTTTGAAGGTCTCAATGCTCAGGTTCTGAGTGCCCCTATTGCTACATGAAAAAGTAACCTTGTTTCCAACTTTGCCTTTCAGAACTCTGGCCTGCCGTCCCTGTTTCATTTCTGTGGCTGTGCATCTGGCAGCTAGTCCACGGGTGCCGCAGACATTGAACTGTATCGGCAACCACACTCATGCAAAAAAGGGATCTAACTTTTGGAAATTTATTTTTAATATACAGGGAAAACTGAAGGCCACTGGGGGCTGAACTTCTTTATATATAAGATGGGGAGGCAGCAAGGCATTTGTGGGAGGCTGTTGCCTGTAGATTGGCCTGTTTCCACGACACCCATGCAGAATTTGTTGAAATTAATGAGTCATTAAGTGGATTTCAGAGCATTTTTAAGAGAGACCTAAAGGCGCAGCTACTACTAAGTGTAACGGACTAAAAAACCGAGGCAGGAGAGAACTGCCACGGTGTAACATCGACAACCATTAGATTAAATAATGGGATCAAAACACACACACGCCGAGCAAACAATCAACTTGTGTTTACGTGAACTGATGGGAAGTGTACTAACTGCAGTTCAGGTTGACAGTCATACAAAAATGCCGTCTTATGATTGAAACATGTTTAAATAAAGTACAAAAATACTTTGCTATGTCGGGAATGTTTGTTTTCTTACTAACCAGTGTATTGTTTCCCAGGATTACGCTCAGCATTGCCCCGGTGAGCACACAGTGCTCTCTCAATGCGCACGCTGGACGTCTCACCAGTATCCCAAGCAGGGAGCGCAGCAGCGGCACTGGTTTCCAGCCGTGCCTCTGAGCGAGGTCTCACAGCCCCTGTCATTATTTATTTGAAGCCTGGTGCTTCAGACGCTTCCCCCCGTGCCACCTTCGAAGCCAGCCGCGGCCCGACCCGCAGGGCCCTGCCACGAGGTGTGAACGCCTTCGGTTGCCTCAGCCCCGCCGCACGCACGAGGCGGCTGAAGGGATGCTTCACACGTTAATGTGGGGGTTTGTCCGCCTCAACTCCTTTCACCCCGGCGGAACTCACTCCCCGCGGGGCGGCGCTGCCGCTGTCAGTCGGTCGGTCAGTCAGTCAGTCAGTCAGTCGTCAGTCAGTCATCAGTCAGTCAGTCGTCAGTCAGTCAGTCCATCAGTCAGTCAGTCCATCAGTCAGTCGTCAGTCAGTCAGTCCGTCAGTCAGTCGGGATACGCGGCGGCCCCGCGGGCGCGGAAGCGGCGCCCAGCCCGCGATCAGCTGCGTTTGGGGCTCCTTTGTCCCCTGCGTTCCAGCGATCCCAAACTCCCGTCCCAACGCGCTCGTTCCCCCTGACTCCCACACCGGCTCCCTGCCCTCGCTGCCGCCGGCTCTCCCCGGCCTGCCACTCCCGCCCCGCCGCCGTTCGCGGTCGGCCCGGGACACTGCCGGGGGCGGGGGGCGGCCCCGATTGGCGCAGCCGGCGCACGTGGGGCCGCCCTCACGCCTCGGCGCTGGCGGCAGGGCACAGCATCGCTCCGCACTCCGCGCGGGGCTCCGCGCCTTGCCCGCGCCGCTGTGGCGAGGAGAGGAGCCGAGACGAGTCGAGCCGGCTCGCAGGTAGGCGGCAGCCCCCGTGCTGCGGTCGCCGTGGGGCGGGCGGGGGGAGCTGTGCCCACCGGCTCCCTCGGTGGTGGCGCCGCGCCCGCCACGTTGGGGCTGCCGGTCGCCCGCGGGAGGAGCTCTGTGAGGAAGGGGGGAGCGAGTTAACGATTAACTCCACGGTAGCGTCCTCCGCGTCGAGCCCGCGCCCGGAGCGCCCTGGGCGTCCCGGGGGTGTCGGGCCGGGGCAGCCAGGTCTGCGCCTTCGAGGGGAGGCGGCTGTTCCTGGGTCGGGGGCAGCCGCTGCCGGAGGCCGCGGAGCTGCGCGGCCGCCGAGCCCCGTCGGCGGGTCGGCCGAGGCGAGGGGAGCGGTGCTGCCGGCGGCGCAGCCCTCTCTGCCCCTCGGTGCGGGAGCGGGGCGGCGGGGGTGCCTCCCGGCCCTGTAAGTCACCCCCCTTCCCCCGCTGGCGCTGCCCGGCAGCGCTCGGTCCCCCGCCGTTCCCCCGGGGAGGCGAAGAGCCGGCCGGCAGTCGTTCAGCGGATCTGGTGGTCTCCTTCCAGCGCGGTGTTTTCGGAGTAACCTTGGCAGCCCGGTGGAGGGGCCACCGCTGCTTCCCTGCCTTCGCTTTGAGCGGGGTTTGCTTGTGAAAAGTAAAACTTACAACATCTGTCTTATTTACCCTCTTGTCTTGCGCTGCTGCTGCTGAGTCTGAAGTTCAAGGCAATATTTACCATTATTTAGGTAAATGTGTTTTTCTTTTTTCATGTTCTTTTGCCCTCTGTCAGAGGGGTTTACGTTTTAGGAACTGCATTACTTTGCAAAGCCCTTTATCTCTCTCTAAATATAAGCTGCCTTTGAGGATGTCTTCAGCTTGGCCGTTTTCCTTTTGTGAGTCAGAACTGGTCTCGCTGCTTTTCATCGCTTGCACAGGCTCCACAGACCCGTGACAGCTTTAAGAGCTGTTGCTCATGTAATGGGGATCTTCTGGCATCTCTTTGTGCTTAACGTTACTGAGGCGGACAGGACCTTGTCCTTCTCCATCCCGAAATACTGGAGGGTGGCAATATGGTATAGTGATTCTCTTTTGATTATGACATCTAACCAGAGCTGCAGCATCTAACTGTAAGGGTGGTCTCTGACTGAGCATCTCCTCTATAAAAGAGGAATAAGCAGAGGGCAGGGAAGTGGTACTGTGTTGGGGATGCATTGAGTTAGCAAGTCATAGGTTTCTTTTCCACATCTGCAGTTTCCAAGCATCCTTTCCTGAATTCTTCTGTAAGTGTACTTAGCTATTTTAATGAGGCCTTAAAAACTCCAAACATGGTGTTTTTTTGAAGTCATGAACACAAAATAAATACTTATGGTGGTTTATGAGTGTGAATAATCATGACGGTGAGTTGGGATTTTTTTCCCCATCCTCTGTGAGGTATGATTTTATGGTTTCTTGCCCCTAGGAAGAATGATCTCCTGTGGGGTTGATGGGAGTCTGCTTGATAAATTACTTGAAAAAGAAAGGTCCTTTCAGTGAGGTGTTTTAGGGCCGTTCTGCCTGGGGGAATGCAGTTAAGGTGTAGTCATGCCACACTAATTTCCCTTGTGCGTACTCTGGATTTTCTTTAAGAATATGCCTTAGAAGTTCGATGGCACCTTTAAAGGTGCATGAAGATAAATCAATGAAAACAAAAAATACCATGATGTTTTTAGAGTGGAGTGAAAGCACGGTTTTGGAAGTTAGCCCAATCACTGTTTTGTGATAGTTTCCCCAGGTGAAGGGATTTCCAGGTGGAAAAAAGGCTGTGAAGAGTTGTGATGTGGAAAGTAAGGAGTGTTTTACCCCTGAGTAAGAGTGCTTGCTATGGGGATTGAGGCTGCTGTTAACTCACACTCATTTCTCATCTCCATTCAATTTATCTTCAAGTTTCTGAATGTCCTGCCAGACATGGTCTGGATCTGAACATCTGGAGTTGGGGAAGTGTGATGCTACCACAATAACGTGTGCTATAGAAGGCCCAAAGAGAAGTATTTTATGTTTTTTCTTCCAGGTGTATATTGTGTACATGTGGGATTTTTAAACAGTGAGGATAATATCATAGAATCATAGAATGGTTTGGGTCTGAAATAAACTATTTGTAAAATCCTCACTATGAAGGTTTTTTCTTTCCCCCCCTCCTAGTTGAATATTTTTTATTACACTACTTCAAGCTATTTATGCTAGAAGTTCACTTCTTAAATAAATTAATTCATCAATAGATAGTTCTTGTGTTTGTACTGTTGTTAGTAGATTAAATGGTACATTTTAGAGAACTTAAAATACCTTTTTTTAAAAAAAAATTGCAATTTTAAAAACTCTATGGGATAAAATGACTTCTGTTTTATTATGAATAAAATTCTGTGAAATACTGACTCTGGAAAACAGTAGTTGTTGGTCTGTTTTGGGGGAAAGGTATCCTGTTAAATAATAGTGCATTTGTTCTTTCTCTTCCTTTGTACCTTAATGTTCCTTTCCAGTGTACAGCTGGTAAGTTAACATTGCCAAGGTTGTACAAAAGTGTTTTAATCACAGTTTTGGAAGCCTGTGTTTGGATAATGTGATGGTAAGACAAGTTGATCCCTCTTGTTTTTAACCAAACAGGAATGCTATAGCTGGTGTGTGTGCAGAGACAAATCAAGCCCTTCAAGAGAATACTTAATTTGCTTAGTCCTTGATTGGCAGTCTCTAGTGATGTTTGGGATTTGAAAAATGGATGAACTGAAAAGGCTTGGCATTAATTTGTATTGTAGCCAGATATGCCAGTGAATTCATTAATACACTTTTGCATATGCAGCAGGCAGTGCTGTGTTAACTGTATGGAAGCATGTTTAAATTTAGGCTTTTTGGTTTGGCTGTTTCTTATTGTTTTGAGTTAGGACACTCAAACTAGGGTAAATCTGGTATCTCTCTACTGCTAATAAACATCATCTGATTGTTTCTGATTGCTTCTCCTGTAGCATTCCTTGGTTATACAGATCTTTAATAGGGAAAAACTAAACCTTTTTTTTTTTTTAATCTCAGACAAATTCCTTAAACTTGGAGAAAAGCTGAGTAAAATAGTAGCAACAATTCAAAGCAAGAAATATGTTAACAAGAGAAGAGACTATTGATTGGTTTTCCTGCCCGAATGATGTCAGTGAATATGTACACCGTGATGTGAAGGGGAGAACTCTGGTTTTTAGGGGCATGAGGGGAAGGACATTGCCTCTTACTGCTTTTTTTTTTTTCTTTCCTCCCCTCCTCCGAGTAAGCTGCTATCACAGAAATGAATGATAATTTCTCAGGAAGCAAATGCTGTTCTGAGGCTATATATAGCAGAAATAAACTCATGAAATGTACTCATTGGGTAATTGAGGGGTGAAAAAGAGACCAGACCATGATTTTATAAAATCATTGTATTCAAACTCTTTCAAAACTGCCAGTACCCTCCCTCCGTCCTGAAAAATCTTTTTCTGGTGGTCCATCTTCTTTCTCTAGTATGCATTTGCTGGAGGCCAGTTGACTTTCGGCATGCGTTCTTCATTGTGACACTATAGAGTTCACAGTTGTACATTAAAGTGTGTTTTTTTCCATTTTAAGCTTAGGCAGACATCCTCTGCACCTGAGGTCTTTGACACAGACAGTGCTGTTGGGCTTCTTTGTCATAAATGTAAAAGATACTGATTCCTTTGCAAATGAGATTGCATGACTGTATGTTAGCTCGAAAATATTGTGTTCCTTTCTCTTTCATAATTTTTCTTCGGCAGATAGTGGTGGGAAAGGATTCCTGGCTGTGCTGGAGTGCTGCAGGTCTGGGAGCAGTCTGGACCATAATGTTCCTGGAAGGGTGGGCTGTGTTCTTTACAAGATAGTACTTACATTGGATTTCTGATGCTTGGAAGACCTAGGTTTATATGTGTGTGTTTAATGTTGTGAGCTTCTGACATTTATGTGTAGGTCACAGTTAGTGTTAATGCAGTGACAGTAGCTCCAAGGGAAAAAATCTAGACATTTCTGATCTGTAACATTTTGATTTCCTTAATAAAACAGGAGCGTTACGAGTGTTTAAGATTGCTCGTCTGTGCAGAATTCTAACCAATGGTTATGAACACAAGTTATTAAAAGTTTTACTGTCGAGCTCATATGTATTAAAGTCCAGCACTGAAAGCTAAACTTACTCTTTCTTGCCCTTCAAACTTGGTTCTAGTTTCTCTGTAGGCATGAGAGCAGTGCCAGCTCTGAAAGTTTCTTCCCTTCCCCCTGCCTTGGTTATCTTGTGTGGCAAACTTCAGACACTGTCCATTCATCTTCTGTTCTTAGAGGTGGCATGTGATTTTTAGATCTGTGATGTTTCCAAGTAGCATAAAACTCATGTGATGTAATTACAGCTAGATCTGTTAATAATAGGGGAAAACCCCAAATTATATATATCTGCATGAAACACTTCGGATGGAGAGACTTTGCAAAACAGGTTTCTGGGTAGGTTCAGTTTGTCTTGTCTGTGCATGAAGCAGTTGAAATGAACCTGTATCAGTAATAAATAACACACTTATTTTGAATTAGATTTCAGTACAAGAAGTTAACTTACTCCTACTCCAGTTAAACTAAACCAAGATAAACCTGGTTAAATCATGAATAAAACTGTACTACTGTGGAAGCAATTTTTCTTGAAGCATCACCATAAGGTATAATCTGTAATATAACAAAAAATTGGCAATTGACTGCAATTCATCTGCAAAAAATTATCTTATAAATACTTATCGTTTCTTGGTAACTATGCTGGCCAACAGCTTTGTTATTTATGCACTTTGGTTTTGGGTCTCCTTTCACAGGCAATTCTGGGCTGCACACATAGACTGTTTTAGAAAACACTCTCTTGTATCTTGCAATTACTTGCTCACAGAACCGCAACTGTAATTCCCTCAGTTTGCTTACAATTTTTTTCAGGATTGTTGAAGTGCAAAATTGGAAAGTATTTTAATTCCATTTCTTCCTTTCCACTTGCTGGTGTATTTTGGAGGAGGGGCAGAACAGACACTTGGCCATATGCAGTCCACACTTGGAAACTCCCTCTTGGTAATTAATAGCAGTTCTAGGATGCTCACAATCCTCTTGAATTGTTTGCCTTTGTGGGCCATTATCTGAGCATATCTATTTTCTCTCCTCATTTAATGAGGGATGATGCTATGCTCAGGTCATCATCGTTAGTTATATATGGAAAGAAAGAATATGGTCAATTATTGATAGATTCGTATTACAGTGTTAGAGTGAGTTCCTGTTAGCTCATTTATTTTCTCGAGCTTGTATGGCAGGTTCCTGACACTGTAATGAACAGTGTCCAAATGTTCTTATATGCCCAGAGGTTAGCGACTGTAGTCTGTTAGCACCTTTGTGGCAGTTATATAAAACACTTTATTAGTTTTGTGGAGTGGGAATTTGTTCACTGTAGGTTAATAAACAGCTCTACTCTAAGAGAGTTCACTTTGCTGTTCTGTAGGACCCAGTGTGTGTGACCTGACCTAGGTATTCCTGCTCTGGCAGGGGGGTTGGACTAGATGATCTTTTAAGGTCCCTTCCAATCCCTAACATTCTGTGATTCTGTGTGATTCTGTGATTAGCCTTTCGGGATGCATGTACTGGGGAAGGGATGGATGCTCAGAGATATGTTCCACTTGTGCCTGGAAATGCAGAGGGTCTTCTTACTGGCTTCCTGGTGGCCATCAGTACCTTGCTGATATGCAGCTACTGCAGCTGGGCTCTGTGCCTGTGGCCTTTGCCACTTTGCTTCACCGAATGCAAGTTAATGAGATGCAGAGAGACAAAAAGAGTGCCTGGCGTCACTATACATCTTTCCACTGGGAAAGACCAACAAAAGAACATACATTCAGCTGCCCTAAGTCTCTTGAGGACAGGTTTAGAGGTAGGTGTTGAAACTCAGAATTCACAACATAATTTTGTAATTTTAAAATCTGTATCTACACAAAAGTGATTGAATGAAGAAAGCATTCTGACTGAAAAATAAAAAAACCCCACCAGAATATTGCAGAACCACAGAACAGCTGAGGTTGGACTTGGACCTCTGGGGGTCCCTTTTTTGCAGATATATCATACCTGTCGCTAGAAGAAAAACTGTTAAGATTAGCTTTTTATTTGTTTGTTTTGGAATATGTAGAGAGGAAATTGCTACTTGTAAATTCAGATGTTCACTAGTTAAGACAATGTTTCATTTCAGGGCTTTTGTTTTGTTCTTTTCCTTTTGTTTTGTAAGCAAACTCTGAGTGAGGTCAGGGAGTCATTCACAGGTAGAATAGAGTTCTTGTTTTCTAGACCTGAAGTTTTCCTAGCTCACCTTTTTTTTCTATGCCATCTTAAATTGGGACCTATCACTATTCCATAGGCATCTTTCAGAAATGTTAATGTTACTTCCCTCGTGTTTCCCTGTGGGTTCTGACCTTAGTGCTTTGTTCTCCTTTTACTGGTTGCATTAACAATCCGTACTGTATTAGAAATAATGGAAGGGTGATTCAATTTCTAGGCAGAAGGAGTTCTTAGTTACTAGATCTGAAAAATTTAAAATTGTGCCCAAATTATTTAATTTTGTCTTGATCAGTGCAGAAGTTCAGTTTCAGTATGTGTGCTTTCAGTATGTTTTTGGGGAAGGATTAATCTTGACTGGTTTTTAACAAAACTCCAGTTTAAGAGAATTGAAATCGTGTGCCAGTTGTTCAGTTAAACTTTGAAAATACCAGTTTTACTGTAGCCTGTATGCATTTGCAGCTGTTCAGAAGTAACTGTCAGAGGAGCAAAAATGATCCACCAGTGTATGAAGTGCTGGATACTTCCCACACTGTTGGTAATGTAGGAAGATCTGCATTTGAAGAATGCAACCAAGACCAAATATTTATGTTTTTACTGATTTTTCTGCATGAGAAACTATTTTGGCTATGTTGTGTTAGCAGAATGAGATTGCTTTAAGATAGGGTATTCAGGTCACTTTCAGTTTACCAGGGCTTGAAATATGCATACAGGAATTCATGATTGAAGTATGTTTTTTTTTTTTAAGATTCTGACTTAAATTAACTCTTACGGAAATTAAATAAAAGGCTGTAGTTGGGACTTCATTGTGGTTTGAACAGAGCAGCTAGGCATGCTTTGTCCCACAGAGTTGCTTTACTTTTCTATCTCCTATGTATTTAGGTAGGTTGCAGGCATTCCTTTAGTATGTAACTATGGGACTATATTTCTCAGATGCTAAGACTCTATTTACAGTATATAATCTATTCTTGAAATACCCAAATCTAAGGATTTTTCTTATGGCAACTGGTAGTATCTTACAAAGCTGTTAATTAACCTGCAGTTAGACACAAATTGCATTTGTGCTTCAGTCTGCTTAAAACTGGAGTCTTTTATGTCAGACCTTGCATTGACTCTTGTGAGTTAATGCTGTCTACTTCAGGCACCTGATTATCCCCCTGACCTGAGGTGTCCAGTTTCCTGTCTAGTCAGTGGAAGGAGTTTGAAGCCCTTAGGGCATGAATTGGAGCATTGTAGTGTTTGACAAAATAGTAATGGAATTCTTCAGTAAGCAGTGTTAGAAAGCATGAACAGAAATAGCTTTTATGTGAGTTGGGAACAATTTTGTGACTGTACCATGTTAGGTGATGCTAGAGGTATGTCTGTTGGGTTACATCCCATTTACGTATGTTGGCACCCCACTATCCCTGCATGCTTAAACTTACCAAGGTGACACTGAGCTGTGGATGGTTCTTGTCCCCAGCCCAGGGGATCAGTTATGTGGGAGTGTCACTTTAGAAAACTTCGTGAAGGTAAGAGAATTCATTGATCTGTGAAGTTTCTCAGGATGAAGTTGGGACCTGTAACTTATATTTAATACCTTGATGTAGTCTCAAATATGACATTTAACATCTTAAAATAGAAGTAAAACCCGTGTGTCTGATGTTTTAACTCAAAGTGCTTATCTGACAGAAGATTAATTTGCCAGCCCTTAAAGGAGTGAGAAACCAAAATGCCTATAACCTTGACTAAGGAATCTACTGGATGTGAGCTATGTATAGGGCACCTTCAGATCCTCAGAAGAATTACATGAAAGAAGGCTAGTAGTTTTAGGTTCTGTTCAGTTGCTAGACAATGTTTTAATTTAGGGGACAAGAAGTATGCAGTTAAAATATTTTAGACTCTGGTAGCTTTTAATTTTTATTTTTATTTTTTTTTTAAATCATGAATCTTAACCTCCTAAAAAGAAAACTTCAAAGATAATCCCTTTCAGCTGAGAAAGGACTTGATTCTATTTACTTTTTTCCATAAAAAGAAGAAAGCATATGTATGTGTGTGTATATATATTTTATGTAAGTGTACACAGATAAACATATTGGACTTAGTTATGTCATGTAAAGTAAAACTGCTCTTTTATTTTTTTTTTGTGGTGGTTATTCCATGTGAAAGAGACAGGACTGTTTTGGAGTGGGGGAATAAGTGCTTATGATGGGCCTTTTAAACTCCTTTGTCACGGTTCCAGATGTCTGTGGGTCCAATGCTACTTCTGGTTACTTATGTATAAAGTTTGTAATTCATTCTTCTCGTGAAAATGACTGCTTATGCATGAGAGAGTGCAGGGCTGGGCTGAGGTAAGGCTTGATCCTGTTGCCCTTAGTGCAGTAACAGTGCTTCTGCATTGCTATTGGGGGGTGATAAGAACAAGTTTGCAATTCTGCTTGCTTTTTCCGACCACTAGTTTATTAGGGAGCTGGCTTGGTTGTCTGTGACTGGGTAAATGAAACTGGGAATTCTCCAGTGGTATTGGACACTTGTTTATTTCATGTTTGTCCCCTATGGAAGCTTGTGAAGCAGTATGTAGTCAGGATGCTGAAATAGCTTGTGATGAGGTGCTTGTTTCAAACAGTAATAGCCAATGTCTTCAAATTACTTCTCTGAAACCTATAGTTACTATATGAAACCTTATAGTAACTTTAAATATTGACTCATTTTTGTGTGTGAAAGTAGTGTTGTTATTCATTCAAAAGCTAACTGCATGGTTTGGGATTTGTTCTTTGTATTCCATTTAGTTAATGGGCAAAGTGCAGGAATGGGGTTGTCTTTGCTGGTAATCCAGGTGCCACTCTGAATGCTAAGTGTGGCTGCTTTAGAGCCCCCCTCTCAGAAGTGATGTGGCTGAGTAATGCAGCTGTACAACCCTGTAGCACCCACCTGGTGTTCAGCAGCACCTGGCACCCGAGCTCCACAAGCGCTAACCAGATGCTGAGCTGTCCCATACATCCATGAGCTAGGTGTGGTGAGCCCTCATTTACTGCTAAAGTAAATGACCTGAAGTGAGTTAAGGTCGTTATACTTCCGTGGTAAAACTGGCATAATAATCCATTTTTATAGATTGTCAGTGTAGCACACTTTATCTTGTAAGCAATTCAATAAAAGACTTCAAATGCACACTGAGTTGATTTCAAGTCCCTTGGTATTTGAATTTGTGGATTTATGCCATGGAGAATCTTGTCCAGTTGGTAACACAAACTTTTCCTTCTTTCCAGTTTAGGTTTCTAGAGTAAAATACACCATGATGTATATGGACTATTATACTTTCTTCTCTTTGTGTGTCTGTAGTCTGACATAGTTTGTGCATGTACCCTGTCTCTGCACCGGAAGGAGTTTTACAGGTGGAGAGATAAAAGCCACCCATGTGAAGGTGTTTCGTAGGGACCTGGTTTGGTAGCTAGAGTTACATGAGTGCGTTTGCTCACTTCCTGCTGGTGACAAAGCAGTAAATCCAGGGTTAGTTTTCTGCCTGTTCCCTCCACTATGTGGATTTATTTCATGTTCTTACAACATAGGCTTCTCTGAACCTCAAGATGTGCCCAGCTTTGACACGAGTGCTCATATTAATTTTTGCCAGTTTGTCTTTGCCTTGATTGTTTCAACATTTTCCTCCCCTCCTTTCCAAAAGAGTGCTATGAGATAGAGGTGACAATTTATGTCTATTATGGCTTTGAAAAGGAACTTCATTCTGAAGGGGGGTAAATGAATAATTTTGCTGGCAATAACAAAATATCCTTTTTCTTTCATTCACTGAGCTATGCTGGGTGGGGGGCTAGTACGGATCAGAAGAGGAGAACCAAAACTGTGGTATAATGTATTGTAATAAGTTATTCTGAATAAACTCTTCTGAAAATGGAAGAGAAATTATAGGACTTCCAGAAAGTGCAGCAGTCCCCCTGTAAACATGTCTGAGATGGGAGGAAGTGGGACTTCAGTACCACGGGAACATGAAGAGGTTCGATGAGCAACCACCTTAACACCGAGGAGTGGAAGCTGTTGGAGGTGTTTATGTGATTAATAAACCAGTAGCGCTGGTTCAGCTGACGAGGATTACTCCCCTGATCTGGTCTCAGCTGTGTGTTACTCTGTCTAATCTCGCTCTTTATTTTTTCTGCCTTTATAATTTTGTCTATTCTTTCATCATTTCTCATAGTTTCTCTTGTCGTTCTTTGTATGGCTCTAGTCATCAGGCTGCTCTTTTAGACCTCATTTTGTGGTCCCCTGGGACTTCTGAAGGGGCTTAGTAAGTGTGTATATCCCTGTTGTGCCTCACCTTAAACGTTAACTTCTGCATATTTCGACAAAAAATTTTAACTAGGATTGATTTCCTCCATTGGCAGGTTAGTTCTCCCCTTCCCTGTTTTCTTATTTTGTTATCCAAATAATCAGGCTTTTCCAACTTATCTTGAAAAGAAGGTATCTTTTGGGGAGAATAAGATGTGACATTTCAGCTTCTGTTTCTCTCTACTTTCCATTTCTCTTCCCGTCTACAAAGTTTCTTCTATTATTCTTGTGAGGGTTGCATACTTTAAATGGAACAGTGAAGTTACTGATGGTAAGGGATAAAATATTCTGTAAATACCACTGTGGTATGTTCTGGGTCTTTCCAGCTATGTTATTAACACTCTGTGATAGGAGGTTATGAAATACTTCACACACAGTGAGTAAACAATAGCTGTTAGGTATAAACACTTTGAAATAAGCAGAGATGGATAACTCCTTCCAGAAAATCCTAAAATGAAAAGCTGGAAAAAGTTTGGCTAGAATAAGGGGTTGAATGGAGGGCAGGCCCTGGAGTTATATTAGATAGGTAACTAAATATTTGGTATAGTGGAGCAAAAGAAGCCAATGCTGTGCCGGTATGAAAGGAGAAAATAGGAACAAATGGTCACTAAAAATAAGAAAAAGACAAATTTGAGGTGATGGGTGGTTGTTTGCCTCAGAGCAGGGTGCTGGCAAGTCTAATATGTATTTTAATACTGTCAGAGTATGCTGTATGTGATAAAACTTAAAATTGGAGCAAAGTACATTGAAAGGCAAGAGAAATAGGTCTATTTGCTCCTTTTAATGAAAGATTAAAAGATAACTATTGATTTCAGTGTAGGATTATCTGTACAAGAAGATACAGGACATTGAGGGGCTACCTCCTCTTCTGGTTGGTGTTTTTTTTTTTTTTTTTTGTTCTAAAAAGTCTGAACACTTTAAATGCTGCTTGTATCTCTATCATGCTTCTGAATTTTCTATTGCATTTGAATATTATGTGTTAAGGGTTAACTTTACTTAATTTACAATTTATGTACACTAGACATCTATGTCTGAGATCTCTACTTTTTAAGAGAAGAACTTGTATGTTTATATATGTCTATAATGTGCAGGTTTTTTGTTTGATGTTAGTTTGAAAAGTGGGACTTATATGAATTGTCTTAACTTCAAGTATCTGTAAAAATCTGCTCTTTATATAGAGTATGAAACTAAATCAGACCAATGGTCTGTTTGCAGAGCTTCATTTTATTACCAGTATACAGAAGACTCTTTGGGGTTCCTATGAAATTGTTCTTTCCTACAGTAAGCAAATAGCCTCTCTCAAATATATAGATGATGCTAGAATTGTCAAGCTGAGTAAGCAACTAAAAATAATGAATTACAAAGAATTCAAAGCATACATCTGGCTATTAATTAGGGCTGTACCCACAGTTTTCTCATAACCTTATTTGAAAAACATCTCTTGCTTTTTTCACTTGCTGTGCAGCTGGCTGTACAAAAGATTGCTTTTCGAAGAAAGAATGAAACATCACTAGGCATAGTAGCTAAAAGCACAGAATGCACTTAACTCTGTCCTTCTCAATCTCAGAATCTCTCATGTGGATTTAGAACCAGCTCTCATAATGATGTATCTTTTGACAAAGTGGTATTCTTGTAAAAATGAAATGAAAGCCTTTTAAGAAGTTGTGAGAACAGTATTTATATCATGGTGCTTGCCTGCCCTCATGGTGCTTGCCTGCCCTCATGGTGCTTGCCTGCCCTCATGGTGCTTGCCTGCTGATTTTTCTGGAGTTGCCTGTCCTTGCAATACTTCCTGTATGAAATTTTCTTGGAGGGACAGAAGGTTCTCGAATAGTAATAGATCCTTAAGACATGTATACTTCAAAAGAAATCCTTGTTTCTTCAGGCAAATGGATTAACGTGTGGGATTTCTGGGTCGTTTAGTTGGATTTTTGGGGATTTTTTTTTTTGGAAAAAAAAAACAAACCAAAAACAACCACCAACTTTTTTTTTCCCTCAGAACGTTTTTGAAGATTAACTTTGAAAATTCAGTCGACTTCTGTTTTTGTTCTTTGAAACCTTTCTAACATATAAATAGGAATAATAAAGACTTTTAAGTACTGCAACCTTGATAGTATCTCACTTTTTAAAAAAGAGTTCAGTGCTGTTGAAATCTTGATGAAAACATCTGAACTTGTGAAAAGCCAAGTTCACCTCCCATAGCGCAGAATGACCAGAGGAAAGCATAAGTAGATGTGTACATGTATCCACTGTGTCATCAGACCCTTTTAAGGATGACATTTAGTGGTTCTCTTTTTTTTGAAACTTCTTTACTTACCTGTATGTGTTGTGATTCATTGGTGGCCTCACTGCACATGTTAAGCTGTATATAATCTGTTGGTTTATACTTTGTCTCAGCATCACTGTTCGAATACATACTGTACATCTACATTGTGCATAAGCATTATATTTAAAAAAAAAATAAATCTTTCTCATAGATGCCAAGGCTTCAGACCTTTGAGTTTCTGGGGGTTTTTTGCTATGGAATTAGTTGTGAAATTGTAGTAAGGAATGTGGGTCCTGCTTTGACCTGTGGTATTGATGAAGATGGAAGAATTCTCTAAACTAAAACTTGCCATATTCAAATCTCAGAAAGTTAGCACTGTGATTATAGCATGATAACTGATTCTTGCCAGAGTAGGGATGAAAATGTTGCTTGCAAAGCAAAGTTGAATGCGTCTGAGTTAGTATCTTTGTGGGGTATGGATAACTTTTTGTTTGTTTGGATTTCTTTGCTTTTGACTTTTGTTTATACAGTGTTTAATGTATTATACTAGTGATAATGTCTATGATAAAATGCATGGCTGAATCCTCCTTGCATAATGGGAGAGCTACTGGAAGAGCTGTTAAATATAAATAATGATCTGTGAGTCTTTAACTACCTGTCCTGAAGATCTCTCTCAGGGATTTCTCCAGTTGTTGAACATAATGAACACAGACCATCATTAACTTTAATGATACATATGTATGGAACAGGATCCTGGCCCTCTGTGGAACATAGAACATCTTATGGATTTTCTTGCTCTGTCTTATAAGCCTGTCCTGTCCCTGTTGCATGCTTGTCTTCGTATGAAAATTATTAGGATTTCCCTTCTTTTCCTTCCCTTCTTTCCTCCTCAGTTTTCCTTCTAGTGTCGTGTACTTGGATTGCTTTTCTTTTGCCTTCTGTTCCTTCCATTCACCAAATTTCACTTTGGTACAAGTGGTTCAAAAGACTGTAGTTGCAGCGGGATGCCTACTCAGGTTATAGCATAAGTGTGAAAGTTAATGTTCAAGGAGAAGACTTGAAAAAAAGAGAAAAAGTGTTAACCTACCAGTAAAAATGTACAAAACCTTGATATTTAACAAGGTGTAGAATGCCATGCACATTGCAGTGAAGAGTACTGATCACAAAAGAATATTAATAATGGTAATCTGAATAAGACTCTAACAATTCTAGGACAAGTTTCTAGTTGATGAAAATTTGTTTAAAAATACTTTCCTTTTGACTTCAGCATACATTCTCACAGCTCTCTGCCCTTCCCACTGTATAGTGATAGGGCTCAAACCCCCTGAGTTAAGCCATTTTTCTTTCCTTTCAGAAATGAACAGAGGAGAGAATTGTGTTTCTGGTGAAGAAAGCTCTAGAGCTGCGTACGAGGAAATACTAGATCTGAATTGTTCTTATTGCAGTTGTGAAAAGGCATCAGAGCAGTAAATAATTCTATTGTGTAGCAACAAAGACAACTAAAGGACAGTAAACGTTTGGGTTTGATCTTGAATCTAATTTACATAGTTTATTTAACAAAGCTACCTGCTTTTAGAGTAGAAGAGCAGGAACTTGTGGCAATTGCAAAGTGAGCAGCAATTTGAGTTTCCATGTATGCCTTTCTCAGGTGTTTGTACCTTGAACTTACTGGGTGTCACATACCTTGAAGCAGTTAGCACATTTGCCAAAGCTAGAAGGAATGCCACATATATTTGAATGCTCGGCAAACATTTGCCCTTTATTTTAGGCGGGCTCACAGGTGTCAGAGTAAACTTATAAGGCACAGAATGTTCTGTTTCACTGAAAGCATGTCTCTTCAGTGTGAACACAGCTGCAAAAGCTGGCTTCTTGACTACAGGGAAATAAGCTCCTGAAAAGAGTGAGTCCTCTTAACAGAAGACAGAGAAAACCTGGCGGTGTTTAAAGGACCTGGTTCTTTTTCTGTATGTCAAAAATAGCTAGCATCATCTTTGGAGTACAAGGGAGGAGAGAATTGGGCAACCTTCCTGTGGGAGCCTCAGATACCATGTGGACTGGGTTTTGAGAGCATTGTTTGAAAAAGTTCTGTAATCTGCTGGCAGAGTAAAGTTATAGGCAGGGAATAGGGCTGAAGTCTACTCTAAACTGTTCGGGGTGCTGACAAGTATGAGAATGAAGTGAAGATGAAATTAATCTGATTTCATCATCATTGAGGACAGCCTGTTCATTTCAAGTAAACTGTTTAGTGTTCATTTAAAAGCTTCTAAAGAGGTAGAACCACATAAGTTTATGAAACTCTGGGAACTTGAAAAGGTTATGGGTGTTTTTCACATGGGGCCTTTTTTCTCCCTTTCACCTACACCCCCTCCATTCATATTTTGAAGTTATACCTGATTGTACTGCCAACTTCAGTCATATGTGATTGCATTGTTGGAGTTTTTCCCCTGCCCCCTCTCCTTAAATACAGGTAAGGAAAATAAGGTAGTTACTGTTCTCATTGAAAGCATGTTGTTGAGTAATAGCAATGAGGGCATTTTACTGAAACTGTAAAACTGTCCTAAATTGCACTCTCAGCAAAACACTATTCTTCAAACAAAATGGATTTATCGTTCTGGTTTTACGAACTCTTCAAAGTTGCAGTCTACTAATATATTTGAACTGGAAGCAATAGGCTTAAAGATCTGGATAGTTTAAGCATTTTTTTGGGAATTTAAGTTATGTAAGAAGTGGCAGTTGGTCACTTCTCTGTTACTCTCCTCCTTCAGAGAGCACACCCAAAAAGTCAAAAAATACAGACTTGTATGGAATGAAGTAGGCAATGTTCCAAGGTTATGGCATTCAGATCCAATGCTTTGCTTGGAACTTTTTCTTCTATACCACCTGCAAATTGCTGCCCCTCCCCCCCCCAATAAAGTTATGTAATGAAAGTCCATAAATTGAGGAATTTGATAAATAATTTAATCTCATTTATTAGCCAAGATCATTATTTCTTCTGCGTATTCACATTGTGGAATGAAATTTGGGGATTTGAATTGCTCAGGGAGTTCCTTAAAAGTATATCCAAACAGTACGCACAGGACAGGAGTTACTGCTTGACTGAGTTGGAGTTGAAAGTAGTTGACTAGTCTGCAGTACTGTGGTGAAAAGAACAGCATTTCCTTTGTTCGGAAATCATAATAATGTACCATAATAATGTTAAAAGATACAGGATGTTGGTGCTGATTTAGCATGGAGATGAACTTTTTTCTTAAACTGCATAATAAAAAGAAACATTGCAGTCACTTCTAAGAGACAGTTCCTGGCAGCCACTAGGAAGAATTAAGACTGTTAATAAAGTTAGCTGCCTGTTTTGTTGTTTGTTTTTGGTTTTGTTTTTTTTTTTTTCTTTTCCCTTTCTGAGGTGAAGGTGGTGGTTCCTCTCATAGAAGATGATTTCTGTGATCTTCTGTTAATGTGAGTGAGACTGCCAGGAAATGGATCTCTGAAAATGCAATGTCTTAATGCAACAGAATGCTTCATTGCAAGCATGTTTTTTAATCTACTAGTCAGTAGGCATCAATGCTGTTTAGTGATTCAGACTCATGATTCTTGAAGTTTTAAAAGAGCAGGTCATACTGAAGCTTGCATAATGCCAGTGCTGGTTGCTTAATGCACGTTATGAGCTACTCTAAATTCTAGACTTCATTGGTAGTGCAGGTACTTTACATCTTCTTCTGGAAACAGAAAGGATCCTCTTTTTGGTGGTGATCTTCATATCCTAGTTTCAGAGTAGTTGAAGAAGGTCCATTTGCCTACCATTTTCCGCCAGTGGTCACAGGAATGACAAATTTCCAATTTGTCAAAACAAGTTTATGAAGGTAATCGAAGAAAGGACATTTTGAAGTAGAGCAAGAGGAGAAAGGGAGTCTTCCTGTATGGATACCATCACTATGTCCAACTGAGAACAACTTGGAAGTCTGGCCTTTGCATACAGGCTTTCTTTTTTTCTTTCACGTGTTTTTTTCTTCTTGTTTTAATAGCATGGGTATACTGGAGGCAAACCATATAACACCTCTCTCATCTTGTGGGGAAATGCTGTCTCAGAAGAAAAATGGAAAGAAGTAAACTTAAGTGGGACAGCAGAAAGATACTGATTACGAAGGTGAACTTCCAAAACTAGTGTTTCATTTCAGTATGTTTCTCGTTTCCAGCTGTTTATTTACTTGGATCAGAATTACCACTAATTACTTTGATTGACCTTTTCCATTTTTTTCTTTTTTGTTGTTGTTGTATTTTTGGAGCACTCTGTTATTAAACCACTTGTTAGCCTAAAATGTTACTGTTTGTCAGTGAAGTTTTTAGTATCTTTTGCTTCTTTGGCTTAAAGGAAGAGGTGTGCTCTCTGCTCATAGATGACCATTTTGTTTTGTGTGACTGTGCTAGAAGGTGGTAACTGGCACTTAGCTTTTTCATACAGTTTAAGGATGCTTTTGAAATTTCCTTCGCTGTCCTTCGAGATGACTAATTCACATATTCAGTAATTCATAAGAAACTGAAAGAAAGTTATGTGGAATATTACATGGCTGTTTCTCTTTTGACAATGCTTAGTATGCATGTTTCGTCATCTCAGAAATTCTGTTCAGTCTAAGACTAGTTTTGGAAAAGAAGGAAAACTGGTAGCTGTTTCTGTCTGGAACTTGCCTGCTACAGGGCAGAAACATTGTAACTGAAGGAAAGCACATAATTTGTGTTTGAAGAAAGTAATAACCATATTGAAAAATTTAATATGAGTTGCTATCTTAGGTTTTTCATTTGATTTCAACTGTCACCGGAGACTGACCAGATACATTTAACGCTTCACCTAATCTGTCTTTATGAATATGCTCTGACTGTGTCTCAGGTCTCCTCCATTTGGATGTTTGATGGCTCTACTGTAGACTTTTAGTTAATGAAAATGACAACTTCAGTATAAATGACAGTTTTCAAATCCACTTGCAAGTAGACACTTAAGAATTCTGTCTGATTTCTTGTAGATTGCATTAATGCTGGTGTACTGCTTTTAATGGGTTTGTGGGATCTCTTTAGCAGCTGGAAGGGAATCTGTCTTACAACACTTGTCAGCATCACCATTTATAGTTCATACAGCGTACTATCTACTGCTTGCTGCTAAAGTGCTGAGCTCTTCTAGTGTGGATGCACATGACCTATGAGTCTGTTGCATACCTTTATCCTCTAAGCACTGCAGTTGCCTCATGCTTGTGTGTCACAAGTATAGGCATGAACCCAGTGTGTAATACGGAATGCTGGTATAATAGAGGAATGCTTGGCAGAGAGATGTAATTAAGTGTGATGCAAGCAGGACATGTATCTGTCAGACATGAGCTGTATGTTCTGTAGTGAGTATAAATAAATGGTGGTCTTTTGAAAGGACAGATGTCTAGCATTTTGATCCATCAAATGCTAGATGACATTATTATCAAGTATTAAATAGAAAACTCTTAATTTTTTATGTTTTAAAAGTAGGTATAGAAGACCGAGATCTTTATTTCTTCTAATGCTGTTTAAATTGATCTTACATTGACACAAGTACAATAGTTTCTGGTTTTACAATGCCAGATTCCTAGTCTTATTACTACTTTCTAAGATATCTATGCACTTCACATAGGCAAACAGCTTGGTGGTGTTTGAGTTTGAACTACTATGTAGAAGCAACTGAGGCTTTAGTGGTATAAATGCCATTAGTAATAACTAGGATAAAATAATATTAAAACAAGCCAAGGAATAACTTGTTCCCTTCCCTTTTTTGTCTAAAATGCATGAAGTGATGTATTCTCTTTGGTTTAGGCAGACTTAGGAATGACATTTCCTTGTTTCATCTCCCGGGGGAAGAAATATCTCTGGAAGTTTACCTTGGGATGGCATTAAAAACAGCTTAGAGAAATACCAGTTGTAATCATGTGATATATCTGTCCTCAGGAGGGACTGGATCTTTTGAAGTGCTTTCCAGACTTATTTTTCGAGTTTCAATACGAATTTAACTTTTTTTCAGAACAAAAACTTCCCTATTTTGTAGTTGTATCCCCAGAAATAAGTTGATCTGTTGTGTTTGGCGTTCTTCTACTATCGGTAATTCTTAATTGGTAGTTTGCCTGGCAGTGGTGCTAGTTTATTTATGTTTTACTGCTGTTTTCTATTTCAAACCTCAAAACATTGCCTCTTTATGCAACAGAGAAGGTTGAGAAGAATCAGTTTGTTTTATCAATAAGTGGGTATAACAGTGCTTGCTTACAAATGCTTTTCATCTTGTACATTCACTGACCTAAAGTGCAGAAAACCTGTGGGAAAGAATGAAACCTTTGAAATTCACCAAGGGTTATTATGAAATACAACCTCAAAATTTCTCATAACTGTTCAGGGAGTAGTTGCAGTCTCTTATGTCATATATAAGCAGCATTTTGAGAGGTAGAATTAATTAAACTATTCAGGTTTGTAGCTGATGTCTTATCGGTAGCAACACATAATAGTGATCTGTGAAACAAATTGCTCAAAAATCTGATTTAAAAAGTTTCACTGTTTCACTTCCACAATAACATTGCTAGCTCTTTGAACTTTTTTCTTTCTGTTCAGACATGCTTATAGGTTAAAGGATTTATTTTTTTAATTTCTTCAAGTCTAGGGACTAGTCTCCCTGACATTCAGAAGACTGCCCATTGCTGACCTCTATAGAAAGGAAAACATACTGAACTGTGAATCAAGACCATTCTGTGCATAATTCTCTTTTCTGACCTGCTCTGTTTATCTTCTCACTAGAATGGGATTATGCCCCCAGGATGTTGATAAATATTGATTAGTTGCAGTCTGAGCAGTTTTTTTCTGTTATGCATGAACTATTATGTCTCAATAAGATGGAATTTTTATTGACACTGGTACGATGTGTTAGGCCCTCTGTTGTACTGTTGTTAAATTAATTATCTCTTCATCTTGACTTAGAGTGGAAGAACTGACAAGTCTTTTGCCTCCTATCTAATTTGAATTTCTTGCCAATGTCACCAAACCAATTTTTTAATGTGGTGTTATTAGACTAGAATTACTCGTATCATTTTTCTTTTCCGCTAAATCTCAGCTTGGAGTTTGTCCGAAGGACTAAGTATGTTCTTGCCATGCTGGTGAGTGTTTTGAAGTCCTTAGTCACTTTGGTGCTGCGCAGTGAGACTTGCCTGCAGGAGGCATGGTGACTAAGGGAGATGATGTAGCCTTTCTAGGTCAAGGTCAGATGAGGCTTCTGCTGTCATTCTGCACAAGTTTCGCAGCCCTCCCTCTGAAGATTTCTATTTGCAGTTCTGAAGTCCTTGCTGCCCTTGCTAACCACAAATAAGCACAAAGTTTTGGTTCAGTGGTATAGCTTTCAGATGCACACTGTCTTCCTTCCTGCTGCTGTGCTGGGCAGTCTTGTATAGTTATCATTTATTTGAAACAGAAAAATAGCTCAGGCTGGCTACTGCTGCTAGATTTTACTGTGTGCAAGCAATGGTTAAGTGCTTCTAACAGTTTACTCCCTTGTGCTGCTCTGCTCTCATGGGTTGGCTGTGCTTTACTGGTAGCTTTCATGGTAGTCCCGCTTGTCATCTGCAGCCCATTAAGATATTCTGAAAGCAAGTAAAAATTGGTTTTGTTTGCTCGATTCCTTTGTTTTTTCCCTTTCCCTGTCACAACGAGACTCAGAATAACTGTGATAGAAAAAGGCTTGAGTCAGTATGGGCTTTGCATCCTGCTTGCTGCTTAGTAGGTCTACTTAAGCTGTTCTTGATGTTCCTTGTGCAAATAGTTGCTGGTGGTTTTGAGTCACTCTTTTGTTTCTCTTTTTGTGTTTGTGGGTTGGTTTTTTTGCTTGTTTGTTTGGGGTTTTTTTTGTTTGTTTGTTTTTTGGTTTTTGGTTTGTTTTTTTTTTTCGACCGGCAGGTGGGGGACAGGATCAGGCACGTTTAGGGGAGCCATGGTCAGATAGGGCTGCAGGGATGTGCAAAGGCCAGACTGGGATGTGAGCCCAGGGGTGGGCCTGGCTCAGTGAGGCCCATGGCCAAGCAGGGCAGGGCTGTGGGGAGCTGTAGACCAGCCCTGCTGCAGAGGCTGATAGCCTCGGGGGGCTGACATGGGGTCCTAGGCTGTGGGCAGGGTGGCAGGGAACCCCATGGGGCTGACACAGGGTCCTGGGCCACAGGCAGGGTTAGGGGGAGCCCTGGGGAGGACTAGGCAGAGCTAGTAAGGCCTGTCAGGATTCTGACAAAACCCATACAAGATTTTAGCTGTAAAATTAAAATACCTAATAGCACAGTTTAAAATACCTATTTAAATTACTTATTTTGTGTTGACATAGTGCTCAGGGATATGGTATAGCCGAGGACTGTCAGTGTTAGGTTAATGGTTGGACTCGGTGGTCTTGGAGGGCTTTTCCAACCTAGGCAATTCTGTGATTCTGTAAATGTGAGGGTTTCTACAAGAAAAGAGTGAAACATAGCAGAAGCACTGGTGGTTGTCAGATGCGCAGAAGGCTGGACTGAGGATATCTTCTAGCACAGAAAGATCATGAACATATTGGCAATCTTCTTTGACATCGTAAAACATAGCTTTTTAAAAATTTCACTAGATATTTCTTTCTACATGCTTATTTTAAATTTCTTTTCTATAGCCCTAAGAGGTTCTGTACAATTTCATATTTCTACTCGTGTACTCCTGCTGATACTTCCAATGTACAATTTTCTTTTTTGGTCAGATTGAATATTACGGTAATAACAGCTCGTCATAGCTTGTTTGCAGATGTCTTCTTACAGAATTGTAGTCTACACTTAAACCTTGGCTGAGATAAGGGGATTCTTCCACTATTCCCTTCTTCATCTGTCTTTTCTTTCTCTATGCTAAATAAGAATCAGAATGTGAAAAACTTCTTTCATCCAACTGATATGCCAAAGGTCATATGGTTTCCAGCAACAATAAAAGATCTGAGAGTTTTTCCACACTAATTTTTTCTTTATGTGGCATAGTAAGACCTGGTTTTTGCTGTTGGCTGTACATAAACAAATGAAGTTGTTAGTGCTATATATTTGTCTTATTGCAAGTGCTATGTAAAGCAAATGGGTTTGTGACAGTATTTTCTCTGATATAGCACAACCACCTGTTCCATTTGGGAGAAATTTGCTTGCTGATTTACATTATTTAAGATAGAAGGTAGACAAGAGTGGAATAATTCGATTAATGCCTCTCATAGCTCTGAAGCTAGATTAATATCAAACTTATTGGGAAGAAAGCAGTAAGAATAGGACAAAATCACTTCTCTAAACCCAGCATTTCTCTGGCTATCAGCTGATGGACATGTTGGTGTATTGAACTTGGTATGATATAACTGACCTCTAGCTGTTATCTTCTGTACTTTTGGTCAGATAGCTGACAGTGCCCTTAATAGGCCTGAATTTAACAGTTACATGTTGATTGCTTTGCTGCAAAAGTAGAAAATCAAGGGAAGTGCTGTTATAGTGGGGTTTGGGGGTTTGTATTTTTCATATCAAAATAAATACAGTTTACGAAGGAACTGGCTACATGCATCATAAAGTGATACTAAACTCTTACGTCACCAACTCAAGTTACATCTGTTTCTCAGAGTTACTAATCTTAGTTTGGGCTACATGTGTAACTCAGATGAGTAAAGGTATACGTTTGTGGGTTAATTGCCGTAGGGTTTTTAGAGGTTGTTAACATTTCAGCTGCATGGATGCATGTCTCTTCTTGCTGGGAGAAAGATCTATCTTTTACCATATTGAACAACATCTAAGGCACTGAATAAAGACCAGAGATCCCCTTAAATGCAAGTGAAATATAATACATTTGAGCATAAATAAAATAATTTGAAGTGAGGAGTTTCTGTCAGTGTGTTTGGAGCTGGTTTCCAGTCCTATGGATTTCACTCAGGTATAGGTACTTGCCTTCCATTGATGTTTTGAAGTGCCAGGCTTTCTTCACTAGGATGCAAATTAGATATACACCTTAGAGTAGCGTTAAAAAAGAAACTGGACAGGAAGGAGGAAGTGTCATGTTTGAAAACAATGAGCCATGTAGAGAGGAGGATATGGTGATGACAGAGGGTGGGGGAAGAGAACATAAGCGTGCATCATAAATTTATCTCTGTTGAACTGGTTACATTTTAGGGGTAGGTGAAAAATTATTTTATTTATAGGGGGAAGAGGCAAGCATCATGTAGGAGTTACTTTTCTTAAGTTAGTGAAACTCCATTGATCTTATTCAAGTGTGTAGTGAGAAAGACTTTTAAAAAATTAGCTAACTATCAGAACCTTCTAAATGAAAACACTGCTATTTTGAGGTTTGTCAAAATAAGCAATGCTGAAAATTATTTCTTTCATTGTTAATAAACTGTACTTGGGCCTTAGCTTAATTTTATGTCACAAGAAACAAATAATATTTTTTTGCTGCATAAGACCTATAGAAGTAAACTTTAAAGCCACCAACCTGAATATTTTTGAAGCTATACTTTTTTACAGATCGTAACTGGGAAATTAAATCTTTATTGGCAAGACAGTGTTTTCTTTTCCCTAAATAAGTTGTTCAAGCATCAGCAGCATTCACTGCCATTCCAGTTTTAACAGAAAAATATGTAGAAAAGAGTAAGGCAGGAGCATGACTGTCATGCTTTACCTCCTGCATACAAAGTGAAGCCTGATATTTTTGAGCGAGACATGCTGAAGGAATTAATTCATCATAAACAAAACATCTGGCTCACCAGCATTTTTCTTGCCGGGATCAAAATGAGTCATGGGTTTGGAAACTGGTCTCAACATAGTGAGATCACCAGAAGACTTAAGGGTTTTCACTGTGCTTTCCAAAAAGAAAAACTATATTGTGAAGTAAGTAAAACTTACCTTCTGTTTACACTTGCATGTGGCTGCCTACTTCTGAACCTTTAAGATACTGGGAACTCTCTTCCAGGAGAGCAGTTCCCTTTTCTTCTTCATTAAACAGATTGAAAGGACTTGGACAACATTTTCTATACTAGGCAACTAGCTCCTGACGTTTCAGGTTCTGTCTTTAAATCACAGCTGCATGATCCTTGTAAACTAATACTGCTGGTGCCTAAGGCAGCACTAATCTTGCCCCTCTTCTTCCTTCCCATGTGCTGGCACACAGCTGTGTAGTGAACTGAGTCAGGGAGCTGATCTGAGTAAAACCAAAACTAATGACTCTCTTTCTTCTTTTAAACTAGATTAAACCTGGATTAGTGTTCTTGTCTATTTAACTGCACTACCGCTTGTGCTGTCATAAGGAAGGAAACTTCACAGGGAAATTGGTCATTTCTGCCAGTAGAAATGCATGAGGTGGGCATAAATTAAATGTGAAACAGCACAAACTCCTGAAAGAAACTGTGCATGTTCCTAACTACAGTCCTTCAAACCAATTCCCCTTTCACTAGGGAGTGCAGGCTGCTCTTTCTCACCAAGGTGCTTTAATTTGATGATTTTTCTTTGCCAAAATATTGGACAAGCAATGGAACAAATGGTGAGAGAACTCAAAAAAACCCCAACACCCAAACCAACAAAACAAAACCAAAAAAAACCCACCAAAACCCCCAAATTAGCTGGCTTGAACTTTTTTTTTTTTTTCTGTGATAAAGTATTAGGCCATGAATAAGTTGGAACTGGCAGATGCTCAACTTCAGTGATGCCTTTGATAGTGTCTCGGGTGACACTAGACGTGTGTGAACTAACCAAATTAAATTCACATGTAAGTAGCATAAGATGTAGGAACACAAAAATTACTGTAGAAGTGTGTTCAAAGGAGTTAGTATCTTTCTAGTTCTAATCGGAGGAGTGAACAGAGACTGTGTTAGGTCTTAGACAATTTTAACTGACTAAAGTGATGATGCACAAAATATATGTCCTGACTTTCAGTGGGTGTCAATCTAGAGACCTGCAAGTGCTGAAAGACAGGATGAAAATTTAAAATGATCTTCCAGTATTGGAGAAATAGCCTGAGAGTAGTAAGTACAAAAATCCCCTATTAAGTGGGAATAATTAATTACTCAAATGTCAGATGTCTTTTTTGTCAGAAAAAGACTGAAGAACATAGTAGATGTTGGACTGAAGTTCTTGTCATTTGCTGACTGGTTGGGAAAGATCTACATATGGCAGTAGCTGTGTTAGCAGGAGTGTTCACTGTAAGGTCTATAAAGTATCGTAGAATATCTTGAGTTGAAACGGACTCATAAGGTTTGAGTCCAACTCCCTGCTCCTCACAGGACTGCCTAAAACTGTACCGTATGACTAAGAACTAAGAGCATTGTCCAGATGCTGCTTTTACTCGGACAGGCTTGGTGCCATGACCACTTCCCTGGGGAGCCTGTTGCAGTGACCAACCAAGTTGTTCATCGAGTTGACTGGTGTCATAAATCAAGCTGTGAGTCCAGATTTGAGGATTGCATTTCAAAAAAGACGTAGGCCAATGGGAAAGAGTCTAGAGAGATGGAATGTCTGGAGCAAAAAATCTGTGAGGAATGACAGGAGAAACTGTGATAGTTCAGCCTGCAAATAAAAGTCTAAGGGTGGATGTAATAACTGGTCTGAATATCTAAAAATATTTAAAAGGTCATAAGAATTAAGCTTCCCTCTTAGACTATGATTTTCAGTGTTGCTATGCAGAAGCAGTAGTTCTTACTGCTATGAATGTCCTGGTGTCCTGAAGTAGTAGGTGCAACTTTATACAAAAATGCAAATGTGGTTTCTCTGGGGCTGTGTTATAACATCTGGCAGTTCCTACGTTTCTCTGTGAATCTCTTTGTAAGATTTGAAATGTCCCCCTTTCAAAAAGATGACTCCAGCGACAGTCTTCCCCAGCAGTTCTTGTTTGCCTTTCGATAAAAACCAGTTTTGTTGTTTGGATGGTGCTGCTTAATATGGTGTTGTCTATCCTTATTTGCAGATTCATATGCTCTCAAACAATAATGACTTTCAGATTTTGGAACTTGTCTAACAAGAGCCTCTCTGAGTGGGTCCCCAGCTGTTGCTTGTCACTTAGAGAGGCCCTGACAGGGCTGTACCACCTTCGACTGAAGTGCCTTTCCCTCCCTGGGGCATCTCCCAGAAACACACCCAGCTGTCCATATGGAGCCTGGGGGAAAGCATGTGTAGAGAACACTGCTGCTCTTGGCTGTTAAGAAGATGCTTAGAGAATGAATGTCCACAATGTCCACCGATTCTTGTATTTTTATTTTATTAAGTTCTTATGAGTATAATCTTGATCCAAAATGCTAAGAAAACATAAGCAGCAATTAGTTTTAATTTGCTGCTGTTCTTGAGTGTATAGTTGTTTCCTTGCATGCCTGTTTCAAGTGGCCTGCTAACTGTCTGCAGCTGTTCACATGCAGAATTGTAGTACAAAAACATTGTATGTCTTATTTGAGTTGGATTTTTCCAGCTTGCAGAACTGTAGTTTCACTTCAGAATTAACATCCTCTTGTGAGCAAAGTTTAGCTGGGACGAGGACATTAGCCGCTAGATCTGGAATTGCTGTTTTCTTGTCAGAACAAGAAAAAAATTAATTGACCTGGAATATACAGCAACCCATTCATCAGTACGCCTCTTTGGTACCTTCTTGTACCACTTTCTACTTAATTTTTTGTACCACCTGGGGAGAGTTTGAGGGCACAGAGTCTCAAAAGAACCAAGTGATGTTACATCTTCTGCTTCTGCTTGAGGAAGTAAGGGTACTGGTTGCCATGATGCTTTATGTATGCCTCTCTTAGCAGAAATACACTTTTACTAGAGCAGACTGCAGGAATGAAAGCAGCTGCTCTGTCTTCTACATGAAAGTTGGACTGGTTCTCATTTACCTGCTCGTGTGACTTCTGTGGTGTCAGTGATGATCTGTCATTGTAATTAGATGTTTGGGCTTTTTGGGGGATGATGGAGGGAGGTAAGCAAAACTTCCAGGTGAACTTTGTTCACTTTTAAAAAAGGATTGTGTTATAGTCTGCCAGATCGAGACACTGGATGATACAAACTCAAAGGTATCTTTCTGTTCTGTATCCCTCTTTCATCACTTCTTTAGAAATACATATTTAATTCAGAGCTCTTCATGCATTTCATCTCTCTAGATCCGTAAATCCATACAACTTGCACAGAACTCAAATTACCTTCTTTTGGGATGAAAGGCTGTAGGAATTGCTCTAGGCCTCAGATGAAGAAACTTGTCAAACATCAATATTTAGGCACTTAATGCTTCTGTTTGACTTTAACACATTACTACTGTACCCTTTGCCCTTCTTCTTTATTTTTTTTCTTGACTAAAAAATATCACATGTTCTCAGGCCACCAGGTATGGTACCTAGTATATCCTTTCCCATTCCTTTTGCTTATTCTTGGAGTTTGAGAGGTTTGTAGATGATTCAAAGCAGGCTGCTTTAAGGGGTCACTAAGCAATGCTGGAACACTATTAAATCCTTGTAACCAAACCCTAGCTTGGTTAAAAACAAAGTTAAGAAGGTTTGTATTTCTAACTTACAGTACATTCTGCCAAATATTGCTCTTGGATCAGATGGACTACAATGTAAAGCCTCTGTGGGCTCTATTTAAAAGAAGGAAAAAAAAAAAAAAAAAAAAAAAAAGCCTTTGTATTGTAAGACAGACTCTCAAGTCTTAGGTTTAGGAGCCACTGCTCTCTGGAGTCTACCTATGTCCAGTTCAACTTGATTGGGCAGACAGTTTACTTTGTAATTATGTATGTAAGTAAAACCATGTTTCTTGTTTCTATTTTAAATTGCCACAACTACATTTGCAGTTTAATAATTTTCATATTTTAGAATTAATATTTTATTCAGCTGAGCCAGTCATCACTGAAAGCTTATTTGAAAAAGTGAATTGAAAATGTAACTGCCTACAAATAAGTCTGGAGAGAGATTATTTTTTTTTCCAGTGAGTACTTAGAAATGTGAACTCATGCTAGTAGGATGTAATAGAATTTTTCTGGCCTATACAGTGGCTGCCACTATTGTCCCAACTTAAATAAAAATCTCCTGTGCAAAGTTAGATTTTGCAAACAGAACTATGCCAGAAGCTAATCCGATCTTTGAGTTACGTTCAAGCTTTTTGAAGATATTACCTCAAGTGTTTTAAGTAAGGTTGATCTCCTTGTCTAATCCTTATTTGCAGTGCTAATTAAACTTGGTCTTGTGCTTTTAGGATAGTGTCAAGCTTCATAAATCTATTACATACAAACTCTAGAAATTGTATGTTCTAATATTTGCTTTTTGAGGATTTATACATTTGCCTTGGTTTAGCAATGATTTTGTGCTTCTCCAAAGTTGTGCTTGCTGTTTGTTTGAGACAACAAATACAGAATTTTGATGAATGATAATGATCAAATATGTAGTCTAAACACTTCCAGCAAGTAAATACCAGACAGTTTTCACAGTGGCAAAAGCTGGGCTTTTAGTAATGGTGCTTTGCAATCATTTCCTGAAGTAGATGTCCTCTGTCAGGATGTTGGCTTTGTTAAAACCAGATTTGAGTGCTTGCTACAGCTACCAGTGCAGCCCAGAAATAGTTGGTTACCCAGATGATTTCACACTGCAGGCAATGTTTCAGGGGTTAGCCTGTTCTGTGAACCCACCCCTGTGTGCGATTGAACTAACGACCCTTGAAAACAGCGAGACAACATACTGAACATTTTTGCTTTTTTTGGAAAACATTACTTGCTCTTCCTTCTCTTGCTTCTTATTTCATTTCTCCTTGCTAGTTTACTACTATTTAAATTATGCACACTGAGGATTAGTTTCCCTAGTTCCTTCTGTGTAGTAATACCTCAACAAAGATACTTTAAATCTCTTTTTTTCCACTTACTTACATCATCCAATGAAACATCTGGATGTAAAGATAAGTCAGCTGCTTGCTGGCTGTCTGCCCAAAAACAGTCTGAGATTTTGGCTGACCCAGAAAACTGTCCAAGTTCTTTGTTACTGAACGTGTGGGATCTGTGAAGGTATCGGCTTAAGTATCTTGGTTTTATTTAACAGTTTTCTTAGAAATTACCTTTAATCCATGCCCCCTCACACATGCGTATAGAGGAATGGTCAACTGTTCCTAGGAGGAGTTTTTAGTGATAGAAATATCAAGGAGAAGAGTTGTAGCAGAGAAGGATTTGAGGAGGTGCAAATGAGCAGTGTATTGCAGGCACTAGTTCAGATCTGCACAGGAATCTTCCCTCTCAGACCTTTCAGTTGAGTGCTACAGATACAGTGTAAATGCTGACATCCTCTTCTGTGATGTCATGGCTGGAGTGAAAAACCATGGGAGGAGAATGGAATTTTCTTCATTCAGCCAAAAGCATCATTATAATAATTTGAGCAGAATTAAGTATGTGGAAGAAAGCGAGCTTGCAAGGCAGGAAATGTGGGCTCTCTGCTAAGGCTCTTGTGTTTACTGAAACGTTTAAATCCCTCTTGCTGCAGAGGGGTAGATATTGTGAACAGTAGTACACTGCTCAGACATCCTTCAGTAAACCTTTCTACTTTTAAGGCATTTTATATTCGAGCATGGGAGGAACTGTTTGCGTTCCAAAGTGTGTGAGTCTACACGAGCCATGAATGGAAACTGCTGGTGGTTTGAATTCGTCCTGGAACATGTGCCAAGAACAAACATTACTGTGGAAAGAAATCTGCATGTAATACATGAAGTTTTGCATGTACAGCCAGCATATTATTTTTTTAGATGAAAAGGGGTGCTTTTGTTGGAGAATGGGATAAAATGACTCATTCATGTTCCTTGAGCAAGTCTTCCATATTTTTTAGTAAGTCTAACAAAAAGATTACATTAAACCTGTTTTGAAAAAGAGTGCTTGAATTTTTTACTTACGTAAGACTTTACTATAACTTTTGCTTTTCATAGAATATCTCAAGTTGAAAGGGACCCATAAGGGTAATTGTGTCCAGTTCCCATGGATCCACCAGTAAATATGGTGGTTGCTTGTTTAAACCCGGCTGCTGATTTTTCTTTGACCAATGAGAAACAACTTCATCCAAAACATACTGACAGCTCAATATCAGAAGTCTGTTCACACACAGGCAGTTAGTTGTTTACTTTTTTAAATAAATAGGCTTTTGTGTTTTGTGCAAGTGTCAGTTTCCACATCAGATTCAGCAGTCCTGTCAAGTACACTCATTAGATTAACTGCTTAATTCTGTCATCTGAGGCTGTTGTAAACCAAGTATTGGGAACAGAAGGATCACAATCTCCTAGACACCGAGTGTATGCTTTAGTCAGAGGTTCTGGTTATAACATTTGGTGTCTACTGTGTTTGTCTGTGTACGGTTTTTGGTGAATATATATAAAAAGCTAAATTGCAAAGCAGATAACAGCATGCAGCAATAAATGCAGTATTTGATTGTTCTATGTCATGTCTTCTGTGTCTTTACTGGAACAGGAGTTTTAATCTGTTTTGGGTTATTGTGTTGAGCTAGGCTTTATTTAAAGTTGAATTTGTATGTTGTATGTGCATAAAAGCACTTGCATTAAGACATAGAGGTATGTGTGTGTATATATAGATATGTTAATTAAATCTCCTAGGTTTTGCATTTATTTTGGGTTATTGTATATGTGGCAGTTGTTCTAGTTTCATGCTGTAAGTTGCAGTGCACATAAGAAGAAACATAATTTGGGAAATCTATGAAATAGGATTTGGATAGTGTCTCTTGTTTGACATGCCTCCTGTTCAGCAGAGTCTTATCAAATGCAGCTATATTCAGTGCAACCTATTGCTTGTAATATCCTTAAAGTAAATCTTGAAGTATGATATTAAAGTTTTGAAGCTATAAACTGATAACATTTTCTGCTACAATCAACTGTAGGTAAGGAAAACTTATATCCTGTCTTAATCCAGGAAGCCTTTACATCACTGAGTCTGTCTTTGAAATCACACTTTATTTTGCAGTGTGTCAACGTCAGGAAAACATCTGAGAACATCTATTCAACAACGCACTTGCAGAATTAACAGCATCAGACCACTGCAAGCTGGAGGGTGCTTTTTCAGTTGGATGTAATTCGAGTATATTTTTACATGACAGCATTTATGTGTTTTCCCAATAAGCTATTTATTGAAAATTCTTAAAACATGTGAAGATCTGAGACTGAAGTTATTAGGGAAAGACTATCAGTCAGTCTTTAACTTAGTTGGAAGGAAGTCTATGTGGTTAAATCCATAAGCATTGACAGTGGCCTTGAATTTAAAAAACAAACAACCCAACCAACCAAAAATGACCAGTTTTTGGTGGAGTTTAACTTGCCAACAACTCATGTGCTGCTATAAGATATACTGCAAATATTTTCAAAACACAGAAAAGGAGAAAATTGTGAAATAATGAACATAAATGTGAAAACAACCTTTTCTAAGAAACTAGCAGGTTTATTCTTTTTTTCATGTTGATGTATGTGCTGTTAAAGGATGGATAACTTAAATGACAGGAGTTATAAAATGCTATCTTTTCAGAAGCTGTGGATTCTTCCTTTGCAATTGGTCTGGATTTTTCTTTTGATGGGGTTATTTTTAGATGCAGTTGATTTTTGTAAAGGTGCATGTAAAATAACTCAATGCTGAAACTTGTCCGAATTTGCATACCTCTATACTGGTTAACTGAGGTGTACTATTACAGGTTATTTTGGCAGAAGTTTCTATTTGCGTTCCCTCCCACCAGGCCAGGTTGCTCAAAGCCCCATCCAGCCTGGCCGTGAACCCTTCCAGGGAGGGGGCAGCCACAGCTTACCTGGGCAACCTGTGCCAGTGTCTTGCCACCCTCACAGTAAAGAATTTCTCCCTAGTATCTAATCTAAGTCTACCCTCTTCCAGTATACTCATTAACAGATTTCAGTGCAGAACTAATTGGAGTTATAACTGTGCTGCTGTCTGCACAGAGAGCCTGTTAATATCTCCTCTGAGTTCTCTCTCCTTTAGTTTGGCTCCTCTGTAAGCTGTGGTCAGATCGACCTTTCTTTTGCCGGACATGCCTGAATAAGCAACTTTCCTCCTTCTCCCTCCCTGTTCTCTACATTATTTTTTTTTCTTTCCATATGTCTCTCTGAAATTGTGCTGTTTTCTTATGAAACACATTGAGGAACTGACCTGGGTCGGAATTACTTAGCAGAAAAGAGGAGGTGTGGTTCTGGCTGTGTTAACCCTGGTGGTTTCTCTGAGGCTGTTTCCTGTGCAGTTGCCCGGTTGGTAATTACAGAGGAGTTGAGGGGATGAGGTGCCAAAGCTGCAAGAGGCACAGGAGCTGCCTAATCAAGCACTGTCAGCAAGAGCAGTGCTCCTGAAAGAACAGTCTTACTGAGTCTGAAGCTTTTAGTACCTTCTGTGAGCATGTCTTGCCTGCCTGCATAACCAAGCTCAGAGCAGACATGGATGAACTCAACCACAGTGTTCCTCCCAAATGCCCTTGCAGTGCTTTCCCTGTCTTTGTGGGGTAGATGAGTTTCCCTCCAATTACCAGAGAAGGAATTAATGAAGCTTTTATGAAGCATGAAGTTATAGGGTATTCCTCTGAGATTTTGCATCGTACTGAAGTGCTGGTGTGGACAGCTTCTGCCCAAAATAAGCTAAGCTAGGGTAAAAGAATTTAAGAAGCATGGAGAACAGCTTCAGTGAAGACTCTTAGATATTTTGAAAATTCTGCTTCTAAGTACATAAAATTATGTTCTCAATTCTTTGAATCATTATAATCTTTATTTGAAGGTCAGAGCTGCTAAGGCCCATGTAAGTTAATTGGACTTCCACATAACTTAGGTGTTTCTAATATATATTTTTTTTAATTTATGATTTTATTTTTAGAGAGCATCAGTCTGCTGTATCTGTGATCTACAATGAATGCCAAATCTGCAATCAGCAAAGAAATTTTTGCCCCACATGATGAAAGGATGCTGGGAGCCGTCCAAGTGAAAAGAAGAACGAAAAAAAAGATTCCTTTCCTAGCTACTGGGGGTCAGGGTGAATATTTAACATACATCTGCCTGTCAGGTAAGATTAATGATTTTGACATGCAGTTATCTGTTTAGGTTTCTTTGGTTAACTGATTAGATGTTATTTGTAGCCATAAGGAGCTGGGTGACTCAAGTCTTGATAATGTAACCAAAGCGTTATGGCGCTTATATCTTTAATCTTGAGAAGCCACACATGACTGCTATTAATATTTATACCGTATAATAAATTGAACAGATAGTTTTATTGTTTTTTGTTTTTTTTTTTCCAATAAAGGTGTCTCTCTGAGCATAGCTGCAGAGTATGAACAGATAGAATATTTCATAACAGTCTTTGCTTATTGAGGTTAAGATCTCTCTTGGAGGGATTAACTTTACATTATATTTCATTTTAATGTCCTGACATTTTTTGTTTGAAATATGTTTTCCTCTTTTCATATTTGTCTCCATAACTTACCAGCTCATTAGGTACATAGATTTGCAACTTTCAGCCAGAATATTTTCAGTTCATTGAACAGAACAGTGGTGGTATGTGGCAGTGGCCTGACTTTAAAAGGGATGAAGATGGAAATATTTGGATTGAAAGAGAAAAGTATGTATAAAGACACGGTTTGTGAGAGATCACGGGAGAAATGATCTATTTGTTGCTTATGTGTTCAGAGGAAATTGACTTTCTGCAAAGTCAAACCAGCACATGTGAGTCTAGATTTAAAGAACAGGATAGGCTTTATATTTTTACCCTTTCTGATCAAAATAAAGGTCCAATAAGTATGTTTTAAGTGTATAAATAAAATCCATTGGGTGACAGGCAGTTAATTATGGTATCATAGGTTTCTGGCTAGCTTTTCTTATACTATGGATACTTTCTGGTTGTTGTAGTGAAATTTACTTTAATTTAAGATCACATCTACAGGGCAGGTGGAAAGCAGTTTGTGATCCTGATTTGCCTATAGTTTGCACATTTTCAGACTTGAGTGGAATTCAGTTGCCTGAAAGTATGCATTCAGTGCAGTTTTAGATTTCCAGCCCTTCTTCCAGGTAGCTCTCTAGAAAGGCATAAATCCCTTGTTGTTTCTGTATCTGGCAACTGAGTGTATGTGAATATCATTTGTATCCTAGGGTGATTTAGTCACTTGAGTTTTTAGACATATCAGTTCTCCCTTTGAGTGTTTGTATCTTACTGCAAGTACACTAGTTGTCAGAGGAAGAAGTGCTCTATGAACCTTGGAAGACTGCAATTATTTTAAGAGATTGAATGATTTTATATGCATCTAATGTCTTTCTGCAACAGAATAACATATTATGAATAATGAAGAAACAGCAGAAGTCCTGGCTTCAGCAGAGTTTCTCACCGATGACAAGGAGAAGCATTCAATATATAAATAGAATTATTGTATAGTGGGCACTGAAAAGCTGCATAGTTGTACTGGAAGAGTCCTCATGCATGGCTCGCTGTTAGTGGGGTTTTGCAGGGATCTGAGACCAGTTGTTTTATACATGTTTATGCTTTATACTCTGGAACATAAAGCATGGCTGGTTATTTCAGTAGACAACAAGCGACTAGGGAGGGGACTGCCTGGCTAGGTTTTTGTTTGAGAGCAATGTTAGAGTTCCAAGCAGTCTGATCAGAATTCAGTAGGGTCAAGTGCAATTAGTTATTTTGTTGGGAATAATCAATGGCACAAAACTAAAGGGTAGGGAACAACTGTCTCTGCCAGTGTCGTTAAAGGAAATTGCGAAAAGGATAACCTTTTGCCATTCTTGGCTGTGAAGCAATAATGGTTTTAGTTACAGCAAGAAGCTGTGCTACAGATTAAGAAGAAATTTTCCTTTAGTAAGAATAAATTAATGTGGGGATGGCAGTTCCACTGTGTCCCCAAGCAGTCTAAGATAAGCTGTATTTTGGGATAACAGAATATACTTGCTGACCTTACATTGTACCAAATCACAAAAAAATGGATGAGACACAATTGTGGCTGTCTCTGGGTTTTAGTTTCCATTTCAAGCAACATGCTTTAATGCTAAGTGTTGCGACTTCTATCTTGGAAACACCTTTATCAGCCTTTTTCTCTTGTCCCATTTTTCCCAGGTTCGCTGTATATTAGGTAAACTCAGTGATTGGAATATCTTTGTGTTCTTAGTTTCCTTGGAGTATTTCAGTTTGGCCTTTGCTAAAAAGAAATTGATAATTTATTGTTTAGAACTAAATTTGTCAGTTGAAAGAATACACATCGAAACTGACTTAAGTGACTTATAAATATTTGGCGACATAGAATATCCTGCCTAGTTGTAGTTTCATTCAAGATAGGATGCAGAAAAGTAAACATCAGCCCTTGTGATAGCTACTTTTAGTTACTGCTGAGTTTGTAACTGACACATTGCAGGGATTGTTATAATCAGAATTAAATATTTTCCTTTCTGTGTTGACTTGAAAATACATTATATCATAATTGTTGTCTATCTTCATTTTTTTTAAGCATAGAGATGCTGAGCAGGGAGAATACCCTTAGGCCTCAAAGAGATGGGATAGTGAACCATCAAAAGAATCAAATACTGAACAGAGCAAGATGGGAGAATACGGGAGATTATTCCTTAAAATTTGGATTTCAAGTATGTACTAGGTTTTGGTTTTTTTTATTTGATAGTACTAGATACTGAATTGGTTAGGAGGAAATACTCACTGATGCTCCAAATAGGTGTACTTAAAGCCTGTCATCTGAAACTGGAGACAGGTTAAGGTAAGAAAACTAGCAAGACTGCTTGCTGGACTGGTGGAAACTGAGCAGTTGGGTTACCTGCAACCTTCCAGCCTGCTATAGCTGTGGGACTGGCCAAGTTAGACTAGCAAGTGGAGCCAAGAGAGATCTTTTGGAAGTTGTTTAGTTGAAGAACAGCAAGAAAGGAGTAGACAGATGGGAAACACAGAGATGGGGTGGCTGTAGGCAGAACAGAAAAGATGAAAACTGGGATTTTATTTTTTTTTAAATGTAGAAGAAGATTTAACACAGAGAAAAGACAAGAAATTCAGAGCTGAAAGTGGGTATTTATCACCTCCTCCACACTAGCAGACCTAGTGACAGTTATTGGATCAGATCTAAGTTTTAATTTTGTCACCATTGTCTTATATAATTGAAACACAATTGTTTAAAATAGTTCTTAGCCTTACTTAGAATTCTGAATTAAGTATAAAATACTTAAAAGGTCACTTCAGAAATACGAGACACTGGTGATCTCGCCTACTTGCTTGTGCACAGTTCTGCGTGTGTTGTTTCCTTTGAACTCCTATCATTATGGGTTTTTTAAGTCACTTGTAATATTTATAAAGGCTTTTATTTTGTTACATTGCATTGGAAGTGTTCCACTTAGTACATATGGATGTGGCATTGACCTTTCAGGGCTAAAAATCTATTGCAGTTGCAGTGAACTGAATGAACCAGATGGTTCCTTTTGAACCTGAATTCCTGTGTGTCATAACACTCTCAGCTTAGCTTCTTGTTCTTCTGCTGAAAAGCTTGGGATTTGACTGTAAAGCTAAAGTTGTTTAAACTGGGAGTGGAACTTTTTTCTCCCTGTGTTTATGACTTTAATAGTGTTCTTTCTTTGCCATCTCCAAAATAAATTAACATATCATCAGTTCAGGGTTTTTTTTTTTGATTACTTAATGCAAAATTACGATCTATCAAGAATGGTGCTAGAAAAGCCAAAAAGATGTGCAAAGAAATCATAAGAAATAACATACAAAAATAAGATGTACGTGCAGAGGGGGAATGTGTTGGATTTTTCTTCCTTGTTTAAAATTTAAACTTACTGACCATGTATCAGACTTTTTCAAAAGACAGGCAGTAAATAGCTTAGAAAGCTATTTGCAGTTACCACAGAATGTTTGGGTTTTGGAGTTGTTTTTCCACTTCTGTTTCAAAGTATACAGAGAGACAGAGGCTTGCCTTATTAGCTTAAATAGTTTTGAATATCCTTGTTTGTGCTGTTGCAGCAAACTTACTTCAGCAGATATCTAACCACACCACTCAATTATGCTTCCAACATAAGCTTTGTGTTCTCTTTTTTGCCTCCAGAGCCAACGTTACTGTGAAGTTTTTCCAAATGTGAATTTGTTGTTCCTCCTGTACTGGCTGCTCATGGAACAGAATATTACCCAGGAATGACCTGTATCTCTTGCATCTTTGAAGGTCATTTGATATGGTTGCCAGAAATTGGCCATAATTTCATGGGGAGTTCAAAGGCAGGTTACATTCAATTGAGTTTTCAGGATGCTAGCTGAACTGAAAATTGGAAAGTAGTGAGAAGGAGCTTCATATCAAAATAATTCAGTTTTCTCCTAATGTGTTCTCATTTTCCATTTGAGTTTTGCTACTGTACTGAGGTGACAACCTCCCAATTTATTTTCTGTATTTTCTTGTTGAAGGAAACATCCCATTTTCAGGAGCTTATAGTGCAGAGAATTCTGATGGTTCTTTCTCAGGACATGAGAAACCAAACTAAAGTTCATTTTCCATGGACTTCCCAGGAGAATGCTGTAATAGCCTCCCCATAGGGTGTATTGAGATTTTACTGTGTATTTGGGGGACATTTCCCATCTGGTTAAATGTTGTATTAAGGAGTGAGAATGATACTTCAGTGTTCATGGTCAGACACAGGACATTCACTTTGTCTGGCCCACTTAGATGTCAGACTTTCCATTGAATGTTTAATTACTGATACAAAATCAAACATGACTGACATGAGAGATTCAGTCAGCCCAGAGGAATATGCATACAAAATAGTCCAGTCTTCTGCAAGCTCTGACCTGGACAACTGTTGGAAGACAACTGCAGGCCAGTTGTGCCACTTTCCCTAGCCCCATGGACGAAGGCTGGCACAGCAGGCTGAACATCTGGGCCTAAATTGGTATGTTCAACCAGGGACCAGGGGAAATATTTCTGGTGCCTGTACTTAACGCAAGGGCTACCTGTTGCAGGTGGTGGCTTTAAGGTAAACACTCATCATTTGTCCCTCAGAGAAGAGAGATTTTAAGTATTCCTATGTCTCAGATGGGTTCTTTTGAGTACTAACCATCAGTATAAAAAGTGGGGCTGCCATCACTGGTTCTCTGCTTAATACTTTTGCTTTTTATCTGAAAATACCTGATAACTTTCTGATGTCCGGAGGAGAAGCTGTTCCAGAATTCAATGGACAGGACTCTACAATGTGGCAAATGGAGAAAATAAATGTACTATTCCTTCTTTATTGGCTTTTTTAATGTAAAAGTACAGCCACATTGGAAATTTTCTTCAGCTGGCTGATGAGCCCTTTGAAACCTTCTGACTGTGCAGAGCCAGTGGCTGCTTTTGCTTCCAGTTACTCAGAGATCTAACCCACACAGATTTTATGCAAGTTTTACATTCATGTTGACTAAGTCATAGTGATACAATATGCTGGTGTGAGTGTAGGTAAATTGATGTAACATTCTGTGATTTCCCCATGCATGTAATTAGGTTTGAGTTTAGTGGCAACTTCTTCGTGTATATTCCTGGACATCCGTGGACTGATGACTCAGACTGCCTTCCTAGTGCCTTCACTGGTGTCCATGTGTCTATAGAGAGCTGGCCGCAGCAGCTGGCTGAAGCTTTTTACTATTGCAGCTGAACTGGTACAAATGTGTGAGCAACAGTCTCTGAAACATTAACAACTTCAGTTGACTTCCACTCCTATTAAACCTTTAAGAATAACATTACAGTTATAAAAAATAAAGTACAGTGATTATGCTATGAGAATTTTTTTTTAAATAGTAACAATAGCAAGTCATTGGTATAGCTAGCTTTGAAAAATTATATATTATGTCACTGAAGACCTTTGGGAAGAAGCTGTGGAAGTGTGTGAGGAATGGCAATAAAGGTGACTGGTTTTCCCTTTAGGATATGAAGATGCTCTGAGAGATCACTTGGGTTTACTTCTGGATAGATTTTTTTTTTTTTTAATACATTATTACATACATTATTTTTTTCAGAGTAACTTCAGCACAGAGTAAAAAATAATCAATATTACTCTTTGATGAATAAGGTACTGATTATTTTTCCCCCATTCTACTGTTGGATACCTTTTGATATGCTTAAATATGTGTGTTGGCATACTCCTCTGTAAAATGTAATCATGTACTGATTTTTGTGTTGAAAATGCGGATCTTCTTTTTCATAAGAGCAGGAAAAAAAACAAACAAGCTTCTCTACCTTTGGAAGAAGTAGAAGGCAAAGTTCATAACCATTACTGTCTCATCTTGGTGTAGTGGCTTTTTTAAGATGAAGGTTTAATCATTCAGGTACCTGTAGGGCAAATGTATGTCTGTCTCCTCTTGCTATGTACTCAGTGACCTGTGCTCACTGCTCTGAACCGACCATTGGGTAATGGAGAGCACTGATGTTTTTTTGAATTGTTGCTTAACATGATTACATTCATGTACTGTCTGTGTCTAAATAAATATATTGAACATATACAAAAGTATGAAGTTTGCATCTACTCTTAGCTGCTAGTGTCAGGGCTCATAGAAACTGTGGAAGCAGTTGTTTCCAGTAATGCGGGTTGATGGTAGCTGGCTGTGCTCAATGCAACTGCTTTTGTGGCCTGGAAGACAGGCAGCACAGACAAGGGCAGTGCTCATCTCGGAACCAGCTTCCCTATTGCATCACAGCTCAGGGAATTTGCCATGATGTTGATGTATTGGGTGCAGTGCTCATGTTAAACTGTCAAAATATAATTGCCTTTATCTACTTATAGTAAGTGATTATGATAATGAATACAGTTCTCAACCAAGCACGTTTTCCCTTCTTTATCAGAACATGTTTCGGTTTTGTTACGTGTTTCTGATATTTGAACTCCATGGTTCTCAAAAGGAGTTTTAGAAGTCCAGATATCACATGCTTGTAATGATCATAAATGCCAAATTCCCTTTTATAAAAGGAGTTTAAAAATCTGAAGTCATGTAAGGGTCTATGAGAAACTTTACCAGTGATCAAACATAAAAGTGAAAAACTGCTGGCTTTTGGGTGGGAGCCAGATTAACCTTCTGTTCTTCATTATTGATTTTTCTCTATTTATTGAAAATAAAAGATGGGAAATGAACTACTTTGGCAGGTAGGCTACATTTATTGATTGTATTCAGAATAATACCTTTAATATATGTTGATGCTCTGATCCCTCCTGACTGAGTTGTTCAACTTAATGTAACCAGTACATTTTCACAAGAATTTTGTGTAGGAAGGAATCTTGTTATAGCAAAGCCACAAAACTGTGTATTTGAAAGCATCTAGTCTAAGACTAGTGTTTGAGGTTTTTTTTCTTTTTAAAGTGGAGAAAGAATGTATATGTGCTCCCGTGCATTCCTCCACACACAACTTGATCTAATTTGTATGCAGGAAATACTTTCTAAATTGCAAGCTGAAGGTGTGCAGTTGCACCTGCTGTTTAGTTTGGGTTTTTTCTTTTATTTCTTTTTCTCTTTTTTTTTTTTTTTCCAGAATAGAATTGCAGCAGATTGATAAAACTTACCAGTTAACTATTGTGCATCAGTTGTAGTTCTATAAAATCATGTGTCCATCTGGGGAACTTGTGTTACTAATGTTGACTTCATTTTTATTCAGAATTGAGCTTTTGGAATTGCTTTTCCCTTTACCTCATGCATAGATGGCCTTGGAAAGATTTCCAAAATCCCATATGAGATTGTCTTGGAAAAATAAGAAGGAAAAAAACATGAGGAAAGCAAAACTGTAGAAAACTTGATAGGAAAAGTGAGGTATCAGATCTGTTTGTTTAGTCAAATGTTATTTTGCAGTAATCAAAAGGGATAGGGAGCCTGCACTGATGCAGTAAATCTTTATGCATGAAACAAGTTGGTTGCAAAGCTGTGTGTTGGAAACTGTATATGCCCCGTTTGTCATAAGGGAAGCTTGATGATGTTATTTTTAGTTGGAATTCGTAGCATTTTCAATGGCAGCATTCAAAAATTACTGTGAAGGCTTACACAAAGCAGATAGTTGCAGACTCCCTTTTCCCCCTTTCCTTTTCAGAAGAGGCTGGTGGCTCTGTAGTGCTTTATCCATTCATTGGAATTACCTGTGTTGAGTAGGTTTGTATTCCTCAAGAGCTGGCAGTAGCTTTTGTCAGCGAGTGCAGCATATTTCACTGCAGTGTTTTGCCCAGAACATGGCAGATCCTTGCATCAAGTTTAATGCCAGGTTAAAATGTTTGAATGTCGTGCTGTCTTTGGAAGCAGTTTGTTTGTTCTTTGTCCAAGTGAGGCTTTTGGCAAGGCTTGGTGCTATCTTACGTATGATAAAAATGCAGAGCTAGAAGTAAGGATATACTAAACAGTTTTGTATGGTAATAATTCCTTCAAGTTGAAGTACAGCAACCGTACACATAAGACCTATGTGAGTATCCACTAATTGCTAGCTTTGGTGGAAACTATTTTCCTTGTACCATAACAGTTAAAACTGGTGTGTTTTGCTTTGAGGTAGGATTCATTTTTAACAGTTTTCTTGATTTTCATGGTGCTGAAGAGTGGTATTTATAATACCCTGACTCACTGCATTATGGATTGTTGAACTTGAATCATACTGGGCAGAAAACATCTGGATTGTTCCCTTGCTGTTTCACTTCAGAAAGCATTTCTTTCAGTTGCTGTTTAGCTCTGCTCTTAGTGGTTGTATCAGTTTGTGAAGGAAAGCAGAAGTTATCTTTCTGCCTGACCAGTGATTGGTACATTACAGACTCTTTTAGCAGATAAACGTCAGATTACAATCATATCCTTTTATAGTACTGCAAGTTGGAGGACTCAAATCCTGTAAGTTTTCATCATACTTGTGACCTTTGAAGACTTTACTATCAAGTAATTTTCAGTGCCAGCAAGTAAGGAGTGCTTAAGAAAGGAATTGCTAAGCCGATTAGAATATTACATCAAGCTTCTCTGTCATTAGATAGGTTTTATTGTTGCCTTGACAAAGAACAAAAGGAATAATGCAGACTCAATCTCTAAATATTTTCTGTTTGTGACTTTAATCTATAAATAATCTTTTTAAAGCAAGTTAAATAGAAAAAGAACAGACCAGAATTGATGGTTGATCTTCTGATTTGCCTGTATCCCCCCAGTTTATCCAAACTGCTGCCACAGGAGCTCAGATACCAGTCAAGTAGCATGTCACCTATAAAATACAGTAGGGAGGGAATTTTGAACTCACTCTGTCCAGTTCTGTCTCACTGGTGTAGTATCTGAACATTTCAGGCTGCAGCAATATAAACAAGCTCATGGTCTTGTGCATGCATGTATATATGCTACCACAAACAATTGTTCTGCATTTATAGCAGGCGGTGTTTTTCCTCCAGCCTACTTACATTAAGATTTTTACGTAACTTGTTTTTTGTAGTCTGATTATGCATATCCTAACAAGAAGGAAAAAACAACATATGAAGGGTGGGGAGGCTGAGAGAATATAAACTCTGCGAAGTTTTGTTGGCCTTGTATCAGGGAGGAGCCTACCCCTTTGTCCAAGTTAAAACAATCTCTAGTAACTGTTTAGCTGGAACAACTTCATAGAGTAAGTCTGGCACACCCTGTCAGCTGCTCTTTTGCTGTGTTCATTGAAGCTCAGCTGCCCACAGTAACTTTCTGTAGCTTCAGGGAATGATGGAGTTAAAACCCTACTGCAGGTCAAATTCTCTAACATTAGTGTTTTGAAGAAAACTTCATTTAGGTGTAATTTTAGAGGGTGGGTCTGAGGTAGCTTTATAATATTGTGAAACATATGCATCAGGCAGTGAAGTTTCTGAGTGGCTATGGGCAAATTGCTTTAAGTGTCTAATTGTCCTTCCATATGGTCTCCTTAGACATGTCTTCAGAGGACAGGCTCAGCTGGAAGGGAAGCTGTAACATAAACTTCTTGCTGGATGAAATAACTAGTAAATGCTTTTCACTGATACTATGATATCAGCCCCTGCTGTGTTAGTTTTCTTAAATCTCTGCCTTTTGTCACTCTCTGTGGAACACAGCAGTAATGGGAAGAGCAGTTTTCTGTGACTGGATCAATGACTTGGAAGAGAACAGAACTCTTAAAAGAATATTGCTAGAAGCAAGAGAAGCATTTACACAAAGCATTCAAAGCATTTACACAAAGTATGCTTTTTGTGAGTGAGGTGAAAATTGAAAGCTAAAATAAATAAATGCTTTCAACCACTAATCACTATGTTTGTTCACCTGCATTAATTACAGATTTGTAAAGAAATCTTGACTGTTCAAGTGTCTGGGAATTTCTAAAGTGGTCTAAGATAGTATCTGATAAGATTTTTGGCAGCTGAAATTTGTTATACTTGAAAACAACAAAAGCTGCATAGAGAACTTCTTACAAAAGTTCATGAATAATTTGTGTTCTGTTTTATTTTTGTATTCAGATATCATGGTTTCTTCTAAGAATAGCTTTCTTAAGTTTAGCACACATAAATTTAACATACAAATACACACAAGCTATCCTTCAGCTGTGCCATCTGCCTGAGGGAATGCTGGTTGTTTACCCTGTGTTCACTCTGTAATCACAAAATCACAGAATAGGTAGTTCGGAAGCAAAAGAACAAAATAATCCTCAACTATGGAGAACACAGAATTGGAAAAGACCTGGCGGGGTTTGAAATTTTTTAGGAATTGGAAAGAGGGATGGCTTGTACTGTGGCATTTGGAAGATTCTAAACTGATAGACCACTGTGCATGGTGACTGATAAAGCCATGAAGTATTCATGTTTTGGTAAATTGTAATCCCAAGTGCAATTCTAATCTTTTTGGTAAATTTAAATTTAAAAAATGTTCTCCTGCTGTGTCCTGTTCCCCCTTCCACCCCCCACCCCCCCTTCAAAAAAAAAAAAAAAGTAAGCAAGCTTGCCTTGGAATGTGTCAAGTTCTTGAAGTATTGTTCTGTGTTTGCAGCAAATTGGTTAAAATTGACAGATACTGCTTTATACAAAGTTGATGTTTCTTTTCTAGCTAGAAACTGATGTAGCCTAATAAACCGCCTAACCACTTTTGTGCTAATGTCAAATAGTTTTTCTTTCTTGGCCAGAGGGTAGGGTCAGGGAGGAAGAGCAAAATGGAAAGCATCAATGTGTGGGACTACACAAACTGATATAACTACAGATGTCTCTTGACTCTAGTGATGTATTACAGCGTGATGTTACCATTTTGCAAGAGGGGTCTTTCAATCCATACTGATATGCTGTGAGGACTAAAGGACTTCATTGTTAACTTGCACAGGTAGTGGGTTTTTTGTGAGCCAAGTGATGAGAAATAACAGATTTCACTGAAGGCTCTAAATGCCTTTTAAATATGTCAAAAATGTCTCTTTGTTTAGTCATATTTCAGTCCTTATGTTACAATAATCATACAATGGCAGAACAGCCCAGGTTGGAAGGGACCTTGAAAGACCATCTGGTCCAACCTTACTCATTAAATAGTGTATTCAAAACGGTAGTGTTTAGTGAGACAGTGGTGTCATTCAGGCAGTCTGTTAGAATTATTCAGAGCAGCAATCTAAGCAGTAGAATTATGGTCAAGAATTATATTAATCATTAATTTAGATCGATAGCATGGTCTCAAAGACTTGAGTAATCAGAGGTGTGCTGTTGCTTTGGACTCAATTTAATGAAGTGGAGAAAATTTCATATGAGTTACTTGTTTTTGTGACTTTCTACAGCTCTGCTTTTCCTATTGTAAGCATTTACCCATAAGCTGTGATTTCAGACTGCTGCAGCTCGGTCTTGGTCACGTTCTTAATGGATTTCATAAGGACTCTTCTCACCTCTCTGCTTACTGTGGACCTGTTCAAACATTCATTCTTTCTATTTGCTATTTTCTCACTTTTAAAAAAAAAAAAAAAAAACAAAACAACCAAAACAACTACATGATTTAGGGGAATCAACTTGGTTTCATGATGTCTTTCCACTTTTTGCATATATTAAATGCCTTGAAAGGCTGGAAAAAATGTTTAAAATGCCCTTTTTCTGCAGGTAGCTCCTATTTGAAAACAAACCTGTTGTGAACAGCTGCTTTGTGTCTTCTTATTTGTGGAAGTTTTACTTTGGCAAGGTTTCTGTTTATTACTTCTACTTTTAAAATATTCGGTTTTCTTTATGGTTAATTGTATCCTTTCTACAGCCATTAGTATTGCTTCCTTCCATATCAACTGTTTTCTGTCAGCTGATTGTCTCTGTGATTCTCTTAGGCTACAGCACCTTATTGGAGAAGTTTCAGTCACTAAACATAGTTCCTTCTCTTCAAGTTAATTTTTGTTTTAATTTTGCACACTTCCTTCCTGAATGTGACTATTCACTAGTAACAAGCCATTGTCAACTTGCTGTTATTTCTGCTTAACTCAATTTCCAGCTGTCCAGTTCTACATAAGAATCTACTCTTTCGTTTAAATAAAACGTAACACTTCTTGCTTTGTCAATCATTGCTTATGCCAAACTTTTCCATTCCTGACACAGAGGAGTAATGTTGCTGATTTGTTTTTTAACCTCATGTGATTATCCTATCCCCTTTTACCTTCTTGCTCTTTTTAAGCAGTCAACTCTTCTGACTTTCCCATCTTAGTCAAGCTCTTTAGTTCTTAATGCCTCACCTGTTCTGTCAGAACATTTCATTTCATTTTGCTTTGGTTTTGTTTTTTTTTTCCTCTTTTCCTTTGTTTCTACAGTCCTGCTACAGCTGTAAGCTCTGACTTCCGCTATGCCATTTCCATGAAAATTTGATAGCCTATCACTTGGCTTTGTTCCCTGCTCACAAGGTATCATTTAGAGTGCAGAATTTCTATTTCATATTCATTCTGCATGCTTTGCCTCCACCCCAATTGGATGTTTACTGTTTCTGTTGGGTTTTGGGAACTCTGTGCTCTGTTAGGGAGTGTCTGTTGGGAGATCAAAAGGTACCATTCATCTCGTTTGTGTAATACTTGATTAAAGCAGTCCTAGCACTTGCTTGTCAGCTCTGTACAGGGTGGGACTATCAGAAGGGCAGATAAATGGTTCCTGAAAAGTGGTTTGAGGGTTGTTTTTTTTGCCATAGAGCCTGGTTTTAAAACCATTTGGAAGTTTAAGAACTGCGCAGAATATCAAAGAAACAAGGAGTATTAAAGCAGCCTTGTAGATCTATATTTTTGGCTGTGAATGAGTGGTCATTAAGACATATTTGTGGGGGTGGTTCATTGGAAAGGGCTGTGTTGCAGTCTCTTGAGTGTTTGGGTTTCAGCTGTGAACTTCTGCTTCAGATCCTTGTGCTCTGGCTTCCTTTTCACCTGTTAAAGCATATTACTGTTTACCTCCAGGAGAACTTTCGGGTTTCAGTGTTGTTCATTCTTTGTTCTCTTCTATATATTAGTCTAAACAGAAAGAGAATTACAGCTTCTTCCCCTCTTTTTACACTGTTCTTCATAAATCATGTATATGTATAAAAAATAGTATATTACATTTTCCATGTGTTGAGGCTTTAGTGAACAACACAGGAGGAATACAAAGTAATCTCTTTCAACACAACCATCCTCATATGTTTTAAAATTAGCTTTACACCTAGTTTCTCTATTTGTTATAAGCTGTCTCAGCATTTCTTGCAAAAGAATGCAGATAAAAATTGAGTAATATGGTGACTTAATTTTTTCTTTTTCATCAAATGCTTTATCTTTGATAGTGCAACATGTTAATAACACAGTTTGTCAAACATCTGTATGTATATAGTGAATAGAATAAAAGAAATGCAAATTCTGTGGGCCTTAAAGTGCTGCCTAAGCAGGCAATTTCTCTTAAATCACACAACAGAAATACACCAATTTGAGGGCTGATTTTAAAATTATTTTTCTTAAGTCAAGAAATGTGTTTTTAAAGGATGGATTTTGTTTCATTTTGAGCGTAATACAAATATTTCAAGAATTGGATGGAATTGATATTCAATAAATTATGGAAACAATATAATATTGCACATGCAACTTTGTCAAGCTGTGTCTTGACTACGTGTTTTATCTGTCAAAGCAATCTGACTCAGATTACACATAGAATTTCCTAGAATAGGTATAACTTGACTGACATGTCCTTTATTTTAAGATGTTATTTTTATTGAGCTAGTAGTTTCATATTTTAGTTAGCAGTATTCTTGAGACAAAGGCAGTTAGCACCAAGTTGCAAAGTGACTATACACTTGCATAAGTGGTGAGTAGGACTGTAAGGAAAAGGGGTAGACTGCCCACTTCAGGTTTCTGGTATAAAACTTAGAATTCTTGTCATAACTTTTCAGGTTCATTCTTTGACACTGATGTGGCTGCAACTTGGAGAGAAATTAGTTTTATCTTGTTGGAGAATGAGTGCCAAAAGATATGTTGGAAGAACCCTTGAATAATCATGCAGCTGATTGCAGGATTGCCTTTTCACAAGGAATTCTATTTCCTCATTACCTAAAACATTGACTAGTGTTTTGTTTTGTTTTTAAAGCAAATGGAAGCATGATCTTTCAGGTACAGGCGACAGGGAGTCTCAGGACAACTGATGCCATGCTGTGCACAGTACGGTGTGCAGCTTCCACCATGAGAAGGGTGCAGCTGGGCAACTGCTCTGCTCACATCCACTGTGTGGCCAGATCTTCAAGTGCCATATTGCTAGTCACAAGGGAGTGAGACACAGAACCTCTAGGGTACATTTTCATAGAATTGGTGTTTTAGCTAATGGTATTCTTAGTTATTTTATTTAAATTGAATCTGAATTAAGGCAGTAGCAGGCATAAATTAAAATGCACCACAAAGAAAATCATTCACTGGGAATGATGATGGCTGCAGAAAATCCAAAATGCAACTAGACAAGGCATCAAGATACTATTTCTGGATATTTCAAATACCTTGAGGGTCTGCAGGATTTCCTTCACCTCTAATACAGTATGAAAAGAACAAACAATAGAAGTAATGGATTAGCTTGCATTCCCTTTGTTGTTGACCACAATGAATTGAACAGACTGAGGCAGGTAAAAGGAGATTGATTTCCTCAACTGATGTAGCCCTTTCTACCTCTGCACCTCTGCATTTGTTTTGTTGCTCTGAAATGCAAGGAATGTTCCAGTAAGTGCTTGATCTACGCTTGAAAGCAGTGTGGATAACTTCTAAAGAATTTAATGTTGTTTTCTTCCAGGTTCAGTGTGTTAGTTGTTTGAGATGCACTGTCAAAGGAAGCTGGTGATGTGTCAGGAAGCATAACCCAGACAAGGTGGTGGTTGAAGGTCAAGAGCTATAGTTCTATCTGGAGCTAGTGTACCTGCTGACAGGACAGCTCATCTATAAAATTATGTGAATACTACCATATCCAGTTCATCCAAGTCTTATTTTATTTTATATCTAATATAGAGCATCATTTTTTTTAGAATGTCATTAAAGTTATTACACAGTTGGTTAGGTGTCATTTGTGCCCGACCTGCTGTTGGACTGTGTTTGAACTTGGTTATTAGTGTTTCATAGGAGTGCGAACAGGGGTAATCACATACTTACTAGGTCGGGAATTTTTTAGATAAGACATTTGTATTTATTGTGCTAGGAAACTTTGACCTCTTATTCATATTAATGTTTCGATGTACTCCAGGAAAACAGAAGTTTATATTTTCCCAGAAGTAATTAAAAATTAAGTAATTAAGACCACTACTGCACCCAAATACTTGATTATTCAGTGTACTCTGACATTCTGTCTGGAAAATCTTCTTTTGAAGACTGAAAGATGATTATCCTATAAGATATTCTGACTCCTGTTTGACTATAATTTCAGAACTGTTTACTTTCAGTTATAGATTATATATAAATACTGAAAAACCCAAACCCTAAGCCCTAAATCCTTTTATCTGGAACCTCCATCTGTGATAACAAACAGTATTATATCTGTGGTCCCATAATGTTAAATCATTCATCAGCAAGATCTCTTACGTAATGTGTAACCTCAGTCTACAGATTAGCATTGTTTATCATAATGCAGTAATAAAATTTAATAATTTCCTACTCATGCATTGCTCTATTTTTTAACTCTACAGGGTCATCCACATGATAATCACTCTTGGCTGTCTCACATCTGTATTATGTATTCCACAGGTTCTCTGCTGGTAACACTTGTGTAAGCTTTCAAGATGCAGCTGCTTCTTATGTTATTAAATCCTTTTCGTTACATATTCTTTATAGAAGGATAAATACAAATAGGTTAAATAACAATGGCAAGAGAATTTACTGCAGCCTGGGTCTATACAACTGCCATTTGTGTAGCATTGTGCAGTGTGCTATATTCAGTTTTAAAGTTCGACATCATTAATATACCAAGAATCCACTATGAATTTGCTGTGTAACTTCTAAAATTAAGACTGAGCTTCATACAATGGTAAAATGAACTAGTAAAAAGGCTGGGATTCCTATTAAAGCTAACTGATTAGTTTACTATATTGGCAAAAGAAAGCCCTCAGCGTGATATTAATTTGAGGACAGTTGTATGTACAGTGTGAAATTCTGATTTAAAAATCAACCATTAAAAAATTGAAATATCTTTAGTAGTGTGTAACAGGATTTATTATTTGTTCATGGCAAACCTTCTAAATAAAAGGGCAGACCCCCTCCACTGCAAAAGCCTACCTGTAATTCCGTGCATTTTCTAATTTGTCAAGATACAATCCTTTCTGAGAATTATTCGGCACAAAAATTGGTCTGCACTGTGTATGTGGAAGGCTAAGGAATTACAGGAACTTTAAGTAGGTATTGAGGTGGTTGATTTTTCTACAACAGCTACAAGCAGGGAGGGGAAAGTAACTGAGCCAAGTATCAGTTTGTTTCTATTCCAGGTACTTGAACTAGCTGATGTGTTCCAGGCCATGGGCTTTTGAACCTGTGTTTATTTGCTCCATTGAGAGAAGTGTATGCAACTGATAGCTCTTAATCTTTCTCAGTGAAGGAGTACTTGAGTGAGATTTTTGTGGTAGTAAGGAGGACTCCTGGTAAGCAGAATTTCTTTGTTTCTACATGAGTTTTTGATAGTTTTGTGGCTTCTTTCTCAAGCTGTGGAATGTTGGTTACTTTTGGTTTTCTTTCTTGAAATAGTTTGAACAAAATATTAAATCAACAGGAAGGCCATAGCTTGAACCAGAACACAGAAAACATAGGAGAAACCCCAACTTTAATCTATCTAGTCCCACCTCTCCTGTAGCACAGGTCACAGAATACTGCCCAGCAAACTGGGATTGAATTGGTGTTCAGTAAGCTCTAATCCAGTGTAATGGGGGACTGACACAATCCACGTCATGGAAGACAAAGAATTAGCCCAATAATGTACTGTGAGATGTGTCAGAATTAAAAAACAAAAAACAAAACAAAACAAACCTAAACAAAAAATCCCAAACCAAACCCACAAAAAACCCCCCCAAACCTCACAAAACAAACAAGACCCATAAGTCTGAAAGGAGACTGCAAAGCAAGTTCTTCAATGTAAGTCTTCACTCTAATATTTTGATGGCAGATGAAGGAGTTGCCATTCTCTCCCTCTCTGATGGTGCTGCAGTTTGTGTGGTCATTGTTGGTTTTTGTTGGTTCCTGTCCAGGTCAGGAACTGATTCAGCTGAAAAATATTTTTCTTTTCCTGTGTTCTTTTTCAGCCTGCTCACTTTGCAGTCTGGTTCTTTCTGTCACTATAAAACCCACAGGATGGGAAATAGGGAAAGCCAAGGCCATGGGAGGAGGTAGCTGGCACCAGTACCTGATTTAAGCTGTAGAGGTACTAAGCTTTTAACCATCATCTGTGGTGTCTCTGCACAGTAGCTCTTGTTTGGTGCTGGTAAAAATCCTCAACAAACCAGTAACGTGTGTGCAAAGCTGTGTTTGAGCTTAGTGAGATCAAGTGAGGTCTTCATAAAGAAGTTATGTATTTATTAAAAGTAAAATAAAAATGTTACGTGTAAATAATGAAAACAGGAACAGATAAATTCACAAGGCTGAGATGTTATGGAAGGGTTTTCCTAAACAGTAGTTATTGCTGTTACCTTAATACTTACTTCAGATGTGCTTTTTATCCAAAGACTAGAGAAGCAGTTTGCATAGCCTCCTCCTGAGTCATATATACTTGGACAGGCATTCAGAGGAAGCTCAAGGGGCACAATAGCTGCTCGGCCTTCTCAGCCACAGAATGGCAGCTCACAACCCAAATAAGTGTTCCAACTTGGTCACCCAAGCCTCTCAAAGATGGCTGTTTGTGTCCCATTGTAAAGATATTTGCCGTATAGGCGTTTATGCCTACCAGATTTATGTGAAATGTGTGATTTATTTCCTTGGACTACTGTTCTTTGTTTATGACTGATCGAAGACTTAAGTATCAACATTGTAGATGGTCTTAAATCTTTATTTTTATGTTTATTACAATGAGTTGACTAACTTAATACTATATTTATTGCTCAAGTAGCTGTACATCTCCATCCTCATCTTTCTCAGGAGAAATTTCTGATCAGCAATATCAGGTGATTTGGGGAGAACATTTGGTGTTATTAGTTTTCCTGTCACTTTCTAGTCCTTTGAGTATTTCACGGTGGGATATAAGTAAAGAACTACTGAAAGTATTGCATCAGATAGCATCCCTTTTCCTGGGTTTTTATGCAAATATGATGTTAATGTGTGTATACTCCATGGGTAGGAAAGAAAGCTGTGTAGCTTGCATGTCTTTTATTACTGCACAGATGACCTTTCTGCAAGGTCTGTTTACAATGAATTAATAGCTCTTCTGTCTGGGTAATTTGACAAACACAGAAGGGTGGAAAAGTTTCTGCCCGTTTTTTTGGATCACTTTTTAAATACTTAATTGGTGCACATGATGTAGCTGTGAAACATCACTTGGCTGATGGTGCGTTTCAGCTCTACTTAAGAGAAACTGTGTTTTGATTATTTACTTTAAAGTAATCTGACCCTAGTTATTTTCTTGCAATTTTTCTGGTCATATTCAGTACCTGTTATTCTGGGAATGGTCTGACCTAATTCAACATATAAAATACAACTGAATCGGACATCTGTTTAAAATATAATTAAAACCAAGAGGCCTTACTATTCCCATAGTATTGTCCAGTAATTTTTGAGAATTTAACTATTAGGAAGCTTCTTTAACTGGTCTGTTCAACAGTGCTGTACATGCTGTTATGCTTCATGCTGTTGAGTTTGACTAGGGAGAATGAGGCATAGATAAAACCCTTTGAATGGGATAGGGCTGCTCTGTTCCTTTCCCCTGTAATTTTAGTCCTTGTGCCCTTTCAATGCATTTGCTTTCTCTCCCTGATGATGTAGTTTCTATAGCTATTCTGGATCATATTCAACTTATTCTGTTGGCAGGCTCTGCAATTATACCACATTCAGTAAATTTCTAACAAGGCTAAATTGACTTCTGAAGAGCCTTTTGAAGGCCTCATTACCATCAGTTTCTGTCCTGACATGCTAATAGGGACACATCCCTGCACTTCTAGCAGTACCAAAGAATTAAGTGCTTGAATACCTGTCCCTGTGCAGTATAAATTTTCTAAGATAGTGCTAGTTTCTTTTAGTTTCTAATAGCATGTTCTTCACAGCTGTGATAGAGTAGGTCTGTGGAAACCTGGAACTGGGGTGCAGATGTGGTTTTTTAAGAACTGTTAAACCAACTGATGCAGCAACTTACTGCTTGTACATAGCTGTCTAGCTGGCAAAACCTTTTTCAGGTTAATAGGTAATCTGCTGGATTTTATATTCTAGTTCATGTCAGAGCAAACCATTTCAGTATTCTAAAGCTGGGGAGAAGGGTGGAAGGGTTCAGTGGATGTCTCACCAGTGCCACAGGAGATTTTGCCAGCAAATGTTATAAACAGCTGTTACAGTAGTTAGGCAGGTCAGATGATGAGTACTACTTACTGTATCCCAGTGATTCCCAAATACTCTGATGTCCCATTTATCGTTTCATCAACAGAGACTGAGTTCTGAAAGAAAAGTTGTTGCTTCTTGAAAAGCCAGTGACAGAAAAACTGCTAGGCAGGGGAGAACTCAAATGGGAATGCTGCAGTCGTTTTACTACGTAATTTTAATATTAACTCTTTTGATTTCTCAAACGGTTATGTGAAAAGATCGAAGGAGGGAATTAAACTCCTTAAAGTGAGGGTTTCTATTTCTTGATCTTTTATTTATTTGTTTCAGGGGGGAAGCAAAGTAACTTTGGTTTTAGTAAATCATCTTATTTAGCAGCAGAATGCTGTTCGGCACAAATGTAAACTGAAAGGACAGTGTTTGCAACAGCTCGCTAACTAGGAATAATTACTAGATGGAAAAGGTAATGGAAATGGACATCTGTGAAACAAAGAAACGTTTCTCTTTAAGAGAATTAGCCTGTAGGGTGGGATTTTTTTTTCCCTCCCCCTTCCTTTTTTCCGCCCTCCTTTTAAGGTGCTGTGTCTAACTGCTACTATTAATGTGTGTTTACCTAACTAAGCTAATGAATGCTGTTAAATTTTTAAAACTTGTATTTCTAGGGTATTTCTGTGATGTTATTTTCTGAAACAGCTTAAATAATATAATGGCTTTATTTCTTTTTTTTTTTTTTTTTTTTTTTCATTTTTTACAAATGCTTGGGACTTGGAAATTTCCAACTTAGTTTCAGTGAGAGGCAGGGTCAGACCTGCAGGAATTACGGTAGCTGTTGACAATAAGTTGTTATTGGAAATTCCTCAAAGTTGTGAAAATGAATCTTAATGGTGTGAAGCAAATCCTCTAAGGGCTTGTGGGTTTTTAATATGAAATTGAAAACTGAACTTAAATGCTCAGACGACTTCTTTAAGTACGTGTATGAGACAGTGGCTTGGAATTGTTTTCCTCCTGAAACATCAGCGGAAGACAAGGAGCTCTGATACAGTTGCCTCTTGATGGCTGGGGACGGCTGGCTGCGAGATGGCGCGGAAGAGAACCATTAAGGGAAAACAGATTGCGCCAAAGCTTCTTGTCATGTTCTCCTTTTATCTTGACTTAAGAAGGTTGTCATGCCATTGTCGCAGGGCTCTGATAGGAAATGGAAGTGTTACAAGTCTTAACTCTAGAGACAGTACTCGAGTGCAATATGAATGTGCACTTCAGTTAAGCATTGAGAAACAGTGATATATGGGCTGCAATCCTAAATTTCCCAGCCTTACTTCCTGAAACTGTGTACAGCTGAGCCCAGTAAAGTAAATAACCTTTGATTAGAAGTGAAACAGACTTTCACTTGCTTATACCAATATGCTTTAGACTTTTACAGTATTCTTTTCACTGTTCAGCCCCTTGCTTTAGCCTTTTTGAGTCCTTTAAGGACTTCACAGAACACAGCTGAGAAATAATTCTCACGATAGGTTGATGATGGTTATTTAATAAGCAGATGATGGTTATTTAATCTTTTCTTCATTTTGTATTTCTCGTTCCTTTTTCTCGTCAGATACTACTACGTTTTGTTGAAATAGTGATTCCTTTTAAAATTGAAGATAACATATCCTTTATGAACTTTGTTTCATTTATTGTGCTTAGTATTTTTGGGTTTGCTTCTGAACTCGAACTTTTTGAGTGGAGTTATATTGATTCATTGCTGTGGTACTAATAATGTCTTGTCCAGAAAAGATTCAGAAGGATAGCTAGTGTCCAAGCTAGAAAAGTCACTCTTGAGTCTGTAAAATTGTCACTGCATGAGAAAAAAGTATTATATAAGAATATTAGTTAAGACAAAGGGTTTTGTGGGTTTTTTTAATCTAGATGAGTGATCTTAATAAAATTGCACAGAGAAGAGAAGGCTCTAATTGGGTTTTAACTGTTCTAATAAATTCTTTAGCCATGGAGGGAAAAATAATATGAACAAATAAATTTTAAATTCTGTGCATTCAGAAAAAACTTAAAAGGATGTTATACTGAGAATATAGAAGATGATGTGTTTCAAGGAGATACAAAATGCATTTTGCCTTGTTCTTGGCATAATTTAAAAAGCACATATCCTAGCTAAGATCTTCTGGTTTGCCAAATCTGTATACAAGTGCATGAGTTTAAGTAATACTGATTTGTTTCATGAATGCATCACACTGGAAACTCAGGACACAACTTTTTTGGTTTGACTACATCTATGAATAATTTAACAAATGCAACTGTATTTTTATTTTATCTTTTATAGTGTAATTTTATATTGGGATTTTTTATTTTGAAAAGGCAAACTATTATCTTTTGAGGAGAACATGACTAATGATTGGTCTCTCTAACTACTGCTGTAAGAGTTTAATATGTTTAAGACCTTCTGCATGCTTTGAAAGAGTTTTGTTTCACATAGAATAAAGGCTTAAGGAAACTGAAAAAGCTACAGGGTTAATACTGCCACTACTGTAGTTCAAGTTTAAGGCAGTTCTGTTCACATCTTAAATAACAAATTTCAATGTAGTTTCAGGCCCTTGAGAATACATTGATACATGTAAACCAAGCAATTTACAGGAAGGACAGCAGATATGTTTTCTTCTTTGCTGCACCATTTAACTGGTTTTATCAATGAGTACTTATGGATGACTATAATAGGGTAATTACAGGATAGCCTTCACAGACTAGGCAGCAGACGAGCCAACACTCATGGTGAATTTTGGCTCTAAACTATGCAGCGGGAGGAAACTATTAACAGCAAATTTACAAGCAGTGAGACTCAGAATAATAGAATATATTAATGCTGTGTATTAGAGAACAGGAAAATCAAGCAAATGCTCTACTGTATGTATGATATCAGTTTAGACATAGGAGCTTTCCTTTCAGGATAGGAGTATGTAAAGCAGAGAATAAAAAACTCCAAAAAGTCATAACAGAGTCAAATGTTTGAAAAGGCAAATACAAATACAAAAATGTGTTTAATGCCTACTAATACATTTCATACAAGAAAAATAGGAATTGTTTAGTTATATGTTGGAATTCCAGTTGTTAATCCTGGTATTTGGAGATTCTTCTGTTTCTTGGTATGAACTTAAGTTTGAATGGGGAGAAGTGGAGAAATGGTAATTTGGTAGAAGTTTTGTGGGTTTTTTCTTTCACTTAATCTCCTCACTTTAATGTGCTTGCAGTTTTTGCAGAGTAGTCAGCACATTAAAAATGGCTGTGACATAAGTGTTAAGAATAGAGAATTTGATCAGAAGAAAATGCTGGCACCAAGTAAGAGGGCAGTTAACTTGAATAATAGAATTATTTCTGAGTAATAGGTACATAATTTTGTGTACTTTTAGACTCTATTCAAGCTTTCACTATAAGCTTATGTAAACATTGCTTAAATTGAAATTTGTAAGTCAAATTTTAATTGTAAATCTCCTTTGTGCTAGGCCCTTATATAATGCCACACAGTGTCTAATGGGTCTGATTTTAAGTGTTAAGCCCTTGTCCTCATTTTGGCCGGGATAGAGCTAATTTTTTTCTTCTTGGAAGCTATAATAGTGATGTGTTTTGGATTCGGTATGGGATTTGGTGTGAGAAGAATGTTGCTAATATACTGATGGTTTTGGTTGTTGCTAAGAAATCAAGGGTTTCTCAACTTCCCATGTCTTGCTAGTGTGCAGATGTGCAAGAAACTGGGAGAGGGCATAGCCAGAGCAACAGACCCAAATTGGCCAATGAAATACTCCGTATGTACAATGTCTTGCTCAGTGATGAGGGCTGGCCAGAAAGCTGGCGCCCTCTATCTTCCAGGCTTGCAGTTTGGGGATTCTCTCTCCTCCAGGATCTCTAGCCAGGAATGGGCTGGGCATTGGCAGGTGGTGAGCAAGTATCATTATTATTATTATCATCATTATTATTTTAATTTTATTTCCATCATTAGATTGCTTTTAACTCAACCTATGAGTCTCATCACCCTTGCCCCTCCAATTCTCTTCCCTGTATCCTGGAGTGGAAGAGGATGGGTGAGCGGCTGTGTGGTGTTTGGCTGCTGGCAGGGTTAAAACCACAACAGCCCTGAGCCTTCAATAATTAAAGTAATGCTAAAGTAGAATATTGGTGAGGGTAAAAATTGTGTTATATAAAACTGACATCAAAAGACAGAAGATCTTTAGCTCACTGTTTTACACTATAACAGTAAATCGATGTATTGATGCTTATAATGGAATTTCTAAATCCTCAAGTAAATCTAACATCACTCAGTTATCATATGGGAACGTAGTCACGTACAGAAGTGTAGCACAGCTTTCAATCCTCAGCCTTTTCATCCTTACCAGCAGATAAGGTAATTTGAATTGGAGAGGAGGGTGGACTGTGAGGTAAGCGAAAGAGCTGGGAGGACTACAGGAAGGGGGGAAAAAAAAAAAAAAAAAAAAAAAAAAAAAAGAAAAAGTTTAAATTGCTATGGGAAAGTGAAGTTATACACTTTTACGATGTTTTGCCATTAAGCAACCTCACTAAATGTGGATATTTGGCCTGCTTTGAGCAGGGGTTTGTGCCAGTTCTGTGACTTGGAATTGTATAAATGAGCAGGCGACAGCCGAGGAACTCCAGTGTGTTTAGACAAAGTAATTCCTGTCTGTCATGCAATCATAAATGCTTTGGGAATCTGAATGCTGTGTACAACAGGAGCTTCTTTAAAGCTTCAGAATGGAATTGGAACAAAAAAAAAAAAAAAGGAAAAGTTTCTGGAGAAACAAGAAAGTATTAAATCTAAGTTAAATCTCTTTATGAACATGCTGGATGCTTTGCAAGGCTGTCACATCAGTGGGCATTCTTTTTTTTTTTTTTTTTTTTTTTCTTCCTGAAGATTGGGTTTGGAAATCACTCTTAGTCCAGAATTAACTTTGTTTTTTATGATGAGTACATTATAAAGAACTAGGATGCTGCTAAATGCAGGGCATTCAGTGAGAGAGGGAAGCTTCTATCAAGATAAAACTAAACTGTTTTTAACCTGGTAAGTATTGCCAAAAGTATTGCTACTAAGTCATAAGTTTGTTGATTGTATTTCCAAAAGTCTAGCAGTGAAGGGTGGCAAGATTGTAACAATATCATGCTGTCAGGGAAATTGCACTTAATTTTAACCTTGCCAGGTTAAACTCCCTCATGAGGAAATGCCACAGTAAGGTCATATTTATTAAAGTTGGTATTTGAAGCTTGCTTTACTTTTCAGTGATGGCTAATGTGTGTTTGTTCTGTAATTATTGGTTGGATGTGTTTTTATTTGGTGTGTTTCTGTACCTTAGTGTAGAATGGGTAGACCTAATGTGGTTTGCTTTAGGTTAAGCGTTGCAACAGATGTATGAAAGTGAACACAAAATACCTATTTTCCCGTGACTTCTGCAGCAAGCATGCTGAGCCTTCTTGCTAGATTACTGTGGACACAAAAAGTAAATAGCCTCATTTAGGGACTCCAGCTGTAAAGCAGACAGAGTAATTACTTTTCATCAGCTCTTTTTTAATTCTTCTAGTGTCTGGCTGGAAGAAACCAAATCCATTTTCCATATCAAGCATGTTTCCAGAGACATTCTTGCAAAACATGTAGCGTGGTGTAGGTTATCCACCTCCAATGCACTGCAAAGGACTGAAAAAAAATCAATCATGAGACAAGAAAAGTAATGAGACAAGAAAGCTGTACTGTCAGATTTCAGTTTGCAGGTTGTGCATCTCTTTAGAGGTGCTTGAGTTCAGAGATCATTACTTCAATTATATGCTTTTAGAAAACCCGCTGGAATTTGTAGTGTGTTTTTCACATGTTAACAGTCTTGACAGGTAGAAAATTTGCCTGATTGTATGCTGGTCTGCCCTCATTTCCTACTGTAGAGAAGCTATAAATCAGTTCAGAAAAATTAAGTACAGGGAGACATCAACAGTTCATCCATTTTGAAATAAATCCCTCTCACTGCATTGTGCAGTGAATACACAGTGACGACAGTAGGAATAACTCTGCAAGGTGGTGCCTGCAGCATCAGTTCTCTATATGTTCAGACAGTTTGTGTGTAACGAGACATTTGGTGGAATGCAGGAACCCAGATTTTTCTTTTTATTCCCCCCCCCCAACTTAAAGTGATCCTACTGTATTCCTCCTGGTTTGGGGAATTACTTGTCCCTCAGATTAGTGGCTTTTTTTTGCACTATTGTAGCATTGTATTTTTCCTCTCCTGATATGCGAGTGTTTGTGGAAATCACTCTTTTTTAATTTGACTGCAGATTAATGTCTTCTGTACGACCACCCACCATGACAGCAGGTAGCTCCGCTCCGTTGTAGTTCTCATACCAGCAGTCACAGCATGACTGTAAGCTAAAGGGGCACACCTGCTGGCACAAGTTTGAACTACTGAGTTTCCTAGTTGTGTAACTTTTGCTAGATAGTGGAACTATTTTAAATATTTAAAGTTCTTGATTTCTGTGATCTATACTTTCTTCATGTTTTGAGCCTGGTGTTTTGCTTGGTTTTTTTTTTTCTCCTTTCAGTATCTTTCCAACTGTTGCATTTATTTCCTTCAAAATGTCTTTAGTTTTAATCTTCGAAGGTAGAGGAAATCAGGATCTGAGGAACATTTTGTTTTCCTTCCACCTGGTCTTAATTCGGCTATAAATATAAATTGTTGCTCATACACACAATTTGCAAAAGAAAATAATTGGTTTTCCCCTCTCAAGGATTAATATTAGTGTACGGTGTCTGGCAACACTATGGATATTGCTTTAAAGAAAAAACTCTTCTGTGCGAGTTTCCTTTTACCTTACCCTTTGCCTAATGTCAATTCATTTATACTTTCACTGGCTGTTTTCTGGTAGGAAATTGATCCAATTCAGTCATGTAAAACACTTCCAGCCAAATAATTCATAGTTATCAACTTGGGCAGATAAAATCCTATTGTTCAGATGTTTTTTTAAAAGAAGCAAGCAGTAGTGCTTTTAAGAGACATGATTTTGTTTTCGGTTTGGTGGGGTTTTTGTTGTTCTGTTTTGCGAAGTAGAGGCATTGGCTGGATATATGGGGAATTCATGTGTAACAGTTTTGGTACATTTTATATTTTTCTGAGGAAGAGGTTCTGTCTTTTTCTGGTTTTCTGTGAAGTGTGCCACGGCAGACCAAGTTTAGGTGGGGTGATGTTCAAATGCTAGTCTACTGATCTGTTTCAATCCAGACATTAATATGCATTCCCTGTCCATGGAGCTTAACTGAGAGGACCTGAGTCATTAGCTCAATCGGCCCTGTATAGGAATGATTAATAACCCTTCAAAAGGCCAACTCAGTTCATAAAACAAATGTTGATGTCATCTTCTGCAGCTCTTGAGGTGTACGCTTCACTAATTATCTCCTCATTGTATCCTTCAACCTCTAAAAAAACCCAAGGTCTTATATTTTAGCCTATGTATTGGAAGTGTTGAAAATAGTGTCTAACTTCTTGCCCCATGAAGGTGGAGAAGGACTTTTGTGGTTGTATCTTACTGGATGGGAGAGAGTGTCACTGTTTTTAATCTTTTAGAAAAAATGACAACATTTTAGAAAAAATATCAGTAAAATCTACTAGTCAGTATGAAAATTGTCTTTGGCAGTTGAAAGAAGTGCATGCTGTAGCACTTGGGTGCTATACTACTGAGTGTCTCCTATTTGTCTTAAATGGAAGGTGACCACTAATGTATGGTATAAAAATAACTTTTTGAAAGTTCTGACTTCATTTTTAATCAGTTCTTTAGGTTTCTATTTAACTTATTGACTGTATCAATGAGATTTTTGCTTTTAGGGGTCCATATATTTTAATGACTACTTTGGTCTTTGGGTTGATTGTTTTTGGGGGCTTTGTGACTTGATGATAATTGGTACTTGGTAGAGGGAAATTGAAATGTACGTCTGTAGTAGCTTCTATTGCTGGCATTTACAAATGATGGACAAAATTAGAGCAATCTATACAGAGTTGTTAAATACCATTTCAGTATTAACCTGAGACCCAAAATGAAACTTTAAAATGTTTTCAAACTGAAATATCTTTTCTTTTGGCTTCACTTCACACTTCAGCTATTACTTTAGGTCTGGCCTCTTAATGTGTCAAAAATTGTTTCATAGCATTTGGGTCTGTTAGTTTTCCTTCTCTGCTATGTATTCATTTTACTAGGATCAGAAGGCTTTAGTGAGTGTCTGTAAAACTGAAAAGTACTTTCATTACAATCTAAGCTAAAGAGGATAAAATAATTGTGAGCTGTTGTTTGGTTAGGGTTTTTTGGGGGTTTTGTTGTTGTTGTTTGGGGTTTTTTTGTTTGCTTGTGGGTGTTTTTTTTTGTTTTTGTTTGCTGTGGTGTTTGGGTTTTGTTTTACACAAAGTAGCACATGTAAAATAATGAAAGTGTAAGAGACCTTTTTTTAATATGCTTAGGTGATTTTAGTACTTTTGCCAGTGGACTGTTTCCTGTGCTCTGTTTTTCTTTGAAATGATTGTCTCGGGCAGGTCAAACACAGTCACATCCCAGTTGAACTACTGGCAAACTGAATCTGCTGAGGAGCAAATAATGATTCCTGTCGGATGTAGAATGTGAAAATATTACTGTGAAACATACTCACGTTATGTGGGTTTTTTAACAATCCTGTTTGAAAACATAAAGGAAATTATGATCTCAGTATTTAGTAAAGACATTCCTAGTAATCATTGCAATTACAGGAAACAAGTTTTTTTCATTAATAACTAATAACATATCTCTAAGGTAGTAATGGGTTTCTGTCTTTTTGGGGGATGTTGGTATGGAATATTAACAGTGTTTTAGTTTGGTTTTATGAAATGTAGTGAAAAGGATGTTGTCCCTCATAATAGTGCAGCATGCGTACAGTAGAAAAATAAGTGAACAGCTAGTCAACTGCAAAGGCATCTTGCAATCAGGTTCCATAACATGCAAAGAAATAAGGTTCAGTTGCTCATTTTTTTGTACTCTAAAATAAATTAATGAAGAAAACTCATAGTGAATGTAACTGACAGTATAGGCTATTTTTGGAGTAATTTCCAGAAGAAAAGTTTTCACAAAGGAAAAGCTACTATAATCAGTAAAATGTTACTACAAATTAAAATTTAATGCTACATTAGCACAGTAAATCATTAGAAGGTTTTTAAGATAATATTTTCTATTTAAAATGTGTAAGAGTTATTTTTAGTTTTTTGAGACATTCCTATGTCTGTAGGGTACAAATTTTTCTCAATAAGCATGAGTCTCAATAGTATCTTAAACCTGTTTCCAAATTTTTCTTTGGTTTGAAATTTCCTGTGTTAAGTTATAGCCAGGGGTGCATTTAGGTTAGGTTTCCATAGCTTCACAGCTGAGAGGTTAAATCTGAAGACAAATTTTATATAATTGTGTTAAGATTAAAGAGATGAGTATAGTCTTCCATATTACTGGGAAGAAAATTTGGGACCCATAAGAACTACCTGGAGTATATTCCTGTAAGAAGTATTCCTATGAAATAGCAGTAATTAATCCTGTAGCATAAGGAGCTATACATTTTAAGATACACAAATCAATAGGCCTCCTTCAAATGGAAAAGAATGCAAACTGAAAAAAGAGCTGGTCAGAAAAAAAGCTGGTGACATGCATTTGAGATATTTAGTCTTTGTACTTATGCCCACAGATATACCCAAATGATGCATGGTAAATAATAAGGTAAACTTTATTCTTTTATATCTTTTAAATTGTGTTTTTTCTGCCTGGAAATTACCAATTTCAGTGAACCCTTTAGGAAATGGAAATAGCAGGTTGACTGAATACCAGTTTGAGCACCTGCTATTCATTCTACTATACCATATTAAATAGTGTAGATTAAATCTACCAGATTAAACTGGATTAAATCTATACCTAATCACATTAAATCTAGTAGATTTAATGAACCCACTGAAAAATCTTTGAAGTGAGTAAAATCCTTGAAGAGAACTGTGAACAATTTCTGTGAGGTTTCTTACAACTAGTTATGAGGAAGCACAAATATAGACACTTTAAAAATACACATCGTAACTGACCTACTGAGAGTTCATGTAAGAAAGATTTAGAAAGCCATGTGTCTGCCACAGCAGCTTTTGGCTTTTCTGACAACATAATGAATATTTCCATACAGTTCATTTTACTGTGATGTCTTGTATCTATGATTTTAGATATTCTGCTTTGGTTCAGTTGAGCAGTCTGAGAAAGTGCTTTTTCAAAGTACTTTTTCAAAATACTCTTAAATATAGCATCATAAATCACTTCTCCATGTGACTTTGGAAAGTTAGCCTGTTATGTAAATTTTGAAGATGTGGCTTAGGTAAACTTCCAAATTACAGAAGTGATCTTCACCTTAAACTTGTGCTAGTTATGTAATCTTATGTTCTGGGATATGGAAGCTGTTAGGAAAGTCCTTCATCTGTCCCCTAATTGCACACCAAAGTGAGACCTACCTGTACACAGTTCTCTCCCACTACAAAATGCTCCCTGGTGGACCTTTTGTTGGTGGAGTACCTTTTAAAAATAATTTTCAAGGAGGTATATATTATTCCTTGATTGCTGTGGCTTCATTTAAGGAGTGAGATTAAGTTGGAGAAATAATAACTATTAAAATTATTTGCTAACAGTGTGCATGCTTTCCTTTCTCTTCTCCTGTTAAACCTGTTTGAAGTTTTACTGTCTACAACAGATTTTATATTGGCTTGTGGGTTTTTGGTTTGTTTGTTTGTTTGTTTGTTTTAAAGGCTAGAAAAGATCCATGGTTAGAAGTGGTAGACTTATCCTTGGTAAAGAGAGGTAACTGATGCTTTGGAGAGTTTTCCCAAAGAATAGTAAATATGAAAAATCTATCATATCAGCCAGATTTTCAGACCTACCATTGCAATATTCTGCAGTGGCAGATGAGAGAATAGTTTTATTTTATTAAAACTATTTGAGCTAAATGAAGCATGTTTTACAGGGGTACTCTGAGAATCCATGTTTTGCAGAGAACTTTGATAGTAGTAATAGATAAATATTTATATATCTGAGGATAGCAATGAGACCTGCTGTTATGTAAAATATCCTTTGGATTTGTGTAAGATGCACATAACATGAGCATTGTCACAGATCTAATAATAATAGTACTGGTAGTCTTATTTTTATGAACTTGAAGTTCAAAATATTTGGAATATGTGTACTTTTGAGATGATTTTTTTTTTCCCCCCCCACATTTACATCTCAAACTAAGTGCTACCTGAAATGTAGATGTTGCTTGCTGTATTTCATTTTAGTTGTAAGCAGAAAATAATTCAGGCAGGGAAAAAAAAAAGGTTCCTTCACAGTAATTATTGCACTTCTAGCAACTAGATACAAGAAAGGCTGGATATCTAGCTTCTGCTGAGTAAATGTGTTGTGGGTTATATACTGTGGGTAGAGTACTTCATAGGTTGACGTACTGTTTTTTGCCGTTGTTGGGTGGACAGGATTTAAGTAATTGGCTTCAGTTAAAATAATGCATGATGATAACTTGGAACTGAAGCTGTTGGCCCACTTGTTTTCCTTCCTGTTTGGCCTCTAGTCATCCCCTGTGCTTCCCCACAGATGTGTTTCTGAGGGTTTGTTGGTTTGGGGTGTGTGTGTGTGTGTGTGTGTGTGTGTGTGTGTTTCTTCATAATCTGAAGTGGTCAAAGTCTATCAGCCTTTTTTAGTTGCATATATTAAGACTTGGATGTTGTCGTGCTACAAGTGTATGTGAAGGTTTTTGAAGAATTGTGTCCATCTCAAAGTTTGAGTCAAGATAGAATAATTTGCCGACTGCTATTCTGATTTAGTCTGTTATATAGCAAAAGCTGGAGATTTTGTATTGAACAGATATAATAGAGTCCTTTCTTGCATCTGCTGTGTGCTAAGTATTTTCTTTAGTAGTAATCTCATCTACTATATTTTAGGTCATTGATTCCATACAATATCAAGAAAGGAGCGCAGTATTACAAGTCACTTTAAAAGCTCCAGTAAACACACCACCCTGTTACAACAGGGTCCTCTTGCAATGTAGAATCTTAAGTCATTGGCCAATTTGCTCCAGAACCTGAAGCCTGTCAAGTTCTCTAAGCAAACTTATAAATGGAGAACTATTTCTTCATACTGTACTTTTCAAATGAGTTACTGAGTAACAAATTGGAACTTTAATTTTCCAGAGCCTCTTCCTGCCCCTCAGGACACTTGTTGTGAAGTTCAAACATTGTTTTCAGGCTGATGAGGTAATTGCTAGTATATTCTCTGCTTGCGGATGCACATCTGTTAACTTGTATGGGAATTACGCCAAATTCCACTTAGTAACAGTAGAAGTACTTTTCATAGTATTGACTTTAACTGGTTCTCCATAGTTGGAGGTGCTGAAGTGACCAGAATGCGATAAAGAGTATCTCAAATCACCCACACAGATACTCACTGTGGTCTCTATCTTGAGCCTTGATTTCTAAACTAAATTTAAGTGGGTTTTTCTGAAGTGTGCATAAAAGTTTACAAGGCTTTTTAAAGTCTCCTATTCAGTAAAGTCTGTGTAGGACACTGCCTTCCTTTTAAGGGAAAGAGAGCTAAGAAGATTGAAGCTGTAGATGATCTAGGCTAATAAAGAAGGGCACATACTATGGTGGGCTGAAATTCTCAGTTATCAAATACCTTCCAGTTAAGATATTAGGCTCCACCATCCCAGGACAAGGTGAAATACTAATGTGAAATGCTCTAGGCCAGGATCAGCAGGAGCTTTCTGCTGGTGGAGAGGTCCCTGGTGAAGACATTGGTCCTTGGGTTGTGAGGAAGTTGTCCCTCAGGGAGGAGGGATGACTCAGAGCACCATCCTGTCCTCTCAACTAGATTTTAACTAAAAGTGTACACAGAACTCAAATTTGATGGATTTGACTAGAAATATCTCAAGAGTCTTCAGATGCAGCTGACTATCTGCATGATAGGAAAAAGGAGGTGGGAAAAGTTTGAAAGTTGGCTGCTTTACAATGTGGAATAGTAAAAGGCAATTCCAAGAAAAGCTGGAAGTTCAGCCATTGTTCTGGAAGTGAATATGTGTTTAATAAGATTCCTTTCCAAATATTTGCAGTTAAGCAGAAGTTTTCTTTCTGGCTATAAAATGAAGTCTGCCATTCTTTCCACTGTTAACTGCATCTGTTTGTCACAGTTAACTGTGACAATATGAAAAGTAGTTGCTTTGGTGTCAATACCTTAAACTGTATTGCTGTAGCATATGAAGAATAATTTAAGCAGGCTATTTGTTTTAGAACTGAAATACTTCTATCTTCTAGCTTTAAAAATTTGATAAGAATGAATCACAGGATCACAGAATTGTCAGAGTTGGAAGGGACCTCTAGAGATCATCTAGTCCAACTCTCCTGCTTTAAAGCAGGATCCCCTAGAGCACATCATTCAGGGCTGCATCCAGGCGAGTCTTGAAAATCTCCAGAGAAGGAGACTCCACAACCTCTCTGGGCAGCCTGTGCCAGTGCTCTGGCACCCTCACCGAAAATAAGTTCTTTCTCATATTTAAATGAAAAATAAGTCTGCCAAGAAGCTGTAAGGACTGTAATGTATATGGTATAGTGTGACCTTCAAGTGTTTGAATAGGCATAGAAGCTGGTTTTAAGGACATGTATTTACATGGTTCTGTGAAAAGTGAATATATTGGAAAACTAGGTGCACATCTGAAAGGCAAGGCACTCTGCCTATAAGCAGCAGTTTGTTATTAATGCAGTCAATGGTAGGTTTAGAAAACATACAGGCTCTCACTTCAGGTGTATGGCACTTTATGGTGTCTTAAACATGGAAAGAAAAAAAAAATATTTTCTCTGCAACCCAAATCAGTTTTATTTTTTTTTTTATTTGAAGGCACCATAAGCTGTTTTATCCAGTCCTTCATCTTGGGAAGGTACTTCGTACATTACTCTGAATTTCCAGGGTAACCAATTTTTTTAGTATTTGTTTCTTGGTTTACTATTCAGCAGATAAAGGTAACTTGTATGTAGAAATAAAAAATATTACTTAAACAAAACTATGTTTTGAACAATGTATGAATAAACCTTAATTAAGAGATACATATTTAATACATTTTTATCTGGAAAGCAATAAGAGCGAGGCTGGCAACTTGTTACAAACAGTGGTGCAGTAGATGCTGATTCAAGCAGACAGATGATGCAAATTGTTTGTCATTTGAACTATTGGGAAGGGCTCTGGGAAAAACAGTATGCATTTAGATGAGTAGTTTACTTCTGCATCTGAAAGCTGCTCTTTTCTTCATGTTTTACAATTTGATGTCAAAACATTATTCTGTGCCTAAAGAAATTGAAGAAATTTATTTTTTGGTTAAACTACTGTGTATTTAGGGCTGCTGACATCCACTTGTCCTATTTGGCAAGTGCAAAGGTGGGAACTGTGCAGCTTCTCCCTGCTTTTGGTGCCTTAGGTCCCAGATGGTGGGAAAGCAGCGTTGTCAAAGTACAGGAGGAAATATGGGCAAAAGTAGGAAATGCAGTTCTGAGAACTCAAGCCTCAACTTGTCAGACATTTTGACACATGACAAGCCTTGACCAGCAAGTGGGAATTTAAACCTGCCCTGGTTTTAGCTGCTTTTGTTTATTTTCAGTGAGGCTACCCGTCATCTACTGCAAAAATACCTTTTTTTTCTGTACCTAAAATTAATCCTGGAGGTGGCAACACAAGTCTGACTTCTTAGAGCACTGTGTTCTCAGAGCATCTCTTTGTGTTATAGATAGCTGAGATCTAAGAACCATGGCAGATATGAAGGTTGCAGGAGGTAGCAGTTGGACAACCACAGTGGAAAGGCTCAGAGTTCTAGAATTAATTTAGACTCTGTGTTAAATCGGTGTTTAGTTGAAACTGCTCTGAGAAAACATAAAATACTACAAGTTTTGGTGTTAAGACTCAAAACTAGAGTTATTAGACAGCAAAGCTCACAACCATCATGTGAAGCAGACTAGAAATAGTTTTCCTGAAATCCACGTGATATACTAAGACAGTTCCATGTGTCTGATCATTATTCTTTAATGCCTAAAAAAGGTGGAACGTACTCATTTGCTTCATCTTACTTAATCATCAGCTTCATTTGTCTGATTGTTGAAAAGTTGCTTTAGGAAATTCTGGAAGTTGCTTGCCCGGACCGTACTTCTCTTATAGTAGTAGTAGCTCAAACTACCTTGGAGCACTGCAGAACAGCAATAATACAAGCTTCTACTATCATAAGGGTTGAGTAATGTGTTCTTTAGTGTCCTTTCCCCCAGTCCCTATTTCCTCACTCTGGGAATAAAGTGGGGAGAGTAAGACTGAAATGTGGGGGGAAAACAATTGTAAGGTTTTTGCGACCGAAGGAAGAGCTCCTCATGTTAGAGGAATAGAGATAAATCTTCTTTTCTTGACTTTTGCTTTGGAATGATGTAGGTGAGAATAGCAAATCAGGGTCAGTCCTTGTAGATAATCTTGCTGATATTCAGTGAAGCTGAATATTTTCACCTTGAAATACATAATGACCCCTGTTTTTGAGAGCATTATATATCATGTAGAAGCCTTCAGAGCAGTTTGCTGCATTAAAGGCTATACATCTCAATTGATTATCCATGAGATTGAAGGGGGAAAATAACATTTGATCATATAATTGTTCAGTCTAGTTCTTCCTAGTTTTGAAAGCCTTGTTTTTGCAATGCTGCTAGTGTTATGTATGTGGCTTATGTATAGTATGCACCATTTTTTTCTTTTTAGCACATGGCTTATTCAGCAGTAGATGATTGCCTGTATTGCATGGAAAGGGAATAATCACTGACTGTAGAACTTGAGCCACTATTAGCCTTCTATTAGTACCACTTTGTAGAAAATATGTGAAACTTGGTCTAGTGGAATGCTATAGGGTCTGCCAAAGTGATCACTGGAGTTGACAAAGATGACATGAGTAAATATTACAAAGTGTGAATTTAGGGAAGGTAGAGACAAGTTTGTGGTCTGCTCATGTAACTTTTAAATTTGTTTCCCCTTCAGTGGTGTGTAAAGCTGCAGTAAAAACAGTGTATACTATGTAGGTATAGATAGGATGCTTGTCACCTCTGCTTTATTCATATTGTTAGGCCTGAATGTGTAGACCACTGAGCAATCAATGACTCTAATACTAATCTCACTTCTTAGTAATACCTTGTATTTGCATTTCACTGGTTGTTCCGATCTAATTTTGTTGCTCCTATTCTAGTACTACACTGATTTTCTCTGTTCTGTACTGTTTGACATGCAATTGTGAATCAGCAGTTTGGTTCTCAGTGGTTCTACTGCTGATGAAGAGGCTTCTGGCAATCTGTTTATTACATTCTTATCGATAGTCTGGTCAATATATTGAGTGTGACTGTGCTTTCTAATCCAAAGTAGCTTCTTAAAAACAGCTATCTGCTATGTGGAATGTTAGTATCTGTGGGTTTTTTACCTACTAAAGTTTCCTTGGAAATGAATTTTCTGTTTATCAAATCAAGTCCTCATAAGGGTGCTTGGATTTTCACATGCACAGACACACACTGAACTCAAAATGTGTAAGTCTGAGATATTGAAAAGAACTTTTTATATTAATCTGAATTTGCTAATCTATTCCACAGTACATTTAACATCAAGACAGTGTTCTGTGCATTGGTAAATTTTCATCCTAAGAAACAATATTAACTTTTTAACCTTATGGAATGATGAGGTATTACATCAATGTTTCCTCACTGCATAACTGTGGCAATCTTACTGTTCAGTTCTTGGTTATTTGAAAAGCTTTGCTTTCTTTAACTGCCAGCATCTAAAAGCAGAGAAAAGTGACTTTTCCAATAGTATGCTTTTTGGAGGCCCATATGGACAAAAGGATTTTTGGAAATCAAAAGTTTAAGGAGAAGAATTACACACCAGCTTTAGTAGATTGTGCAGTACAATGATTCTACAAATTATTTCGTCACAAAAAGTGGAAATGTGTCTGGAAGTGACTTAACATACAGCAAAAGATAAATAACATGTAAATAAAACACAGTATGACTATAGAAAGAGCCTAAAACTGCTTATAAAAATTTCAAGGAGGTTTAAAGTTATACCTATGCAAAGAAAATGTGTTACTTTAGAGAGAAAGACTAATACAGGAAGAAAATTTTCCTGCTATTGAAAAGTTAGCTTTAATGTTTAAGTACTATTTGAAAACCTGATGCTGAGTTAAGGATACGCTAATTGGAGTGTTTTATTTGCCTTTTTTTTTTTTCCCCAAAAGCAGAGCAGTCTTGCATGACTGACTTTGTGGGATTTAACATGTATTTTGTTTATAACAAGTAAGATTGTTCTTATTAATGGTCTTTGTGTGTGGTACATACTATTTTTTTGGGGGGGTTGAGTGATCTTTAGTTCCTTAATTCTGTATTTTTTGCAGACTCTTGTCTAATTTGTTTGGTTTGCTTTCTCAGTGCAGTAAATGCATATACTTATGTCTGTTGACTGGAAACTGGAATTTGGGAACTGAATGTCATAGATGGTGGTGGTGCTCTACAAGTGACATGCATGTGACGTGTTGTGAAAAGACTGGAGAAATGTATTTTCTTTGGTTAATCACCAACATGAAAGTCAGTCTAAAGTTACAAGGTTTTTTTTAAAAAGGTACATAAGTGGACTTATACTTACGTGGAGATTTTTTCTTTTTTTCTGTGTTCTCTTGTCTAAAGTGACAAGAAAAAAAATATGAGACTGGGTATGAGAAACCTCAGCTAAATTAGCATGGGGAAAAGAGAACAGTGATGTGATTATAAGAATGCAGATGGGAGGACCTTCATTTTAGTTCTGTTTTTTACCGAGTGTTGGCAACTGAAGCTGATAATGGCTAAAACATGTTGAATTTTGAGTAGTATTATGCTTGTTTGGCATCGTACCATCATTCTGGCAATAAGGATTGTGCTTTTCAGTATGTTATCCTGGAAACAGTGTGTTCTACTGTCAGAATCAGTGTCATGTATTTACTTTGTGGGACAGTATAGAAAATAAACCAGCAAACCAGCTACTGATACAGCAAACTAAATGGCACGTTCTGGAAACACTAAGCCCGTTTCAGTTATATGTTTTTTCTTTTATATGTTCAGTGACGAACAAGAAACCAGCTCAAGTGTCTATTACGAAGGTGAAGCAATTTGAAGGCTCTACGTCTTTTGTCAGGAGAACGCAGTGGATGCTTGAGCAGCTTCGCCAGGTCAATGGTATAGACACTAATCGGGTGAGTTGAAACAGTTCTAGAAAATGAAAATCGCGTTCTTCTAGAACCAACTTGTGAATCAGGCATTCTTTTACTATTCAAAAGGCATGTGGAAAGATACAGATTTAAGTGCAATTCTCAAAAAGGTAATAACTGAATGGGTTATGCAAAATAGATTTTAATGGGAAAGATGAGAGGAGGCCAAAGTTCATAGTCACATGGGATTTTTTTCTTCCTGTCTTTCCCTACTTTTCTTCCTATTCTCTCTTCTTTGTAAAGAGAGAAATAAGAGACTTGTTTGCTTTATCTTCAGCTATAAGCCTCTTGGGGTCCGTTTTGGCGAGCAGCTGTGTTTTAAGGTAAAGCAGTAAGTAGAAGCAAGGACATGAGAGGTTACTGAAGTTCAAATTTGTGAAATATTGTGAACTTTGCATTTTTTCTGGAACACGCCTCTCCTCAGATCCTTCTGCATTTCTTATCTTTTTCTACAAAAGGTAGTGGTGTGGTTTAGTTGCCAATGGCAAAAAAAAAAAATAGAAATTCAAACAACCCCCAACTAAATAGTTCTACAATTATTCCTTTAACGTGGAATATGTAGCTCACCTTTAGCTGTCTCAAGACAAAGTCATACTTATATATAATAAGCTTATGAATACAAATCTTGACTAGTAAAACAGCAGAATTGGAAGTTAGGAATATGGCTCAGTAAGTCACTTTGCGATCACATACTATGTGTTCATTGTACAGCAAAATATATTTCTGATTAACCCCCTTGTTTTTTTCAAAGCTGTGCTCTGATCAGCCACCTAAGCATCTTAACAATGATGCACCAAATTCTGTTACTACCCAGTACAGTCTTTTGTACAAAAAAAAAGCCGCTTGGCTGCTGCCCTGTGAAATGCAGGACGTAGAATTATGTTTTCTCTGGAAAAAGGGACAATGAAAATGAGAACAGTGACAAATAGATAAGGGATCTGAGATTTAAGCCCTTTCCCAGCATCTGCTATGCAGCTATGTAAATAACAGATACTTGGGATACTCTCAGATTGAAAGTCCTATCAAGTTCTTAAGCTTAAACAAGTTCGTTTCAAACTTATCTTGTGGAAATTCCTAGATGCAAAAAAAAAACCCAAACATTTACTAGATTAGATTACAAAACAATATTTAGCAATTGTTGCTAAATACATAGCAATAATTTTTCATAAAATCCATTTATTTTGGTAGTTGATGCATGGCATAGAGCTGGGCTTTGATTTGTTCTAGGAGTGCTCTTTTGTGCATGTTATCCTCAGACTTGTGTAACCCTTTATGATAATACATTAAAGACGATAACTAGGATTTGCTATTTGTTTTCCTCCTTTGGTTGAGCATCTAGAGCAGAACCATATCTTACGTAATATAGTGTGAAACTAGATTTTGTGCTGAGAGGCACAAATACTGGAGTAATATGGAAGACACAGATAATTATATATCTGTAGATAACAAATATTTCTTATGAAATTCCAACTTTTAGTTTTTTGGGGTTAAAGTATTCTTGTTTTCAAGTATTTTTGTCATAGTTGAATATTCCTCATTAGAAATACCTGCAAGAAAAGAAAATTCTGCATCCAAAAATAAGCAAAGGAAAAATAATCAATGGTGTTGAGTTGGATGACCTTTCTACTTTTTCCAATACCTTTTAGAAAAATAATATCTCTATTTCTTTCTCCAAATCATTTATAGAACTGTAATAATAATGTGTTGGTTTTTTTCCTTCTAGGATTCATCTGAATTTGATTTACTATTTGAAAATGCTTTTGACCAATGGGTAGCAAACACAGCTTCAGAAAAATACACATTCTTTCAGGTTCTATATCACACTTGTCAGCGATACCTTACAGACAAGAAGCCAGAATTTATCAACTGCCAATCTGAAATTATGGGAGGTAAGTCAATCAGAAGTGGAGTACTTTGTGCAGTTGGACATGAAATGATTTGTACATGAATTATTCTGTGTTGAAATGCAGCCTAATTACATCTTGAAATTATGGGTCTGAGTGTGCTAACTTCACAGTAGTAAATTTACAGGCTTCAGCATTTCTCCATCAAACACCACTTCACAGTCTTCTGCTATCTTTGCTTCCCTAGTCTTCAGTTCTAGAGGCAACACTCCCTATTCACCTTATGAGAAGTCATTCTCCTCTCTCTTTTTAGCAACCTTTATTTCAGTTTGTCTCTCTACTTTTGCTTATCCAGAAAAATTTCTGGGTGGCCTGAAATATTTCCTACTAAAAACCTGTTCTGCATTGCCATTTCCTTGCAGGTCTGTGAAAAAGTTGTTACTAAACTTCCCATGGGTTTTTTTGGATTGACTTTAATCTTGACAGAAATCAGTTAAGAGTGTGGTTATATTTCATAAGTCACATATCTTAAGGTGAATTTCCGGGATTAAACTAAAAAGAAAGTCTGGTTAGGTAAAAAAAAATTTCTTTTTCCTCCCACTGGCATACAGGCTCCCTGTAGCTAAGTTTAAGTTTGACTGAAATAACTGTAAGCTAAAAAATAGTTGACCTAAATTACAGTGACTTTTTGTGTCTGCCTCACTGAGCAATGGGAAGTCTACCAAAAATAATAATAAAAAAAATAAACAGTATCAATAATTATAAAAAGCAATGCAGTCTATTATTAGAAACTGTCTTGTAATACATAAGGTGCAATAGTCTGTTTAAACGTCTGCTGTTCCTTTCAGTATCCAGACGGGTATTCTTCATGCAACCTTCAAGTTTTCTACAGAAATAATGTATCTGTACTATAATTATAAGCTTTAGTGGTGTGCATACAGATAAAGTCTTATTCAGTTCCAAAGTCATTTTTCTAGCAGCCGTGCTGGTATTTCTTGAAAAGATAGATAATTAATTATGAAAAAAATAGATGAAATTAGCTTTTAAAACTAAATTTTTTTGAGTTGTGGAAAAATAATTTTTTCTGCTCTGTCTTTTAGAATTTTTCCTAATTTTCTACTATAGATGGGGATATATTTCACTAATCTTCCCATCATCTTTACAAGTTTTTGCAGTACGTTAGATTTAAATTTGTCTAGTGGAGCCATACTTCCTCCACTGATTAAAAATAGAAAAATAACAGTCATAGCAGCTTTGAAATATCTCCCAATTAAAGTCAAGTCTCATTGGTGACATCTAATACTGTGAAGTTTGTTCAGTCACTGGCTTATGTTATCTGGTCTGTTACTTTGATGCAAATGGAGCAATTAAGTGGCCAGAAGCAGCATCATTCATTGACTTTAGAAGCTGTTCTGCGAGTTGGTAGTGGGCAGGCTCAGTCACTGGGGAGATACCTGCAGTTCTGCTAGTCACAGAATCACAGAATGTTAGGGATTGGAAGGGACCTCAATACATCATCTAGTCCAGTCCCCCTGCCAGAGCAGGAATACCTAGGTCAGGTCACACAGGAAAGCGTCCAGGTAGTATCAAGAATTTTTTACAGAAAATAGTGATGTGTGTTGTTGATCTCTAATTCGTCTTGACCAGAAAAAGTAAGGTCCAATCTGTAGCTGATATCAAAGCACATATATCTGAGGATATAGCTTGAAATTAATTAAACTCAGTTCAGAATTTCCAACTTGATTTATATTTTGTTGTTGTTGTTGTTACTGATTTGTTGGGTTTTTTTGCAAATTAGGCAAAGCAGTATACTCAAATCATGCTTAAACCTGGGTGCGGTCAGATTTCAGCTGAAGTGTGTCACTTCATCCCCTCTACCAAGGTAGTGTTTATTTTTTAAGTGATATTCTTTTGAACTTTCTGAGGGATGTGAAAAGTAATATTCTTCCTGTATCATTAGTCAGTTTAACTTCTAGTACCCCACAAGTATTTTTAAATAAATTATTAGAATATACACATGTATACATCCACATGCTTATGTACATAATGATAGAGATACACATGTCATGTATGTAATGTGCATCTTGTAGCTAATGCATATTTTCAAAACAAACAAACAAACAAAAAAAACAAACGACAAAAACCACCAAACAGCACTTCCTTCCTGGTGGAACTGAAGTTGAAAGAACTTGAAGGGCTTGTTTACAAGCTTACTTATCTTTTTGAGACTAATTTCTTCCTAAAGAATAGGAGTGAAGAAAGTGAAATTCACAGTGCTCCTGTTTCTGCAGGAAGTGCTTAGTATCTTAGCTGTAACTAAATATGGGTGTCCATGTGGACTTGCAGACCCTCTTCATTGCCTTCGTCCTTCTACATCCCCCCACATACACACACACTTCCCCCTACAGGCCAGAGACCTTCCCCTGATTCTTCTTCTCCAGAACTGGTTTTTTGGTTTATTTTCATTTGAGTATCATGTAAGGATATATATTCTGTAGAGTTAAATAGGCTAGACTGTTTTCTGTAACTTGATTAATGACATTAGTAATTACAGTGATAATGAGAACTCACTAAAGGTGTGGGTGCTAATTCTGAGAACAAAGAAGAAACTCAAATTTAGGAAGACTCCAACAAGATTCCTCCCACTGATATCTTGAACTAAATATTTCAAGTTTGTCTTTTGATGAGAATTTAGAAGAGCACTCTCCTTAGCTTATGTGCATTCTGGATGTTATTTTGGAGACGTAAAGGAAAGGCGGGCATTTAGGGGTGGGGGGTTTTTTGACTGAGATAGGAAGTATGTCACTTTTGTATGTCTAACGTTTGGTGTTATCTTTGTGTTATGTTAATTGTTATTTGGTGGCCAAGTTAATCAGATTGTATTGCTTTTTACATCTGCCATGCAGAAAAACAAAGTTGAAGCTGAGTGGTGTGCAGAAATCTTGTCATCTACAGGTTGTGTTCATTAGAACAACTCTATTCTGACGTAACGTTAGGCTGACACTGAAGATGAATTTGATTCTCATTTCTGGATAGAACCTTGTGATACAGCACTTGAAGCTCTTCAAAGATTAATTCTGGGCCTATAAGAGTAAACAGTTGCTGCCACCTTTAGATACATATTAGAAATGCATAATCCTTGGAAAGGAGCAAGACCTCAGGTTGAAGGAAGATGATGATCTTGCAGTCTTTTTGTTTGAGGCTTTGTCCTACCTATATGCTTTTGTTTTAACAGTCGTTCTGCTGAATTAATTAAGATATTCTTAGAAGCTCAAAGTAATGACATCTTTGCCTCTGTAACCTTTTCTCTAGATCAACTGGCAGGAGTTATTAATGGATCATTCTTTTTCTCCTGCAAAAATATATTCCCAGTGTGAGAATGGTAATAAGTACTTTTATCATATGCTGTTAACTTGTCTTAGCTTACCCCATCTGAGACCTGGTGATACTACAGTGATGTTTACCATACTGTGTAAGATTAATAACTGACTAGAGGACATGAAAGAAAACTTGCCATTAGGAATTAAGATGGGAAGAAAGACAATTGCTCCCCTTCATTGGTAGTTGGTTTCAATTCTTACCTGATCACCACTGAAAAAAAGTACGTAATGTTCAGATCTTTTTCAATTATTCTTACAGGCTTTCATTTGTAAATTGACTCTGATGCAAAGGACTTCGACAAAAAAAAAAAAAAAAAAAAGATGAAGTATCTACCATGTTATTTTAGCAGTGTTTTGAAATTACTGATCAGGTGAACCTTAGCAATGTTTCTGTACAGGAACAACAAAATTTTTTGCATTTGATTAAGATGTTGCTTGGCAATGTATACCAAATACTCAGTTGTTTGCCTTAGAGAAAAAGGCCACTGTCAGTCTAGAGGCTGAAATATTAGAAATAAATTTGCTATTGCCAAAGAATATTTTGGGTGCTTACTTTTATGCCCTGCATATTCATGTCAGGATTAATTCTGCTTTACCATTCTTTTATTTAACTGGATGGCTTTTAGTTATCTTAAGTGTAAAAGCCATGTGTTGAGATCAGAATGAATAAGAGTATTTGAGTGCTTTTTCCATAGATATAATGCATATAATGAGAGCTCTAAATTAACTTTCTAAAATGGGAATCTTGGGAAAAAAAGTACATTATGATCTTGTGAAATCTGTAGGGGTACATAAAATGAGAAGGGACATTTATCATTATAAAGGTTGGTTCTTTTTTGATCTGTATAACTGAGATGAAATAATATAGAAAGCATTAAGCCATATATTTTCTCGCCTTTTCTGAAGAATGAAGGTCCAAGTGCAGTGTTATCTTCAAGATGCAGAATTATTACTGTTTGTCATAGAAATGGGGTTTTTTGTGTGTGTCAAATTATCAGATTTTGGTGTTTGCAAAGCTAGAATGGAGTTCTGTGCTTTTGCAGCAATTACTGATTCTGAAAGTTCCAGTTGTTAGACTTCCATTAAGTATTAGTTAGTACTGAAAATATTACTAACTTAGGTTAGTATAGATTTTTTATATATGTATTAGATTAGAATTTAAAGTTTTCAAGTTTAAATAAGTTTCTCAGTTTGGAAGAAGATATGTTTGTAGTATTATGAAATTGATCCTTGTTAGATATTTCCTTAATTTATAGCCAGTCCTATCCTGGAATCAGGTCAATGCCAGTATTTAAAAACATCAACAGGAGAAGTGCATTTGAAATAGAGAAGATAAATTTTTCTGAAATACATTTGTGACCTATCAATTTGGCTCTTAATCTTTGTGCTGTATATTCTCCAGACTGCAATTATTAATTTCCAATTTCTGTAATTTTGACTAAACTTTAAAGTTAGTACTGTATTTTGGAGGCAGGAAGGTGATGACATCAAAACTATGCTGTCATGTTGAACCCCAGAAGAAACCAAAGTGTGTGAATGTAATTGGCTTGAAAAATTATAGATATCTTTTTTTTTTTTTTTTTAGTGGAACATTTATTAACACTAAAGCTAGGTCAAGACAAAAAGATCACAGGCAGAAAATAAAAAAACACTTAGCTTGTGTAAATCCTTGCTTTATTGTGCTGCCTATGTAAAACATTTAAAATATTAGCAATCTAAACATATTATTATAACCATAGTTTTATTAATAAGCAAAGATTGGAAGTAATCTATTATTCTCTTGTTCTTCTGACCATCAAGCAAAACAATAGTTGTTGAGGCTTAGGGGATGACTTCATTGCCTAGTTACTGCAGTTTTCTGATTGCAGTGTCACATCCCTTTGAGAAGGTGGTAGTGCACACAGCGAGACAGACCACTAGTCTGATCACTGTGGCAGTTCTATTTACTTCTCTATAGTAATATGTAATGCATTTCTACTGAACTGCTGTCGTATCTGTAGTGCATTCCAGCACCTTTGAGCCATACACTTCTGTGCATTTTGTTTCACTATGTGTCTGTGCCTCAGTAAATATTTTCCTAGGAAATTGCCTTTACACTGTATTGTTTATTGTGGCTGACAAGTTACTGTACTGTTGGTTTTGATGCATTAGAGTCCTTGAAAAAGTGCTTTTGTGGAAGAAAGTGAACAACCTGTAAAAATAAATTTGACAGAGAAGCAAGTTTCTGTATGTCAGTCATGCCATGAATCTGATTCCAGGAAAAAGCAGTGTCACAGTGCTACCCCTGACAAAAAAAAACTCACATGGGTCTCACCTTGCATTACAGTGAACACTAGAGATCACATCCTCCAGCTATTAAAAAAAGTTACTGTATTTCAAATTAAATGCAAGTGCCTGGACTCATAAACTAATGATGACATTGATAAGAAGTCTGCAACATCTTTGAAATGCTTATTGCGGGTAGCTGATAGTTTCTGTGCTTCCCTGAAGAAAATTGCTAAGTAAGCTGAAGTTAGTGTTTTTCTTCTTTACTGATTGATTGGTCTTAGCACACCTGACTTATTACATATCCAGTTTATCAGTAGACATTTGTCTCGCCTCTATTCTATTAGTAATTTTTCTTCATGAAAATAATAATTGATGGTTCTATGTAATATTTTCCAGTCTCTCTCCACTGCAAGACCACTAACAAGATATAACATCAAATGGTTTCATTCCTTTGCCTTTATTTACATTTGACCAAAATTTAAAATGACTACCTTGGCTGGTTGCTGTTTCTGTTTACCAGTACATATCCTCAGTTTGCACCTATATAAACAATTTTTCTTCTGTTTCTTTCTCCTCTCCTTCCCCTCTCTAAAGGGCTAATGCTGGAATCATGCTTTAAAGCTGGTTATGAATTTGGACAGGGAAGTACAGAAGGTAGAGTTCTCCCACGTGTTGACTTAGGTTTGCAGTCAGGAAAGTCTGCTCTTCTGATCTGGACAGGTACTTAGTAGCATACCCTTCTACTCCTGCTAAATTAAGGTCAGTAGTATCTTTCAGACTTCCATTCCCCCCTTACCATAGCAGACTCCTCTTGATTCACTGTGGACTTCAGCTCTAAGTTATTTAGCTGCTGAGCACCTGGATACTGTGATTGTTCATTGCTAGGCCACTCTCCTCATTGCTAGGCCACTCTCCATCATCTTTGGTAAGTCATGGAGAACAGGAGAGGTGCCTGAGGACTGGAGGATAGCAAATGTCACTCCAGTCTATAAGAAGGGCAAGAAGGAGGACCCGGGTAACTATAGACTGGTCAGCCTCACCTCCATCCCTGGAAAGGTGATGGAACAGCTTGTTCTTGGCATGATCTCGAGGCACATCAAGGATGAGGGGGTCATTAAGAGCAGTCAACATGGTTTTACTAAGGGTAAGTCATGTTTGACCAACCTTATTGCCTTCTATGAGGAAATAACTAGGTGGATAGATGATGGTAGAGCGGTAGATGTGGTTTATCTTGACTTCAGTAAAGCATTTGACACTGTCTCCCACAGCATCCTTGTAGATAAGCTGATAAAGTATGGGTTTAGTGATCAGGTAGTGAGGTGGATTATGAACTGGCTGAAGGGAAGAAGCCAGAGAGTTGTGGTTAATGGGACGGAGTCTAGTTGGAGGCCTGTGACTAGTGGAGTCCCTCAGGGGTCGGTACTGGGACCGGTGTTGTTTAATATCTTCATCAACGACTTGGATGAGGGTACAGAATGTATCCTCAGCAAGTTTGCTGATGACACCAAACTAGGAGGAATGGCTGACACACCAGAGGGTTGTGCTGCCATTCAACGAGACCTTGATAGGCTGGAGAGTTGGGCGGGGAGAAACTTAATGAATTTCAACAAGGGCAAGTGTAGAGTTTTGCATCTGGGGAAGAACAACCCCATGTACCAGTACAGGTTGGGAGCTGACCTGCTGGAGAGCAGTGTAGGGGAAAGGGACCTGGGGGTCCTGGTGGACAGCAGGATGACCATGAGCCAGCAATGTGCCCTTGTGGCCAAGAAGGCCAATGGCATCCTGGGGTGTATTAGAAAGGGAGTGGTTAGTAGGTCGAGAGAGGTTCTCCTTCCCCTCTATTCTGCCTTGGTGAGGCCACATCTGGAGTATTGTGTCCAGTTCTGGGCCCCCCAGTTCAAGAAGGACAGGGAACTGCTTGAGAGAGTCCAGCGTAGAGCCACAAAGATGATTAAGGGAGTGGAACATCTCCCTTATGAGGAAAGGCTGAGGGAGCTGGGTCTCTTTAGCTTGGAGAAGAGGAGACTGAGGGGTGACCTCATTAATGTTTATAAATATGTAAAGGGTGAGTGTCACGAGGATGGAGCCAGGCTCTTCTCAGTGACATCCAATGATAGGACAAGGGGCAATGGGTGTAAGCTGGAACATAGGAGGTTCCACATAAATGTGAGGAGGAATTTCTTCACAGTGAGGGTGACAGAACACTGGAACAGGCTGCCCAGAGAGGTTGTGGAGTCTCCTTCTCTGGAGACATTCAAAACCCGCCTGGACATGTTCCTGTGTGACCTGATCTAGGTATTCCTGCTCTGGCAGGGGGGTTGGACTAGATGATCTTTTAAGGTCCCTTCCAATCCCTAACATTCTGTGATTCTGTGATTCTGTGATTCTGCATGGTTCATGCTTGATAGCAGTGCAAAAGTGAAGAAACATTATTTCATCAGTGTCTCATTTAAAACATTTCCACAAAGCTATGATAAAAAAAGCTCATGCAGACAAGTTGAGCATAACTCTACTAGTGAGTACTATCAGTAGTCTAGTTGTAGCAGTCTTGAAATCGGAGCATTTACTCAGGTCCTGAGGTGGGCCTTGTAGCCTCTTGTGAGCTTTGTGCAGCTGTGATTGTATTATGTTCAAGATCCTGGATAGCTAGCAGTCCAGATCTGAAATGGCTATGAAGGCTGCAGTCATTTCAGGAATCGGATATATAGACACATTCTTCAGTCAGAATCCAGAAAGCTTTCTTTTTGAGCTTTCTTTCCAGTAAATAAGTTAAACCCAGGGCTAAAACAAAAAGTTACTCTGCTGATTTGGTTTCTTTGTTTTTGTTTTGTATTTTTTTGATGGAACTTAAAATGTACCTTGCAAATCTACAGAGCTGACATGGCTAATGAGAGAAGAGGAAGAAACTGGTCTCAGTTGTCAATAAAGCTTATCTTGTTTTGTTGTTTGCTGATGAAGATTTTGCAGCTGAACAATTAGGATTATCATTTTGCCTCCTACATTCTTTATAATCACTAGGACCTTTTTAAAACCATAATTTTACAATTCACAAGGTATTCTTGTTATTGCTAGAAGTAATTTGGAAGCATCTATTTAACTCCCAGGATGTAGATATTGCTCAGTTTATAGCAGGAATAAAATATGCTGTTTCCTCATGTGAGAACTGAAATATGTTAAACTTGTCTTTTTTTTTGACCTTAAAAGTACAAGATTACAGATATATAAAACCAAATTGTATGCAGATTTAAATAACAGATTGAAATTCAAAGAAGTGACAAACTAGGGTTATCTTTAATGTTATAAGCTTCAATTTAGATGTTGGAAATCAAGACTGAAAAGTAAGGCATTATGTTCTAAGAAGTTTATAGAGGCTATTTTATGTGCTTTGGACAAAATACCAAGTTGGATGGGTTTTTAATCTAAAAGTCTCTGCTTCAGAATAACATGCAATATTTGCCTGCATTTGTCTCTTCACAGCTTTTCTTGGTCACTATTGGCATTAATGGGTGTTCAAAGATTCATTTGTGTCAGAAGAAATTGCCTACCCCACATCAAAACAGGGGAAAGTAGTCTTAATTTAAGATTACTTCTCACTCAAACCTGTTTTACTTTCCTGAGCAGAATCAGATTTTTACAAAGGCGGAACATTGATCCATGACTTGAGAGTACGGTGACTCTTAGTGTTTGGTACAAGCTAAAGTAGGTGCAGAATATGTACTACTTAGTTACCAGACTATGGTAACTAATGCTCCTTTTGAAGGTGATAAGCTTTCCAGATTCAGGTACAAAAATCTACAGAAGTGTTTTGTTTACTTTCAAAGAAGGTGAAAGTCCATGGAAATCATCCTGTTCAGGCTGAGCTAGGAGACTTTTAGTTTTTAAGGCTCAAATTTAAGTTGGGAAGGGCATTATACTTGAAAGATAAATTGAGAAATTGATGTTCACATTTAAATCTGCAGCTTCAAGTATTTGAAAATTATAATTAAATTAATAAAGTCAGTAAAGATTCTACTTTCTATAAATGTTCTGTCATTCCGATCACTTAGTCATCCTTTTTGGCTGATAATTTAAATATTGAAATTATCTAGAGAACATTCCATTGATGTGATATGGGGATTCATTAAGTTGTGAGAGGGAATTATCTAATAGGATTACAATCACAGAAATACTATTTCTGTAATCTTGTACTTAATAACTCAAGTTGTTTAATAAGGCTTTTATGTGGCTATTTAAGAGAGTTCAGAAACCTTTTATCTGTTTAGTTCTTTTTAGCAGCAGTTTCCTCTTTTATTCAAAAGAGCTCCTAAATGAGGCACCAATACACATGAAACACTCCTACAAGGTTTTCGAAGTTATTACGTACAAAGTCTTTTCCAGCTTGGATCTTTAGATACAGTTTTTCCCAAAGGTGCAAGTTTGTGTGTATTTGGCCTGTATTGGATATGCTGGGTTAATAATCTTGACTGTAACTATTTAGCATTGATATCAGCACTGATAGTAACTATCACCATCAAATGTTATTTAATACTGATTAATTTCTCAGAATTTTTCTGTAAGAAGATATTTGCTTAAAATGTCATAAAAGTAACAGCATAATCTGCCACCTCCCCCCAGGGATTAACAACATTTTGGGCAAAATAAAGTTAAGAGATGAATTCCTACAATAAGTTGAAGCAAAGATATGCAATTTTTTTTTTAATTTTTACTGTTTGACATTTGAATCAGTAATTTCATCAGATCAGAATCTTCATGCCTAGTGCAGGCACTCTTAAACGCTGTTTGTATGCAGAGTTTTTCTTCCTTTTCTTGGTCTTTATCAGATTTTCTGTGGAGAAAGTCTTTTTGATTCTATTTTTCCACCTTTGAGGATGGTCTTACTTTGGTGACCTAACAGAGTAATACTTCTAAAGCTTTAGAAAACCTGTTCTTTTACATATCATCTATGCAACATAGCTTTCTTTTAGTATCTGTAAGGACATTTACCTTTTCAGTCAACACAAATAATCTGTGCGTATAAAAGCACTTATTTTAGTTTTACTGTTCAAAACTGTGAATAATTTACTTGACACCATTGCTATGGAGTACTGAATAAAATGGAAGAGAATCTCAGTAAATCAGGAGGTCAGGAGGTATTCTCATTATCAAGAGAGCTCATCAGTGAAAAATCTTTTCTTTTTTTTTTTTTTTTTTTTTTTACTCTAATAGCCCCTATGTTGTTTAATGTCACTATTTAAAATAAAAGGGCACTAGCATCAGAGATAATACTCCCATTTTTTCTGACTGTGGCAAGAAAGCTTATTGTACTCAACTGTCCATGGAAGGGATTTGTATAGTCTATTGCAGAACGATAAAAAGGGTTGTTTATAATACACCTTTTTCTAAATCTAGGATTTTGCAAGCCACATTGAAAAATTTGGATACACCTTGCTTGTTAGTAATAAAAATACTGAACTGTTGAAGCCTTAAGGTAATTACTGTATGTATTTTTTTTTTTTTTTTTTTAAGACCTTGTCTTCTCCACTTAATTAGTGTTATTCCCTGTGCTCTGCAGAAGTCATTCTGTTCATGTGCTGCTTTCAGGTTTTGGTTAGCTAATGGTCAGCTGTGTTTCATGCTGCTTGATTTTCTTTAATTTGTGTGGTTCTGATTAGGATAAGTTAAAATAGGGGAGTTAAACAGCAGAGGTCATCCAGATGCATGTATTTGGTATGTTTGGAGATACTTGGAGACTTGGAAAATATACTAGATAAGCATCACTGTATATTTACCTTACTCTAAAACTTTTTTGAAAGCATCTGCTCATTCTTGTAATTTTCTTAAATGTCCATCAATTTTTGTTAAACATCTTCAGGAATTTTCTTGGCAGACAATGAACATTCAAACCAGATAAGACCAAAATCTGTTTAATCTAGTATTTTGTCTTTGGTAGCAGTACTCACCTTAATTCATTGTTTGCAAAACAAAATTACCAATTTCCAGTGCTCTTTTTTGGGAGAGGGAGGATGTACACATCCTAAAGGGAATGTTTACAGCATTTAAACAGGTTAAAGCATGGTTCTCTGAAAGATGTCAAAGAGCTTCAATACAGTTCCTGCCTGTAACTAGATTAATTAAAGTGAAAGTAAAATGGAATAATAATATAAGCATAACACATGTTCAAAGCACTAATAACTGTAACTCAGGATTGAGACTTCCTGTGATTTGTTTCAGCTGTTGTGAGTCCAAAGCAATGTTGTAGGAATCACCCAATTTCTGCTGTGGTCAGAAACACTTTAGTTTTTCTGTGGGCCTAATCCCAGCTCTCGTCCTTGAGCATGGAGAGAAGTTTTGCAGTGGAGCTGCTTGTACTCTAGTAGATTTAGGGGAGGTTTAGGAGGGAATCCTATGTCAGGGGTGCTGATGGGGCTGCAGAGATCAGCAGTACAGTGGAGATACTTAGCTGGAACAAGTACAAATTCCTGCATAGCAGCCCACACTAGAGGATTTCTTCCCCCTCAGTTTCCTTCTGCTTGAGCCACAGTACCTTCACGATTAGCATAACAAACATTATCTCTGCCAGAGAGATAACCTACCAGAAACAGAATGCTAAAATAGCAGCCTTTCACTGACAAAAAGACATGAAAGGGACACTAAGTAAAAAAAGATATGAGCTGCCATATGAGTAGATCTGATTTATTTTTTTCTTCAGTCCCTTAGGACTTTTTAAAGAAGTAGTGAATGAGTTTAGTATCAAGGAAATACTGTGGATCATTGCTGTGCAATAATTATGAGTAGGTGTTTTTCAAAACCTTTTATGAAAATCAAAGATGGAGGTGGTTAAAAAAGGTTTGGCAATTCAAATAAAAAAAACCCAACCCTCAAACCCAAACCTTCTACTTTGAGACACACAGATGACTGTAGTAATTTGTATCAGGCCTGGAATTTGAAAATTAGTGCTTGACATGAACTACTAAGACAACATCCAACATAAATAGCCATGTTATATGTAGAAGTGAAGATTAAATGAGGTTTTCATTAGTTTGAATTCTGTTTTCATCCATAGAGAAGCTTTAATATTTAACAATTATTTGATCCAGGTAATAATTCTGTGCCAAAACTTTCAGTTGCTAGTTAACTGGAAATGCATTTTTTTACCTTTGTAAGGCCATTGAGCAAATCCCTTTGAAAAACCTTTCCAGACACACAGAGGACAAGGAGTGCTTGCACCAGAGATTTGTTAAAAGCATATTGTTCCTGACCAGCATGTCTTCTGTTATGAGGTGACTGGCTTGGTGGATGAAGGGAGAGCAGCAGATGTCATTTTTCTTGACTTCAGCAAGGCATTGAACACTCCCTCCTGTAGCATAATCATAGCAAAGTTGGGGAAATATAGACTGAACAGGTGGACAACAAGGTGAGTGGACATCAAGGGTAATAGCCAGCAGTTCAGAGTCCAAATGGTAGCCAGTTATTATTGGCATTCCTTTTAAATCAGCACCAAGACCCATGCTATTTAACAGCCTGGATGACAGGATGAAATGCTAAGAGAGACCTTAGAAATAAACTAGTTCTTTAGGGGAAAAATTTAACTTTAGTATATTTCTGAAGTTCATTTAAAAATAGATGTATTAACTTTGAAAATCACATAAACAGCAATTTCAGGTCAAGTGTTTATCTTGTTAATTTTTCCCATACATAGGTAACTTGCCAGTAAGAGATTTAGAACCTGCAAACACATTACCAAATTATTAGCAAACTGGGTTTTTTTTCTTTATCATTTAATCAAATTTTATATGTGAATAGAGTCTAATAATAATCACTGGTATGAAGGGTTAGAAAACTGCTATAACTTAGCAAGGAATTTAAAGCTGGCCTGTTATATAATTCAAAAGGATCATCATTAATTTTAGAGGGAAATTAAAAAGGTGATTTATTTTCAAAATTCCCTTTTGAAGCTATATTCTGTCTTTGTCACCTCTGTTTTTCAGGGGTGATGAGATAGTCTGAAATTAATCTTAATTCCTAGCTATAATTAGAAGTACATTCTTAAGGTTTCTTTCACTATTCTTTTATCAGGAAACCTGAAATTTATATTCATTTCTTTCTTTCTTAGTGTTTTCTTTTTTATATATATTTGGCTTTTGTCAATTTTAACTCTTTTTTTCAGTAAATGTTTTGAAGTAACTTGGGAAGAGAAATAATGCTACACAGTATAGCCTCTTCCCTTCTTCAGATTGCTTTCCCACTTAGAAAAAGCATCTCTGTGATGCTTCCTTCTTTCATAGGGATGTGTTCATTGTTAGTTGTTCAGCACCTTTCTCTTCTCCCTAGAGTCCTTTAGTTTTGTATTGATGTTTTAATTGTTCAGTGCTTTTTGTTCTTAAGTGAAGAATGCACAGGCAGTTAACAAAACAGTGAAGGAGAAAAGAGCCATTCTTTGTATTTATAATCACTGTTTCCAGACTTCTGTTGGAATTTTAGTGGCATCAGTGTATCAGAATGTAAACAGTATGTGTAGCCATATAGAATAATTGTGTTATGATAGAGATGGTATTGTTAATGAACTTGAACTGTCATTATACTTTTAACCCTTATTCAGTGACACAGGTCCAATTTTACATGGTTCAATGGGAACCACGAATTTCTGTTTTCTTTAAATAAAAAAAAAAAAAAAGTGATAGAACTTCTTAATTATAGTAGCTAACTGCATTTATTTCCTTCTCAGAAGCAGGTAGTTGCTAAATGCTGTATTAATGCATATACATTAAAAAGCAAATGCTTGCATTTACGAATCAGTCACTGTAGAGTCTTATCACTGATGTACAGATAAACTCCTGCATTGAACTGAAATACATTAGATGTGGCTCATAGAGAATACCATGCACCCTTAATGAATGCGTGATAAAACAAATCATGCAAACTAAATAACGGTATCTCTAGAGATCAATTAGTTTCTTCAACAAATAGACTGGTTCCCATGCTGATTGATGGTAGTATCTCTTTCAGGTGCTGGGTGTGGTGGGTTAAGGATGTACTTTTCTCTTGTGCATGATAAAAGGCCTAAAGCAATGTCACCTTATTCCGTGGTCTGCAAGACACACTGATACAGCTTGTGATCACAAGAATCAAAAATTTTAAAAGGAGTCTGAGAGGAGCTGTAGTGCTTCGTATAAGGTGTTATTTCTTCAGTTTTTATGTCTGTAAGCAAGTAACACTGCTAGCATCACTGGTCTAAAGCTCTCAGCCAAGGGCCGCTGCCATTCTCCTATTTCTGCAGCTTTAGGCCCCAGTAACGTTATGTATAATTATACACATCACTAGTTGAAGAGGAGAGGGGAATTTAATTCCAATAGTTTATATTTCACTACAGCAAATTCAAAATTAAATGTGTAATTTGCTTAGCAAATTGGATTACCAAGCTGTATGGCTATTGATTGATTTGGAAGTCTGCCTGTTTCTTTCCTCTGGGTAGACTGCTTCAGACAGTGAGACAAAAAGTACTATAGAAGGAAAAACTGTATTGGAACCGACTTTTATTAAGCCCCTTGTTTGAGTAACAGAAACTAAATTAGCAGTATGTTTATGTGCTTTTATATATAGCAAAATTAAACTGAAGAAACCCACTGAATTAAAGTTGTTTATCTTCAAACTCAAGTTGGCCTAAATATACGTCCTTTGCTGATACTAGAAATTAATATTAACCTGATACTTTGTGTTGAACTCAGTATACATACATCTTTTCCCCATGTTGTCTGGCAGTATTTGCTCCACTTATTCAGTGAGTCTGCAAATACTGTTTGATAGTGAAAAGGTGTGTGCATGCCCTTAATAGAGACTTCAAAAAACCCCCATTTAATAAAATGACAAAATATCTGATACTTTCTATTTTCCTTTCTTGTTTATTTGAAAGAGAAAAGTTTGTAGTCTCAACTACTGGGATCTCTTTTTACAGAGCTGTAGAAAGATACATGTGCTCCAAAACTGGGAGAATCTGCATGTACCTTAGAAAAAGCAGCAACACAAGCATGTGACTTTCTGCTCGCAGTGAAGACTGTAGCCATGCAAAATTTGAGATCACAGGACCTTGGAGCTGAACATCTTGGGAACAATGCAAGTTCTTTCCTACTAAAAACAACTCAGAACATCAACTGACCCATACACATATTTTGGTGGTGTTTATCTCATCTTGCAAGTGTTATAAAATCTCTTTCCTGAGAAGATGTAGGTGAAAAGCTGTTGAAAGTCTTCCACTGAGGAGCTTGCATCTCTAACCCAGTAGATGAGAAGTCCTGAAATCCCTCAGTCCCTTTATAAAGGGGAGGAAAAAAATAGTTTTATTTTAATTTTTTTTAAAAAAACGTAGTAACAGTAATTGTCATGTCTTGGTAAAAACTAAGCAAAGATGCCAGTCTTTCCAGCCTCTAGGAAAGAGATGTGACTGTTCCATTTCTTTAGGTTTTTGTTCAGTGGCTCAGTGTGGCTGGGTGGTATGTTTTCACCTAAATGGGTACAGTTCAGAAGTTTTGTTCAGTCATGGAACCAACTTCTCTGAAGATCTTGAATCACAGTAATTTTCTCCTGAAGAACAGTTTAGAGATTTTGCAGGTTGTAGGTGATTTTTATATAGGAATGATTCTCCAATACATCCAGTACAAGTGTTGCTATTCTTGCAGTGATACAAATGTAAGGACGAGGCATAGTCAGTCATACCACCTACACATGCTCTAGAAATGAATACTGATGAAATTCAATAGACTTCTGACACATGAGTTACTGTGTTGCTCATAGTGATGCGAGTTTTTTATTGTTTTACTGATATTCTCTTGGAAAAGATAATACAAAAGTACTTCTCCAAAACAGTCTCAGAACAGCAGCTTCTGCAAGTCACTGCCCATAGCAAAATACAGCAGATCTTACCTGGAGAACACAATGTTGTATTAGCTAGAGAGAAAACCAATTATTATCATTGTACCAAACTTCCAAGTTTGTTCTTCTCTGCTGAAAATAATGTGGAGAAATAGATATCAATCTTTGGCCACAAATCCTGATATTTTCAGGAATACATAAAATATTTTCATTCTGCAATTTCCTGTTGATACTGACAGGAGGTCAGCAGTGTGTTAACTTCTACTCCATAGCACATTTTAAAACTTCAGAAGATGCTTAATTTTATAAAGCTCTCCATGTACCCTGTTTCTCTTGAATTCAGCAGCAGCTTTGTGATCTTGTAAAGCAACAGCAGAGTTAATCCAGTGCTGAGAGCTTTTAAAACTCTTATCCTAGAAAACTAGCACTGATTCATACAAGTGGTTAAAGCCTTCAGATCACACCACCAAAAAAGGGAAACTATTTCCAGTGAGGCACTGCCCAGTACATGTGTTTATTGGAAGAGCTACCTGAACAGAAGCCAAGAAAATGAGCAAATTACGAACAAAAAAATAATTGACTGAAAAATCTTGGAGAAAGCAAGCATACAATATTTGAAGTTGTTTGGTTTTATTATCAGACTCCTCAGTGTCTGAAGAGAGACCACTTGAAAAGATATAGTTTCATTTCTGTCTCTGCAAATTCCAACTCATAGTATTCTCAGATGTTCGTATCACACACACAGAATCACACAGAATGTTAAGGATTGGAAGGGACCTCAAAAGATCATCCAGTCCAATCCCCCTGCCAGAGCAGGAATACCTAGATCAGGTCACACAGGAACATGTCCAGGTGGGTTTTGAATGTCTCCAGAGAAGGAGACTCCACAACCTCTCTGGGCAGCCTGTGCCAGTGTTCTGTTACCCTCACTGTGAAGAAATTCTTCCTCACATTTATGTGGAACCTCCTATGTTCCAGCTTACACCCATTGCCCCTCGTCCTATCATTGGATGTCACTGAGAAGAGCCTGGCTCCATCCTCATGACACTCACCCTTGACATATTTATAAACATTAATAAGGTCACCCCTCAGTCTCCTCTTCTCCAAGCTAAAGAGACCCAGCTCCCTCAGCCTTTCCTCATAAGGGAGATGTTCCACTCCCTTCATCATCTTTGTGGCTCTGCGCTGGACTCTCTCGAGCAGTTCCCTGTCCTTCTTGAACTGTGGGGCCCAGAACTGGACACAATACTCCAGATGTGGCCTCACCAAGTATCTTCAGTGCTAACGCCAGTCATTATTTTCCTTTTCTAAATGCAGCCTCTTGGTTCCATGCAAGAACAGAAAAACCCAAACCTGCAGTTGTTCCACATCCTATACATCCATTATTTTTAATTACTGAGGTGGAAAATGTAATGATATTGGTATATGGGAGGCCAGGGTGCTCTTTGCTTGGTATTTCTCATACTGACTCATCGTATGTGAGTCATTGTCTCAAGGTTCTTGAGTCCCTCTCCCCCCTCCATAGTTTGATAATAGTTGTATTTTAATTTAATAAAATTTTATGGCAATTTTTTATCTCAAGAGTTCCTGCATGTGTGGCTTATACTGTTGTTCCACAGGCTACTTGGGGCAGCCTTCGTTATTTGTTTGCTGTTTCTAAGGAAAGGAGTATTATCTGTAACATGAGTCTGAATGAGTCTTTTGTTCTTTTTCCTCATGAAACTAAGAGCAAAATAACCCTTCAAATTGATGTTTGGGTTTTAGTTTTTAACCTGGCAACGTTTTTGAAGTACACACGCTGTTCAGGTTAGCGATAAGAGCATATTTATCTTCATTTGTCTTTATAGGTCCATATAAACAGCTGACTTTGTTATAACAGCAGATTTGTTGCAGTGCTTGGTTCGGCTTCGTGTGTTGAACTAGTTTCGTACCTTTACCAGCATAATTCATTTAAAAGTGTTACATATTTGGTTTTAATGCTGTGAAAAAAGGCTCTGTGCAGTTACAGTACTTGGGGCAGTTTAGAAAACTGGCAGCAACAGTGTGCCTGGTGGTTAATGCTCTTTCTGTATTGACTTTCTGCCTCTCTCAGTGCCTTTGTGTGTGTCTGGACAATAAATTCCTAGATAACGAATTCCCTGTATGGTAGATTAAGTTTTGAAGCATGTGGAAGACACCAAGGGACTACTATATTGCAAAAAGCTGAATTCTTACTAGTCATTTTACTGAAAATGTTGAAGGATAGGACAAAATATTTTTTTGTCCTACATACGTTTTAATGCATACTAGTTCATACTGAAAACCTGTAACTTTCTCTGAAAAGTTTTCAGTTTGTACTGTGGTTTCTTATAAGCATTCATTAGCAGTTCATTCCAGAAAGAGGATAGTCCCTTTTGTTGAGAAGCAGTGTAGAAAGGAGTACTGAAAAGAGTGAGCATTTAAAAGGGATAAATGTAGAGGATAAATGCTGTTCTGTTGAAAACTTGAAGAAACTACGACATGTTCTGCCAGAGAAGAAACAGAGAAACTCCTAAGTTGATTTGGATGGTAAAACTAAAGGCTTAGAAGATATTGAGCCTTGCTGGGACTTGAAATACGAAGGTTGAAATAAAGTATGTTGTCACATGAAACATGGCTGGGGCTCCATGTGGATAAGGGTCAAAGGCAGATAGATCAAAGCAGCATAAAATAACTGTAGTAATAGTGTTTGGGGTGCACTTGTAAAGGAAATAGTATTATAGTATGGAAACAAATGGCGAATTCATACAGATGTGTCCTGTGGTGTCAATCATTTATTCTCTAGGAAAACACTGTAACTTCCAAAGAAAGTTCATCTATATTAACATGAGTGTTGTGAAGAAGCTGTGTGCACTTGTAAGCAGTTTCTTTGATTTTTGCAGAATAGCTTCCTAAAGTGATGTATGAGCATAAGGTTTAAAAAATAATACATAGCTAAATTATGTCCACTGCTTCCTTATACTCCCCAAGTATTATGTTGCTATACTGCTTGTGATTTGCTAATAATATGATTTGAGTGAGAAAACATACCATTATCCAAAATGGCACTAGATGGTAAACTAGCAGATAACACATCAACTCTGGAACGTTATAAATTGCAATAACTGTATTTAATACAAAGCATGTATATATTTGGGTGTTCTAATAGTTTATTTTGATATTGCAGGAATCAGCATACTGCATTCAGCAGCAGACAGTGTGACAAGTGCAGTACAGAAGGCAAGTCAAGCTTTGAATGAGCGTGGTGAAAGGCTATGTCGAACAGAAGAAAAGACAGAGGAGCTGAAAAACAGTGCTCGGCAGTTTGCAGAAACTGCACACAAGGTGAGATTTTGGCGGGCTAAGGCTCTCAGTAGGTTAAAGTCACATTATTTTGAGAGGAGGAAGCTCTAGAAAGAATTGCGGTCAGTCACTTCACAAACAGCTTGCTGTTTTCCTTGATACTGTTCCTCAGATTTCTGGGTTATAACTTTTTCTGTGAATAGATCTGAGGTTTGCTGCATTTCCACTTGAATTGAAACTACCTTTAAGCATATTTCAAATCCATCTTCCCACTATTTTTGGTACTATTCTTCATACTTCGTGCAACAGTGTAGTGAAATTGTTGTTAATCCCCTTTGGTAAGCAGCCCGTAGGTCTGTGACTGTCTGTTTTTGAAGATGTATCTTTTTATGTCTGGAAATGTTATTTATGAGGATTTTGAGGAATTGTTCTGTCTCAGGAATGTGTGGACATTCCTTGTTCTTGGTGGAAGATATTGATAGTACTGTGCCTGTTGCTTCTGCATGTGCATGATGATGATGAGCTTCTATCTCTGTGACAGAAATTCTAGGCATCCACAGCATTAGATTTGGTGGCTGTGTAACACATCCACAGCAGACAGAATGTTTTTCAAGAAAAAGGTAGAAGTTTTCTGAACATGAGCAGCCATTTTAGCATGCAAGTTTGATAGTTTTACTGCTTAGCCCATGCATTAGGCTTTATCATGCTTATGCCAAAAAATGCCTGGCAACTGCATTAACACTAGAAATCCTGGACTGATATCTTGCAGTTCTATGCAAGCCTCTGTCTTATGTCATCTTTAAAATTTCATGAAACAACTTACTGTAATATTTACTGGGATAATCCTTTACTTTATATTAGCATGGTTCAGCTCAGTGGCCTGAGTATGGTATGAGCCTGCTCTTGGACTCTCATTTAACACCACCACCTTTCTACCACCCTCACCTCCCTACCCCCCCACCCTCATGATGACAACTATGCCAACTTAGAAAAACAACCTTAAACAGCAGCTACCACTGCTTCGAGGATGGGTGCAAAAGGTTTGCAGCTCTGGTGTAAAGCATAGAGTGCTGCTTGGTAGGGAACTCGGAAATGAAAAATGCCTGTGATAGTTGGGCCACTATGAATCTTGATTAAGATTTGAACAGATTTCATTAGTGTGTGTTGCCCTTTCATCTTCCACATGTGCAGAACAGCAGTTCCACATATGAAGACATGCTGTGAACAGAAACAAATCTTTCCTAGGATTTATTAGGAAAATCTTACTTTAATAAATCTCAGGATTAAAGGATGCAGTATTGTAATAAAGATACCATCTTTGATAGCCTGTGCTGTACCTTATATAGAACAAAAAGTTTACAAAATTCTAATGTAATAATTCAAACCAAAAATTGGAGAGAAACATAGCAAGAATGATGGAGAAGCTAAAAACATCCACAGTACAAGTATTTTATTTTTTTAATCAAATTCAGGAATATTCTCGGTCACGATTTTGTACATAGTCATTTGAGTTTACGTGTCTCTGTGGCAGTGAGTGAGAACAGTTTCTGCAGGAGATGTCTAAGTGATGCAGAATGAAAAAGGATATTCTCCAGTTGAACTGTGTGCTGGACTGATATTTATGAAACCTTCCTGCCAGTCCAGTTCTACAGATTACCGGTCTTTCCTAGATGAATGCAAGGCCATGTGCTGTTGAAGCTATCCCAATTACCAGCTGCCTCAAATAGGACTATGACAGTCTTTCAGTGGATTATAGTTAAGGATTTGTAATAAATGCTTGGGTTTTGTTTTCTTTTTAGCAAGAAAATAGCATCTTTGTGTTTGAAGAAAACAAGATGTTATTCAGTTCTTAAAGGACCTCAAAAGAATAGTTGTCATCTTAATAATCATAAGGATAACTTAGTAAAATGAGGTTTAAAATATTTTTTTTTCTTGCAAATTTTTCTGTATTGGTGCCCCAAGTTTTGAATTGTGTCTTAGAGGTGCAGTAGTCCTGCAATTCCTCTACTGTTATGTCATGAAAATGCATAGGACAGCCACCCAGGAATATATTGCTTTATGGTGGTATGTTTTGGTTTGCATCAGTTTTGTTGGGGTTTTGGTGGACTATTTAGGAATAAGTACAGTATTGTTTATTCTTAATGTTACTCTGGTTAAGTTTTTGAGGGACAGCTGCTACTCAGACCTTAGATGTTGTTTGTACAGGGAAGAAAACATGTTACTCCAGTGAAACCAGGAAAGGGAGGTCCAGCTGAGTGTTGCTTAAATGGCAAAATTGTAACTTTCTGGCAAAACAGTGTCAGTGAAGAGAAAGGCACTGATTAATTTACTAGTATTTGCGAACACTTTGTGCAGCGAAGCAATGTTCCAATTTTGGTTGCTTCATAGCAAAAGGACTTTGAATTATTGTCAGCCCATAATTAATTTCACCACTATAGTATCGTGTCTGTCTTTATCAGTGATCTGGATGAGGGTATTGAGTGCACCCTCAGTAAGTTTGCAGACAACACCAAGTTGGGTGGGAGTGTTGATCTGCCTGAGGGTAGGGAGGCTCTGCAGAGGGACCTGGACAGGCTAGAGCAATGGGCTAAGGCCAATTGTAGGAGGTTCAATAAGATCAAGTGTCGGGACCTGCACTTGAGTCACAACAACCCCATGCAGTGCTGCAGGCTTGGGGAAGAGTGGCTGGAAAGCTGCCTGGTGGAAAAGGACCTGGGGGTGTTGGTCGGCAGCCGACTGAACACGAGCCAGCAGTGTGCCCAGGTGGGCAAGGTGGCCAACAGCATCCTGGCCTGTATCAGAAACGGTGTGACCAGCAGGAGCAGGGAGGTGATCGTGCCCCTGTACTCGGCACTGGTGAGGCCGCACCTCGAATACTGTGTTCAGCTTCGGGCCCTGCACTACCAGAAGGACACTGAGCTGCTGAAGTGTGTCCAGAGAAGGGCAGTGAAGCTGGGGAAGGGTCTGGAGCACAGGTGTGATGGGGAGTGGCTGAGGGAACTGGGGGTGTTCGGTCTGGAGAAGAGGAGGCTGAGGGGAGACCTCATTGCTCTCTACAACTACCTGAAAGGAGGGGGTAGTGAGGCAGAGGTTGGTCTGTTCTCCCAGGTAACAGTGATAGGGTGCTGGGTAATGGCCTCAAGTTGTGCCAGGGGAGGTTTAGATTGGATATTAGGAAAAATTTTTCACTGAAAGGGTTGTCAGGCACTGACACAGGCTGCCCAGGGCAGTGGTGGAGTCCCCATTCCTCGGGGGATTTGAGACAGGTAGATGTGTTGCTAAGGGACATGCTTTAGTGGTGACTTGGCAGTGTTAGGTTAATGGTTGGGCTTGATGGTCTTAAAGGTCTTTTTCAACCTAAGTGATTCTATGATTCTGCTTCAGCTATATGTCAGGTTATTTTAAAATACAGAACGTGTAATGGAGACAGTGGAAGATGCATAGCATAGGAATAGTCTTTCTAGCATCTTTTAAAAACAGCTTAGTCACCTGTATTTGAAAAAACAAACAAAAAAACCCCAGTTTGCACCAGAAACAATAGCACTGAGAGTGCTTCAGAGTTTGTTGAATGAAAGCATATATCTATATTTAGTTGTGTAAAGGCTGGAACTTAGCTCAGAGGATCTATCAAATCATCCTTGTAACACCTTGTCACAGTTGCCTACAAAAGACATTTTTCTGAGAGAAAAAAAAAATCTTGTTTTTTGAAAGGAGAAAGAAAAGTGTTGGTTGGAGTTCTTTCATGCTGAAATGCCTTTCCAATGTATCTCTCCAAATAATATTTCTTTTAAATGGTGTATTTATGACCAGGTCCTTGAGTATCAAAGGCTTATGCCAATTAAATTTGAGTCATTTATTGGTCAGCACCTCACTGGTAGCAAATGAGGAAATTTTAGCTGCCCCTACCACTTCTGATTTCTAGGTAACTTCTTAGAGGGTTCACTCATCTTAGCTTTGTTAGCATGCTATTATCTACAGATATTGATTTTTTTCATTATATAGAGCCTAAAATGAAGTTCTCTGCTTGGTTTGCCAAAGTCAGTTTGTCTACACTCTTTGTAAGGATTTAATTCACTTTAGCTTTCTTCTCCCTCTCATTCCCAGTTTTAAGTCCATTTTTTAATTATTTGAAATGGGAATATTCAGTAATCACAGAGTTAGAAGGGCAATCAGTCCTTAATTTTTCATCATTATGTAGTGGCAGAGCTGCTGAAAAGGTGTTCTAAATTACTTGTCTGGAATTTCTGATTGTATTTAATGATCCAAATCATTAGGTCTAAGTGACTGTTCTTTTAAGCATGTCTTTGTTTCTAGTGTCTTGTTCTAGCCCTCCTCACAGATAGCAAAATAATGGAACATCAGGAAATACAGCTATGAAAGCAGACTAATCCTGCCTCCTCAGGCTAGCAAAGGGAGACCTTGCCTATCCGTCACAGTAAAGGGAACGACTGCATATCTGTGTGCAAAGCAGTTAAGGATTTCAGGCATCTTTTGGAGAATTCAGTTTACAAACTATTCTGATCCAGACTACCCACATTAGCTTGATACAGCTATTGTTACATGTGATGTCTCTTTAATTCATTTTTTCTTTCTTTTTCAGCTTGCCATGAAGCACAAATGCAGAGATACTGCCCAAAGTTGAAATCTTCCTGAGAGAAACTGAAAAGGCTACATTCAGCAAAGCAAACAGGGGAACTGGACCAAATGACAAGCTGATCAGGATTAAAATAGTAATAATCTTCCCCAGCTGTACAGAAAATTATTTAAGTGGTTGTGGACGTATGTGTTGAAATAAAATCCAAAGAAGGAGTATACTATTATTCATTTTATGTAGCATCAGTATAGTGTGAATGTTGGGACTGAAACACCTGGGGTTGTTTAGAAGAGAATTAGATGGCTTTGTCCTGGGAAACAGGAAAACTTGTTTCTTCTACGCAGTGCAGGAAGTTTTGCATGTGCCATCACCAGCATTCAGAAGTGCATATCTGAATTTCATAGGGGAATCTGTTACCAGTACTGCATTTTGAATATTCCTTTTTTCCCTTACAGATTGATTATGTGAATAGTATAATGAAACCTACAGAATGTATGCTTGAGGTTTCAAAACTGAGGAAAAAAAGTAATTTTTACATCTATACACACATAGCTGTGCCTCAAACACAATCTAGAATTTAGCAATCTGGTATAAAATAACATTTCATTTTCTTTTTATCTGTGATTCTCTGGCTAAAGGCCTCTGTAAATGAGAATGCAAAGGCCTGGGAAAATGAGAATGCACTATCTTCCAAATCATCTGTTTTTCATAAATTCTACAGTAAGAACTTTAGGGAACACTTCAGAAGTTTGTGTGGTTAGAATGACGTTTTTGTTAGCTAGTCATCTGATTTTTAAAATAGAGGCTTTCAAAAAGCATGTCTTGGTACATTAGAAACATAACTTCTAGTTTGGGTCTCAGTTTTCAATATATATATTATCACTGGAAGGGTGACTACCTACTTCATTCTGTATTCACTATATACAGTATATGCACTGTATTCTCTTACAAAAATAAGTAGGTTACTTTTTTCCTTCACCACTGTTTTCTTAAAATTTTTAAGATGTTCTAATATACTTCTGCAATGAGGAAAAAGAAAAAAAAAATTAAAAATACTGCACTTTTTTTTTTTTTAATCAGTAAACTAGAAACAGAAATCCTAGCAGAATTTTCAACCTTTATCTTCTGAAGATGCCTCCTCTTCATTTTTGTCCTCATCTTGCTGGAGAGCCAGAAAGCTGGCATTGTATGAATGTACTGGAGTTTTCCTTTTCAATGTAGATAAGATTTTTGCATTATTAATGACACTTCAAACAGTCTAAAATCCTCAGAGCAGTGCTTGTAGGAGAAATAAAAGCTGCTGTAGTAATTGAGAATATTTTAGTTCCTGCAAGGTGAAGTGACTGAAAATCTTTTAGAAATATCCATTTGTAAAAAGATGCTTGGCTTCAGGAAAACATTCCCATTTGAACTAAGGATACTGTCTAGTTAACTGATTGCATTAAAACTTTACATCTGTTTGTTTTTGTTTTTTTTTTTCCTATAAACTCTTTTGTATGAAGCTTGTCATTTAATTTCACACTGGGAATTGAGAAAAGGGGTAAATTTGTCATCTGTGTAGTATCATATGATCATTTAGCTCTATTTGGCATCACCTTTAACAGTAACTATGTCCCGCACTGTCAACTGAAAAGGAATTTGGCCACATCTATCATAAATCAGAACAGGCTCGTTAACGACATGAGTTCTGAACACTCCGTTGAGCTACGTACAATTAATCCTTGCCCTGGAAATGTCAGTAGCTTTCTGAGTGCTATTGTGATGACTATGGGTATTTCTGCAAATTAACCAGGAAAACAGTCCCTCATTAGCAATTAAACTTACGCTAGGGACAAAGTGTTAGGCTACTTTTGAAAATGGCTGTGTTAGAAATCAGTCAGGGAGTGGAGTACATTTTTGACCAGATAGCTGTCTTCTGACATCATCTTTTCCACTCTTAGTTTTTTAACTATATTTTGCTGCTAACCTCTCTCTACTGAGAGAAAGAAGGAATAGGCTTTGAACTGCTGCCATCTAGCTGGTCTTCTAAGCTTGTCAATAATTTAGAAGAAATGTCTAGTTAAACCTGATCAGATAAACCTGAAAAGAATTAGTTGTCTTAATTCAGATAAAAAGGCATAGGCTTTTCAAGTGTTTACATGAATGTCAGCTGGACAGGACAAGGTCACAGTTGCACTGCTAAGTTCCAGACCTTTTGTGAGTTGAACTGTTCAAAAACATTACTTTAGTCCCACTGACAGTTTTTCAGCATTTTTTTAATGTCCTCCAGTTAAGCATATTGTGTTATGTATCATAACTCAGGACTTTTATCCAGCCATCAAAAGCTATTTACCATGGGAATTCTGAGTAACCTAGTGTTATTGAACGAAGGAAAAGCAGTTTTTGTGTTTACTTTGTTCTTGCTGTTCATTAAACTACAAGACTTGGTAGTTTTTAGAAAAAAATCAGAGATGTATAAATGTCTATCCAAAGGTAAATCTTATAGCATTGCAACTTCCTTCTGGAACTTAGCTTGTAGTGTATACAACCTAGTATTAGATAGTCATGTACATAACATATACTATAATTCAGGTTAATGTTTCATATGAAAGAATGTATTTGTAAATCGTAACAATATCAATAGTTTATCTTTTTAAAGTTCTGCAAAGAATAAAAATAATGTGTTGTTAGACTTGACTGCTGTACTGTAAACTCTGTCTTAAAAGGCTACTTTTGTGTCTAGCAAAAGTTGTGCATTATGTGAAATATTAACAAAAATGTGCTCTCTAAAAAGTGATCTTAAAAGTAGGTAGGTTTTGCTATGATATGCCAGAACTGTAATACTTGCTGGTATCTGTTATAACCAGTTCCTTGAAAGTTCTCTAAGGTCTGGAAATTATTTTGTGCCATTCTGGGGAGAAAAAAAAAAAAAGTGGGACCTGCTCTCTGGAGTCATTACTGGAAAACCTGATTTTGTCATTAAATACTTGAACTGTGATGAAAAGAAAACTGTCCTTGGATTGAGTTCTCTATTCAAAGTATAAATTATTTTTGAATGACAATTTTATATTTTACTTTAATGGAATTATATTTTATTCTAGCAAAACTGTACAAAAATTAGTTTCTACTGTAACACTGAAAACTTTTTCTAGAAAGAATACTGTAATTATAAAAGAAGTAATGGGAACTAGGTTGAAGGATTTCATATCCGTGCAGATTCTAGACAATGGTTAACACAGGTTTAAGTTAGCATCCTACTTAATGGCTGTAAAGATTAAAAGAATTTCTGTGTTAATTTGCTTTCAGATGGGGGCTGGCTTTGGCAGGGTTTGACTAGGGATTACAGGCCCAAAAAGTAATTTGCTATTTATTTTCACAATGACTGAGCAACTCTAAACTGAGTGCAAAGATACTGTTCCATGGAGGCATAGTAGTATGGCAGATCTTCAGTGTTAAAGCCAAGTATTCAGAGTATAAAAGTAAGCTTGTTAGCTAGGGAGTTCAGATGGCTTTAGATGTTTTAAACAATTTCGTAGGTGTCTGGTAGCTAAAATGGTGGTAGCTTTTGCAGAGGAACTAAAATTTAAGCCTGTATGTGTTGAAATTTTGTTGCTGCTGAAAATGGGAGGACCAAGTTTTCTTCTGTCTTCAGTGTTCTCTTTTGGATAGAATAGAAAGGAAATAAAAATAAACCAGAGAAGTTTGGTGTTTCATACTGTATCAAAAAGGAAATCTTCGGTATATGCAATTAACATTAATCAGCATGCTGATTTGCAGCCAAATCAGTGAGTTGGGTTTTTTTACTATTTCAGAAAGAGATACAGTAAAGCTTTCTTTGGGTTAGCATGATCAGAAAATAAGGATTTCTACAAAAAGTATATTTACTTTTGGGAAGTGTTAAGATTTTAATGAGAATCCTTCTTTCAAAAACCTTTGCCAGTTTTACTAAATACAGCATCCGGAAACATTTCTGACAGCTGTAAAATCCTTACTGTTGTGGTTGGCACTCTGATAAAAGGCATTTAGCTTTAATAGTAGATTGCTACATTTGTTTGTTTGAGGCTTATAAGAGAGTTTAGCTCAGTCAGAAGCATCCCAATATTGCTCATTAGGGATAAGCACTGTTCATGCTGCAAAGCAATAGCAGCTAAATTCTGAGGTGAGAGTGGGCAAGATGAGGGAAGGGTTGGAGACTTGTGGGTCACCACGTGAGCAAGTCTGAAGAGGTGATGAAGTAACTGCCAAGTGAGCCCTGTGATGATGCAGCTCCTGGGGATGAGGACAGCAGTGTTGGAAGGCTTGGCATTAATGTTTTCTCACAAGTGGATAGAGAACCAACTGCGATTTTAGCAGCAAGTTTTAGCAAAATTTCTTCCGGACAATCCTGAGAAGTTTTAAACCTACATATAGAGAAATGTGAGTACCCTTGTTTTTTATCTTACCTGTTCTTTTCTGTTGCTTCCCCATGTGCCATTGTTCAGTATTTCAGACAAGCTGGAAACAGGTCTGTTAAAAGTCAGAGGACTCAAACTGTGTGACAGGCACTATTCTTCACCGAGGCCATGAACAATTGCAGAGCTGCCAGTGTCTGACTGAAATAATAGCTGTACGTATAAGATCATTTGTAAGACAGATGGCTGAGAAAGGTAACATTTATCTGCCAGGCAAGGTGCTGTAACTCTTTGCATCCGTTCATAAGGAAAGCATCATTAACTGTTATCTATTGCTAATTACCTCAACATAGTAGGTGTTATATTAAAATCCTATATGGCAATCTCTGCAATGGCACTGAAAGATGAAAAGTATGTGGGAAGGTTAAGAGGTTATGTGTGCGTGTTCATTGACTGGGTATGCTTCATAGAATCTGTTCCTCTGTCTCTGTCTGGCACTGTAAATATGCAAGATAACTTATGGCTTCCCTTACTATGCTGTCTTTCCTAGTTCCCACTTTTGTACAGTCTTTCCATATTCAGGATCATGGTTTTCTCTTACTACTCACAAGTCCCTCATCTGGAGAGGTGGCTCCACAGCTAAACTCTCGGGATTTTTAAGGCCAACATGAGGTACGATGCCCTTTGGGGTATGAAGAGCTCCTGTTGCTTTATTTATTGACTGCAGTTTGTTACTGTTTGCAGATGAAGATGTAGATGTGCACTGCACTTAAAGTTATACTTCACATCATAAGGGCAAAGTTGTAGTGAAGGTGTTTCAGCATGTCTGAAAGGATTTAGGACAAGATTTAATAGTCAGAAAATCATAGTGCCACATCACCAACCTAGGTGTTTCTTCCTCCTTAATCTTGCTAAAGGTTTTTCTCCGAAGTCTGTGCTGAAGATGTAATAATTCAAAGTATTTATCTTGAATGTTGTATTTTTTCACCTCTGTAACAAGAATTGAAAGAGAAATATAAAATTTCTTTCATAGGGGTATAAACTAAGATATGGAATTAAGTAATTTACAGTAAATTAATGGGCAGGTATAGAATGAAGACCTGAGAATATAAACCCCAGATTTCTGTATTCCTAGTAGAAAATGTCAGGATTATAATGGAAACATTTTTAATTACTTGTTTTGTTAAAAGCATTGGAAACAAAAGTAGGATTCTGACAAATACTTCTGTTTTTTTTCCTTCCTGCTTTACAATATGGTGTCTTTGAAGTTGTGCAGTATACCCTGCCTGCAAAGCCCAATCTGGTGTTGCAAACACCTCTGGAGAAAGGCACCAGAGGAAAGATGAGCAAAGGTGGCAATAAAGTCTTGCTTCTCAACTTGGCTTTTACAAGCACTGCAAGAAGCTGTCACCTTTCAGGCTGACTGGATTGGTACCAATGCAATGAAAGAACCCAGTTTAAGGTATTTGGGGGAATGCTGTGTATGTATGCCTTTTGGCACAGGCTTCAGCAGCTGTGAGCTAAAAAAAGTCTGTTGCCTTGTGCTCAAACAGTTCTCTGACATTCTCTGGTTTAGTGTAAGGAACAAAAGCATCTCTGTGTCGGAGCCACACAGAGCGCCTTGTCAGTGTCAGCTTTCATTAAGCTGCCCTTTAGAAATACACAAACCCTCCCTCCTAAAAGCATGGAAGAAGTAATTCAAGGAAAATATGATAAATCCTAATAGAGCATCAGAAATGATTGTATTTTGCAATGTTATTTGCCATAGGAATCCAACAGTATTTCAGGCAGCTGTATTCTTAACTCAGAATGAAATTTAAAAGCTCTTCAAAGTCTTTCCTGTCCCTGCTGTTGGAATTTAGAAACCAAGCATTGGGACTGTCAGTTGAAGGGACTGTCAGTTTGTATAACAAAAGAACAATGTGGAATAGAATGAGAAGTACTTTTAGAAACAAGACTTGCTGCTACCCATGGATGGCACCCCATAGGGGAGTCTTGCAGTGAACACAGGAGGCACAGAGGGACCAAAAAGTCACAGTAAAGAAATGCATGTAGACTGGACCCCCTTGACCTTCAGAGGTCAACAGAACTATGCATTATAGTGGAATTAGTGGCTGACAGCTCATGCTATGAACTGCACTGACTTGTCAAACCAGTGTAGGGTTACCAAGTTCCAATCAAATTCTTTATATTGGTAAATATTAATTCCTGTCTTACTAGAAATCGCATTAAAATCTGTCATACTTTTGATGTTCCAAGCATTGCAAAGCAAGCAAGTAGCATTTTGCCAGACAGGCAGTGATCCCAAGTCAGACTGCAAGTGCAGCTAATTGTGTCAGGGGAATCTAGAAATCTCTCCAAATAAAATAGCTTCAGGATTTTTCTTGCTAAGAAACTCAATGTAAAACAGTGATGGAAAGGCTTTGGGAATGGTAGTAATAAGGTATTTTATTTTTTTAAATTGAAGGAGATGAAGAGAAAGACTGGAATCCCTAGAGAGCACAGAGCAGAGGATTTCTAGGAAGTGATGATAGTTAAGGATTGTTTATATAATCATGGACTCCCTAGACAATTTTTGTGCCCCAGCTTCAACTCTGAGATTTTTTATGAGTTTCAGCACAGTGCATTAAGGCACTGCTGAATGGGACATATAGAAACCAGTATGCTGTCCAGGAAAACCTTCCAAGATTTCATATGATACATCTAAAACAAAGAAAACATGCAAATACACTGTGTCTTTTAATGAAGGCTAGAACATATGTAAAGTCAGGTATTAGAAACATTTAATAGAGCAAGTTAGCAAAATCACATTAGTATATGAAAATACTTATTTGCCAGACGTACCCAGGGAATAACAACTAATTATAAAAACGTAATCACATGTTCAAATGAAACGGAACATCTTCCAGTAAGAAGATGAAAGTCCAATAGCTTTCACCCTATCAGCTGTAGCTGATCCCTAGAAAAGTGTTGTAGGCACATCATCAGAAGCAATTCAGATACCAGGGCTTAATGAGTTCCTCAGTTACATTCAGACAAATAACTGGGTTCAGGCTTAGCCAATAAAGCAAACTTGCTTAAACTGCTTTTGTGGATACCCAGCCTTTGTGTTTTAAGCAAGCATGGTTTATTTTGCAAATAGGAAGTCTAAGAGAATCTACACGGCCAGTTTTTATAGCTTGATTAGTGAGTTAAGCTTGCTTGACGCAGTATGGCAGAAGTCACATAGCCGTAACTTAATGCTTGTTTTTTTAGTTATTGCAATTAGTTTGCATTATCATTCTTTATTCTCCCTTTTCTGAGTTTCCCATAATTATGTTTCTGTTCTCTCTAAGTGCAGATGACAGATTTCCTGATTTATGTGTATTCTTTCTAGACATTAGTACCACGAATGTAATCAAAATAAACACTTAGCTATTTTTGCTGCAGTAAACTTCACTTGTCCATGTAAGCCCAGTATGTGTGGACTTTTCAAGACCCTCTCAGAAAGGTTTTGAAGAATGACATGAACATTGTGTGCAGGAAGTTTGCTGAACTAAAAAAACAAACCAGCAAACAAAAAACCCCAAAAATCATAACGTGAGGAGAAAGCATTTCTACTGTCAAAAGGCACTGAGTTAATTAGCCTAGTTGCAAAGCTGAAAGGAAAATACAGATTCTTACAATTGTTATTAATTCTGTCGTGTTGATTAATATAAACAATAATGATGATACGCCTTGTTTCTTGTCTGTTGTCTAGGCAATGAGAGAGGAGATTGAGAAAAGAATTTAAATGTCTTTACTTGAAAACAAAGCATACAGCCACAGTGACTTTTATGTCCTACACAAACTATTGAGTACTGAAGAAATTAATCCTTCACTTAATGGTACTGAAAGGTTGTGCAACTATAACTTCTAAGAGTGTGGGAGGGAAGTTCTAGAAGTTTATAATTCATCAGAGGTTAAAAGTTATTTGCACCAGCTGCATGCTAGAATACAGTTCTTTCATGTGAGGAATTGCTAAAGAAATTGATTATTCCCTTTATGAAGTATCAGGGAAAAGGAAAAACTCTATGGTATTAAGAAACTATATATGTTCTTTACTATTTTTTTACTTGCATTAAGATAATAGTCTCATACTTTTTCACAGTACTAATTTATCATCACAATATTTGTCATTATGTAACAATATATACCAACAAGCATATGTGTGTCAGAATTAGTACAAGTTGTCTTCCTTTTCAACAAACATTTACATGTTTTCAAATATTTTCAAACTCTCTTCGAAAAGAGTATCCTAATCTCATTGCTACTTCTGCTATAGGCACTCATGTTCAGCAGTCACACTTGTTTTATGAGGAATTCTCTGAAATACATTCATTTATTACAGTATGTGCTTGTTTGGGTTTTTGCTGCTACTGTTCTCTGTATATTAGGCGTATTTTGTCAGTCTTCTGTGTGTGTCTTAAGTAAGACATAAGTGGTGAATTTCACACTAGGTCTGCCTTAAAGGACTATTTTGCTAAAGGATGCGGAATTTGTGATGGTCCTGTACGTAATGTAGCAAGTTACCTTCAATAATATAGAAACTAACTTTCAATTTATTAATTTGGCCTCTTAAATGTTGTAAAATACAAATACAGTATAGATTCCCTGAATAAAATTTATTGCTGTTGTAGGTGTTCTTAACCTGATAGTTAAAATTGACCTACACTCAAGGATACCTTTGGCCACCTCAGGATCTGAGATTCCAGTTTCTGGAGTGGGACATTAGTTTGGATATATGCCTTGTGTTACATAGCAAGCTTCCCTTCTCTTTTGCTTTCCCTTTGTTTCCCTCTGAAAGAATGAAACCAGGCCATGTAGGGTTGAAGTGAGCCACACACTTTGAAGCCCTTTTGAGATAACTGGAGAAAAGAGAAGGTGGGATGTGTGGCACAGCACATTTTCTTTCAGTCTTGACAGACCAAAGAGATTAAGACTCCCCTGCCCAACATGATAAATTGAGTCATTTAGAGGTCCTTTGAAAAGCTTGAAAAGTTACTATTCTTTATGTCTCAAAGTGTGAATTACAGGAAGTAGGACCTGAGAAATAGATTACTTTGGTGAGCAACATAGAATGACTTATCAACTGTAGGCAAGGAATGCAAAAAGGGATAAAAGAATAGGTCTTTCTGGTCTAGCATTAAGATTTGAAAAATGAGGGATTACCACAGTGTATTTCTTGTGAGAGAAAAAAGGGACTTCCCAGGCTTTCTGGAGCATCTGAGGAAGAGACATGAAAAATATGCTTTCTTAATTGTAATGGTTGTTTTAGCTAGAATTCCAATATCAGCTTGAAATCAGGAGAGCTAAAAATTCAGTTGCTTGGTCAATGTAACTTAGGATCACAATGGAGTTAGACAAAGGTCAATTTGTCATGATCATTAATCCCTGCAGTCACTGGAGTCAGTTTCAGTATACAATAAATTACTTCTTTATTGATTTGCAACCAAAACAATGCTGTGATGACACTGGCATGAGGGAGCCTCTATTTTGAAGTTTTATTTTGTTTTAGACAGGTTTTTCTCCCCATCTGCCTGGTTGTGTAATTCACAGTTTTCTATGAAAATAACTTTTTTTCTTTTTAATTTAAACATTTACCTCTCAAGCACTGTTCCTGGATTTTGGAATTGCCTGTGAATTTGTACAAGTCTCATTCACGCTCAGCTAGTACTAGAGAAATGGTGACTCAATGGTGTCAACTAATTCTTGTTCCTGTGCAGTACGAATTATGTCTGGAGCTGCAGAGTAGAGATCATGACAGTATAGTATTTAAAATATATTGTCAGTAATATCATAATTATACTGAATTTACAGAAAAGAAAAAAGCAATTCATGGCATTTATTCCTCATAGCACTTTTCTGTCATGAATTCAAGCGTGAATATTCACTCTGAAGAAGTGTCCTCAACAGTCATCCAAGTGGAAAAAAAAAAAAAAGTAATATTGCTGTAGTATCCTTTTTTATTTTTCCTGAATCCATGTATGTGTGAATTTATATGTGTAGTTCTTAGAGCATTACAGTTGTCACCTGAAGCAATTAAAAATGATAAACAGCTACTCTGTGCTAGCAGTGATAATTATCTTGGCCTTTTAAAAATCACCAAAACATTGTTAAACAGTTGTGCTATCCATTATACACTTCTGTAAACGCAGTTTCCCTCTTGAGTCCCATATTTAATGTGCGAACTATTAGGAAAGTCACTAGTAGAAAAAAAAGAAGGAAAATTTAATCAGGTTCCAATTTTAATGACCCTACCAGCTAGCTTCACCATTGGAGCTATCGCCTCTTATTTCGTGGTGGTTCTGTTTCAGATACAATTCTTTATATTATCACTTCTGTTTCAGCACAGCTCTGCCGTCTGCTCCATATAACAAGGATTGTTTTGCACAGTTGTTCTGATAACATTCTGCAAATTATACTAGGACTGCTTTTTCTTTTTCCTCTGTTACAATGGTTCCTTATAAAACATGAAGAGATGCTCTTTTTTCAAGAAACAGGAGGAATCTGGGACTTTTCTTGCTAGTTAATTCTAAGTCTCAAACACTGGGCTCTGCTGTTAATGTACTTACCTATTAAATATTTTTGTTTGCCTATTATAGTGATATAACGTTTAATTGAAAAAAGCTTTAAAATCCTTAAATGTTTTGAATAAATTGTCTTGTTCTTTGAGTACAATATATGAAATACTAGAATAGAGCTAATGCATTACTAATTTTTAAAAAAAAATAAGGTAGAAAAAATAGAGCAGTTTCTCCACCAGAATTTAATTTCCTCTTTCAGATATATTTCTGAACTACAATGTTGTATTAATTGTTCTTTAAACTGAGGTAGCTGGTCAGGCTATATAGCTGGTAATTAACTACCTTTCCCTAAATATTCTTTGCAAATGATGTGTCTTCTCACCTTGCTACAGTACATAACTACCATTGATTACCTGCTCTGTTAAATTCTGCTTCTCTTCGGCACTGAAGGGTGCATACAGGAGTTCTGACAGATTGATCAGGATGTGCAGAATGCAGTTTAAGGAGATGATGGCTCTGACCTTCAGCTGAGAAGCCAATCCAAGCTTCTGTGTGAAGTGTGTTCTGTAATTACTCAAGTTATTACACTGATATTTTCTCTAGCTTTAGGAATACATATATATGTGGCATTCACGTAAGTTTCTATAGATACATGCTTGCTCATGCTAAGCAAAGTTACACAAATGAGTGTTAATTATGCCTGGCCATTTTAAAAAAAAAAGTTTTGAAACTTTGAATTTTAACTTCTTTTAAAAAAATTGGTTGACAGAAAAAGGTGAAGGTGTTCATCTTTTGCATTTCTATACTAGCCATACGGAAGGACCTGGAACACTGAACAGGGAATTTTGCTCAAGATATTGGAAGCATATCAGCTCTTCAAAATGACACCTTTCTAACAGTCATCCAAACAGGCACCTTGTCTTCATCAAATGTTTTTTCTTGAGCTTGGCGTGGAAGTTTGTTTTTAGTGAAGCAAAGCTGAGCTTTGTGTTTTAAAAAATTGGCTCAGGTATTTGACCAGCAGAAGAAAACATGGCTAGGAAGCACCATAGCTAAAGCCTCACCATGACCACAAATCTGAAAGAAAAACATTTGGGGTGTTTCTTAAATTAGAACAAAAATAGACTTTTTCTGCACAAAGCAACATTATTTTTTTAGATTGATACAATTTTCTCAAAAGTTAGTTCTGTTAGCTAATTTTTGACCTGCTTTGCTTGTTCCTTTTTCTGCTTAGTTGACCAACTTTCTTCCCTCTAGCAATAACTCAGTTTTTCTGGGACATTTTATTACACCCAAATGTGTGCAACATTTAAACCATCAATGCCAGAGCATACTGCTAACTTATCCTTGTTCCCATTTCTCTTGCTTAATACAGTTTTGGCATCCTTCTTTCCCCAGCACTCTCCTCTTCATCCTTTCTTTTTCACTACAAAACAATCTGTTAAGTTCCTATGATTATTTTTTTCCTATTCTTTGCCTTTCCAGAGAAAAAAAGTATTGCTCACAAAGTCCCAGGCCCTTTTTACTACTTCTCTTATGGACAATTAAGAAATTTCAATATTGCTTCCATTCTTGTTGACTTCCACAGAGGGATGTCTGATATGAGTGGAGAGTAGCCTGGAACTGAAGGGCAACAAAAATGATCTGCGAAGTGTAAGCAATGAGGAAACTCTGAACACATTCAAGTCATTTAGTTTAGCAAAGGAAAACAGAGAATACACAATGATGACTTTCAAATGCATAAAAAGATAACAGGAAGAACAAAGGATTAAGGAGGATTAGTGTTTCATAATAGATAGCTTAAGAAGCATCATAGTACAATTGTAGGAAAGCAGATATAAGTTAGACAATAGAAAATATTTCTTAACAGTGTAAATATGGTTGAATGGGCATCACTGAGAGTTCTGAAGACCAGAAATGATGAAGCTGTGATTTATCTTCTCTTGGGGCAGGTAACCTCAATATCATTTTCATCTATATTGTTAATGGTTCTGTGACTTCTGATCTCTTTTCTATTAGCTGTTCACTTAAATAGACTCAATCAAACTGGGTTTCACATCATCATTATCCTTGTACTGGCTCCCCAAATGTACTCATTACATCATGAATTAAATTAGATTGTAAGTGACCTTTCCTTGAGGACTGCTTTAAAGTGTCAGTTCAGTACATGGCACAGCAGAAAAATCTGTTGAGGTCACTCTGAAATATGTCTCTCTCTGCAGAGGAGCTGTAAGGCTCCTTGGAAATTAGGAAGAATGAAAAGTATAAAGATCAAAACAAGGGGAAAAAAAAGGAAAATTGACTGGCTTGTCACGCTTCTGAGTAATCTTGGAGTATGTCACTGAAACTGTAAGCAGAGTCTGAAGTTTACAGCTGCCTTTAGTCAAAAGTGACTTGTTAAGATCTTCATGAGTGTAATTGAACAGATGTTGCAAAAGTACAAGACCAACAGCATCACATATTTACAGAGAAACCAAAAATTCCATGGATATGACTTTGTGCCTACTAGTGTTAATATGCTATTTTTCTCTGGTTTCCTTTCTTATTTTCTTCACACTTACACATACACTTCAAGTATGAATGTAAAAACTTCAAATGTAAAAATTCCCAGAAAGGAATCTTTAGTCTGCTTTTTTTAATACACTACCTGTGGAAGCTTTTAATAAATTAGTATTTTGAATTATATCTCAAAACACAAAGAACAAAAGGCAGAGGTGAGAGAGAAGCTTATACATTTATATTAAATACCTTTTACTGTGTGCAGTGGAATATATTCCATGGCTCTAGGAGTCTGGTTTGAATTAGATGTTTCACATATAATTTGTGTGAATCAGTGTCTGGTGTTGCCTAGTGGGCTGAAAGCAGTGAGCTAGACATTTTGGTCCACAAGTTTTTCTGATGCCAATTATTTCAGAAGCCAGTGATGATGAGGAGTATCTCGGCACCTGAGCCTGTCCCGCTCCCAGCCACATTTTATCCTGTCAGTATGAGACCACAGTATCTCAACTAACTTACCCAATGTGAAGATCTTGATAAGATTGACAGGCCTTCAGGAGCTGATGTACAGGACAGGTTAGAAGATCTTCCATTGCTATTGCTTATCCTGTATCTGCTCCTTAGGCAAAGAAACTAACTTTCTTCTGAACATCTGATAACCTATGATCAGCCCTCGTCATTTTTCAAAGTAAATATACAAAATAAACTGCAAATTTTACAGGTATTTGAGGCTTTTTTACTATAGTTTCTGTGAAGTACATGAAATGGTAATTTTTTTTTTAATTTTAATTCATTAATCTACATCTTGCACATGCATTTCCTATGGTGTTTTCTATCAAGCTTTAGATCTAATTTATGATTCAGTATACACCTCTAGTTGTATTTGTTAAACAATTATTCTTAAGTTTAAATATTTGAACCCTGTGTTTTTATTTTTTGCATTTTACTTAGCATAAGAATTACTTCATTATATTTTGCAATTTTAAATAGAAGGTCATGCTTGGTAAAGGTCTACTTTAAATCATATCCATTAAAATAACTCCTACTGTTTTGCAAGTGATTGGCTCAGTTGGGTACATTTGCTGAAAGCTATTTTTCCTCTTTTCTGTTAGAATGTATCAGACAGAAATAGGGGTTTTAAAAGTGTCCTTTCTACCAATGGGGTTCAAATTTAACAGGATAACACTTTAAAGCTATTTTTGGAAGTATGCTTAAGGGGTTGCATTTCTACCTGATCTAGCTCTGTACCTGGTGGTGGGTGATTTTTGTCAAATAATACTGAGTTCATGGATTCGGGATTTTTAATTGTCAGTGGTAATCTTCTGTTTTCAGAAAACAGATCCTGCTTTTTAGGGGAAGGTGGTAATTCAAATCTGAAGGTGTAAATCACCTCCATATTTATATTGACTAAGTCCACACTTTTTAGTTTATTATGTTCATCATTAAAACCACTGCCATGTCTTCTTCAGTGATGGAGTGACTGTGTTTGCACTGATGTACATGGGGGGAAAATTTGCCTTAAGATGCATTGATTAACTTCAGCCCTCCTAGTTGGCTGTCTCAGTGTGCAGAAGCAAAAGAAAACTCTACAGATGTGTATTATAAAATTGCAATTTACGTGTTGCAGACCAAGAAACAAATTCTGACAAAAATGAAAGACTACATGCCCTTAAGATACAGTTCAATTGTTAAGCATAAACCATATGACAGTCTATCTTGCTTGATCTCTGTTTCTTTTAGGATTTTCCCATTCAATTACTTAACTTCACTGTAGTTAGATATTCTAACTACAGTAGTATCTTCCTAGATATTACTGTTGAGATATGTAGCATTTAGGCAGGAGATTCAAGCTAGATTCTGACCACTTTTGTTCATTTGGGATCCCAGTGTGCATTCTGTAAAAGCAAGTCGATCATCTTCAACAGGCTTGATCATAATCCACAGTCATATTCTCTGATCAAATTCTATTTGCAGTTTTAACTGGATGTGATATTCTTTATCACCTATCTCAAACTATATAAAAGATGCTTATGCAAGTAAAAAAATGGTAATCACGTTAAAAACTTTGGATCTGTATTTTTAAGATTGAGATACTTTTATAGATATGCAAGTTTGATGTAAATATGTAGATAATGTGTATGTACATGTATTTATATACACGCATATACACTAAATTTGCAAGATCAGACATTTAAGAGTTAGGAAAGGCCAGTCTGTTTATGTACTATCAACTTGAAACTGGCTCTCCTAGAATCACAGAATGGTAGGGATTGGAAGGGACCTCCAAAGATCATCTAGTCCAAACTCCCTGCTAGAGCAGGATCCTAGACTAGACCACACACAAACATGTCCAGATGGGTTTTAAATATCTCCAGAGAAGGAGACTCCACAACTTCTCTGGGCAGCCTGTGCCAGTGCTCTGTCACCCTCACAGTAAAGAAGTATTTTGCAGTCATATCACCAGCTTTTTTTTCTTCACGGATCTCTGGCTTAATTCCAGGCATGATGCTATTGCAGAGGTAACAGCTCTGTGGAACTTGCTTTCATCTTTTTGCCCTTTTGGATAGTGGCTGGAGAATGAGAGAAGATGGCTGTAGGGCTCAGGCAGGTAAATGTTTCCTTGGGAAGCGGGATTCTGTCCCTATTTCAGCTCATGCTCTGAATTGCACTTTTCTAAGTATATACAGATACAGCTGTGCTTCAACAGCAGTATGTGTTAGAAAATGTTTGGCTGCTCAAAAATTCAACTCCAATTAATGTTCCAATTCATGAACCTAAAACTAATAATGTTTTTCTTTTAGTCTACCTCTAAAGTGGGAAATAGTGTTTCACACCAGAGTAAGTATTGCAAAAATCAATACTAACTATCTGTGAAGGACTTAGACTTTATACAGGGATAAACACCACAGAGAACTTGTAGCCAAACTCATCACTCACTGTTCAGAAATGTTTGGATGATGGATCACATACAAGGTAAGGACTGACAGCCTAAACACTGAGTTGAAAACAAAAATAGAATTGCTACTTTGTTGCTTCCTTACATGCAACTAAATGCCAAAGAGTCAATGTGTAGTATTTAAAGTATGGAATACCAAAGATCTGCAAGGAAAAGCTTCTTGCAGTACTATGTGGTTTCTGGCAAAATTTCATAACAAAAAGTAGTTTGGCTGATTTTTATTTTTCTTTTCCTTCCAGTTGCCATTGATGAAATTAAATAAGTGGGGTTTTTAATTTATTTATAATCTTTTTAATCTTCATCCCAATGAGTGATAAAAAATAAATTCTTCTCAGGAGATGTATTCTCCTTTCCAACTCCCACCCCACCCCTTATTCTTATTTTCTCTTTATTTTGTTGTCTAGATTTCCAGAAGATACTGAATATCCCATGTTGGAGGACAGAATAGATGACTGAGCTGCTGAAGACTGATAGTATGAACCCAGTACCAGCCCATAAGGTGGGTAACTTAACTATCACTTCATTGAACAGAGTACTGTGGGGGAAAAAAAAGTTTAAATATTCTATTTTTAGTTTTTTTTGTATTGTACTATTAATAAGTTAAGATTATGGCTTTCTGATTGCCACACAGCTTAGTGATACCAAGTGTTTGAAATGAAATGAAGGATAATAATTTGAAAGTTTAACTTAAAATCGTCAAGATGCTAAAAATAAAAGTAATTCCAGAAGTTCTCTAGGTGGCCAAAGTTAAATAAAATAGGATTCAGAATATTTTTTTATTTGTATTTACATTTACATGTAAGTACATTGTTTTGAGCTCAACATTCTGAAAACATTGAATCGCTTGGTTTGCAGTCTGAATAACCTGTTTCAAAAGGAAAGAAATGTGTTTTTTAAAAGAAATCAGAGCTCAGAAATAAAAAAGAAAAAGTGGTGACCTTAAAAGTCCAACATTATAATAGGAAAAGCAGAATTTGCTTCTCACTGAAGATGGTGGGAGACACATCTGAAATTTTTCTGTTCTGCTTTGGAGCTACAGTTCAGAAACTCTCGAGATACTGCTCCATATTTTAATACCTAATCCAAATATAATGAGTAAAGCAAAGGGCTAGCTGAATAGAGCTATTAATCTTTTTCTGTATGAAGAAAGAGTCAACTGCTAACTGTACTTTTTATTACAAAATACAGTCATAAGTCCTAAAGATTCTGAAATAAAGTCTGCTTTGACATCCTGCTAATAGCTGTTCAAATTGAAAATTTTCTTGTGCCAGCACACCGCAGGCCAGCTGGTGCAGACGATAGATGCTCCCTATTTTCTTAAATTGGTTTCCAGCCTCTAGATTATTTGCTATGCAAAGGCTGCCGTCCTAAAATGGCTCATGGAATCCTTTTAGAGGCTGGATACGCTTGCATTAATTTCCTCCATGCCTTTTTTTGTGAATTAAGCCTGACACAATTGTGACTGTTCCCTTTTGATCAAACATTCCAGACAAGGACTGCAGTTCATTTACTACCTCTCAAGTAACCATGTCGAAGTGCATTATAGAGCATGATGTCTGAGGAGGTGTAGCTCCTATCTGCTCTAAGCAGGCACATTTGCAAATTCATGAGCTCTTTTTGAAATTCATGAGCTATCCTCTGCCCAGTTTTTCATTTTGTTTTCTACAATAGATATTCAGAAGATTTAATTGTCTTTTTCTTCTTCTGAAAGCACATTCCTGCATCTTTTAAAATATAAATCGAACAATAAAAATAAAATATGCATATAAATACAAGGTAAAACAAGCCTATGTGAATTAGGGTCTTCGCCCTTAGTCACGACTCCTTCTTCGTTCAATGCATTTCCAGCTGAAATCATGGGGTATATGTGATTTCCATTCATTTCAGCAGCTTCATTACCTGAATTTTTGTTGGGTTTTTTTTATAGCAAATTATCCCACTCTGTGATATGTTCCAGTGACAAAGTATTTGTCTGTGCTTATACACTAGACACAGGAATTGCACCTGATTATTCCTATATGATGATGAATAAAGGTGTGCCTTTTTATTCCGTCTCATTCCAGTGTCTGAGCATCTCTTCAGATAAATCCCGTATGGTTTTCATGCTGGGCAGTTCTCCTGAACTCAGAAGGCTTTATGGACAGCAATAATGATGATTTGTTAGACCCTTCCAACAATGGGGCTGAGTTTTAGATCGTCATTTTGTGGACATCACCAAAATGATTTTTATCCTATGCATATCCTGTGCTACTCACATCATTAGGAGTCAGAGACAGAAAAGCAATTATTCCTTACCTATGCAGGGTAATGTGGATAACAGGATTTATTCTAGGGGTTGGATGGAATTCAATATACAATACTGACATGAATTTTTTCATTTTTGACTCATTAAAAAGTCCCTCTTGGTAACTTATGATCTTTGTAAAAGACAATGACATATTTGTGGAAATGAGTACTAATGTTAAGAAACTGCACTAATCTTTTATATGTTGGCTACAATAGGCATTTATATCAGGCTACATAGAGAACAAAAGCCAGAATGGTTAAAAGAGTTGATAGGATAAAAAGTAACATGATGAGTTGCAGTACAATGTGTCCTGATTTTTTTTCATTGTCACAGTTGACTGTCTCTAGTCTCACACTAGATTTTTCAGTTTCACTTAAAGTGAGATGTGAACTGAATAAATACAAGTGATGACAAAGTTATGGGAAAAACTATAGGAATTGTCCAATTCTCTGTAACCCAGCATTAAATAAGTATAGACACAAAATATCCAAATAGCTGAGATGCAACAGAACTCATTTGGACTTTGTTCTTCCTCACCCCGTCCTCCTTGAAAAAGTTGAAAGTCTGGGGGAAATACTCTCTTGCTAAGGGAAAATTTGAACTGAAGAGTGTAAAGTAATGAATGGCTTGCGCAACAGTAAGAGTATTATTTTTCTTAAGATTCCACATGCAATGAAGGGAGAAGTCTGGGGAAGACGATACTTTAAAAGTAAAGTAGTGGCTTTTCATAGGATATTTTTTGTCTTTTTTTTTTTTTTTCCCCAGTGTGACAATGCTGTACACTTCTGCAATATTGGTTCCTTTAAAGTATTTCTAATATAAAGCACTGGCTGCTTATTCACTTTGCCCACATATTCCTTTATGTTTAAGTCAGATGTAAGTTTAATGTACATTGAATAACAATATTTGTGCAAGCCAAACATTTTGGAAAGATAGTATATAGACTTTCTCTTACTGCTGCTCTAATGCACTTGTATGTCAACCTGTAATATCCCAGTAACTGGCCTCAGTAGAAGAGACTTCCAGACATGAGAAGGGATGTTGATGTACTTTGCTGGTTTATGCTGTGGCAAAAGAGTTTACAAGAGGCATTAAAATAACAAACTGTGACAGTGTTAAAATATTGTTCTTCAGACCTGCAGCACGAACACTTTCATTGTGAGTTCTAGCTCTTTTATATCATAAGTCGACATATCAAGAATGTTATTACCCTGCCAAAGAGGTGTTCACAATATGTAAAACAGAACATTGCATAGATTGCATGGTGATAATTGCATGGTTTGGTGTCTTAGGAGGCTTAAAAATGTAGTAAAGCCTAAATTAATTTGTCATATTGAAGTCTAAGCACAATACAAATCTATTTCACGGTCAGGTAAGTTAAAATACTTGATCTGAATATTCATCACAAACCTTTCCTATGTTCTCTGAAATTACACAGGAGGGAAAACTCAATTTGAGGTTCCTTAGGGTGGCAAAACACCAGCTTTTAGAAGTTCATCTGCTCCTACTGAAAGGTGACCTTGAAGTATCAGAGCCAGCACTTGCTGCCGAGTCAGTTGTTGCCATTATCACGTTTTGGCTGCAGATAGCAGCAATGTTGTAATATTGTCACTGTTGGCAGAATTCCCTGTATGCATTAGTATGAAATAGTATATACAAAGCCTGTATAGTCAATAAAGATGCAAAGGCTGGAAAAATGTCGGAAAACATGTTTAATTTGCTCAGTTCCCTAGGCTCATTAAATTGGCTTAATGACTGGATTTAAAATAACTGAGCTGATACATCAGCCCCAAATCATTTTTTGTGCCAGAAAAAGCAGCAGTGTCCTTTATAACTGCAATGCTAGATTTTCTGTGACATACTGCCCTCTTGTGCATCGATAGCTTTGTTGTGAAGAAAATCTAAGAGGAAGGAGCCCATTTACAGTCTCTCAAAATGCAGGTATGATACTGAGATGAATGTAACAACTTGCAAAACATTCCCCAGAGCATGAGGGACAGAAGGAATATGTAATAAGCAGAAGTTTTCAGGCTGTCTCTTGACCTCCTTTGACATTTTCTATTTCCATCAAGAATTAATACAACTTCTTCTTAGATAAATAAATAAAGTTGTCTTCTTTGCAGATAATACTAAGCCAATGGATAGCTGTGATATACTGATGGGTAGGGCTGATCAGAGGGCTGTCAAGAGAATAGAGAAATATGCTGGCAAAAAACTCATGAAGTTCAGCAGAGACAAGTGCAAAATCCTGTGGGGAGAGAATAAGCCCGTGCAGCAGTGCAGGCTGAGGGCCAACCAGCCAACATACAGCTTTGCAGGAAAAAACCTAGAGATCTTGATTGATGACAAGGTGAACACTAGTCAATGATGTACTAATGGAGGAAAAAGCCCTGCCTATCAGGCATGAGTATAGTCAGCAGGTCTGGGGAATTGTTCCTCTGCTTCCATTTGACATGTACGAGATTGCACCAGAAGTGCTGTATCCAGTCTGGGGCTCCCTGGGACAAGCACAGATACTGATGTGCTGGAGCAAGTGCAGCAGATGGTACCAAGTGGTGGGGGCTGGAGGACATGATGGAGACGTGATAGAAACTGGGCTTGTCCAGCCTGGAGAAATGAAGGCCAAGAGTAGATTCTTCTGCTACTGGGAGGGGCAGGAAGCAGACTGGACAGAGCTGAGGGAGGAGGGGGACCCCTTCAGAGATCAGCAAGGACTGTACAGAGTTTGCTGCAACCTGAGAAGCCAGTGAGTTGTCTGGAATCAAGCCTGGACCTTTTTTTAAATGGCTTTCCTCTTTGGCCTAGGCATCTTGCATTTTTCACCATTTAAAATGTTAAAACCTCTAATTTATGTTCTATGATAGCACGAAAAATTTGCATTTAAAATCATTTTTGGTTATCTCTGGAGAAAGCACTACAAGGAGTCTCTTGTCACCTTAGAGCTCCAGGAGAGTGGTAGCACTTTCATACCTGGGTTTTGGTTCCTGTGTCAGTGATATTTGTTTCGTACAAAATGGAAAGTCTTCAACCAAGACAGTGTATGTTCTCTTAGATTTTTCTAGCCTGGCAGAAAATCCACTTTTCTGCTTGTAGTTTAATGTGGAATCAAGCCTCCCCAAGCAAGAGAAAAAAAATATGAAGCTGGAATTTCCACATCCCAGTACATATGTTGTCCATTATACTCTTGGTAAAAGGGTGTCCTCTTTCACATTTAGTGAACAGATGATTCTCAGGAATGCTAAATACTTCAAGTACCACAGATGAAATGAACTATACATCTGACCAAGGAATGCTATAATAGGTTAGATGAGAGTTATAGCAGCAGTTACTTATGTCTGACAAGGATTAGTTTAACTGAGGCAGGCCCTGTGGCAGAAATAAGACAACATGAAAATTTCAGCATCTCAATTTAGTATGTCGAGTTTATCAATAAGCATTTAGGCAGCCACATTAGATATCTACATCTTTTTGTTGGTATATGTCCCACTGTAATAACTTCTGGAAAGGACACTGGAGCTTTAGTGCTTTTGAAAAATATTGGGGAGGAAAGAAAAGATTTTCTGTGTAAACAGTAATTGTTCAAAATATGTAGAGGAGAACTTTCTCCTACACATTATATACTGCGTAGTATATACTATAAATGACTATAAGAAACTTAAGCTGTAAAAACAGAGTTCCTAGTAAACTGTCATTCTTAAGTGATTCAATAGGTGTGGATGAATTCATTATTAGTCTAATATCTTACATCTATAACAGGACAAGTCCTGTGAAATTAACAGACAAATAGTTACTTCCTTTTGGTCTTTTGGAAAAAAAATCATTAAGACAACAGTGCATACTGCGGTGATGTGGGACAACCACTGACAACAGTCGTTGCCCAAACATTCGCAATCCTTGCTAGCCATTGATGTCTCACTCTAGAGCAGTTTCAACTGATGGGGAAGCTTTTCTGGCTGTGCAGGCTTGCATCCACTTCAAATGCAAAAAAAAAGTCTAATAAAAGGTGGAAAACAGGTGGTTAAGTCAGGGTGCTTGTGAGGTTGCTGAAGAGGAAATGAAGATTATGTGAAAGCAGCGGGAGGATTGTCTAGCTCAGGCTAACGTGTGTGACAAGGCTGTGTCTGGAATCTGTGGAGAGGGAACCAAAAAGCTGGAAGTCACTCCAGCCATCAACCTGATTTTGATAGAGAAGGGACTGAACTCTGCCCGTCCCAACATGCAGCTGTAGCAAAAGGGCTCTGAGTCCTCCAGAAGATAATTCAGACCAGAAGTCTTGCTTTCTACTGCCTTTAAAATAATCCAAGAGACAACAGCTTTCTAATTTAAAGATCTCTGTTAGGCGATCAAAAAAGTGAGTTGCATTTTACCCATGTCTTAGCAAAATGAACTCTGAAAGTTCGAGCAACATCCCCCAGCCCCTGACTTATTCCAATGTAATATCATTAGCATTCATCAAGAGGGATTGGTGGCAAGTTAAATCCATTAATATAATTCAAAAGTTTTAAATCAATGAATGTTGTTTTCAGAAGCCACTTTAGCCATAATTTTGTTATTGGAAATAAACGCAGACATCTCCAGTGTATTGCTCTTTTGCATGTATAGCAGGGGATTTGTCACAAGCAATGCTATTCCATTTTAATCCATTTCAAGCTGTGCTTGGGAGAGAGCCAATGTGAAACAAAATAAAGATTGTAAGCCCAGGAGTGATAAAATAAATCTCTGAAGTTAGTGTCAAATTCTAACATGTAAGTTGATATATCTCCAGTCGAGCTGGAGATCACTGGGGATGAAATACTGAACAAAAACAAATTATAAAAGATGCTTTAGTATCTCAATTAAAAAAAAAAAAAACAAACAAACAAGCCCTCAGAACTTGTCTATTTGCTTGAATTAAACAGTATCTCAGTTATATACTGAGTATATACTACTATAAAATAGTGAAAGCAAAGCTGATCCTATTGTACCTATTTTTAGTAAATTATGTTATGCAAATACTGGTTTTGTTTTATGCATCATAGTTGTCCCAGCTCTGAAAAAAACTGTCAGTTTTTAACCTTATATTGTGTTTATAATCATGCTGACTATTCTTGAGAATCAGAGCCATTGCACACAGTAGAATTTGGCTCTGTCCTGGAACTTTTCTAGGTACAATTTGGCAGCATCTTCTATATACTACTGCACATGTTCTGCAAGACAGAATCTGGCCTGTGGAGTGGAATCTATTCGATAAGACTGAAGTGATTGTTAAAATCACATTTTCTTCCTGCAGAACACATGGTGTTTCCAATCACAGAGTTTATTTACTGCCTGCTTTCTAAGCTCTTTATTCTGACAATTAGTAATCTTGTGGTAGGTGCACATTTTAGTTATGCTAGGTTCCAAAAGAGTAGCTGTTATTAAAACCTTCTCTAGCTGCCAAATTACAGTGGATATTTACAGATCATGGAACTAACTTAATGACTTGTTGCCTTGGTCCAGATGTAGAAAAAAAGCAGCAGTCAAGCTCAGGGAACTAATATACATGAAGAATTCCTGCAGATAAGAGTTCTACAGCCCACTCTGAAAGTATTTTTGTTTAGTATTACGGATTAAAATATCTCATCTTATACCATGAAACATGGTGAAACATGAGAGAGACCTTTGTGTTTCATTTCATGCAGCATGATAAAATGTAATGCTGGCCCAGCCAGTACCTGGGGCCAAACTGTAGCAGTTGCTCTACCACTCAATGACCCCTCCCCAGCTGAGAAGGGGAATTGGGGAAAAAAAAAGAAGCCCTGTGAGTTGAAGTAGAAACAGATTTAATGAAATAACAAAACTAGTAAAAATACCAAGAAAAAGTGTACAACAAGCTTATACTCAGCCTGGTCCTTGGGAGCAGCAGGAGACCAAGAGGGAGCAACCCTGGGAAGAGGAACTCCTCACCCTCAGTAAACTCCCTCCTTTTCTAATGAGCATGACATAAGTGGTATGGGACACACCTTTGTTTCCCTATCCATTTCTGGACTCTCCATCATACTTTTTAGCTTTGGTCTTTCTTGGATGCTCAGGTAACCAAATAGAGACCAAATGTGTAGGCTTTCGTTGCCATTTTACCACTCAATCTCTCCCTTGAAATAAACTCAGCTAAATTCACAGCCTTATAACAAAATCCAGTAGAGACTGAGGGATCAGATTAGTTTTGAATAGTGTAAAAGTTGCCTCTTTTCTAACCAAAATGGATATGTTTCAGAAGTATTGTACTAAATCAAAGATGCCGTAGTAAGTTAGTTATGATCCTTATATTCCTTATCATTAGCCATGGGGTGCATAAGATCAAAGGTCGTGTAATTTCCCGTATGGTACTAACATGAATTATTACCTAACTGCCACCAGTGCTCCTTACTTCATTTATACTTCCTGTCTAACCATTGTTTTGTGTTTATATTGTCCTGCTTACTCTCAAAATAGTTTTAAAACAGTGGTGGATTGAGGGGAAGCAGTCCCTGGACAAAGGATATGTTTGGTTGATTCTGGACAGATTTAAAAAAGAATATTTTGACAATAGGATTATGTGTACTTGAATATGAGAAAATTTAAGTGCATACTGACATTACAATTGATTATAAACAAGAAAAATGTTGTAGGCTGTGCTCAAATAGGTCTGCTTCTTTTGTAGTTTTGTTGCCCTGAAGTTCCAGTTTGCTTATGTCAGTTTCTAAGCTGGAAATAGATGGCATCTGTAGTTTGTCTTCTGCTGTTTTTTCTACATTTGATGGTCCTGAGACACAAACAAGGGAGAGGTGATGTAGATGTGCTGAACTTGTGGAACTGAAAAGCTTTTTGTCCAGAACAAGAAAAATTCTAATGAAATAAAACCTTGTCTCGAGAAAATGCTTTATACTCATCATTACTGCAATTAGAAAGATTTTCTTTTGCAGTTTTGCAACAGCTTTTGTAGTCCCATTTGTATTTTAGCTTATGCCACAGCTCTTACAATTTAAATGATCAGTTATCAGACAATGGAGGTGAAGGTACATTAATATGTCTGCTGCAAAGAAAGGCTTTTTTCCTATTAGTTGGTGAAAGGTTCTTACATTTCTGCATTAAATGAAAATACATTTGTAGAAGATGAGAAATTTTGCAAGACTATACTTTCTCAGAAGCGTTATCTCAAGGTATCAGTTAGTTTATTCATACTGTATTTTTCCACTTGTTAATAAAACTTTTAATGTGAGCTGAGAACTAATTTCTGTTTCCTGCTCTTTTTATAATAGTCATGTTTAGCTGCTTCTTACTGGTTGGGTTTTCATTATACCTGCTGTCATGGTATTTCTGGTAAGTATTGAGGTAATGAAGAATTTGGTATGCCACACCACAAATGAAAAAAAAGAAGTGTGATGTACTTAGAGATAACTAATAATGATAATGCCACCTATAAAATGAGTATTCGTGAGAAAGGAAAGTATAACTTCCGAAGTCCTAGTTTTGTAGCGAACAATTTTGAACCTTTATGTTCAAGTTTTCTGGAGGGAAGTTACTTTTTTTGTAAGCATAATCCAGCTGCCTATATAGCCTACATATAAAACTGAAAATGATTGAACATAGTTTTGAATATTAATCAAACAGAAGATGATTTCTGAAAAGATGTTTTGTATAACTAGGTTATGAATACTGTCCCTTGTTGATAAAAATAGGAATTAACTGTTAAATACAGACTTTTAACTTTTTTATTTTCCCTTCTTTTTAATCTATAAACTATTTTAGAACTGCCTCTGAATAATTAATGTACCTTGAACATTCTCAGAACTTTGTTAGATATACCTTAAAAACATAATGTCAACAACATTTATTCTTCCTTTTCTTCTTTGCTAAAAAACTACACTGTCTACAGTTATATTACTTGGGTCTTCCTTTCTGAATCTGGTCTGGAAAAATTCGTGTCTGGACACAGGCAGCACAGCGTACATCTGGGAGACATCCTTGTCACTTGTTAGACAATTACAGCTTCCTGAGTGAGATTGATGATAACTAGTAAGTAAGCTTCTACCCCTTGGTAAAGCAGGGTGAGGAACGAGTTCATACATAGGCAGGGTGCAGCCTCTCCAAGGAGGCTGAGCTGTCTGGTGTTACCTCCTCACTGAACATGGTGTCAGCCGTGACCCAGTTTATATGAGCCATGTATGACCTGTACCAGTCTAACTTTCTGCTGCTCCATTCTAGAGCTCACTACTGCATCTGTTGATTGTTCATAAAGCTGATCCTGCTCATGCATAGGGAAGCCAACAGAACGCTGAGCTATGGCTCAGTGCTCTCATTAAGTAAGAGTTAAGGGCTAAATGTCCCAAGTTAGAATATTAGTGTTAGGATAAGAAGTGTCACTCTGGCGACATGCAAAATAGCACAGTAAGTGTAGGAGCTTTCATTTGTACGTTAGTTTATATCTGTGTAAAGACACCTAACTCTTCTGTTAACAGTAGAGTTATTTCCTGGTTTAGGTAGATGGGAAAATATAATATTTTCTGAGTTAATACATGGAAATCTTTTTATTGGTGATAATGTACTTATTTTTTTCACAGAGAACACAATCTAAAATGATGCTTTATAAAGGAAAAGTGATAGGAAAAGCAAATTTTAACTGCCACAGAAAGTCTTGGTATCACAGAGAATTCAATGAATCTGTAAAGGAGAGCAACTGGATGACAGCTATGGTGACAAAGTAACTTTTTCTAGTCTTACTGAAAGTTTTGCTCTAAAAGTCATTCTCCTTGGATTTAATTCATGCTAGTAAATTCCAATGTTTCTACTTGGTGAGAGAAGTCTCTGCTGTTTAGCATTTAGAAATGGTGGCACTAGATGTCTCCATGCCCCTTAGTTGTCGAAGTCCAGTATTCAGTTGCAGTTTGCATTCACTAAGGACCTACTCAGCTTCTAGGCTGACCTCCTACTCACCCTACCTGTGGCATCAGAAATATTGCTAGTCAAAAGGGGTTGCTAATAGTTGCCTGGTCTGAATGCCTAGATTGCACTGGCTTCTTCAAGGGATGCTTTCATGCTGATGAACTGTATTCTAACTATTTTAACTACCGACTCTTCAGGATAAAAAGGCAAAAGAGCAATATCCTTCTTTTCTTTCCTTTTCATCCATTTTTGGTGAAGACAAAAGGATAAGTTACTTTAGCAATGACATCCACAAAGAGGGTTCATGGCTGTGAATATTGAATAGGAGAAATAACTAACTCTTTGGAGAATGTGGCCTACTTTTCTCTTTTTGTCATTTCACACTGGCTAATACCTGTTAGTCTCTCTTTTCATTGATTTGAGGGCTTTGGGGACTTCCTAATTGTTTAGGATTAGAGATAATCTCATTATTTTAAGCACCTTCTCTTAAATCCAAGAAACGGACCAGAAAAGTGATAAAGTGGTGAGGAATAGAACGTTTGCTTTCTAAAGATTTTGAGAAGGCTCACAGACTTAATGCAGCCTACACTGGAAATAAATTTTCATTCATGAAGACAGGAAAATTTTGCAGTGACAATGATCTACTGCAGATTTTCATTGTACTTCTTGAAGAGTTTCTTGTAACCTCACTTACTATACATTTTTGCTTTTGTACATCTTGTTCTGCATAACACAGAAAGGCAATCCTATCAGTCCTAAACAAGAGCAGTGTTTTATAGGAAAAACAGTAATCTAGTTTGGGTTATATGAAAATGGTAAAATGCATTATCAAATAGATCTGGTCTTCCTACCTGAGAAGAAAGGTGAGACTGAGGAAGGGCTGACATTGGAAATGCATGATTTTTTGAAGTATGCGAAGAACTCAACGACTGAGGACAGATCTGTAGATCTGCAAATTAGTTCAGTTTGGGGAACATCTGAAAAGATCACTTCATTTTTTTTTTATTTTTTTTTCCCAAGAAAGCTATTATCTTCCCCCCTACATCATTTATCTAGTTTCTCAAGGTAGGATATCTGAGGAGAAGTAAGGGAAGACCTATGAGCCAGAACAAATAGCACATAAGATATCATCTCTAATACACTGTGTTAGGTAATCAGTCAATGTACACTGCAGCAGAAATCAAATAATTCAGCATCAAATGAGAATCTGACGAGTAGGTATCTTTGGCTTTACCATTTATTTAAGCTGTGGATTTCACTTTAAGGAAGAATACTACACTTTGGTTGCATATGCCTTTATTCAGATATCTGAGACTAGAATATCAGAATTTGAAATTGTGATAGATTCTTGTATTATAATCATTTAGAAGTTTCTAACATGCTGTTCTGTCTTTTCATCAGTGATGACACCTTCATGCCAGTTTTAACTTAAAAATCAAGGTTTCACTAATCAAAAATGCTATACCTAAGTAGCTCATTAGACACACCTAAAACCAATGTGATTATATGCAGTTAAACGTGATCTCAAAATTTGAGTAAACTTTTTTGAGGCCACTAGATGGTGCTACATGTATTGTTATATGCCTCAGAAAGGACAGTTCTGGGGAAAAACAAACAAGACATAATACTGCTTCATGAAATAGGAAGGATATTTTTAGATATTATTTTCCATCTTCTCCATCCTGCTATTTCTCTCTGTTACCTCAAACTGTACCATTGTTTCTTCTGTGCATTGAGTATACACTTCAGAGGGATCATCACAACAGTGCCAGTTCAGTTTAGCATGTGAGATCAATAGCCTTCTATTTCTCATCATAAATTTCTCAGAGCTAATTTCTCTAATGTGTTCAGATATTTTGAGAAAGGAACAAGTTTGTAAATTTGTTTACTGTATATCATTACTGTACAATTAGTATGCCTTGTCTACAATTAAGTTTTCCTGATCAAGTCAGCCAGCACCGGCTCCTGCACAGCACTCAACTGTGTAAGGCAGCAAGTCTACTGGGGGTCATACCATCTTGGGTTTTGCATTGGAGTAAGCTGAAATATTCTATGAATTATGCAGTCAGTGCTTTTAAGAAAATAAGCCTGATGATGTTGTTCTTTTTTCTGGCCTCATAGGCAATTGTGGGAAAGTGCAGAAGAGCTATGGCATTTGAATGGCTCGGTATGCGCTCACATTATGCAGGCATCACACTACAAGGTAACGAGTCATATTAAGTTGTCATGTATTTCCTTTCACATCCATCAGTTTGAACTCAGATCATTACTTCATTCAAGGAAAGGGGTTACATTTGTGCATGGCACTACTCAAGGTATATTTAGAGTTATTTAGAGTTAATTCTGCAGTGAAAACTAATTTCTAGCTGTTTAGTTCACTTCTGAACTTGACATTTCATTGCTTATTTTTGGTGTCCGTGACACCTTCTGACACATGACATCCAGCATTACCTTGAGACTACTTCAGGAGAAGTTGTACGCTTTCGTTTCTAATCTACATTTAGCTCTGAAAGTTTTGTTTATTTTTTCCTATGCAAATTCTGTCTTTATATGCTTACTTGGATAATGACCAGGGAAGTCAGTGAAGCTATAAACAGAGGAAAGCAGAAGTGATCACTCAGGTAAATCGCTGAATATTGAAAAGGCCAAATTAATAAAGTGTAGCACTATAATTCATAGAGTATGTGAGGCATTGAAAGTCATGCAGGTTCAGCTTTTGATTATGATTTATTGGAGAAAAAAACCTAACCAGAACTTGATTATTTTTTTCCTGGCAAATCTGGTAGAGAAGATAATAAAGTAATATATGTATACACTGTGTTCTAAAAGTCTTCGTGAAATCAGGCTGTTCCCTTGCTGCTCTCCATCAGATTCGGTCAAGGCTGTCATTTAGTAGAAGACCTTCTCTGTGCTCTATGAAAGTGATGAAGTGATTCATCTAACAGCATTATTTCTAGCCCCATTCCAGTACATGCTTACCTGATGTTGCTGTAAAAGTACTTTTTGTTGGATTATTTTGAATGAGGATTAAAGCCAAATATATTTCCTCCCAATATCTCAGCAATCCCCAAAGTAAACGGTTACATATAATTTGTATATGAATTCAGTTAGAAATATCGAAGTCATGGAATAGAATTCTATTTCACTTAGTGATGTACAAATAGGTAGAACAGGCAGTCCTTGGTTGGAAGGCCTTACTGTCTAATTTAAGATAAGACAGACAACTCTTTCCTTCCATGAGGAAAAGTACAGTTTTACTGTGGAAAATGCCCACACCATCAGATGATATTTTCCTAGCAGATGCAGCTAGGTCCAAATTTAGATATGATGCCTTAGGGTTGAGACAGCATAGTAAAAAAGGAAGTCAGAGGATATTTGCAGGAAATGAATGTATTTATTATGAGGAAGCTGCACCTTTGTCAGTGAATTAGAGTGCTGTAGACATGTAAGTCACACCAGGAGCGCACATTTCCATTCTGTGATATGGAAATGTGTGACTGGGCATTTTCATTAAATATAGTCAACAGTAAGTTGGAGCTTAAAAGTATGGACAAAGAAGATGTATTTGCTGAAGCAGAGAAAAAGTTGTCAGCTGAAAGCTGTGAAGAATTGTATCAACAATAATTCAGAGGCTGTTAGTAACAGAAGGCAAAACTGAAATGGTCCTACATACAGAAACTAAAGAACTAGAGCATTAAAACTGTATGAGCAGGCATAAAATGTATTTATATATGCTTAAGCCCTCAGAGTTATTTGCCTTCCTTATCTCCTGCTTGATTACTAATAGCAGTATGACATTGGTCACACTTCCCTAACCTTGAGGTGACTACTGATGCAAATACATTTGTCCAAACACTTTGAAAATTCTTTCTGAAACAGTCTTTCAGTTTAACCATCTGTTCCATTATGTCATGTCTGATCACAAATGTGAACTAAATGGGCAAGTGTCAGTCAATTAGAAGGGATATTCACCCTTTAGTGCCTGACTGCTCTTGATTCATATGCTGTAGTCCTTAGTAAGCCTTAAGAGTATGAAGAAGAGAATCTTATATATATGCAAAAGATTTGTATTTGTTTATACTCTCAAAATTTGGAGAAACACAGAAAGGAAGTCTCAATTCCTTTATTAACAACCAAAAAAACAGATTTGGTTTCGGTAGAAGAATCTCTCCAACTCTCCTTTAGGCAGGCTTTGGAAGACTGCAGCTGCTCCCATCAGCCTTCTCCTTTGAAGCTCAAGAAATCCAGTTCCTTCAGCTCCTTGACAAAGAGCATCTATTGCAGCCTCTTTTATCATCCTGGTGCCCCTCCAGAAGTCTTTCTCCACATTGCAGGTATCTCTTTGTTTTGAGGTCTCTGCGTGGATTGGGTGCACCTCATGGATACCAAGCAAGGTGCCAGGAGCAGTTACTTCCCTGGGCCTGTTGGCTGTGGTCCATCGGTGTGCTTGGTACATAGTTAGCCCCATGGCCAAAAGAGCACACTGCTGACTCATGTTCAATAAAAATCAGCAAAATCACCCGTTGAGAACCCCTCTGTTTGGTCAGAGGTATAACTTCAGATAAGTAGAAAAGTTTCCAGGGAGCTGCTTGCGTTTTGGCCAGACCTTTCCTTACTGCAGTTTCTGATGCAGCTGTGTGTCAAAATGGGTATTGGCTCCCTATTTGCATGCCAGTGATTATTTAAAAACCATGCACAAATCAGTAGCTGTGATTCAAGTCTGATGAATACTGTGAGGGAGAGACCCCCCAGAGCAGGCATATTTTAATTTTGGCAAACCAAATATCTTTTTAGGAGCTGAACTCTTTGAAAGTGATTTTAGGGTGGTCTGGAGATTTCCTGGGCTGTTTTTTGCATGGAGGAGTAAAACGTTAATTTTCCCACTAGCCTTAGAATATACTGTAGCTTAATATATACACTGATACCAGCATTAGGACGAAGTCCAAGAGGAGCATCTTATGGCCAAGGCTTGAGGAAGCTCTCCTGGCTAGATACCATAACGTTCCAAATTTTCTCAGCGCCTTCTATTTGTGGTCTCACAAAGTGAGTTTTTTTTTGTAAATCACTTCCTTTTTAGAAAGTCAACCCTAAATAGAGGCAGAAAATTAAGCTGAACAGATTTTCACTTGACCAGAGGTTATAATGATGATAAAAAATTACAATTGCATTCAAATCTATGAATCCAGAAAGTGAAGGTCCACTTTAAATTCCCAGTCTACTGAAATATTCCAAATACTTTGATTTTCTAGAAGTTATTCTCATCATAAAATGGCTGGTAGCTGCAGGATACTGTCCTGTGGGGGGTGACCTCCTAGTAAGGGTTAAAATTTTAAGCTGGATAGGGCCGTCAAAATTCAGCCACGTGTGACATACTGAAAAATGTCTGTGCAAACACCACATCTTACCCAAAAACATATCCCACTCACTTTCCTACATTTGCTGGCAGTCAGGTATGAGATTTTTTTTTTCTCTTTTTTGCAGAGAATCCAAGCATGTTTCAAAAATTTTCATCCTACTGGCAATAATGTGCCAGCTTTTTTTAGGACAAATATTTTTATTAGGCTAGAAATGTTTCTTTCTCCTGAGATGTAATGTAGTCTTGTTTATCTCAAGTGTTAAAAATGCCTGAGCAGCCTTTGGCCCCTTCAAAGGCATTGCTTCATGGCATCTTGCTGAGCTTCATTAGAAAATTTAGAGTCAGGAAAGTCTATCTCAGACTGTCGTCTTCACACTTGTTACTTTCTCTCTCTGTGCTGTCTGTTCTACATTCAGTCTTAGGTGTTTGCTGTCAGCTGACAACAAAAATATGCATTTTGTTGCTATCGTATAAAGCTATTCAATTCCTAGGTTATTCTGAATAATTTGTCAAATTTCTGTCTGTGTGTGCATTTTATTCCTGATCTTTATCACACAATCAGCTAGACCGAAAATCATCTCTGTTTGTTTATTTCTAAATTACCTCAGGAACTGAAACCGTTTTAAAATTACTGCTTCCCAAATTACCACTTATTAACTCTGTACTTAAATGGAGGGAATGGTGCAAAAGTATTTCAGCATTTTGATATTACAGTTTAGCAAAAATGACAATTATAGTAAACAGATCATTTTGATGTACAAGACTTCATAATAACACTAATTATGCAACAGTATGCAAATGGTCCTGATAAGCAAGTTACCTCATTTTGAACTCCCCTTATTTACACTTTCCAATGCAGAACACCTTCCTAGTCATTTCTTTCCAGCATCACTCATGTAAGATCTCTTATATACAGCAAAGCCTTCTCAAATCTGAGAATTTCACTTGTCTTGCAACTTTATTGTCCAAACAGAACAGTTCTGTGTCAGAGATTTCTCCTCAGTTATTACCAATGAGAATCATATGCAAAGCATCTGCTATAGGTACTTGAAGAAAATTTTAAAACTTAAAAGCCTTAAAAACTTACAAGTTCAAATCTAGTTACGTGGGACAGACATCATAGTTCTATGCATCCCCCCATTTCCAGCCTTGGATGTTGATGAAGAGAAGATGAAGCAGGAAGATCCAGAAAGCAAAATCTAAGACCAGCAATGAGTAGCTCAGCAGCCAAGCAGTGTGAGCTGGTGTACGAGCAGATATGCTGCCTCTTATCATCTGTATCTTGGTATTAAATCTAGAATTTAAGTTCTTTCATTGAGGGCTTCTCTAGTACTGATATTATAAACTTGTGAGTAGCAGTTTTAGGATTTTGATGAAAACAAATAGTGGCACAAATATTCAGCCCATGCCTTCAGCAAAACTTTATTAGGAATGGAAGAAATATATGTGGGAGTAAGCAGGTTTGGGATGACTGGTTAAGCAGGATAAAGCTTACTCCAGTGGAGTAAATTAAATCAATAGCTGAGATGATGGCACGCTGCACAAAACCGAGAGTAAGACTAGCACTGTCACTAAGTCAAGAATGTTTATAGTTTGAATGGAAGGCCATTACTGGGTCCTGAATCACTTTAGTCATGTGCACACACTCCTAGCTATGTCATATGGTTGTCATCGCGCAGCATCAACCTAATTTACAGATACTTTAACGTCAGTGCAGCAGCTTGCATGAGTGAAGATCTTCATTTAAAATCAAACTGCAGTCATATTGCACCACACTATCAATTCTAAATTGATGGAAATCAAATAAACACTCTTGGTTACTGTATTACTGTATTGCATATGCTTCTCACACTTCGGCTCTTTAATGTTCAGAGTTCTGCCACTTCTCTCTTCTGTACTTTTGTTATCCTGCTACATATCACAACTACATTGTAATACTGCAGAGGGCACTGATGGTGCATATGAATGGCTATTGAGCAAACACAATTTCAGCTGCATGAAATTAGGACAGTGGATGTCCGCAAGTATGTATTTATTCATTCACTGGTGTCAAACCTATTTGGTCTATTGATGCTAAGGGCCTGGTGATGCAATCACACCTGACCAAATAACATCAGACATGAAAAAATAGAAATAAAACAATCTTCAAGTAATCAAGTAGTTCAAAGTTCTTGTATGTTTTAAGCTTATTAAAAAGAATATGGCAGAGGGAAATAAAAAAAATAAATTTAAAAGCCATTTAAATGATAGTTAAACAGTTTATTTTAAATTTTTGTGCATTTTTCTCTGGGGCATCTTAGGTCTTAGATGCCATCATTCATGCAAACTCATTCCAAATAGTTATTTTAATACTTAAATAACAGATAAACTTTTTAAAACTTCATTTATGCTTTAAATAGATACAGTTTACCACAGAACACACTTGATGCATTCTCTGATGAACATTCAAAGTGAAGGTTTGTTTCTATTTCCAGGTTTGTTTCTGAGTAGTACTTTGACTGTAGGCAAGTGACTACTTAGCTACTGTATATCTGTAAATTGGGTGTGATTTCCAGTAAAACTATTTATAGTTCTTGGATTGAATGCCTTTCATTAGTGTTAATATTTTTAGGAAAATATTTTGGTACCTCCAGTCATTTAATTTTTTGCTGTTAGGATAATTTCTGTTGTGTTTGGGATAGAGGTTTTGGATGAAAAATGGAGATTTGGACTGTTTGGAATTTTTCACTTATCTAGTAATTTGTCTCCTGTTTTTTTCCTGCAAAGACAAAGTAAGGAGCCAAAGCCACAAAGTGTGAAAGGATCCAGAGGCTGGATGTTGAACACAGTAATTTCACACTAGATTATTTTGCTTTTTTTTAGAAATGTGAATAACTGACTACTGGAATGACATGTCAAGATGGCTTCTTCATCATTATATACGTGAATGTATTTATTTTTATCTCTGAAAGACATGCTCTTCTAAGGTTAGAAATTAATTCATGGAGATTCTGTACTGCTCTACCAAGATCAGTCCCATCTAGATTCAAATCTAGACCTAGGATTGCCATATGATCCTAAAGGAGGGAGCACAAAATATTTTACAAGCCTATTCCCAAGTTTCTATGTGGCTTATGTAAGGTTTATTTTATACGATTGACTCCTGACAGCCATTCATAAAACTTGCAGCATTTGCTATCCAAATAGCTTCCAGCCATTGACATCATATCCTCTAGCATATCTACTTACATGCTACTGTTGTCCTACTTCCAGATACCATTCATCTTTGAGTCTCACCAGATGCATCATCGCTTGCTCTGCTGATATCTTCATTGAAAGGACTCAGATATTAAAACCAGTAGGTGCCATTTAAACAAAATATCCATGTGATTCGATATGTTGAAATCCTGCAGGTCTGTTCTAAACCTGCTAATCTTAAACATATGCATAAGATTGTTTACTCACTGACTGTTCATGTTGCTTTTACCAGATTATTGTAAAACTATTTAAAAATTAGTTAGCTTGAAGGAAAATTAACCAACAGCACTAAACGTGCCCCTGTTAGCCATTTTACAATTCCACTGTTCAGGTGCCTGAGATGATCTTTTCACAAACATTAAATTAGCCTAAATCAGCACAGTCAAATAGGGGAGTGGACACACCTGTTCGTTCCTGTTTCTGTGCCTCGTCATCCCATTTTATCTGCCTTCCCTGCCCGTGTGCCCTGTGCCACACTGATAAGAACATGACTCTCAAATTGGGGTGAGGGAACAGACCTGGGTTAAGACATAGAATAATTGAATGGTTATTGCAGTCTGTAGTTGCTCCATACATTCACTGTGGAGCTCCACAAACAATTATCCTGATATTAAGGAATAAAACAGCATACAGAAAACAAGTATGAAAAGCAGTTAGTGTCTCTTTTGGGCAACTGCTGAGGCTCAAAGCACTTGTGATAATCCTTGTTTTGCACTATCTTAGACATTATTGCCCAGTGTGGCCTCAGTTTAAGGTTTAGGTATAGTACAGCTGAAGTATTAGGTATCTTCTTACCAACGTACAACACAATTAGCATTTTATATGTGCATACTGTAATACTATTATAATAATCTTGATTACCTGAAAACTTCAACAGGAAATACTTCCATTTGATATAAAAAGTGGACTTATGCTGCAGGAATTTTTTATGAAGTATATACAAATAAATTTCAAGATACTATTTCACATTCATTTTTTAACGGTAGATGAACAAATAAAGTTAAGACTATATATCACTGAATTAATTTTGTTATTGAGTTCACTGACAATAGTATGAACATGAACATCTTGGAAAAAGAAATGTAAAGGTACGTTACATTCAATATAAAAAATTGCTTGTATAAAGACCAAATAGGCTGTAAAGTAGAAGAAAATTATGCTTATATTTCCTTTAAGGCTTCTTTCTTTTTGAGTGATACAGAAGGTAAATCAGAGTTTTGCTGAGGGATTCTGAATCTCTGTGTTCTTTGTTGGAGGTCCTTATAGCTTTCTTATACTTAGCACTGTTATATTATACTTTTACTTGGCAACTCTTGTGCTAATTTTTTTTAATAAAGTAGGTTAAGTATGAGTCATATTGTTATAACACAATTGTATTGCTTTCTAGGCTAAGATGTTGAGCTTGCAGAACATAAATGAAATCTAGCTGGAAAGAAACAGTGAGTCACTTAATCTAATAAATAGCTTTCTTAAAGTGGTAGAAAAAAATGAATCTCCAACTCATTAAAAGTATCCACAGAAAGGGTAGTGTTCAGTGGATAAATCACAATACTAGATAAACTGAGACCAGAGTAGTTCTACCTGTTTTGTGCATAATTGCAATGTGACCTTAAAGTCCATCTGCATAGTACTTTCCGTTGATTACCTGTAACTGAGTGATTTGTCTCACTGAACCTCAGCTGTCTAAAAGTTAGGTATCTTTTTTAAGTTACTCATATGGATTGCATCTAGCTCTTGTCAATACAGACATAAATACAACATTCAAATGGAATGAGCCTCCTTGGGAGCTCTCTCCATTGTCTGTAGAGAGAATGTAGCTTGAACCAGATACATCTATTTAAGCTAGGTAAATTTAGGTGAGCTAAAGATTACTCTAGTAGCTCTCTGGTTAATGTTCGTTCTTTCTGGATGATCCCTCTAAAAAGTTCAGATGTCATTGAATTAGGAGCATGAAGTAGCACTGGAATTTAGGCTGAGTAGTTTGTCTTTAGCAACCTTTAACATCTCTCTTTTTTTGTCTCTCCTAGTTGCAAAGTAGGAATGATATCTGCCTACTGTTTCTTTTTCACGCCTCTTTGCAATATAAGCAGTAAATGCTAAATAGATTAAAAGCTAATGTGATTTAATTGACATGGAATTTCTTGACTATCAGTTCTGAACTGATATTGATCTGTATATTGAAACTGACCCACGGTAATATCTGACATGCATTTTTTAAGGCCATGAAGACCACATACTGCATTCTTAAAAATAGGCTGTGTTCCTACACTGTCTAATTGAGATTTTGGCTAAGACTGCACTGCAGAATAGGTCCCCAGGTCTACATATTTGCAATCAATATGAATATTCATTTTTAAAAAATGAAAGAAAGAAATGCACATGTGCCGAAAAACAAAAACCTTGTTTCTAACTGAAATAAATAAGTTGCTTTAGCTGCTCATCCCCATGGGACATCTAAAGGCAGTAGTTCGTATTATGGACTAATGGGCTGCAAAATTTCAGTGTAATGACAGGATTTTGTTTCTGGCACACTGACAGAATTTTGTTATTTTGGGGAAGGCTGCAGGGGTAACCATAGCATAAAAGTAAGGTCAACTCCAGTCAGACAATTTTTAGTAACTGGAAGATTGTGATGGTTGCCTGGCAACTACAGCAGACACAAACTAACATTTCCAGGTGACTTGGGAGACTCACAGTATTTTCTCTTGATATATTGAGAAGGTTGTCTTGTAAAAGGGTCTGGCAGTCAGAAAGGTAAAATAATCATGGTTAACTTGGCCCATGGTAGAGGCAGAGTCTGGCTGATCTGGATTCTTCCCAGTACTTTTTTCCCATGTTTCCATGAAGTGTTAATATAGTATCTAACTCTTGAAATTAAGAAACAGAGGCTTGATTCCTTTACTGCATTTGGAAAAACTAAAAATATATGTGGTCTCAAAACATCTCTCTAGCTTCCCAGCATTATCGCCTAATCATTTCCCTCAGCCTGCAGCGAACACTCAACAGGCTCTATGTGGGACCTACCCTATGCAGCACTCTGTCTTTATGTCCTGTGTTATGCATTAGTAGGAAATTATTACAGAAAGCAAAGCCTTCTCTTCACATCAAGAATGAGAAAGTTATTTAAGTTTCAAAACTTCCCTGCTTCACTGGGTTATTCCCATTCTTTGAGACATTTCTCAGTGCTTTACTTCATTTTATTAAAAAAAGTAATTCACCCTTCAGATTGGCAATTTGGATATTTATATTTTTAATGACAGTTGATTTACTGTTTTGTCCCAGCCATAGGCATAGCATACATTTTAGCAGGATTCTCCATACTGAGACCTTACTGGATAAGCTCTAAAAGTGCACAGAAGGTACAGATGGACCTCATTTGTTGTATATAAAGCAATACCTCACAGGTGGTCTGGACCAGCTCCAACAGCTTGATATACTTCTTATGTTGGGGGCCCCAACATAAGGACAATAGGTCCATGGTTAGGAATGTTACTGTTTAGTATCTGTTTTGTTTCTTTTCTATCTGTTATTCAGTATCTCAACCTTGGCTTCCCCATCCATGTGTTCCTTTCTCTACCCTGTCAGTATAATCTAGATATCAGGTCTTGTGAAAAATATTCTTTCTAGTCTTGTTTTCTGATAGTAGTGTGTATCCCATTCCATGGTTCTAGCTGATATTTTGAACCTCATCTGAACCCTTTCTCTTTAGTAACTGTACTATACAATTTCTGAGATAAGATACTATGTATTTTTTAATAGGGCTTCAAACTGTCAGATCCTTAACTGCTCATAACTATATGGTTTAAATACCATAATCTCATTTTTAGAGTCAGGTTGCCCTTGTTGCATCTATTTCTTTAGGAAAGTAGTCAAAAAAAAGCTTGAGGTTTTTTTGTTTAGTTTTTTTGGTTGTTTTTTTTTTTTTTTTTCATTTTGACAACCCCGGTCAGTTTGGTTTGATGTTCTGTTTGGTCACTGCACTGTATTCCCTGTAACATGCTCCACAGTCTGGTTAAAGAATTGCAAATTTTATAATAGCATTTTGGATAACATTGCTTAGAAACAGTTGATCAAATATTGATTTCTCATTACAAATGAGAGTTTCATTACACTGCCCTTGTTACAGGCTCAATGCAGAATAATTTAACTGAAAATCACTTACCATAAAATAGTTTACCTTCAATGTAAGTGAGTTCATGGATTTTCTTGGGGTTGTTCTTTATACTGTTTAATCAATGGGTGTAGAACAAGTAACATTTCAAAAGCAATAAATCAGCAATCATTCTTTGTACTAGACTACTACTACTTGTACAAAATTTTCCTTCATGAATGAGATGCTACATCTTTTATCATTTCCCACCCTTTTTTCATTACCAGTTATGTCATCAAATTTGACAGTCATTTACAGCTTGTTGGTAAAATAGCATCTACTCAAAGATATATATACTGTTTCACTTGTCAGTACATGTGCTTTTTTTCCGTAGAAGCATTTAGGATTTCCACAAGGATTTTTATTCATTCTTCTCTCATTTTGTGACAGAAATTTTCATGTACATACATCTTCAGAGTATTGTCCTGAATGTAGCATGTGTTAAATTTATTGCACTAATCCATCACCTATTTTAAAGATAAGATATTTGGACAGCTGCTCATGGGCACAGTACCTAGTATTATGGAATGTTAATTCTTTTTAGTGCCACCAGCTGCTATTGAATAACTAATGTGTTAAAATAAAATATAAAATTAGTAAATCATATGTATCACATTCAGGTCTTGGCAAGCATTTTTTACCAGTCTGTGTTGGGCAGAAAAATATATTAAAATGCATTTTTGGCCACAAGAGTGTTGGCGGAACTAGAGAGAGTTGCATATGCTTACACAAACATGCTTTCCTGAAAATGCCTTCACTGTAAGTCTTCTCACTATTATACTGAGAAGCACTGATGAATTTGGGGACCCATCTGGAGGTGAGATAGGTAGTAAGTAGGAGACGTAAAGCTTAAGTTACGAATAGTTCTCATTCAAAGCAGTAGTTTACAAGTAATCTGTAAGTAGCAACATATTCACAGATGGCCTTCATAACATTACTGAAAATGAAGAACAAACCCAGATTCTTCAGTAACAAAAAAATCCTAGTTATACTTACTGCCCCACTAAATTCCTCACCTAAAATACACTTAGATTGTGTTGTAGAGTTAAATTTTTATTCCTAATCTGTATCTTAAAATACGGCAATTTTTACAGTTAATTCAGTACTTTACCCTCCTCTACATGTATTTCAACAAGGATAACTTCAGTCCCTATGTTAGAGAAAATACTGAGACAAGTTAGACCACATGGGCAAACCCGCCTTGCCTTGGGCTGCGTGACTTGTTCTTATTGTCTGATGTTGGACATCAGGGAGTTGACATGAAACATTGGTGCCATGCAGAGAAAAATAGTTCACAGTACCACTACAGGGAACTAGAAAGTGAATGTAGTGGTGAGACCAGAATATTTTAGGTCTTTGGTTAATCTACACATCGCCAATTAACTGACTGCAATCGTATAAAAGAGAATAAATTGTAGCATATGCCATTCAGCACCTTAATGGGAAGTTCATGGGAAGACGTGTCATAGTTTCATCCAATGTCAGTTTCATTTCTCTGATACTTAAGGATTAAGCATTCTCTTAAATCAGTAATTTCTCAGTAATGAATTACTGTTCTTACACCAGTCTACCTGAAGAACAAAGAAATAATTTTTGCATTAAACTGGAAGACTTAATTTTTTTTTCTCTCCTCATTTTTTTCCTCCCAGGAACTTACAGGTATATGTAAGTCATGGTTTTTAGTATTAAACATTAGCACATTTACTTATATATTGTGCCACAGAAAAATAAAAAAGTAGATGATCCTCATTTAGAATTCTGATTAGGTCAGAAATTATTTGTATATGATTTACAATGCACCATTTGAGAAAAAAACAAAACAACAAACAACAAGAAGAAAATGAAACAGAGGAAAATTTAGGTTCTGGAATGCACTATAGTATGGCAAAAGTACAGAAATATTTCAGAATAGAAAAGTTAAAAATAGATTATTTTAAGAAAAATTCAGGCAGTGTAGAAAAAAATCCTTCTTGCACAGACTTATTCATGTAATGAATGTGCAAATAATCAAGTTAGAAAACATTTCAAGCATAAAGGGAAAAAAAAAAAAAGAAAAAAAGAAAAAAGAGATGAAATAAAAAAATATTAAAAGGATTCTATATAAGTACATTTGCTGCATTAACTGTGTTAAAAAATTAAGAGGTCTTGCTGATAAACTAGCACAAGATAAATATCCATCCTATGCATTCATAAAACTATAAATGACACAGTGAAAAGGGATGTTTTTGAGTCTCCCATTCACTGCATGACCAGCTACATGCTATAGGAGCCCATTATGCTTGTCTGAGAACTTGCACCTAGGTTTTCTCCTCTCTGTGTGATGGTCTTTGTTGCAGAAGCATGAAGATCAGGTGGTTCTTGTCAGAATCAGCTGCTCCAGAAATGTGTGCTTACAGTTGACGGTCATTGAGGAGGAGCACAGTATGCAATGCTGCATGTGAAACATTCATACTGCAATACTGCATACAAAAATACTCACACTAAATATCTTCCAGATATTCATCAAAAGAAGCTCAAGCAGAAAACACACAGAACTGGTGCTTTGGTGCTTTGGTACTTGTACCTGGAACCCGGTTACGCTGGTCTTGAGACAACATCCCTGTTCTTTCTTTTCCAGCCTTCCATTCAGTATCCAGCAGCTATCATTCAAAGTCCTCTTTCACAGATAATCTCCCAGTCTGTCACAGAGTTGATATTATCTGCCTCTAAGAAGACAGATCTTTTCTAATAGCTTGACAATGAAATAATATGACACTCTTGCAAACTCTATTGCTAGGTCACTGAAAAGTATTATCATATTCCTTCAGTTTAGGCCCTGCCTTTTTCACAATCTGATGTTCACTGGTACAATTTGCTCAAAAATTGTTTAAGTCATTTTAGCTCTTCTGTCTGTAAGCCTCTGTACGTTAACCTATGGTTTCTCAACAGTAATTCTTCAAATAATTTGCCAGACAGTTTGTGTTTCTGTGTTTTTTCTCTTGATGGTTAAATAACATTGTATAGTTTCCAGTGTCAGTGTACACATTTAGTTTCCTCCTCCATCTACAATGTAACTACTCTAGAACAAGATAAATAGCTTAAAAAAACTATAACTTTGAAAACCTCTCACAGACACTTCTATTTAAGGGGCAAATTGAGGGACACAATGGAGCATTAACCTAAGTTTTTCTATGTAAAATATTTAGTTTATAAACAACATACTCTATAAATAGTGTGCTTACTTAAACCAGATGACCTAACCTTATTTAACATAGTCCTAGATAAAAACTCAGTCACTTTTTGTTAACTTCAAACCTCTGGTTACTCCCTCAGATTGTCTCATGACTATCTGAGAGCCTCAAGCCATAGTCATGGAACTGACAAACATTGCGAGCGCGGAGTGTCAAAGGATGCCTCTCGTCTACATGCAGATGCAAGCACCAAGAATGCTGCAGTTTTAGACTGAAAAATACATATCTTGAACCATAATTTGTAATTCAGACAAAATCTTTTGTACCAAGGACATAGGTACTCTTGTGCTAAGGTGTAAAGATTTATGAAGGCTTTTAAGGAGATATGTTGATTTTCTGTTGCTTTGGAAAGTAAGAATTATCAGGATGTATCAATAGGTTTTGTCTGCTTCTAGTTTAGGAAACATACTGTGCTTTTCACCCCAGATCACCTTGTAATTCTTGCATTCAACCTTATGTGACATAATGCAGCTGAAACCTGCCCTGGAGCTATTATGCAATGCTAATGCCTTTTTTGTTTATAGCGGAAAACAGCCATTTTCTGCGCAGCCTGGATGTTACCATTCTGAAGTGTCCTACAAAATGGCATAGACATTTTCTCTCTTCATTTTAACAGCCTTATGAATCCAGTTTCATAGAAATTAAAAAAAAAAAAGGCGTTATCCTAGTTAATGTTGATTAATTTTTTTAAAGTAATTTTAGTCAATAATTTGTTCCGTTATATCTGAGGTTATAGCTTCTGTACTTGGAAATAGCAATAAAACTGATATGCAGACTTTTTTTTTTTTTTTTGAGTATTTGTTGCATGACTGGTAAAAAAGTAGTTATTTTAGAAACATTAAAAAATTTATGATGGTGCCAGAAAGACAGAAGCGTATGGTAAGAAGAAATAGTAAGCAGAACTTAAAGTTCTTTGCCTCTACTGAAAATCAAGGGGACTTTTACCCTTGACTGTAGCAGAGAGGAAGACAGGCCACCAACAAACTGCTTTTGAAAATCTCCATCACATGTTTCAGGGAAACCTACAAGGAAGGTAAAAAGAACAGCACTCTGCAGATGAATGAGCAGATGAATTATTTGCTTTAGAATGGAAAAAGCTGTTCCTAAAACATTAATCACCAATGTTCCCTTTCTAATCATTGTTGCAATGGTATTGCTGAACATCTTTAAGTGGTATGCATCTGCTCTACTGCAGCAGAACAGAAAGAAAAAATTGTCACAATGGGCTTTTTTCTTCAATAAGGAGTAAGCTTGCTGAGAATATACTGTGAAGAATGAAATGACTGCTGTTGTGCTGTTTTATTCTCCTTTCAAGCTAAAATACTTCTTTTGTGGTCATTTTCTCAAACCAGTCTGAGTTACTGGGCTCCATCTGCTGCCTAAGTGGCATATTACTTTAGGCATGATGTGTTAACTGCATCTGTCTTTATGCTAAGCTGGAATGTGATCCTCCAATCAGAGTATGGGGAGAGCACAGATAAATGTCTTTCCTGACAACACAGCATTATGGAGAAGGCTGTAGACAGAGAATTTTCTTTTTTGTTGTTGACGATTTTACATGAGTTCAGTTGAGTCAATAAGCAGCTGTTTGTATTCTCTGAGTAAGGCTCATTTTATGCAAATTGTATACATCTTCGTTCTCAGCTAAATCTCTGACTATATTCATTTAGCTAAATAATTTATTTTTTAAATGTTTTCATTGTTGTGTGACAGTTATTTCATTATTTTGAACTTAGGTGTTCTCATGTTTAGTAGAAATTTCTAAGTTAAATAACTATATATGTAGTTAGAGAATTTTCAAGAGAATTTATGAATTTGTCTTGTGAAGTCTTCATTCAAGTTATAACATAGACACTGTACAACTCTCTACACTGTCATGACTTCATTGTCTATTCATTTGAAAGGAATTTTTAAGAAAGGGTTTAAGACAACACAGGACAACAGCATCTAGATGGTAAATTTTACTATAAACAAATGTTTTCTGTTTTATCCACAGTCATTTCATTATTGTCATTGCTAATCATCTGGGCAGCTTTCTCCTCCTTTGGATAATGCATTAACATTTTACTTTGCTTGCAGTAGTCTTGGGCACTCTAGCAATAGGATAGAAGACTATATTTTCCAAATTGTCATTCATTAGTCATGGCTTCTGACTGAAAAAAAGCATGGAATCTAGACACTTTTTGGTCACTTAAAATTGCTTTAATTCTCCAAAGTTTCAAGAAGTGATAGATATTGTCAAAGAATAAAGAAAAATAAAAGCCACAGGATACTGAGCTCACAGGATGTTAAGACATATGGGCATTCATTTCCATCTGCTTTTAATCATCTAGAGTTAAAGTAAAGAGCAGGAGTGGTCTTTCAGGCATGGAATTTGTTGATTCTGAAATATTGTACAGATTAATTTTCACTGTCAGTTGATTCTTCACTGTGTTATTTATAGTAGCTCTTTGGGTCAACATTAACCTGTTTTGGTAGGTTAGCAATTTATGGAGATTGGGTATAAAAAATGCTAAACTTTCTGTTAGGTTGGAAGCAACATAATATTAATTATCACAATGACAGGTTTATAGTTTTGCTGCTAGCCGACATATAGCCTCTAATGTACCAGCTGCCACACTAGGGTTGTTGCCTATAGTTGCATGTTAAATCAGAACATCCAAAAAAAGGAATGAGAGAATAGGGGTATTGAACAGTCTTTATGGTTATCTTAGTAGTGTGTGGTATTCTCCTGTCCTTATGTAGTAAAAATGTTATTCATGTTCACTTGATACGGTTTTACAGATTTATCTCAGTTGCACATACTCAATAATAATAAATATGAAATTTATTTAACAAAATTGTGTCACCCCATGGCATAAGCATTGGCTACAGGTTTAAGCACATTACAATATGCAGTTCTGTGTAGGACAGAATTTTTCTAGAAACCTTCTTTAAGACGATAACTCATTTACATTAATTGCAGGTTTTCTATTAAAACAAAGTGATATTGGCTCATTAGAGTCAAAAGTCTTGGCTCTTTAGTCAAAATTCTTTAATAAAATGAATTGAATCTAAGACATCTCCACCTTCCTGTATTTCATCTCTTTCAATCCTTCATCAAGAAGATCTCCAAAGAGCCTTACCCATTGCAAAAGGTAAAATAAATTCTGTTCATGCAGGACTAAGAGATATCAGAGAAAACAACGGGAAACATGAAGAACTTAGAAATTGTAGGTAGGGGACTGTTGGGCTGGTCTCTTTACATCAGCAGTAAGGAAGGTAAGTGGTGTAACTGAGTTTAGAGATAACCAACAAAGTGTTTTACACAAAAAGGCCACAAATGTTACTTTCTGAGGAAGAATATAAATACTGCTTTTTTTTTTTCCCCAGACAGTTTGTAATTGTTATTACAATACGCAGTCCCAGAATTCTGAATTTCTATCATAGTTATGTTTCTATTATTTCTAAAGTGAAGAGAAATACTGGCAGTTATCATACCTCCAGGTTTCTAAAAATCTGCTTTTGTTCCTAGCCAAAAAATAGCAGTAGCTCATGGATAGGGGTGGGAGGGATCAGGGACAAGGGAGTTGCTTTTTTTCATTCCTTAAGTTTAATATCACACTAACAGAGAGGAAACAAACCCCAGCAATAATGTTCAGTTGTTTTTGGAGAGTTGTGAATCATTTACAAGTGAATCAACTACTATTATCTGTTGGGAAATGAAATGGGGGGAAAAAACCCACCTTGCAGTGGTATTTTGGTTGTATGACAAAATGTGGAGTCAGCTCAGGTCCTGGTGGTACAACAGAAAGAGCTGAGGAGCATCAAGAAAAAGGCAAGGACTGCTATTAAGTTTGTATCGATCATGGTTCCTAGTAGATAACTGATTTAGCATTATGAGTATAATTTTTTCCTCTGAAGAAAATGAAAAATGGTGAAACATGTCAGCTGTTTTTTGAATAAAAGTAATCTCTCTTATTTTGAAAATTATTTCATAATATGCCATCTTTCACTGAAGAACTTTTAGCCAACAACCATTTATAAATTGGTGGGTTGATGCTTTTTACTTACAAATCTTACACAGATTAGAGTAGCTGAAGCCTAAAGGGATTGTGACTCGGAGATACAGCCCAATCTTTTTACTGAGGAGAGATGCCAGCTTTGTCTTGTCTTTCTGCATGGGCCATATGGAGGTGTTGCTGGGCGCTCTGTAGGAGGCATACATCCCCATCCATCCATCTCTCCCCCCACATGGAGGAAGCCATGGCAGCTCTCCTGAGGAAAAGGCAGCTGGCCAAGCAGAATCATCCCCTGGGCCACATCCAGCTAGGATACTAGACACCATCCTGGCCAGAGCTCCTCATAGCTGCACTAGTTTGAGCTCTGTAAATATCACGAACCTTGGCTGAGCCCAGGAACTTGCATTTTGCAGGAGAATGTTCCTGTCCTGATACTTGTTTGGTAGGAAAAAAAATAATAAAAAATTGCATGGTAATTCTTCTGAATTTATATAATTTGTCATTTGAGTAAGATGAGTGCATTTTGGAGGGATTTCCTTCTACAGTCATTACTAAGCATGTGTCTACTGCTTTTGGTTAATTGAGCAAACGATGCCCTTGATAGCCATTTCCTTTTACCATAGTCAAAGGCAAGGTAATTAGTTAATTGCCAGAAGGGGTTGTTAACTGCCGTTAATGAACTACTATTGAGGAAATTACTACTACGGCATCATTAGATACTGCAAGCATGCATGAAGTGGAGAAATACTGTTTCTGATATTTCTGTACATGTTCCTGCAAGGGAATTGTAGCACATATATTGCTGAGAGATAGAGCAAAGAAAAAAAAGGGTGAGGAGGGGAGGAGAAGGAAGAAAACAATTATTCTTTAGAGGAAAAAATTCTCACTGTTAAGAATTATTCTTCATAAGGCTAGTAATGACATGAATTTTCAAGAAAATAGTCCAAATCCATTCTTAACCTTTCATCTTGAAATATTAATTATTTGATCTAGCACTATATAGAGTATATTGTTTATATTTATATGATAAAGTACGGTGTAATGTATTTTTATGCCATTTGCACAGAATTTTTTTTTTTAAACCTCATTCTAATACACATGATTTTGTAAATAGATTTGGACCAAACCTAACGGATGGGTGTTCCCATCACAAAGACTATCACAATTTTCACTAATGCCTCTTCTTTTTTGTCAGATTTATCAAAACCTCTGGTATGTAACTCAAAAGAAAAAGGGTTAGGTTATAATTATGTCAAGTATATGAAGGTCAAAACAGTTTTTAGAAGGCTAAATTATAGTGTAACTGTAAAAATAGTAATTAATCAGTTCTTCAAGACTTTTTTTAATTCTTGATAAAGCAATAAAAGCATATTACTTTTTAGTCTGAATAAAAATGTCCCTGTGTACAGTATTTCAGATGTTCCCACAGAATCCTGTAATGAGGAAATTCAGTGTATTAAACCCAAGTACATACAATTACTATCTGTGCAGAGTAAGCCCAGCACAACATACACTATACTTCATGAAAGTTGTTTCCAGGTGTACTGTGAGTTCACAAAATCACAGAATCACAAAAAATCACAGAATATCTCAAGCAGGGCCACCTAGAGCTTGTCGAGCAGGAATATGACCAGATGGCTTTTAGATGTCTTCAAAGTTGGAGACTCCACAACCTCTCTCAGCAATATGTGCCAGTGCTTGGTGTTTCTTTATGTTCAAATGGACCCTCCTATGTTTCAGTTTGTTCCCATTGCTTCTTGTCCTGTCACTGGGCACCAGTGGAAAGAGTCTGGCTTCCTCTTCTTGCCACTCTCCTTTCAGGTATTTCTATACATTGATAAGATCCCCCTCTTCTCCAGGCTGAACAGTCCCAGCTCTCTCAGCCTCCCCTCACAAAAGAGGTGTACCAGTCCCTCAGTTATCTTAGTGGCCTTTCATTGCACTCTCTCCAGTATGTCCACCTCTCTCTTGTACTGGGGATCTCAGTACTGGACCCAGCACCCCACATGTGCCCTCACCAGTGCTGAGCAGAGGGGAAGGATCACCTCCCTTGACCTGCTGGCAACACCCCTCCTAATGTAGCCCAGGATACTGTTGGCCTGCTTGGCTGGGCACATCGTTGGCAAGGCAAGGACACATTGCTGGCTCATGTTCAACTTGGTATCCACCAGGACCCCCAGATCCTGTTCTGCCAAGCTGCTTTCCAAATACATATCATAAACACATGCACATATGAGAAGTAGTTCAAAGACAATCACATTTATACTGTATCTGGGAACAAAAAATAGAAACTAGAAAGCTGCATGGCAGCCTCCACCTCTTCTGAGTTATTCTGTCTCTATGCAAACAATCCACAGATGTCTCTCCTTGTCAGAACAGGCTTTGAGGTGAGTTTTACATGCCATGCGTATACCAACACAGTCATCTACTAGCTATACAAGTCTGCTGTGTAAAGGGTTATTTCCTTTTACAAGAAGAAAAGTCCCTCCTCTTGTCAAAGTGTTGACAAAATCTGCGCCACCACATCAGAATAAAGGTTAGTAGAATTCAGCAAAATAGTACTATTAATTATAAAGTCCCTAGCAAGCTGCAACAATATAAATAGTATGAGTTTCTACAAATCAGTATATATTGACAAAAAGGGCAGCCATTTTATCCTGTTTATCTCTTCATCACAAATATATTACTATGTATTAGTAATATGTTACTATCTATCTAGTAATATTAGATTTTTTTTAATATATTACATTGTAGTAAAACTTCTAGAAATATTTCCATTAGAATTAATTTGTTTATTTACTAACTGCAATTTATTGATAAATATTCTTTCAGGATTAAAATTTAATACACAACTTCTCAAAAGGAACACATTTTAGTCACACAAAAAAATGGAATACCTTTGGATAACATTATTTGTCATTCTTGTTTTCTTTGCAGAATAATTCTGAAGCAGATTTTAGCAAATAAGTACGAAGTTAAAGTCAATTCTGATGTGCAGGCAATATGTAAGAGAAGGGACAAAAACAAAGGTACTATATTTTATATAGGCAGCTGATTACACGTTAGTTCATTATGTCCCTTTAAAGGAAAGGAAGGAGACACTGGGAAACGGAAATTGATGTAGAGAAACTCAGAAACTAAACTGACTGTAACCAGATCTCCCATTTGTGATCTATTTCAGACTATGTAGACAACACCTACTTAAGGTATCTAAGTTCAAATACCTTAATTCTGAGCGCCCCGTTAAGTATGGAGGAGATTCAGAACATCTAAGCAGAGACCTTGGACTGGCAGTGAATATTTCCCAGTACTTCTGTGCAAGAAATTCCCTGTATTTCTGTACAAGAAACATGATTGTTTCATGTTAGCTGAGCATAGTCCCAAGCCAGCCAGGAGCACAATCAAGTACTGGAATCTCAGTGTCTCAGAGTTGCATTGGCACATGCTTTCCTTATGTCCAAGACTTTGGAAATAGCTGTCCTCCCCCGACAGAAGCTTAGCTCCCCACCTCTCCCACATAGCTTCACAAAGGAATTTAGATAGCACTTTAGCTCTCTAAATTTAGTCTGCCACTTCAGTTCTCTAAATCCAGCTGTGAGACCCTCAGAAAGCCCTGCTTAGCTGCTACTTAACCTGAAAGGCACTGAAATTATCTCAGCACCAAAATACTCCACCAATACAATCTTCTAGGTGCCCAAATTTCTGATGCTGGATAGTGATATCCTGTGCTTATCCTGAAGATGCTGAGCAGCTGCAAATGTGAGCATGGCAGATTCTCAAATTAAGCATTCTGCTGCTTGGCTTGTCTGTTGGGACTAATCTCATAGACATCCTTATACGCCAACAATCAAATCAGATTTCAGACGTCCTATCGCCGGAGGAAGGGATGTTAGGTTATCTCTGAATAAGTCACTTCTAGTTCATTTTTCAGAGAGGTGGGAGATCTGCTTTCAGATTCCTCTTCCAAATCAGGCACATAAGGTAGGTAAGAACCTGAATCTTTTCACTGGGTTATGATATAAAAGAGAAACATAATTTCTGCCTATTTTCTCAGAGAAAGACCATTAGAAGATAGGATTAATAATCTAAATCCAAATTCCCCTATACTGCAGAAAGTAATTTCCTTCTGACTACCTCAGCAGCATTGCTGTTCAGCAGCCTTTTATTTTTTTTGTTGGTCTTCCTAACAGACTAGCTTGGATGACTTTTTACTCTACTAGTGCCTCCTATGGGTCCTATTCTTGGGACCCTGGTGCTTTCCATGTGCAAGAAATTTCTAAATCTGGACTGACAAATTCACTAGAGAACAAGTACCCACCTATCAGCATTACTAAGGCTAATCCCACTTGGAAATTTAAGTTCTTGCTGCTTCATGTCCCCTATGTCTGAACTCTCAGTTCAGTACTGCCTACAAGCCTATTACTGTTTTATATTGTTATCACTGCAATAAATCCAGTCTCTGCAACAGATTTGAGGTTTGTTCCTCTCCAGTTTGAATTCAATACTAAATTGTTGCTGCTTTAAATGATAGAAAATCAGATGTGGTTACAAGTCACAGTTCTTTGGGACAGGTCACAAAGAGAAGCTGAGCAGCTGCAGAACTGTTTGCAAGCCCTTAACCTCAGCTCTAAGCTCCTTCAGACAAGTATTGTCTTTCATTTGCTTTCAATATCCCATGCACACCTGCAGCACTTAAAAAATTATAGTCATAAGAAGATGGAGAAAACTATTAGAGAATGAAAAGAGCTTGTTAGGAGTGACCATAAATAGAGAATTAAAAAAAATATTCCACTGGACTTAACATGCCATACAGAAAATAGATTTAGCTTGAAAATCAGCTTTTGTCTGGATTGTCTGGACAATTGGCATCCAGTTAAAGTGGAGTCCACTATGTAACCTCTGTAAAAATACCAAATCAAGGATTAGCCTTATCTGAGATTTCAACTTGCTAGTTATCTAAAAAGGTTACTTCTCAGAAAAATTATATACTCAATAGCATCTGAAAAATAGAAAATATAAAACAAAGAAATTCAGACAACTCTATTAACCTTAGAGGTGTTATGGGACTTTGTAGGTTTTCTACTTTTGAATGAATTTCAGAGAAAAATGTACACACTTCATGTCCATAGCTGCAAGGGTAAACCCACAGTTAAGAAAAATAATCATTCCTGTTGCAGATTCTCAAGTTGTGCACTTAAAGTGGGTGAAGGTGAAGTGGAGCACGAACAACTGAAAGCCAAATAAGACATTTGCATAGCATTGGCCCGTACAGCAAATAATTAATGTATTTTCAAGTGTAATTATTACAAGCCACTTTTTTTTGAACAATATTGGTGAAGAGAGCAGGAAAATATTTTTTTAGAACAACTTTTGGATTTAGAAGATTGAAATATTTAAAGCACACTGGAATCTTATTTTAACTCTAACATGTCCTCATAATACAGAGAATAGCTAAACCTATTTAGTTACAATTTTAATGTTTTAATCACTCTATAATTTCTGAAATATATTATTTTTCAGAACTATATGCTTAGTTTCTGACAAGAAATTGTTGTTGTGGGTTTTTTTTTAAATAGGTCTACCAGCCTTTTCATATACATAAACTGGTGTTATCATATTGCTTTGCAGTTCAGAGTGAGATGGAACAGGCAAAACATATTTTGAGATGAAATAATAAATAGAAAGATCTTACGAGAGATGTTTTAATGCTCTTGCTACAGAATTTGACAGCTTTGTTTTCATCTAGGATTTGAAAAATAATTTTCTTGTTGATTTCATCCTGAAGAAGATAAAATTATTTAAATATTTCCGTACTGTGTCATGGGAGAGATTTCCAAATCAACTCCAGACTGGTAAGTAATGTGTCTGGCTTTAGTGCCATGCAGTAACTGAGTTAACCAAGCTGGTTTACACTATTAGCCTGGATGCAGAACTGAAGTACCATAGCTGGGTTGTTTTCAAATCATAATTAATTGCTCTGTGTTAGCTATACCTATGCATTGTGCTGAAGGGCCATACCAGCAAGCCTGGAATTAGCTCATCAGTCTTCAGGATGAAGTCATGCATTACTCTGTTTTGTCCTAGTCAGAACACAACAGGTTTTGTGAGCATGTGGAAGTTAAACTTGTGACACTCTGATTATCTTGGAGAAATTATAGCTATAGGAATAATCTGTAATATATACTATCACCATGAGCTAAATTGGTATTTTTATTTTCTGTGTTTTCCTGATATATTTTCAGCAACATGTTACAAGCCCTTTGCTTACAACATAAACTGATTGGCTAAACAAGAAGAACATTTTTAAGCAGAAAATTATTTATTTGATCTGGACAAAATATAATCTTCACAGAAATAATGTACTATGTGTTATGAATGTGTTTACTATTTCATCCAGGGTTCATTCCTCTTCTAATTCAGTTTAATAATGAGATAATATTAAATTTAAAAGGATGAGAAAGAGACTAGTATAATCAGCGATGCTCTATTAAAAACCTTGAAGGCAAGCAAATGATTTCTGTAGGGAATTTGCTGCTCCTCATTACAAAATTATATTCGTCTTGTGTGGAATGTCCTATACATTACTATTCATTTTATGTTGAGGAAAGAAAAGTCTTCCAATAAGTGATTTCCAACATAGAAGTAAAACCTCAGTGGCAAGTGCTGGAAATAATTGTGATATTTGAGTTGTGAACACGTGCTACGAAGCGTGGTATTTGAGGAAGATAATTTTGCACTGTAAATATCACCAACATACATAGCTTGTGAAGTTTAGATAAAAAGAAAAACTCACTAAAAAAAATGCCAAAGAAATGTTCCAAAGACATAACTGCTTTGTCCAGTTTATATTGCCTATAGATTAAGTAGATTTGAGGTTCCTTAATAATAAGTGGCTATTATTCAGTCCTTCAGCAGTGTCGAGTTTAATATCTAGTACTCTATGACACTGCAGAACAAAAAATGCAAGCTGCATGCTGTGTAAACTGGGAGGGAACCCAGCTTTTAACTCTGGGGTGTTATATAAGAACTGCATCACTGTGCCTGTCTCAGTTCTGCTGGCATCAGCCAAAATGCTGCAGGAGGAGCTATCCACCACCTTGACATCCCACGCAAACCCATAGCTAACAGCAACCACCTTCAGAATAAACAGGTTTGTTCTGAAAAAAAAAAAAAAGAAAAAGAAAAAAAATCAAAACAGCCAAGAGTGGAAGTGGGGCAAACACATTTGATAGTTTATATTTAACAGACTGCATGTAGTGACTTTTTTCCTTAAAATTCAGCTAGTCTTAATTCCATCACTTCTGTATTTAATTTTTCTCAGGTTTTGACCTTCTAGAAAATGTCAGTAACTTTGCAGATGACATTTTGTTGACAATATTATTAGCTTAGAATGTTTTCATTAGGATAATTGCATGTGGTAAGTATGGGGAGGTGTCTATTTTCTGGTGTCTCTGTTATAGGGTTGCTCTACATTTAATAGAGCTGATAGATCCTAGGCAAATGTTAATATTAATTTATTTACTGTTTAATATATCAGTATATTTTTAAGAATGCATCTGTGTCATCTTATGTGAGTATGAGAAATTATCAGAGCAATAATTTGTCCAAAGTCCAATTGCCTGCTATTTTTATTGTTAGTTTTTTTCTGTCATGCATTCCCCAACTTATAAGAAGCAAAAGGAGTGGGCATACAAAATTATATATCAAGACTTCCATTCTATTGTGAATAATAGAAGATATTTACATCTTGGAACAAATACAGTCCTGAGAGAAGTATACTTACATATTAAAGCAAGGGGTTATTAAAACTGCACAGAGAAAGACAGGAAGACTGATTTTTTTATGATTGTGTTCTAACATAAAGGAAAATGAGTAACAATAAAACAGAAAAAATGTTCCAGTGAAAAGAAAATATCTTTAACATTGAAAGAAGAACAGTAAACAGAATTTTATTTTATTACAACCAGGAACTCGCCAGCTTTCCTTACAGATCTGAAAAGCTAAAAATTGAGATAGTGTTGATCAGTACTGTAATGTTAGTATATTGTGTTGATGTTGAAGAACATCCTGGCTAAGGTAATGTAGATAGATCATATTTTGTGGGTACACCTATATCACTGAAATTTAACTATTTGGTTTTGTCTTAAGATCTACAAGTTCTGCTGAACAAATGGCTCTCCAATGCCACAGACTATGGCTGAAAAACATGTTTCAGGCTTGCTGTTTGCCATATATCATTTAATCCAGTAACAAATGACAGTCAGTAGAAGGTGTTCAACCAGAAATCCAAGAGTGCCACATGTTGTTGCACCGTTTGCATTCCCAGAGAACAGAAATTACTAAACTGGAAATCCAAAAGTAGGCTTAATCATATACAGCATTCATATGTTGTGAGACCAAAAAGTGTCTGCCTCTGTAACTAGTACCATGCACGTGAGAACAAACAAGTATTTTTAAGCTGAGACATAAATTAAGTAGTAAGACTGAGGGGAATGTAATAGAGTAGAAGCTTGAGTCACGTATGACAGTACAGGCTCTTCTTAGTTGTAATATAACTAAAGAGCTCCGCTGATCATTGATCTTTGGTGTTTGCATTAGAACAAACATCCAAATTATATGGGGGATTACTTTATACTCTTCCAAACTTCCTCCTTGACCTCCAGTCCCTAAAATGTATCAGCCTACTCCATACTGATTTGTTGCAAGGAGGAAAGCACAATTTGAATTGTTGACCAAACAAAAGCTGGAACAGTGAATCTTCTTCTAAACTTGCCAGTACTGTTCCTGAGGAACTGCAGTATAAAATTTATCACAAACTCAGTGGCTGCCAAGGCTAAAGAAGATGGAAACTTTTGTGGCAATTCAAAATTTTAGATGAATAAAGGGCAACCCTTGAATATCATCTAGTATACTGGCCAGAGGCTATAACATTAGTTTTATTTAAATTTTGAGAGTGATTAATATACAGTTTACTAACGCTTTGCCTGTTTGTAGATTAAACAAAGGCTCATTAGCTCACATGAGACAGTTCAGTTTTATTTTTAGCTACAGTATTGCTGGTGCAATACCTCTTCTTTTAGCATTTTCATTTTGCATTGCCTTCAGTCCTGACATGAAAGTTAACATTAATCTGCCAACTCATTCTGATTGGATTGCTTTGGAAGTCACTCCAAAGTCACAATGGCTAAATGGGATGAAGCTGTAAGACAGAAATGCATTGCAGTTAATACCTCTGCAGTACTGAAGCTAAGCCAGGGCCAACCCTAATTCCTGAAAGAAAACAAATCCACAATAATCCATCCCTTAATTCTGAACAGTGGCACAATGCCAAAAAATATAAAACATTTATTCCTTGCTAAAACACTGCATCTTATTCCACCATGGTTTCTCTTGGCCTTTTATTCATGTTTGAGGTCAGCGAGCAGCATACATGTGAAGGTGTTATCTGTACTGACACTTACAGCACTCCAGTGTTCTCCTGAAGTAAGAGGACTTGGGGAGTGAATGGCTTCTGAAACAAATAATTTCCATTTCTGTTGCAACAATTAGAAGGCAAAAATTAAAATACCTCCCAATCTCACAGACACCCACACTCAGAAATCTTCTGAGAATATTTTCAGTCATTTAATCCATCTAGTGTTCAGTTGGGTAAAACTACAACTGGCATTGGTTTTTCATAATCTGGGTCAGATTTTGGTTCTGTAAAAAGCAAGGATGATCCCATTCATGTCTAATTAGTCTCAGTTTGAAGGTTTTGATTAGGAGCATGCTGATTTTAGCCCAAACCTAGACTGTGTTATTTCAAATCTATTCTCCCTACAGTGCTTTTGTGATGATAACTTAGTGTGACAAAAAGAACCAGTTTAGATATTCCTATCTTAATCCAAAAATGTGTCCTCACATAGAAATAAGCCTTAAAAATGTCTTACTAACATGAAGTGTTCCACAGAAACAGATAAGCATGTTGGGATGAGTTGGGTGGCTAGCAAGTATTTCTAGAGGTCAGGACTAATTCATAACCCCTTAAGATTCCTTTGTGATAGCCTTTTTGTAATTTATGCCTCATACATTATTAAAACATATATTTTAAAGATTATGTTACATTGAACTATGAAAGAAATTTTGTTCATTACCTGGCCAGAGCTGAAAAACAAGAACAAAGTGGCAAAGTGCCCCACTTTTTTCAAGGCTGGCAGTCCTTACCATGAATGAAATCCTGGTAACTACTCTGAGGCCTTAAATTACACATCTCTGCAAAGCATGGAAATATTTAAAGAAATTCGCTTAAAGTGCTTCATAGGATATTAAAAAAAAAAATAATCTGATTTCAACCATTATACATACATATATATAAAAAACATATCTATGCATTATTCTTTATTAATCTAATTCCAATACCTTTTTCTGCCACTTAGTCACAGAATCACAGAATGGTGGGGGTTGGAAGGGACCTCTGGAGATCATCTAGTCCAAACCCCCTCCTAGAGCAGGTTTACACAGAGCAGGTTGCACAGGATCACATCCAGGTGGGTTTGGAATGTCTCCAGTGAAGGAGACTCCACCACCTCTCTGGGCAGCCTGTTCCAGTGCTCTGACACCCTTAAAGGAAAGAAGTTTTTCCTGCTGTTCAGATGGAACTTCCTGCGTTCCAGTTTGTGCCCATTGCCCCTTGTCCTGTCACTGGGCACCACAGAAAACAGTCTGATCCCATCCTCCTGGCACCTGCCCCTTAGATATTTATAAACATTGATGAGATGCCCCCTAAGTCTTCTCTTCTCCAGGATAAAGAGACCCAGGTCTCTCAGCCTTTCCTCATAAGAGAATTGCTCCAGTCCCCTCATCATCTTTGTAGCCCTCTGCTGGACTCTCTCCAGTAGTTCCTTGTCTCTCTTGAGCTGGGGAGCCCAGAACTGGACACAGTGCTCCAGATGAGGCCTCACCAGGGCAGAGTAGAGGGGGAGGATTACCCCTCTTGACCTGCTGGCCACACTCTTCTTAATGCACCCCAGGACACCATTGGCCTACTTGGCCACAGAGGCATATTGCTGGCTCATGGTCAGCCTGTTGCCCACCAGGACTCCCAGGTCCTTCTCTGCAGAGCTGCTTTCCAGCAGGTCAGCCCCTAACTTGTCAGCTTTGTATTATTTCTGCTGTCTTTGGTAAGGTTGTCAGATTGTCATTCTCATAGCAAAAAAATATCTGTGTGACCTACAGAAATTACTTTATATATGAAGAGTACTTACTGCAAATATTTCAGAAGCACAGATGAGACAAGGAGGCAAGACATCTCCTTGCTTCCACCCTCTGGCATGGCTTCTCAAAGGTAGGTACAGAAGGCTGTGGAGACAAAGATGGTCTTTCCCTTCCCACCATGTTTTAACCCCTGTGATACACCTGACTTTGGTGTCATTGTCAGTATATGGCTGGATGGCTGGAGAGTGGTGTGTAATGGTAAGTAACCATGAGCCAGTCCCCCACAGCCTGGCAGACCTGTGTTCAGCGCGACGTGATAAAACGGCGTAACTTTGAAACACATGTACAACCCCTCGTTTGAAGCAGGCCTAATCAGTTCATCAGTGCTGATGGAGCTGTGTACTGCTGTTTGGATGGCTGTAGCTCTGCAGTCGGCACTCACATATGTATGAATGTAAGGTAATGTTCATGCCTATTGTTAACATCTATTTTTAAAGTTTGAAAACCCTACTTACCTCCAGCAAATGCTGCAAACAATTGACTCACAAGTGAACTATAAATAATGTTTGCAGCACAGAGCCCATGCACCATACTGCTCTAGTGATACTGAATATTCAGAACCTGCTGCCTCTGGTAGCTACATAAGTCATGTTCATAACAAGTTCAGGCTTCAGTAGCCCAGAGCCTAAGATCTGGCATGTGTTTTGGAATCAGAGCATCTGCAGATTAGTGAATACCAGCCACAGGGCCAGGTATGATGTGGAAACTTGAAAATAAGAAGTGTCTGTACTGACATTCTGAATATTGCCACAAAATAATATAAAATATAAAGGTTGGGAGGAGATGAGGGGAATGGTTGACAAATGCCGCCAAGCATAATGCAATTTAGGCAGCTACAGGCCCAGCCTCCACCGTGTGCAAGGCTTCTGCTGTAGGCAGATTTTTGAAAGAAAGATTGCAGGCATGATAAATCAGTTGAAACTGGGTTTAGCAAAGATAGAACTTAGCAGACAAGGCTGCTAAATGATTGACGAGCATCAAAACAAGTGTGGTAGAAGATGGGAGCAGCTCTGGAAGGGCAGCAGCTACATGTCTCCACCATGCTGGTTTATCTCCCTTGGAGTTAACGAACCAGCCCCTGTGCTGCTTGCCTGTATCCCAGGACAGGGAAAAGCGCTCAGCTTGCTGGTGGTACCAGGGGAAAAGGGAAGGAGAAGGAATGGATCTTCCACATGTTGCCAGCCAGACTGATGTAGTAAGCACCCCCATCACCACAGGACAGCCCTGCAGTCAGTTCCCTGTTTGGCAGGAAAGAGTAAGAGGAAAATGAAAAGCATAGGTTAAGAAAGGATTCCAGCTACCACAGCCTGGTCCACGCAGCGTCAGCTCAGTGTCTGTGTTCAACACTGCGTTATACTGCATTCCAAGAAGGTTTATTGTCTTGGAGGCTGGAGGATAGGACATCGTGGAGGCTAGAGTCCAGTAGTGATACAGCCATCTCCTTACTGTGCTGCATCTCACACAGTATATTCGACTGTGACCTGAAATGCTGTGGTGTACACATGTCTCGGCTGCCTCTACATTAGGTCATCTTGTGTTCAGTCACACCCAGTTGCTCAAGATCCGTGTGATGAGGATGTGGCTACTTCTACATATATTGAAACAAAATCACTACATTTTTGTTGTGTTTCTTGTCAGCAAGTTTGCCAGACCAAAGCAGGCTGCACTCAGCTGTCTTGGGCTCTTTGCACCTGCAATGTGAATTGCAGGCTAACTGAACAGTTGACTAACAATGCATGTATCTGTGCTGATCAAAGAGCTGACTGTGGTGTTAAATTTTCAATACATAAATCAAGCTACAGGTTAAGTATTTGGGCTTTGAGCATTTGTTTTGAGAGTGTAAACAAATGAAACAGATCTCCTACTTCTGATTATTCTATTATTTTAGTATTTGCCCAGGCAAAACTATCCTGAAGATCACTCAGACACTGCTGTCAAAACCCAAGGTCACGGTAGGTCTCACATCTATGTGATAAATAATACCTCTGTTTTATGGGAAAGGATCATTGCATATAGGAATACTGTAATCTTGAGTTACAATTTGTCAAAATAATTCAGCTATTGGAGTCCATAGCAAATTTTTAAGATGTTTTTACTGTCTCATTGTGCTGCAAAAATCCCTCCAAAGGTACTTGTGGGAAAATGCTGAAGTTGATTAAACAGAAATGTCATCAAATGCATAAAGGGCTGAATTGCATTATTTTGACCTAAATGCCAAACAAGTATAAATGCATTCTTTTGTTGCCCTGACATAGGATCAATCACTGAAATTCAGTGTCTGTATTCTGGACTGTTTTCCAGCTCTGCAGTAAGGCCAAGAGGTTTGAATGAAGATAGAGACCTGACTTGACCCTCTGCGTTACCACATTCTACTCATTATTCTGTTTCAATCTGCTGTTAATGTACTCTTCCAGCAGCTTTCAGATATCTGAACACTACAAATAAAATTGGGTAAGTTCAAATAAAACTCATCTCCAGAGTGCCACATTATTTTTAATGTACCAGTTGCTTGCAGAGAAAAATAATGTTTGAGCTGTTCTTAAAGACAGTGAAAAACATCAAAGGTTCTCCCCTGAGATCTGTTGGTTGTGGGGTTAACATTTGCAGGAGATGATTTAAAATCTCTGCTCATTCTGGCTGGCAAAGGATTACGACATGGTCTTTTCCCAGAAATACTGTAGATTGTTCATGTTCTTTTGACTTTTCTGGGGCATGGTTGAGGACTCCTAAATCTATTGTTTCTTACAGGATATTGAATTTTGTTAAATTATGGCTTCACGAAGGGCTTTTGAGATATTTTTAGCAGAAGTGAAATAAAAAGAAGTTATTAAAAGGGCAACTAGCAGATGATTTGGCAGCATTACACATAAAGCTTAAATACCATCTTCTTCCACCATCACTTCTTGCTGTTCATGTTCCTCTGACTTCAATATGTCTGATATTTACCGCTGATTCATTTAATGTCAAGGGAAGGACAATATTTTTGGACACAATCATATTCCCTTACGGAAGCATTTATAAAAAATTTGATTGCAAACAACATTTACACCTCTTTAGCAAATATTATAGGAATGATATTTTTCAAACAGCTGGGATTTTATTTATAAAACCAAATGCATTTGTTATAGTTATTAATCAAATTATTTCCGCATATAGCTGAAATAGTCTTTAAATTCTCTCTACATTTTATATGGTATATCTAAAATAGAATTGTAATAGTATACCTTCAACTAAAAGACAAGAGGTTACAAAACATTAGAAGAAACAGACGTCTGTCTAGAACATTGGTAAGTAGTGCTGTTTGTAGGGAAGCTGGAAAAAAATGTTGATGTTCACCAAGTATTATCAGATACTTTGGGAAATAACCTGAAGACTATGATTCCATTTTCCATTCATTCTTTTCTGATGAACAAGCACAGGAGAAAAAAAGGTACTGACTACATATTGTATGGTTATTATTCAGAGGCCTAGAGATTTAGGGTTATTCATGTAAATTGTCTGATTTTCATTAAAAATCTCTTTTGTATCGAGGATTTATTCTTTTTTTGCTAAACAGACCAGGACTGTTTTCTATAAGCATCTGAAATATTTCTGAGAATTCAAATTCCTCCTGGTGCTTTGGGTGCAAGAACACCATAAGCCAGAGTCGCCATTGCCCTGAACCTTCAGTGACTTTAACTGCATGTAAGATACCAGTAAATTACAACAGGGTTTTCTGGTGGTTTAGAAAACTGCATAAGAGCATGGCAAGAGACAGCCTCTCTGATGATGATCTCCTTAGCACCTCATGTGGAGATGCAAATAAGCAACTGAAGAGCAATCACTGCACAAGCTAGTTCTAAGCTGCACAGACCTAGAAAGAGGCTCAAAGAACCTTGATCTTGACTGGGAAATCAATAGAAAGAAAAGGTTTCCAATACTAATTGCCAGATTTTTTTTTCATTGGTGAAATTTCATACTCTATTGTTTAAGAGGATGTAGGATTAGCTATGGTAAAAATCACATAAAAACACTGTCAGAGTTTTAGCTGTGAATTAAATGGTATCCATTGATTTATATGCTAAGATCTGTAATGGGTACTTTTTCATTCGTGATGTAAACTGACAGATGTAGAAAATTAAATTAGAAAGTAATCATATAAATTAAAGAGTTGGTTTGCAGTACAAAATAGGAATTAGATGCAAACTACCAGAAGATGTACCCAACTAATTGTTTCTTAGCAAAGATTAGTCTGTCTAAGTTTTGGAGGACCACATTTGTAAAGATGTTAAGTGCTGTTTTGAGAAAACAAAAATGTTTCTGTTCCTCTTGCTGCACTGAAATTTCATTTTGTTTCCTATCATTAATATTCTCTAAACCTTTTCATCCAGAGTAATAGACCTGGCTTTTAATATTATTTACCATAAGGAGAGAAAATTGTTATTGTACTCTTGTATTTTCCCATTTGAAAACAATGCATGCTTTAGGTGTTACAGAAACGTGTGTTGCAAATTCAGATCCTCACAATGCCAGAAAGATTTAAGTGCAATAGGAGGAGTAGTAACAAAACAATAAGAGAGAGACACAAAGTGATATTTATTAAGGCTACTTCAAGAGTTGGTTTTGTTGTTGCTAAGAGCTACTCTAAAATGCCTATTAGATATTTGTTAATAACTGACCACTTAATGTTCAGAATTTTGCCTATACACAGTGTTGTATCATACACCCCTCTATAAGGAGAGTAAAAGACTCCACATCCCTGAAGTTTCTAATGACAAGATTCTTGGGCGGGGGGGGGGGAGGAAAAAAGAATCCTCTACTGATACACAAAAAAGAACATCCCACGACTCCTGATATTTTTTTTTTGTCTTCAGAAAACTTCTTTCTTATGAACAGGAAACAGTAAACATTTATGCTTATTTTCTCCCCCTTTGTTTCTTGGTATATCCTACATGATGACAAACTTAGATCTGGAGTCATTCCTGATACCTTAAAATCCCAAATAAATCTTCCTTCTGCAGCATCAGAAGATGCCAACTAGCTTTTCTGGAAATGGCATCCTGACATCTTGTACAGCTGTCTAACCATGGAAAGGGCCAGGTTTTTCAGAAGTGACTAAAGATTCTGTTGCCCAAATAAAACCTCTTCATGTGTCAGACAGTGGGTAGAGGCATATCTAAATGTGTCTGAAGTAGCATACTTAACATCTTTGGAATGTCTTAGCTTATCATTTAGGACAAGGAGTGAGCTGTTAGGCAAGGAACACAGAATCACAGAATGTTAGGGTTTGGAAGGGACCTCAAAAGATCATCTAGTCCAATCCCCCTGCCAGAGCACAAACACCTAGGTCAGGTCACACAGGAACATGTCCAGGTGGGTTTTGAATGTCTCCAGAGAAGGAGACTCCACAACCTCTCTGGGCAGCCTGTGCCAGTGTTCTGTTACCCTCACTGTGAAGAAGTTTTTCCTCACATTTATGTGGAACCTCCTATGTTCCAGCTTGTACCCATTGCCCCTAGTCCTATCATTGGATGTCACTGAGAAGATAAAGCAGATGAGTGTTGTCTTATGTTTATATTTCCTTTGCCCTTCAGAACTTACTCTGTGAGGAATGTTTGACAGGTTCCCCGATCAGATATTGTTCTTCTTGTGCCACAAAATTATTTGAAAATGCATTGTGGGCTTTCATACCTTGGAAAAGACTCCAAACAGCCAGCTTTATGAATTCAGCTTGTGAAAAGAAACATGATTCTTTCACTTACTTTGAGTGAAGAAGTTTGAAAATGTATTTACTTTCCTTCTGTGTCAATATGATACTGTAGGAAAATGCTGAACAGCTGAAGTAACTGAACGGATGAAAAGATCAGCTCACAGCTGATCAGTCATAACTGTATGTCTGATTTCCACTCTAAAAATACAGAAAAATCAAATTTTCTGGATTCCATGAAAATCAGAACAATTATTATTTTTTTTCTGGAACAGTGCTGCATTGTCCTATGTATTCCACAGTATTTTTGGAAAAGGTGGCACAAGCAAGCATGAAATCACTTGTCACTCACTTCTTCCAAGCCAATCTAACAGGCAACACAGGCCAAATGATCCTTCTGTGTAATGTGAAAAAAACAAGCAAACAAACTCTGTTTACTTCTAAATATTATAATTCAGAAGTTTATTAGGCAGAAAAAATGTTTTGGGAGAAAAATAATAACAAAACCGCAATAATTGCATGTGCTTTGATATCAAACTTTTCTGTGCAAATTCAGTATGCCAGCTAGGGAAGAAAAAACTTGTAGGAAAGGCACAGGCTATTTCACACACTTTCAACTCACAGAAGAAAGTTTAATTTCAGAGAAGATTTGATATATTAAGGAGTTAGGAATGGATTCAGAAATGAGATCACACAATAGAACACTCCCACCTGTCCTACAGACCTAGAGTAGGAAATGTCTACCACTTAGGTGAAAGGCAGAACAGTGATTAGGTGCTTTTCACACTCAGTTGTTCAGCAGTTGTGAGAAAAGTCTCCATTGCTCCACAGCTTTTAGCCTCTTTGTGAGACCATATGTTTTTAAACAGCACTGATAGTCTTAGGTTCTCTAAGGAAAACTAACAATCCAGGACATCAAGATAGCAATTCACAAATGTTTCTGGTCAGCATAAGCCATGTGTAATGTCTAGATATGCCTAATCTTTGAAGTAAGTTTGTAAACTTCTGTAGGACACAATGTACTAGGACATTGATATACTATCCAAAGTAGATCTAATAAAGAACTTTGTGATTATTATTAAGCATAGATCCTACGATAAATGTGTGAAGCTATTGTGCCATTAGTGACATCTGTTCTTAACCAGTTTATTTGGAAAAATCAGTAACAGTTCAGTTTTACAAAAACAGTTGTGGAAAATTGAAAAGAATACAAGAAAACTGAATATGGAAAAGGAAGATATTTGTGTCAGCATTTGTAGCACTGGTCTCCATTCTGCAGTGAAGAATGATGATGTTCTTGTTCCACATGATCTATTAGTTTATGATTACTGATGAGATGGAGATCATGGCCTTTAGTGTGCCTTCATTTTTAAATCCAAAGTGTGGTTACTGAGGGTGCAGTTATGCTCTGGAGGAATGACTCTGGGAAGTACAAAATAGAAGATCCCATATGTGCAGAGCCTGGTTTCCTTTCACTATTGTTTTGTGCAACAACATTTGTTTATTACTAAAGATAAAGTCCAAGTCTGTGGATTAGATAAGATTAAAGCAGGTTTTAGAAAGAGATACAGCTCTATCTTCTCATTTCACTCCAAAACATGTTTGTTTTGTTTTTTTTTTCTTCTAGCATAGAAGACCCAAAATCTAACCAGACTCATCCCCTCTGTGGATAGTTACTGGATTTACTGTGCAGTAACTTGACTTGACTATTCCTTTTCTTGCACCAAACTGGTTGTGCATCTTCTCTCTTGATGAGATTGGAGGAAAGAAACACTGAGAAACTGCAGCCAGAAATCACTTGGTGTCAAAACAAGTGAGGGAAGTGCTAAAAAGTAACCTGTCTTACAGGGAAAATAAAAAGGGAGGAATCTGTCACAGCACTGTGGACGAAGATTCTAAAATTCATTATGGTCTTGTGCCAACCCCCAGTAACAAGCAGAATCCCCTAATGTATGGGGGAGGCCTTAGAAAAATCTTCACTGAATACTTAAGGAATTTACTGACCTTCAGATTGGAGCGAATCCTGAGGAAGGGCAAGATGAAGAAGGTGGGTCAACAGCAATTCAATGCTTTATTACACTATAACAGCTGTTGTGATCAGATGGAAACCATTTCCATTCCTCTTATTCCCACTTTGAGCCTGAACCTAATCCTATGGGCTGGCCAAAGTAAATAGTGCATAGATCAGGCAGATTTCATCACAGTGCTTTTAGCAGAGGGCAGTTATGTGAGTTACATAGCTTGAAATGTCCACGAAAAGAATTTATCTCTCTTAATTTACTACCATGATCTACTGGTTTGACTAATGATTTTTTGTGAGAAAAATCTTCTTTTGCCCTACACCACAAAATCACCATAAAAATGTCCTCATCTTCGACAACTCCACCATATATCTTGAAAAATATTCTCCAGCAGTATAAATAAAGGCTTTAAACATGTCACTCCTTATTAATAACACAGCATTGGAAACCAGAGACAAAAGGGAGGAGGGCAAAATTGTTGTTGCTTTATTTAGAAACAAAGTGCACGGGGGAAAAAATGTCTCCCCGGTTACAAGGCACATGATGATGTCACATTCCACAAAGATTTTGGTGCAAGGAATAGAACAGTCTGTATCTGTTAATTTTTATAACACTTAAAACTAACTGGAGCAGAAGGAAAATACAGTATGCTCCTTTACTGCTGTTGTTTATGGCTAAATATAGGAATCCTATGGAGCCTGTAGGTAAATTGTCGTTATCTAAGGGATCATTCATTACTTAATCAAGTCTGCATGGGAAGAAAAGGCCATAATACGCTGTTGAGATGCTTGAGAGTGTTTAGAAAAGTCTGACCTGAGCTCATTCTTAAGATGTCTTCTTCAATGTGTTCACAGCCAAATCACTGCCTGCATCTCAGGTATATGACAAAAAGCTTTATAACAGAATGGTACCTGTATGCACACCATGCTCCCACACATCCTCCTTTCCTTTAAAATGAAATTTGAATGTTCATGAATGAAAAGAGCAGCAGTTTAGTCCAATACTTTCCACAGTCTGGGTGGCTGGGGACCAGAGCTGCAGAAGTGGCTGGTCATCCTGCCATGCCATGTAAGCACAGCCAAAGAGTGACCAGGGAATATCAGTGCACTGAATTGTTCTGTACATAATAGTGTGCAATCTTATGTGACATGATTACTCAGAGGAGAGGGTATGTTACTGATTTGAATTATAAGCACTTTCTGACATATCATGTTGTTGACAAGACAGGCAATTCTGTACTCAGGTTATATACATGTGCCTATCATCTGCACTTCTTTAGTCAAATGGCTTTTAGTTTTTGCATAAGAAATATCACAATTTTTGTAAATTTTGTGCCTAGCTTGTTTCACTTTGCCAGATTTATCCCAGCATGATTTTAATATAAATTTTGAAACAACTTCATAGAAAAAATTGACACTCGCATGTTTCACAGGTATGAGAACAGAAGAATTAACACTTTCAGATACTGACATTTAAATTATTAGTGCTTTTAAAAGTTATTTATTATGACATCATAAAAATGTATGGTAGCAGCTGCTGATACCAGGAAGCAGGATGGTATCCAATACATGCACACATACAAAATAGGCATGGCAGAAAGTTCTGTCTAGGTGGAATCTATTTCAGCTGTTTTGAAACACAAGTATGAAGTGGTAAACAGACTGAGTAAAGTCTAATCTGCGTCACTGTTTGCAGTTCATGCCTGCTAAATGGTCCTTAATAACCATAAAAGCTTATGGACACCTAAAACATAATACAGAATTTTCACTGTGCTTTTTCTGCATACGGAGCAACTTCTGCACCCAGAGTCTTCAAAACCGTCTGAACTCCACGTGAGTGCAGTTACTAGTTCCTGGATAACATCACTTGCAGGTTATTTAAAGTGTTTCATGAAATGCTCTGTTCTTGTGTAGTTTCTAGAATCACAGAATCACAGAATGTTAGGGATTGGAAGGGACCTCAAAAGATCATCTAGTCCAATCCCCCTGACAGAGCAGGAATACCTAGATCAGGTCACACAGGAACATGTCCAGGCGGGTTTTGAATGTCTCCAGAGAAGGAGACTCCACAACCTCTCTGGGCAGCCTGTGCCAGTGTTCTGTTACCCTCACTGTGAAGAAATTCTTCCTCACATTTATGTGGAACCTCCTATGTTCCAGCTTACACCCATTGCCCCTTGTCCTATCATTGGATGTCACTGAGAAGAGCCTGGCTCCATCCTCATGACACTCACCCTTGACATATTTATAAACATTAATGAGGTCACCCCTCAGTCTTCTCTTCTCCAAGCTAAAGAGACCCAGCTCCCTCAGCCTTTCCCCATAAGGGAGATGTTCCACTCCCTTAATCATCTTTGTGGCTCTGCGCTGGACTCTCTCAAGCAGTTCCCTGTCCTTCTTGAACTGGGGGGCCCAGAACTGGACACAATACTCCACATGAGGCCTCACCAAGGCAGAATAGAGGGGAAGGAGAACCTCTCTTGACCTACTAACCACCCCTTTTCTAATACACCCCAGGATGCCGTTGGCCTTCTTGGCCACAAGGGCACATTGCTGGCTCATGGTCATCCTGCTGTCCACCAGGACCCCCAGGTCCCTTTCCCCTACACTGCTCTCCAGCAGGTCAGCTCCCAACCTGTACTGGTACATGGGGTTGTTCTTCCCCAGATGCAAAACTCTACACTTGCCCTTGTTGAAATTCATTAAGTTTCTCCCCGCCCAACTCTCCAGCCTATCGAGGTCTCGTTGAATGGCAGCACAACCCTCTGGTGTGTCAGCCATTCCTCCTAGTTTGGTGTCATCAGCAAACTTGCTGAGGATACATTCTGTACCCTCATCCAAGTCGCTGATGAAGATATTAAACAACACCGGTCCCAGTACCGACCCCTGAGGGACTCCACTAGTCACAGGCCTCCAACTAGACTCCGTCCCATTAACCACAACTCTCTGGCTTCTTCCCTTCAGCCAGTTCATAATCCACCTCACTACCTGATCACCAAACCCATACTTTATCAGCTTATCTACGAGGATGCTGTGGGAGACAGTGTCAAATGCTTTACTGAAGTCAAGATAAACCACATCTACCGCTCTACCATCATCTATCCACCTAGTTATTTCCTCATAGAAGGCAATAAGGTTGGTCAAACATGACTTACCCTTAGTAAAACCATGTTGACTGCTCTTAATGACCCCCTCATCCTTGATGTGCCTAGAGATAGTGCCAAGAACAAGCTGTTCCATCACCTTTCCAGGGATGGAGGTGAGGCTCACCGGTCTATAGTTACCCGGGTCCTCCTTCTTGCCCTTCTTATAGATTGGAGTGACATTTGCTATCCTCCAGTCCTCAGGCACCTCTCCTGTTCTCCATGACTTACCAAAGATGGTGGAGAGTGGTCTAGCAATGACCTCTGCCAGCTCCCTCAGCACCCTTGGGTGCATTCCATCTGGTCCCATTGATTTATGGATATCCAGATTGCTCAACTGATCCCTAACCCATTCCTCATCTACCAAGGCAAACTCCTCCTTCATCCTGACTTCTTCTGGGGCTACAGGGATAGAAGGGCACCATACTAAGCCTACTGAACTTTGAGGTAAGATTCTGTAAAAAGATGTATCGTACGAACAGTCTAGACCATTTAAAAATTGTATCACCCTGAAAGAAAGGTGTGTCAAGGAGGAGGGTTCTCTGGTTTCTGGGGCACGTTTCTTAGACGGAGGATATCAGCTGTCTAAAGACTGGCATAGTGAGGTAGACTGTGCTGAGTGTAGCTAGACAATGGAGCACAGTGGTGTGGCAGGGAGATTAAGACACTGCAAACTGAAACAGAAAGCAGAACACTATAAAAAGGTAAAGTTGAGTCTGTGATCAGGGAAAGCAAAAAAAGGAAGCAATAATTTCTAAGTTGTCATATTAGTCCCGAGGTTTTGGGGTTTTGATGCATTCAATAGATACTCAAAGACAAACTGCATCTTACCCTGGGCCCAACTGCATAAACACTTATACAAATGTTTAATGTTTCATGGATGCTCATTGATGTTTTTAGGATTTTGACAAGTACAGATGTTTGCTTTCCCATTTCTACATCAGAAAATGCACACAAACATTGGCTAGCAAGCCTTCTGATCGTGGTTCATAGACTGCACATCCCAGGATTCAAATTTTCCAAGTAAAATGTTTCCCAGTCCTCAAAATAATTGTATAAGTTAGAAATGTCTCATTCCACGATGCCTCCAGGGACTGAAATGTCCAGGCTCAGTTTTCCCCAGCTGCATACACTCCTGTGTGAGTGATGATGGGCTCAGCCATTCATGCAATGCAGAGGGAGAGAGTGCTCACGTTACTCTGCCACAAATGTGTTGTATCCTCATGCCTTGTGGAAGGGGGGAATGTGGTAACCAAACCTCTTCATACAGAAAATCTGACTGCCATGCAGACTACTGGTTATGAACTTCCGTTTCTTCAGATATACTGAAGTCCTAATGGGGATACTGATTGTTTATACAGGTATTTTAGAACTGCTTTTTGTGCTGGTGTTTGGGGGAAGCTGCTGGGAAAGAAGGAGTCCAACTCCTCAGAACATTTGAAGTGCTGCATTGGATGAATCTTTCCTCTTGACTAGGGAGGTGCAGTGCACCTTTAGCGAGTGCTGCTTGTGTAGTAAAAGCATTGTTGCATTGGGGATGATTGGTATCAGTTAATTTACTGATTTGGAGAGGGAGAAGAATGATAACATTGTAAAATCCCAGGTACAGGAATGAGAATAATGGGTCCTATTTTTGTCCCTTAATGTTAGTTTGAATTTCTCTGTTCCATTTCTACAAAGAAAGTGGTAGTTTTAATTTACATACATCCCAAAATTTAAAGCACTGATTTTTTTAAAAGAGGTTCTTTTGGGCTTTCTATAAACAGTGTTCTGAAAGTAATCTAACAAGTTATTTCCATTATGAATTAGCATTGTTCAGCCAGTCCCCATTTATTGATATACTTTGCAAGTTTTTTTCCTTTACTTCATAAAGAAACTGAAAAAACAATCTAAAATTTATCTTTGCCTTAATCTGTCCAGAGAAAAATCATGCAAAACAAGATTGCACTTGCAATTGTTGTAAAGTGGTGTTCATACTATAACTTGATCCATTTTTTTTGCATATAGAGGTTACACAAAGGCTGAGAACATTGAATTATATAAAAACATTGAGACATATAAACATCACATGTCAAGCCTAAAGTAACTGTCCAGGTTTGCTCTGCAGTCCATGGTGAGAGAAAGGAGCATCCAGTGAGCCATTCATTCCACTTAAAAAGTTAGTTGTTGTTCTGGTTCCCCAGGCACAGACCCATGGGCCAGCCATGCAGGCAGGCCATGAGTAGCCCTGAGTCAGCTGGGAGATCCAATCAAGGCAGCTGACTCACAGGTGTATCCCATACCACTTCATCATGCTCATTATAAAAGGAGGGAGCTCAATAAGTGTGGAGTTCCTCCTCTCCATGGGGCTCCTTCCTTGTAGTCTTCTGTTCCTGCTATCAACATCAAGGACTGGGCTGAGTAGAACCTTCTATACTTCATGTTCACTGTTGTACCAGTTTTGTTATTCTATTAAATCTGTTTCTACTTCAGCTCATGGGTATTCTGCCTTTTTTCTCTGATTCTCCTTCTCAACTGGGGAGGCAACATTGGATGGTAGACTAACTGCTACAGTTTAGCCCTGAGTACTGGCTAAATGTAGACAGTTAAGACTTGCAGAATTAATTATCCTCTCATTTCTCTTTATCTGAAGGAGTATGAACGACTAGTTTAGCAAGTACACTTAATTTTTAGGAGATGAAATTTATTACTATAGAAAAAAATAGCAGTAGTGTTCAGTTTTTCTGCAATCTTACAAAAACTTGTAAGATCTAAGTGATCAAAGCTTGTGAGGTTTCTACCCTCTTTGGTGTAAATCTTCTATTGTTATTCTGCCTATAATACTATTTCTGTCAGCTTGTCCCAGGTTTCTTCAGATTGGCTGTGAGTTCTTGTCTGCATGTGAATATAGCTAGAAATTAGGTCCCGTATGGTTCTGGACACAACCCAGTACTAAAATCAGAAGGTTGACTTCTAATCTAGCAATTCAAATCCAGCCCATACTCAGAAATCGGAACATACTCAGATTGAATGTTCTTTTCTGGCTGGGCTCTACTTAATTTCAAAGGTCTAAATGTAATGTACATGACGAGGAAAGCAATGCAGAGAGGGGAAAGAGTGAGTAGGCAGAATTCCACTCTCTAGGGCCAGGAATAGATTTGCTGTTGTTAGCAGATCTGCCACTAAACACAGCACACAATGCTGCAAATATCACAGCATGGCACTATCTCCATCTTACAAAAGATCACACCAGGGTAACGGTGATGTGGTCTCCTCTACTATATACAGCTTCAGCGTTAGAAGAGGGGAGAGTTGCCATCATGCCTGCACATTTTATGATGTGAAAAGAATGCAAGATATTTTTATAGCTGTCTGGGTTCCCTCTTTTCCTTTAGGCATCTTTCCTCAGGCAGTCTTCCAAATGCAAGGCTATCATACAAGCAAAATAAATAAATAAAATAATTAGACTAGCATTGCACAGACAAAACTTAGGAATTTTAAAGGAAAAGGTTAGAAATATGGGGATTGCATGGCTTGCAGCTTGAAAGCTCAGACACCAGATAAAACCTGACAGCTAATCTCCAGTGATCACTGAGAATGTTCTAAACCTGCCTTTTAATGCTTTACTTTTTAAAGGAATATAAAATATTCAATAATTACCATAAATTTTGGGAACTTGAAATTCTTTGCTTATTTTATTTTTTTCTTTGGTGATGCTTCATTCAAGATCAAGCTTTTCTAATCTATGTGGTTTGCAGGCGTATGCAGTGAAACAGTTCCATAAAGTTCTCTGAAACAAAATGGTTATGAATGAAATGATGGACAACACTGTCCACGGTGGAAGCCCATTGACGTTGGCCAGGTAATTTTTAACAGAATTAGATCCAAGGAACAATTTTAGAGGCAAACCCCAGCATTTCTTTAAGCACAGATCTACTGGGACATATGTGTTGACGTTCCTCTCTGTTAGCTTCTACCCATGACTCTTCTTCTAGAGCACTTTTTTCTTTTTTTTTTTTTTTTTTTCCTGAAGCAATAGAAAGAATCAGTTAGATAAAAGACTATCTTTTTAAAGACAATGGAAATATAGAAGGAACCTCCAACATAAAGAGATACGTGAGTAGTGGACAACAATAAGCTAGTGGAGTAAGCTAGAGTGGGAAGTGGAATGGTAATTGTACTAGAAAGGTGGATGATTTGGGTATATACGACAAGTGGAGAGAATTGTGTGTGTCTTAGAAGGGCCAGAGTAAGGGGAATGCCAGCATTTAAGACATGATCACAAAAGGAAAGGGAAAATTGTCAAAACTCTTTCTGACAGGAATGAAGAGAAATCGCCAAGAAAGAATGAGAAATCTAACTGGGAAGGAAAAGTCAGGAAAGGTAAATACTTCTAGAAAACCTTTATTATTGTTTTAGGTATCTGAGTTGAATGCAGTAATGGTAAAGAGTTAATCCTATGTTGCATCTTTCTTTCCTTTTTATCGCTTATCATGTAAAACCTTTCTAGTACTCAGTATTTCAGTGTGGCACTAGGGGACAATGAACACACCTTTTGCCACTGATCTCAGTCCCTGCAGTTGTACTGAATATTGTCAGGTTTTTTGTATTTATGCACTGTCTTTATGCACTGCTGTGTAACCTTACCAGAAACCTCATGGTAAACTCATAAGCAACATGCAGAATTGCTATGTGTGAGGCATTACTCATTTGCTGATAGAGGCTTGTTCTTCCTTCCATAGAACACTACATCATATCTACCTTAAGACTTGCATGGTTCCACATACACATATCTTACCTAGCTGACTGAGGCAAGAAAGGAAGGCAATGAGAATCCAATAATCGAGTCCTGATAGACTTTGGCAGTTGTAAAATAATGACCGAATGGTTTCTTGGTAGGATAGGAGGTCAGGAACAAGCAGAGGATGGATGCAGAAGAACAACAGAAGACAAAGTCAGCAATTTAAGACATGGACACACATCATCTGGAATTACACAAATTGTATTCCTTCATACTAGGGAGGAAGAAACATAGGTAGATCCAAGACTTTCTGCAGAAGCATTCATCAAGCTAGAAACTCAAAAGGAGGGAGCAGATGGTCTTGCAGGGTGAGAAAACATGCAATTGAGGGAGACAATAGGAGGAATAATGTGTGTTGGTAGATTGAAGAGTGCAGAACTGATTAATCAAGTGGGACAAGTAATATTGCACTTCAAGGGTATGATCAACAAGTTGGGATTTTCTAAAACTTTTAAATCAACAAGTGCTATATTACTCTAGTGTCAGGGAAGACATCACTGAGCACAGTTGCACCATCTTCAGGAAAACAGTGAAAAATACTGTGCCCGAGTGTTGCAGGTTAACTCCAGTAAACAGCTCGGCCCCACACAGCCGCTCGCTCGCTCTGCCCAGTGGGATAGGAGAGAGAATCTGAAGGGTAAAAGCGAGAAAACTTGCACATTGAGATAAAGACAGTTTTAGAGGGAAATAAAAAGCTGCACATGCAAGCAAAGCAAATTAAGGAATTAATCCACTACTTCCCACTGCAAGCAGGTGTTTAGCCATTTCCAAGAAAGCAGGGCTCCATCATGCATAACAGTTACTTGGGAAAACAAACACTGTAACTCCCTTCCTCTTTCTTTCCCCAGCATTTTATTACTGAGCACCTCATATGGCATGGAATACCCCTTTGGTCAACTGGGGTCAGCTGTTCTGGCTGTGTTCCTTCCCAACTTCTTGTGCACTCTCAGTCTACTCACTGGCAGGGTGATCATGAGAAACAGAGAAGGCCTTGATGCTGAGCAAGCACTGTACAGCAATAGCTAAAACACTGGTGTGTTATCAACACTGTTTTGGTCACAAATCCAAAACATAGTACAATATGAGCTGCTATGAAGAAAGTGAACTGTATCTCAGCCAAAATTGGTACCAAGGAAATGCAGTACCTCCCAGAATGAATTAACCTACATGAAATGTAGTGATATCGTGTCTTCATTTAACATGATAAGCTCTTCTCTTTACACTGCCTCAGCTCTGTGGAAAAAAAAAAAGAGTCTCTCTGTTATCATTTTACCACAAGACATGGGAACTCATTGAGATTTAACCAGGCAAACAAAGGATAAGGAGAGCAAATTTAAACATCTGTATGTGCAAGCAAGGACTGTCAAGAGTCTGTCCTTGTTTTTTGAGTGTGCTTTTTCAGTGATCTGTGGGGAGCTATCTGTCACACAAATGGAGCTTCCTTTTCCATATGGGTCCTAACAGCCATCATCAATACTGCCAGCTTACGGGGCAGTGATTGTCACACAGTGGGGGAAAGGGCTGAAGCAAAGTCAACCCCTCTGTACTTGCCTTCAGGGCTGCCTTGGATGAGTGCTCAAAGATTATATAACCTGGCAGCAGCTCTTTAGGCTGGTTTGTGAGCCTACAATATCTGCTATAGCTTGCTCTGAATAAGATGGGTGTGCTTGTTCAGAGTTACTTAAATACTGCTGTCACAAATGTAGCTTCTCTCAGAAGTCAGACATCATAAGAAGTTCACATTTTTTCTAATTGAAACAGTTTGCAATAATTAAATTCCATGTGTCTGTGTTTCTACTTCGAAAAGGCTAAATAGTTGGCAAGCCTCCTAAAGGAGGATTAGACTGCAGACCAGCTCAGACAATGCTTCCAGGCATTGGGGATGTACTACAGAATCAGTTCAGTAAAGTCTGATTAGATTACTTTCTCTGGTCAATTTGAAACACACTGGCCATGGGATAAATCATCTTTTTATCTCACTGCACTGCTCTTTTTCTTTGCTGAATCATATTTTAGAAGCATTCAACATATTTTTTTAAACATCTGTGTATTTACAGATGCAAAGAAGCATAACCTCATGAATGCCCTGTTGTTCCAGTGCAGTTTGATACTACAACCCGATCTGAAGGATCTACTCATTGCTTGAGAAGTCTGTAGTGAGTTGCTTCCTTCTTAATATAAGTTATCTCCCTTTTTCCCCTACATGAATGACCTTGTTAGCATTACCAAAAAATAGCCTTTTATCATGATCTGTCAACGTAACAGTTTATGTACAGAAAACAGCAGCAATGTTAGATGTATTATGACAAATTGCTAGTTTAACAAGGGTGTCATTTGGGATAGCATGTTGTCCTGGTTTCCCAGGAACAGTCCCATGGGCCAGTCATGGCAGCAGGCCATGAGTAGCCCTGAATCAGCTGGGAGTTTCAGTCAGGGCAGCTGCCCCAAGCTGACTCACAGGTGTGTCCCATAGCACTTCGGTCATACTCGTTATAAAGGGAGGGAGTTTACCGAGGCTGGAGGTTTCTTCTTCATAGGGCTTCTCAATCTTGGCCTCCTGTTTCTCAAGGACTAGGTTGAATATAAGCTTGTATGTTGGTGTTTGTATTAGTTTTGTTATTTCGTTAAATCTGTTTCTACTTCAACCCATGGGGCTTCTCATTTTTTTTCCCTGATTCCCCTTCTCAGCCGGTGAGGGGGCATGGGGTAGTAGAGCAACTGCTACAGTTTAGCTCTGGGTATAGGCTAAATGTAGACACATGTACGTGGTTTTTGAAATCTTTAAACTTGATTTATTGTGTGCTATGTGAAACAAATACGGAGTTATTCAGAATGAGTCTAGAAACTCCTTGAGTGTCCAGTGTTTACAGTAATAGAGCTTTCACTGTGCTAGGTTCCTACCTAATGCCATGACTAGCAGAAGAGGTATTTAAGTATTTAAGTCAACACAAAATATGTCTTCCTCTGGCCTCTTTTTATGATGCTGAGTTATGCCAACAAACCTGAGCTGCCAGCTCAGCTCCTTAAAAATGCATTATTCAGTCTGGTTTGCTTTTCACCAGTCTGTATCCAATCACTTCTCCAAGCTCTTATCTGGTCTGGAGCTTCTCCACTGATACAAAATTTGGCTGCATTGTGTGCATTTGCGTTCCATTTTCCACCAGAATCAAGAAACATTTAACTTTCTTTCAAGATTATTATTTCTATACAGTACCATATTAAGAAATAAATGGGTGCAGGTGTTCCCCATGGACTCTGGAGTGACATTCAGTAAAACTATTTACTTGGAGGTGATAAAATTATACAGTGTTCAACCCAGAGGCCATCTTCTGTGAAGGACCAATCCTATCAAATGCTGCTCAAGTTTTTGTTTCACGTCTTAAGTTCTGAGCAAAGGTTTTCAGTGGTTTGCAAGCTCATTTGAGCAAAATGGACTAGGATGAGTTTAAAGGGGAAAAAAAAAAAAGCATTATAACTGACTACTGTCACAAGAATGCAGAGCAGTGAAGAATAAAGGAGAAAAGTAGAATCAACTCACCCCAGAGTTCCCATTTAAATGTATGGTGATAGTATGTTCATGCTTGTTTGAAGTTTATTTCATTAAGCTGATAATTTAAAACAGATTTTGTTCATGACATCTGTATGTTCATACATGTTTCTAGTTTGTTTTCTTTTAATCTAATTAACAAATAGAGACGTCTCCCTCAGATCTATGCACTGTTTTCACATATCTGAACAATGTATAGACAGTGAAAGGAGAGGGTGAGAAATCTTCCACTCATATTTTCTGCAAGGAGCTCTGGCACATCCTGTCAGATTGCTGTTAAAAATTCAAAGGAAAACACTATTCATGTGGTGGGGTTTTTTAATAAGCTTTCTGCAAATTTCTCACTTAGCACTAACTGCTGTTGATAGCTGATTCTCAGGAAATGCAAGATATATCTCTAGCTTCTACTTGGAGCTATAACGGTCCAGGAATATGTATAGTTGAAAGCCTAAGATACCTACTCTGTCAAACCATGTTTCCTTAGTTTACTCTGACAAATTCAGTCTCCTGTGAAATCTTAAAAAAATTGAACACTGATGCAGTTTGGAACCTGGACTGGTGGGGTTTGTCTACTTGCTAGTGAAATGTCACTAGATGCTATTAAAACTTGGTTCAACCTTACAAACCAACTCACTCAGCAAAATATGTTAAAATAAACTGGATAGGAGCCAGAAGAGATGAGACAGGATTATTTAAATCTAATATGTGTTAGAATACAGCTTAAGTCCTCTGACCCTAATCACTTTCCACTGGAGTACATCAAATTAGGATCCTGGGACAATTTACGTAGGAGTCTAGGTAAATGTACTAGCTTTGCCCTACAGAATTCCTGCCCTTTAATAATAAGTGAAAAAACATAGATGGCCTTGTATTAGTTCCAGAGGTGATATATATGCATGAGACCCAGTATACAAACTGCAGCACTGGTTCTGATACTTAAAGTACAAATGCAGTGAATGATGAGATGTGCTGCACCTTTTTCAGCCTCTGTTGCTGCTCGTTTTTACATTAGCTCATAAAGTTAACTTTGCATAAATATAATTACTACATAGTTAGTAAGCCTTCGTTTTCTTTAGGCATTCTCTTAGACTCAAAGTCAAACAGAAAGCTACCTTTCTCAGTTAATGCCCTGGAAACAGCTAAGGTGGGCCTGGATAACATGATCCTGTCTGCAGCGCTGTGCATTGTTAGAGAAATTTCAATCAATCAAACTTGTGAGCAGGTCATGGTAATGACATTGCCTTAACAAGGGAACTGAAATTCTCAGGAGAGCTGTGACTTGGCAGTACTCGGAGATGCTTTGGAGCTCTCCCATTGCTCCTGTTACTGTGAATAACTGGGATGCCTTGAAGAAACTGTAGATCATCAGTGCTGACACCTGGGATTGTTTATTTGGCATGAATATATGTATTTGTTCCTGTTTCTCTCGGCACAATGGGGGCTATGTGGGTGGGGAGTAAAGTAGAACATACGTGAACTTTTTCAATTTGCTTTACTTGATTTTCCAACTTTTCATGGTTCCATTATTTTTTCTTAGGATGTTCAAAATAACCCAGTTCTCAAAGATAGACTGTGTGCAGTTTGCCATCAAATCACTTGCAAAGCACCACATTTCTGATCATTTCTGCCTATGGCTACATCCTTCTCTCTAAACTCAGTTCTTACTTTCATGAGGCTCAGAACAGCAGCAGCAAGAGTGGGGACGATGAGTTTCTTATGAAAATTTCATGCAGAAGTAGCAATCAGTACCATATATGTACAAATAAGTAGTCTTCAACATTTTACCATGTTCAAGAGAGCCAGTCATGGAAAACTAATCAGATAAGTAAGCAGTTAGATATATAGATAGACCCTAAGGATAGATCCTTAGGGAACTCCTAGCTGCTTTTTGCCTGTTTTGTTTCACAGGGGTCAAAGCAGCTGGGTTAGGGACCAATTAAATAAGCTGGACATCCATAAATCCATAGGTCCTGATGGGATGCACCCATAGGTGCTGAGGGAGCTGGCGAATGTCATTGCTAGGCCAGTCTCCATCATCTTTGTTAAGGCGTGGGGAACGGGAGAGGTGCCTGAGGACTGGAGGAAAACAAATGTCACTCCAGTCTTCAAAAAGGGCAAGAAGGAAGACGCAGGTAACTGTAGACCAGTCAGCCTCACTTCTATTCCTGGAAAGGTGGTGGAACAACTTATCTTGGGTTCTGTCTCTAGGCATATCAAGGATAAGAGGGGCATTAGGGGCAGTCAACATGGCTTCACCAAGGGGAAATCATGCTTGACCAACTTGATAGCCTTTTATGAGGACATAACCTGGTGAATAGAGGATAGTAAAGCAGTGGATGTGGTCTATCTTGATTTCAGTAAAGTGTTTGACACAGTCTGCCACAGCATCCTCGCAGCTAAACTGAGGAAGTGTGGTCTGGATGATGGAATAGTGAGGTGGATTGTGAACTGGCCGAAGGAAGGAAGCCAGAGAGTTGTGGTCAGTGGGACACAGTCTAGTTGGAGGCCTGTATCTAGTGAAGTCCCTCAGGGGTCGGTACTGGGACCAGTACTATTCAATATATTCATCAATGATTTGTATAAGGCAATAGAGTGCTCTGTCAGCAAGTTTGTTGATGACACAAAACTGGGAAGAGTGGCTGACACACCAGAAGGCTGTGCTGCCATTCAGAGAGACCTAGACAGGCTGGAGAGTTGGGTGGGGAGAAATTTAATGAAGTATAACAAGGGCAAGTGTAGAGTCTTGCATCTGGGGAAGAACAACCCCATGTGCCAGTATAAGTTGGGGACTGACCTGTTGGAGAGCAGCGTAGGGGAAAGGGACCTGGGGATCCTGGTGGACAGCAGGATGACCATGAGCCAGCAATGTGCCCTTGTGGCCAAGAAGGCCAATGGCATCCTGGGGTGTATTAGAAGGGATGTGGCTAGTAGGTCGAGATAGGTTCTCTTCCCCCTCTACTCTGCCCTGGTGAGGCCTCATGTGGAGTACTGTGTCCAGTTCTGGGCCCCTCAGTTCAAGAAGGACAGGGAACTGCTTGAGAGAGTCCAGCACGGAGCCACAAAGATGATTAAGGGAGTAGAACATCTCCCTTATGAGGAAAGGCTGAGGGAGCTGGATCTCTTCAGCTTGCAGAAGAGGAGACTGAGAGGTGACCTCATTAATGTTTATAAATATGTAAAGGATGAGTGTCATGAGGATGGAGCCAGGTTCTTCTCAGTGACATCCAATGATAGGACAAGGGGCAACGGGTACAAGCTGGAACATAGGAGGTTCTGCATAAATATGAGGAAGAACTTCCCAGTGAGGGTGACTGAGCACTGGCACAGGCTGCCCAGAGAGGTTGTGGAGTCTCCTTCTCTGGAGACATTCAAAACCCACCTGGACATGTTCCTGTGTGACCTGACCTAGGTGTTCCTGCTCTATCAGGGGGATTGGACTAGATGATCTTTTGAGGTCCCTTCCAGTCCCTAACATTCTGTGATTCTATGATTCTATCTTCTGTATTGTTAGAAATAGTCTATAAAGCACACTAAACACAGAAAAACAGTTGAAATAACCATTACCTGTATCTAGTATACCTATGTACGATTTGGAAGGGTATTGTAAAAAAAAAAAAATAGGGTAACATAGGGGCATATTTAATTTATTATGATATTGACAGAAAGAATTCAATCTGATTTTCAGGGCAGTGAAGTCACCAACAAGAAATACGTGCTTAGAAGACTAACATGTGCATGATGTTTTATGGTCGTGCTATTTTAAACTAGCAGCAGCCAAATGTTTCTGCAATCTTTGAATTTTTCTGAATTAGATCAAGTTGTTCATTGTTGATGTTTCTTAAAAAAAAACAACTGCAGCTGTGATAGTCTGTTTTGTAAGTTAACATTTTTTCTGTTGTGTGAGTGAAGTCTCTTGCAGGGTAACAGAACTGTGGAAGCATTTCTGCACTCAAAGCAAAAAGCCAAGAAACTCCTGGCTTTTCACCAGATCTGTAGCACTCTAGAAAGGTTTTCACCTGAGACATCACAGTGGCAGCATTTACTTTTGTGAACGAAAGCTATTTCTGCCTAGGAAGGAATCCTCACCAGTCTGTACATTAAAGACGTTAAAAAGATGCTCCCCATTCACTGTCCTCACAAAATCTTTTCCTTTCTCAATAATTAAAGTAACACATTTCTCAATGGTCTAAATAATATACTAGTGATGAATAAATTACTTGACCATAGGGCCACATTCAAATTTTTGTTTATAGCCTCACAAGACAGAAAAATGTTTGCCCTAATGGGTATCTCCTGTTCAGCTCTTCTCACTAGGTCTAGCTGAGGCTGTGACTTTAAACTGGCTCTAGATCCAAATCTGTCTTTGTTTTGGGACTTAGGCTGGGATCCCTAGCAGAATCAATCATAGTATCACGAGAGTGAACGTAACTATTGTCAATCGTCTTTTTCAGGATTTTCTCTTTGCAACACAACTCCTCTTCTGAAAGCAGGAAATCTTTCACAGGCAATGAAATAAAACTTCTGTGAAATGCAGTTCAGACCTGCAAATAATCACGGGAAGCTGCTGAAGTTTCTAATGCAGTTGCTGTTACAGTTTATCTCCAGCCATCTAGAATGATCAAATCCAAGAGATATCTTTTAATAGTCAAGGTGATAGGACACTACTTGACTTGAGCTGTGAAATTAATCTAAGTGCACCATAACCCCAGCAGATACCCAGTCCAAGAGGTTATAGCTTTCTTTCTTTCTTCATCTCCCTCTCAGAATTCTTAGTTATTAATTCAAATAGAACAGGTCTGGATGGACTGGCTTAGGTTTGCGGACTGTGATGATGGTCTTTTTTATCTCTGTTTTCTGTTTCAAAACTTAAACCTCCTTCTCCCTCTTCCATCCTCTTCCTATCTTTGTGGCCAGCTTTATTCACAACTTCATCATTTTTCAAGTATATGTAGAAATTACTTTTGTTTCTTACAAGTTTCACACAGTTCTCACTGACAGTTGCTGACCTTCTGCTTTGAAGTTCTGCTTTGAGTAGTCTAAAGGTTTTAAGAGGGACTTGGAAATTCAAGGTCCTACACTTGGATAAGCAGAACTGGAGTCCAGTCTTACCTGGTAATCATGTCTGGCAGCACTGGGAAGCAACATCTATAGCTGTGTTGAGAATGTGCCTCTACTTTCATTATTGCACTCTATTACAAAAGTATCATTTCTTTCTAACAGTAAAATTTTTGCTGGATAATTGAACTACAGTTATTTAAATAAAGTGAAATATCACATTTTGATGTAAGAAATAAATACAAGTAATTAACAGAGCAGAAGAAAAGTTATCTGACTTAGTAGGTGAAATGTTCTACATCTTCTGAAGTACTCATTGTCCATAAAGTCATCTTGGATGTATAAAGAAAGCAAAAGAGACATTATGTCTTAAAATAGCAAATTATCACTATAGTACAGCTGTCAAATGTTCCTGACTTCTCCTTAGCAGTGTGAAAAGAGAGAGGAGAGAGAAAAAAACATCAGTTTGTTTATTCAAGCTGCTAGCAATCACAAGCCTGCTGCTTTTGGTCTGTCCCTTCCTTCAGAGTGACTGGCAGTTGTAAACACATATTCTTCCCATTTAAAAAGTCATATATGGGCACCCTGGCTGGTACTGATTGCTTTCATGTAGAAATTATCCAAGAATATGATGTTGTTTATCACAACGTGTGCTTTGTGTTAAAAATGTGAATGCTCTCAAACTAAACACTGGAGTAGCTGTGTTCTGGGAGGCACATCACACATGACAGAAATTGAATCTTGATTACGAGTCTTTGGATTTTTGCTACTTAATTGAAAACTATTTTTCATAATTTTTCAATGTTTTCAAAAATCAAGGCAGTCAGTTGCAATTATAATACATATGTAAATGAATACGTTGATTATTGACGTGGTATATAAACTCAGCTTTAATATGCCTTAGAGTCATAAACCTGGATTATAAGTAAGTGTGCAGGTGATATGAACAGACCTCCACAACAGCACCTGCAGGACCACAGTACTTCAGTGAGACATAGCTGTTCAGAAGTAGACATATCAGAATAGTACTAGGCTTCCTTAGCTGCTATTCTCACATTTCTAACAGTATACACTGTGGCATGGAAGGATGGGAGGGGAAATTCCTTCTCCTATTTCTAGTATTTTTCTACCTTGCAATACAACAGACTCTATCACTTAGAACTTGTGCATCGGAAAACTTCATCAGCCTGCTTTGTAGATGATAGATAAATAGCTCTGCTTACTGGCTTAGGACTTGCAGCGAGTTGAGAAGCAGGCAACAGGTAAAAAGTTCACACCTTTTTAGCCAGTCACTTTCACTAATGCATGGTATGTTTAAGAAATCCTTTTACCATAAGCTTGCTTGGCATAACCTTAAGACGTATTACTAATCCCTCTGAAGGATTTTTTCTTTGACTGTCTAGAGAGAGAACTCAAGTAAGTGTACTGAGCAAATTAAAAAATGAGGCAGGCTGAGGGAAGCAGGCCAGAAAATCACTGATGAAATACAGGGGCTCAAGAGACTTTCAAGTGGGATGATTCACAAGGGCAGTGGTTGTTTAAAGCATAAGAATAAAGATGGGTTATGCAACTCCATGTTTTATTACCCAAATGCAGCTATAGCACCATCTGCTCATAATACTCTTTCTGCATTTTGGAAGAGGCTCTGGCTCCCTAATAACTGCCCCATGCCCTCCTGTTCCAAATGTAAATTTCCACTTTTTTTTTTTTTTCAGCTGAGCTACACTGATTTGACTGTTTGAGAAGTTTCCACAGCCAGAGAGCTGAGAACTATACATACAAAATTAGTGATATTGACTAATAAATTCCAGCACCTCCTCCAGAATCATCAATACAAAATGTTTTTCCTTTGCAGTAGTTAAAAAGCATTCAGGGTATAAAATGTGAGTAAATTATTGATGTGAAATTGAGGATGTGAGTTTGTCATACCTGATAGCAAGGTAAAGGAGATTACTTAAAGAAAGGAAGTCACAATTTTGAGATTATACATTGTGATCCAACTGACAAGCGTGGGTGTATCTGAAAGATGTCCCACACAAGTTATTCTTAGTATGGACAACATTCAAACAAGAGATACTCTAGAATGCTGACTTCAATATTTGTTGTGGAATCAAGTTTAAAATGTCAACAAAAATCCCACAATGGCTTTCTGCTTGCTTTTAGTCAATGCCAAAGATGAAAACCTGTACCTTAGTACAGGTAATAAAAGCAAAGAAAATTAGTTTACTGAAAGCGTTGAAAACTGCCTAGTGTTTGACGCTTTACAACTACCAAAAAACGTAACTCCAGCGATGAGCGACACTCAGAAGATGGGCATAGTTATCCCTACTCTAAAACTTAAGGATTCATTTGTATTTTCTTCTGTCCTCTCAGATGCATCTGTTACACCATTATTAACTCTTCTCAGGTTTCTTTCAGACCCTTCAACCTTTGTGTACCAGGCTTAGGCCCTTTTGCTATTTGTTACTTGCCTTTCTCTCCAAACTGTGTCAGAAGTGTTGCGAATGATGTAGGGGGTATGCTCAAAGGCTTCCATGAGTTTTTCTTAAAGGGAGGGACACTTTAAAATAAATAAGTCTTCTCATCTTTTCTCCACTTCTATTAATATTTCCTAAAGAAAGAGGAAGAGTACAGATTTTTCAGAGCAAAGAACTTGAAGGAAGCTGTGATATCACAAGTAGTATAAAAAGTGTGGATTTTTTTAGGATTTTTTTTTTTTTTAACATAAACAATGGAAAATGTATAAGAAAACTTCTGGAGAGACTGTAACTGACATCCCAGTTAAATCTAAATGTAGAAAAGGGCAATAGTGGGCAATGAGGTTAAGCAGAGATCTAAAGATTAGTGGAAGCAATAAACAGAAGGCTTTTAAAAATGAAAAAAATATTGAGAGTCTGGGAAGGAGAAAGATTTAAGAAGTATAAAATATAGAGAACAAAAAGCTATATTGCAACTTGAGCTACAAATAATGCTTCAGTACATGCACAGAAGTCATAAAAGTATCCATTTTAAAATAAATAACTACAAAAGGCTCAAGGACTAGTAGCAAGTAGGAGCAACAAATACAGCCAGTTTCATAAAATGATGCATTTGATGAAGTAGTTTTTATATTTAAAAGAATAATTATAGTTAATAATAAAAAGCCAGAAATCGTCTAGAAGGGAATAGAGAAAGTTAATACAGAATGATAATACTGAAATAAACAAAAATACTATTGAAAGATAGTTATGTGATGTTTAAGTAAAGTTCAGAAGTTTGATGTTTCACAGGAGATTTAAGCGGAGGAGAATGAGGTCTAAAACATATTTACAGCTTTAGTTTCTTTTAGGTTTTTCCTCTTTTAGACTATCTATCTTGATTTTGAGCCATTTTTAATTCAGTAATTTAAGCTTCTGAAAAATACAGTTTATTCAAAATCAAAAACATGGATAAAAGATGATGCTCTTCTGTCAGTCTGCATTTCTTTAAGATTAGAGAACCAAATACAGTTACATAAACTTATATTCTGTTCTCCTGTTGCAACATATTGTCTCTTCCATACCAGTATGCAAATGAACTTTGCTTACAGGGTGAAGTGTAAGAATACAGAAGAAGAAGAATAGGAGAGAACTTTCCTGTTCTCTAATTGTGCTAAGTGAACACTGATGCTGAATTAATGAGCTGATTAAATGGGTTCTTTATAGTCCCTTAAGAAATCAAAGGAACCTTTCTTTAGTAAATACAAATTGCAATGCTGTTTTTTACATCAGTCCTGTATTGGAAATGGGTACAAGATATTTTCACTAGTGTGAGGAGAAAGCATGCTTCTCAATTCGGCACAAAATAAAGGTTAGGAAAAGCAGTCTTGCTGAGCATCATACTCTGCTGCCAAGGCTGTTCCAAATGTATGACCTTGAATGATCAGCTTATGGTCTACTTTTCAACATGTGCCTTCCTAATACAAATAAGAGTGTCTAGACTGTAAGAGCTTGATGACCTGTCCTTTCTGTGTGTGCACGTGCACACACACCTACACACAGAGTGGACGAAACCCTACTGTTCTGTAGATGTGTATTTAACTGACCTAAGTGTTCTTCAAATGTATAAATAGGGAATATGGCTACATTTTTTTGCTTCTGAAAAAATAGCCTCTAAAGTAAGAATCTCTCCATTTTTTGAGATAAAAGATAGCGCTTAACTTAAATCATAGCCAATAAATTAAAGAGTACCTTTAAAATAAACTTTTGTATTTTCTACCCTTTAATTATTTCATAACTCAAAGTATAGAAATCATGCTAGTATGAAAATTAACATACAGTATATAGTTTATAAGAAAAGAAAACAAAACTGTCCATAGAGGTACTTTCTCTGACTGACGTTTGACCCAGAATTTTGTACCCTTTAGCTATTTATGTAGCTTATGAAGGCAACTCCTTCGATTTGACTAAAGTTGAGGAGCAACTTCAAGTGAAATTGTAGTTCCACATTTGCTTCATGCAGGTACAATTATATATACTCAAACGGAATCAAGTTGTCTGTGTCTCTGTCTAAGTAAAGACGGTGCAAACGACACTCTGCTCTTTACCATTTTACATTCTGTGGGGTTGTGCAAGAATGTTCACAAGAACCCGTAGCTTACAGTCCTGGTGTGGCAGCTACAGATTCCTCTCTTTTAGCCACTTGTCCTACTTATACTTTAGTATCTTTTCACACCAGCTCTCAGAGGGTCATGCAAAATTGCCTAGGTTTGTGCTGGCCCTGAGAGCACAGTATCAATATTTAATTTCCCCATATCAATTCATTTCTTTGCTTTGAACAGCATAGTGGTTGATACCTCTTCATTTGTGTTTAAAAGGCAATTCTTGTATCATTTTTTCACTTCAAGGAAGGTTATATAAGAGAGTAAAAAATGACATCAAGAAAATAGATTTGTTCAAAAGTGAAAACTTGAAAACCAGGGGCTCAGATGTAGCAGAAAGGGATGTCAAAGGAGTCAAGAATGGGGATCTACAGCACAGAGAGAGAAAGAACATGTTGAAACACTCTTCCAAGGGAAGCATGAGACATAAGAAGAATCCCAGCATAGCAAGTATGAAGACTTCAGAGCCGTAAGTAATCTACTTGGCTGAAGTCAATGACTAAACTGAGATGTTTGAGACATCTTAATGTTTATGTAGGAAATTAGTTAACAACAGGGATGTCTGTTTCATTGGTGTGACAGGAGAAGGGAAAAATAATTTTACTTCTGAAACTACCTAACTTGTGTTTCACTGACATCCATTTATGTAGGTAATATCACTTTTGTGGACATCTGATCAGACACAGAAGATACTACCTCACCTCTTAACAAAGGCAGAACAGAATGCACTAGTACAAAGATTTCAATCTGATTACAAACCATTTACTAGATTAAATTGCAAAATTATCAGAAATAATTAAGGGTAAAAAATTATGTAAGTAAATAAACAAAGTCAATTACATATATCTTGTTTTCTTTTTACCTTATTTGTTGACCAAGGGAAACATATTTGTCCTCCTCTGAAAGGCAAAGCTTCATGTGAAAGTGAACAAATGCAATCTTTCTGCATTTCTCTCTGTTAAAGTATAACCTTTATCTACATTAACACAATGGGACCAGCTCAAATTCAATACACACTTCTGAACAAAACAGTTGTACATTCTTTCTTGTTTCAGGGTCCATTGTACAGAAAATCAATAATTCTGTGTAACAAGCTGTAACTGATAAGAGTTCTTCCACAGTACTTACCTCAATTCAGCTTGTCTTTGGGAATATATCATCCAAACTGAAGGGTTTCTTTAATAGCTCCTGATCTCTGATGTAATGAAAAGTACATCAAGTTTTAAGAAATATTAGTGCAACATCCTTTTCCAAAAAATTATTTGCTGTTGGTACAATAAGCTCCATATGGCATTTTATACAAACAAAACAAAAAAAAAAGAAAAAAAGAAAAATCAATACTTTCAGTCAAAAAATTTTCTGTTCTTGCTTAGCTAGGAAGATCAACTGTTACTATAAAGAATATTTTCATTTTGTTTTAGATAATATGAATTATTTCAATTACTATTTTGGAACGATGGTCAGTTTTTAGGCAACTATCTCAGGACTACAATTTTTATTAAAAAAAATCTGAACTTAAAATAGTGAGAAAAGGTGGCTACATCTATATATGCATGTAATATATATAGTTCTCTAAGTTGACTTCTCTCTAGTTGTTTCAGTTTTGTCCTGAAATTTTACAAACTGCTTTAGCATTCTTTTACCAGTCCTGAAAAAACAAAATACTTGCACTGAAAAATAGTTTGCAAAAGGGATGTGTAGAGAAATCCTGTTCTTCTTTTTTTATGTCAGTGAAAAAATAGCACGATTTCAGTGTTTTCAAAATAATGCCAAAAATTAAACAGTATTTGAAAATGAAAAGGTATTTTGAATTAGGTTAAGCAGAACTATTTTTATAAATTTTTGAATTTAAATCCAAAGCAATTAAATCCATTTAAAGCAGAATATAGTTAAACGTTATCTCTGGATGAGGAATTTATTCCATAAGAATCCATGCGTAAGTGTACCAATGCAATATATGGCACTAAAAAGAAATAATAAAGAAATAAATCAGGAAATATCAAAGTATGACAGGGTTCATTTTTTTCTAAAAAAGCGGTTCTTCAATGTTTATTAATGTCCCAAAGCCAAAGAAACGTTAATAATACTCTCAAGGACTTTGAGACAGGAAAGCTTCAGAAAGGTGACTCAAAAAAGAGAGGATTTTTATAACGTTTAATCTGAAAAACTAGGATAAATTGAGCTTATCCCAATTTGTAAAATCATTTTAAATCTGGTGCACTGGAAGAGGATAATTTAATTTCGAGAGGTCAGGAGTTTGTCTAGATATGTAAACTCTGGGTGTATTTAATAGGTGGCAAAGTTTGCATCAAAGAAAGTTTGCCCTTAAGTGTATTGTAAGATATTGTGGAATACTCCTGTTAAGGCCCAAGACTGAACACACAGTTTTAGATGTAGTTTTGCTAGACCCATACAGACATAAAATTAATAGTGTGATGTCTATTTTATTTTTTTAAAATATTAATTATTCAGCCTTATTTGGGCTAGTTTAGATCATTTCAAAATACCTTAACATTTAATGGAGGTACAATTCTCAGTGTGTTTCTTTTAAGAGGTAAAAGATTTGGCCTCCTGAGAAGTGTTTTTTTCTTAGGGATGACTTCCTAGACTAAAGTTACGGTCAAGGTCGCTGGCAAGATCATCTCTTTCTTGGCATGTTTAAAACGTATTAGTCATTTAAAGAAATATAACAGCTGGTGTTTTGAAGATGCCAGCAAAAACTAAGGTTCAAAGAGTCAGCCTGCAATTGAGGTGGACACATTTTATTTGCAGCTCATTCACAGAGGTGAATCCAAGTGAACCAAGGAGGTTGAATAACTGACAATAAACATGAAATTTTTACTTGATGCAAGACTGACTTTGTTTCAGGTTCATTAATGATTGGTTTTGATTAATCTCTGCTAGCTTCCATGAAATTTTAGGGTACAGGTGAAAGGAAGGCAGTTTTTCATTTCCAGTTTTGGGATGATTTTCTGTTCTGCTTTTAGAATGCATTTATTTGCATCATTTTTCTTAAATATTTATTTTCCATTAGAAAAGGCAGGAAGGGGGGAAACCAGGGCATTGTTTTTAGTCAAGCAGAAACTTTATTAGATTTCCCAGGGTAACAGAGATCTGATTTTCATCCTGTATTTACCTATGTAAGGCACTATGTTGCCAGACTCACCTTTTTTTTTTTTTTCTGATGATACATAATCCATTTAATTTGTAACAGAAATTCAAGATCTGAACACAGGTATTACGAAATGCAAATGTCAATATGTGTTTTTACTCAATTCATTGGTCAGATAGACTCTCTAATAAGTTCTGTCAGAGACAATAATTCACTAGATTTTTTCCTCAAATGCACCTTTCCTTGCCTGCAACACATAGCAGGTTCTCAGCTTGCAGCAGCTTTTACAAAGCCAAAAGTTAATCAAAAAACGTATGTTACCTGTGCTGTTCTAAGCAACAGAAAGAGTATGAGGGCCTTTCTACTTTTGCTGTCAGGTATAGGCTTAGATGAGATAGATTTGAAGTTGCTTAAATTTGCTACAGGCATTTTTTCCAAACACCTAGCATCTGTTTTCAGTGAACCATTTTATGAAGGTATTATTTCACCGGAGTGTGAAGTGGCAAAAGCTATCCTTATACAAGATCTTCAGTTGCAAATGTTAGGTATGCTTAGGCTTATATTGTTGTTTTATTTTATGCATAATCACGAGTTAAAATATCTAACATTTACATCACAGAATTTTTACACTTTGCTCCCTACAAAGTTATGAAAAACTTTGTCTTGGTGGGAGAAGCTTAGCTTGATGGAAGGATTCAAATTTGAAATTCTGAGATATTCTTCCAAAAGTGCCTACATGCAAACTGCCTACTAAAGAAGGGACTCCATTTTCAGGAAAGATTTGGTTTATTGGATGATTAGTACAGAACAGATTTATTTTCAATTTATTTTTTTTAAGAAGAAAGACCAGAGTGTTTCTTTTATATACTAGACAAAAAGAAGTTCTGAGCAGGAGGCAATTTCTACATTTGAAAAGTTGCTCTTTGAACATAAACACAGTTGTGAAAGGATTAGAAGCAAGCCACACAACCATGCAAACTCTTGTTCTGCTCCCTACCAAAAATCCTAGTCCTCTAGTTTACTTGTATAATGTTTCTTTTTCAACAACAGCACAGTCAAGAAAAGCTAGTCCTAACTATATTCACAAATACAGCAATACGTAACTTTTTTCACCAAGAGAAAAAAACCACATGCTTTCCATCTGACAAAGCAGTCTTCTGAATTTTCCTGTTCTGAGACTGATTAAAAAGTGATGTTATGAATGGACAGAAAAGTCTTTTATGGCACTTTAAAAAAATTTTCTTAATTGCTTAATGTCTTACAAGAAAAAAAAACCACGCTATTTCTGCTTCTTTCAGCTGTCTGGAATTCTCATGGTTATTATGCAGCTGTTGTTTTGCATTTAAATATGAATTATATCAGACAGAGCAAAGCTTATGTGTTTTCCTAGTGCTTACCCTGTTGAAGTGTATACAGTCACAGCGGAGTCCAGCACACAGATGGCATTTCAGCAAATAGATGTTCACTGTACTGCACCATTGCTGGTGGTGCAGACTGCTAAAAGTCTTGGTCATGTCATATTAGAGCCACTTCTTGATGGCATGTCATGACTGCCCTTTGGAAAGAGGAAAAAAAGCTAAGACCTCTACCTGAAGTGTCTATGGGAGGAAGTTAATGTCCCTAAACACTCTATGTATGGAAAAAAAGTATATGTAGGCTCTTACAGAGAGTGACCTGGAGTATGTTCCTAACATGTTGAAATATGAGTCCAATATAAGCATCCTCTTGGTTTAGACATAACCAGTGTTTGTCAATGTTAATGGCTATGTAATGTGGTGAGCTAAGTGTATTTCATAAATAAAAAGCTATGACAAAGTTTTGTAACCTATTTTTGCAAATTCAGCTTCTTTAATGTTAGTTCAGAAACCTTACCTGTCCCCCAGAAGAAATGCTACTTTAAAAGAGTCTCTTTTTTAATCCTATCATCTGATTTTTAAGTGGAACAGCTAGTGAAACTTTGAAAGTGGAACACAGTGAAATTGAGCTGAATAATAAACTAAAATTTGCTTCTAGCCAAAAGAAGTTTTAATTATTTTATTTTTTTCTTCTTTCGCCTAAGCTTCCATGTCTCCAGACCCTTGCAGTTCCCAAAGGACTGAAGATAATGGCCTTCAACACAGACACTGCAGAATGGGTAAGATGTCTGTAATGTATAATTCAGCTCGACTTCTCCAGTCCATATTATAAGAAATGGCACTGTTAGCACCTTTTACAAAGAGCTAGAGTAGTTTATTGGTTGCAGCTACTTTTTTCACCCTGTGTGAGCTAATCTGCATGGGAGAGAACGTGGAAGGGAGTGATGAATAGACGACTCCCCAGAGGGTGAGGATTATTTATGAAGTTACTCCAGTTCAGCAAACAGTGCAATTCATGCCCAAGTATGTGACTTAAGCCCAGTGAACTGCAAGCTTCTCTCCAGGAGATGATTTGAAACCTGGAGAGCAGAGGAAGGCTGTGACAAGGCAGTGGGTAAAACACATTTTCTAACAGACCTTTTCCATGACACACCTAATGAAACCACAACTCAAAAACTCTCTGCGCAGTTTTCAGATCACGGATATAATCCACTTTTTCCCACCATTCCACTGTGTCACACAACTATCTGTACAGTGACAGGCAAGCTCATCTTTGCTCATTAACAAAATACATTTCTCAGTCTTAAAATGTTTACAATTTAAGTGTCTGTGTGAGAAATTACTACAGAAAATGTATTCTGCAGAAGATGTTAGCAGATCATCTGACCTGTGGGATATTTTAGGATCAAAGACCACAATAGCATTTTATGGATAGGATTATCAATTTTGAGTATCACCCAAGTTGTCACTTGCTGTTTGTTTTCAGACCACAGCTGTCAAAACAACACAGTGGTGCTACTGGGAACTATTTGGTTGTGACTCAAATCATTCAGTCCTATATCTATTTCTCCTTCAACTGCTGCCCTACAACAAAGCGTGTTCTGCTCCTCTGCACTCTGTATATTGCAAAGACAGGTAAAGTTCACAGTATCTGTATTATTTAAGCTTGTCATGAAGTATTTTCGTATGTTCAGTTGATTTCATTTTAATGAGCATATTGCCCTAAAAGTATTAAGGAAAAATAAATGAAAAAAGCAGGTGGCAGACTCACAACAAAGGCAGTACTTGTTCTTAAAATGAGTAGCTATGAGTAACTCTGAGTTACCTCATGGATTTATTTACCTGTATTAAAAAGACATACAGGCAAATTATCAGAAGAAATATGGAACATTGAATACTGTGTAATTCTGCTCATTTCTTTCAGATTCTATGTTAGAAAGTTGCAGTGATGGTCAATATACGACCTCTGAGCCTCTCCCAGTCAGCTGTCAAACCAGGCAGGATTTTAAAGGGCAATCATCCAATATTCCACAAGCAGAAGCCCAGTGCAGATGTAACATGGACCTTGTGATTCCTCAGGAAAACTTTCAGGAAACTAGCAATTTGACACTAATTCTGACAGTGGAAATGGGCTTCCACTCCTGAACCACGTTTTCTCCAGTGTCTTGATGTCTAAACCATTCAGAACTAGACTAAATCCTATTTTTTCCAGGAAATTTCCTCCTTTGGGGTCTTTCCTTTTTCTTTATTATTGTAATTAACTTTCATCATCACTTTTATTTTTGGGGTGGGGATGGGGGGGGCGGGCGGCACAGTGAGAGGCAGGAATGTTTAGTTTTTTCATCCCTATTTCTTTGTATTTTCAATCTTCTCTCTTTTACCCTCACTTGGTCACCTGAGATGAGGGCACACACTGGGCTCTGAGGAGCCAGCATCAGTCGACACCAGGACAGAGCCTGCAGCTTTCTCCTGGGCATGCAAGTTCCTTGGCTGATTGCATTAGGGTGGCTGTCAGAGCATGGGCAGAAGATGGGTGGTTTTCAAGGATCTCTTCTCTACACAAACATGGCTGCAAGAGCACAGTCACCCTGAGGACTGGTACATCTGGGACGCACAACATTTTATTTTTTTTTAGTTTGGACCAGGAAGAAGCTGATGAAAAATGATGCAACAGAGAAAAATAAATAAACCCCGGACACAATATATTTATAACCCCCCAACTGTTACAGTCGTGAAATAATACACTAATGTTCTCATTCTTAACAAATGTCCACGTGCTAGAATGTATGTTTTAAATCCACTATGTAAGAGTATAATTTTTTTATTTCTCTTAGCTTTTCCTTAAACTACCTTCTATAGGGCACTCGGAAAGTGGCAAACTAGGCAGCAGAGCCTAGAAAGGCAGATATTCATTGTTACTGCTCTTACTTGACCAGGACTTCACAATTCTAGTACTTTCATTATTAATTTATCCTCTTCATTCCCTTCTCTGACCTGCTTGCTTGTTACACCCACTTGTTTAGAATTTCTTAGCCCATTAGTGTTCTGTTAGGTTTTTTCACGGGCACTAGGTGGGTGTGTTCCAGAAGTTCCACAGAAATAACGTAAAATTATTACCTGATAATTAATAAGTAAGTCTTAGTGAGTATATAAGCCATATCTCATAGACCTGGAGTTCTGTTACGTTGAACATCATTAGGTTTTTAAACACATAAAAAGAAATAGAGGAACTCTCAGATTACATATGAAACTCCAGAATTTCTGTAAAAACATGTATAGATGATGTTAAAAGAAGAACAAAATTCTACAGTAGAAAGGATTTTATCTGGAATGCATTTCTATATTTTCATGCAACTGATGTATAACTGGCATACCAAAAATAGCAACATCCTTTACTTTTTGTGGAAATATACACTTTTAACAGATATTAAGGAATTCATCCTTGACTCAAAAGAAGAGTATGATTGCTAAGAATTTCTAATAGTGAAAATATTTCAGAAACCATAAGCTTTCTTTACTCTTTTCTAAACAAAGAAAATACTAACAGAAATACCATATTCATGTCTAGTAAGTACTGCTCTAATTCCTATAGAAGCAATTATTGCTTCTATAACTGCTAGCAATACAAAAATAAATCTGCGGATTGTTCAATGCCTTTTGAGCAGACAGGCATGATAAACACCTTTTTTGGATGTGCAACTTACTGCAATCTCTGTTTCGAATAATGAAATAAAATCTTAAAATGTAAGCATTTTTTCCAGCTGCTTACAAGGCATGCTAAAAAACATTAAGCCACAAGGTAAAATTCAGATTTCCATTAACACAAGGAATAACAGGTCTCTCTGACTTCTTGTTAATTTAGCATTAGTGCACTGGTCTGAAGCCTCTATGTTAAGATTACTTCAAGTCCTTCACTAGGGCATTACACGATCTGTCTTCCATCAGAGCTGAACTCAGGGATTTTTAGCATCAACAAATTAAACTGAATGTCATGCAGCTGTCTTGCCTAACAGCCCTGCTCGACGGGGAGCCTAGCAAGCTCACTTCAGCTGAAATAACGCCCCTAAGATCAATGCATAGCTTCAGACATGCAAACAAGCAGAAAAGCAAGATCAAGCAATAAAACACTGAATGATTTGCAATCTTGAGACAAAATTTCATGCCTAAGGATGCTGACAGACTTTTTTCTCTCCTACAATACAAGGAATAACTGTAACTCACCTAATTCAGGGTAAATGCATTAGTATCTGTGTTCATTAAGTGAAGAGATGATAAATCTAAGTAATAGGAGAAAATGGCTTGTTTGGTTGTTTTTTCCTTTTTTCCATTTAAAAGGGGCTGCAGGGACATTATGCCTGATGTGACAACCAACCTAATTCCATCGTTGGGGTTTGGCTGTTCATTACTATCTAGGCAGACTCAAAAATGAGATTCTGGACATTTCAGTTCTAATGACTATAGTATTGCGTTCTTTACTGTTCTAACCATTAATGACTTTCAGACTATGAGTTGGCAGGATCTACTCAGTTATTTGCTGCAGTTACCTAGAGTTTGTTGCTCTTCAAATCAGTAGTAAGAATTTTATCATTATTGATTCTATGAGTAGGGAGAAGTTAGAGTATGCGGTACTCTATAAAAGGTAGTAACCTACATCCTCTGTGCAGTGACTTTTCATATAAAGCAAATGTTCCTGAGAATGAAAATACCTGATAGTTAAGTTCTGTCAACACAAAGCTAGGAGTCCTGAAAAAAATCACTCAAGCTGATATTTTCAAATTATTGCACCTATGGGTAAAATTTCCAAAAAACTTTATGCATTTTTGAAAAGTAATTTACATATGAAAAATTTCATGGAAGATAAAACGTCATTACGATTCAATAATACATGTCCTGCTCAGTTAATTTTACCTTTAAATGAAATATGGGGTCTTGAGCCAAGTAGATCATTTTGGAAATTTTACTTTTAATATAAAACAAAATCTAAACAACAAGCACATTTTTGTTTAGGAGGATAACTATTGATATACAAGATCACACTTGGCCACTACTTTCGAAAATATTACCCTCTTTCCCCCCATCCCAAGTTCACTCATCTATAGTTTTGAGGTATAGAATACATCCATGAGATGCCACATACTGATATCTAGAAAACGAAGTATGAACCTGAATGAAAGAGAAGTATTTAAATACTATATGTTTATTTCATTCACCTATTATATGCAGTTATGTCTTACAAAGCAAAGGCTTACCCCTGTAATGACTGTGACGTGATCTTTAAATCATTGATAAAGTATTATTAATTCATTATTCATTAATGAAGTTTTAACTTCTGTTTGTAGCCTATCAAAATGTTTGTAAGTATTTCTTTATCCAGATATTCAAGTGGTATATTCTTAAACACTAGGCAAGTCATTTTCTCTCTGCCACATTTTTTGTAAAAGAAAGCATGTTTCTACTGGCATGTTAAAGATTTATGAGTTTTTTCTTTTCTGCTCAGATGTCCAGTTATGGTGTTTGGCAAATTTCAAAATGATGTCAATGAGAAATGGCACATTCACTGTTTTTCCAGGTAAGCTATTTTCAAAATAACCTAAATAACATTGCAGCCCTTGAGACTCTTCTGCTCAAGTGAAAATAAGAGATTCAGGGGTTTGTTCCAGTATATTTTGCCTATGGTGGAAAACTGCTTGTCTGACAAGATAATATTTCTTGTCCATTTACCTAAAATGATCAAACTCAAAATCCCACATAAAACAGAACTCTGTTTATCTATTAAAAACCCTTCCCCATTCATCCACGCAGGCTGGATGAATATCAGTTCTGAACTTCTTTTCACTAGGAAGGAACTGTGGAAAGTCATTAATGCTTACATGCCTTTCCTGAGGGACATGCTCCAGACAAACACAAACTGCAGAACTCCATGTGTGAATAACTGAGTGACTTTCTACAGCCATTGCAAAGCAGATCTCGGTATACTTTTCTTGCCCTAGTATCTACTGTCACTATAAATAGTTATTTTGAGGAAAATACACACATACACAACGCTGGATAGCAGTAGAATTTAAGGAGACTATAAATGCCGACTGAATAAGATATTCTTAGCAGCAGCTGCATGCCAGATATTATGATCTTCATTCATTTGTAACAGCGTTAAATTTGTCTAAATAGAGCCTTGCCTAATTATCGTTGATGATAAAAGGGAGCCTTCTAAATCGCATCATCTGAGTTGGCTGCAGGGAGGGATCTCAAACTAGACTCAGGGTACAGTGTAAAATATTCTACTGTAACTCATTTTCTTCTATTGTAATTCAGGTTCTTCTTAAGCTTATTAATGCAGAAGGAATCCTGATGATAATATAATCCTCTTATGTTTGTAGTGTTTTTCTTCTGCAAGAAGTAGGGTAGGACTGTCACTGTGCTATCTAATGAGTCATTAAACTAATTTCGAAATAGTAAGAAAAAGAGGTCATACAGGCATAATTTAGGATTTTGCTTCAACAGTTTAACAGGATTTCTTCCCTGTTCAGATACGGCCAAATAGTCTTTTAGGATCTCGATATCTGAAAGATTAAGTAATTTTGCTTCCCATTGTGAAGATTTAACTGAGATATTCCTAAAAACTGGTTTTGTAGAACACACTCTAGCAAATACAAAAATTTTAGTCATGGCTAACACATACAATGATGTACCAGTAACTGCTGCCCTCATAAGCATTCACTGATTAGTCCTGATGAAACACTTGCTTTATTTTGAGCATGAGTTACCATGTTCATATTTAATAAATGACTTAGGTTTGTTCTTAAATTGCACCTAAGTCAAATTTAGCATTTACTGTAAGTTAAGGATGTATTTTGATGATTTTTTAATCTGTGGCCAAAACACGTGATCAGCAAAATGGACGTGTATAGCTAGATAGACTTCATTTCTTTCCTTTTTTTTTTCCTTCATTTCCTTTGTCAATGTTTATTTCACCTATAGAAAAATAATGGTTACTCTGCTGTTCTTACATTTTTTTCTTTATTCTTCGTATGTATAAAATAAGCATTATTAAGAACTACAAACATTTTATTATTTTTTTTAAATGTTCATTATTTTATATCGAATTTTAAAACTCTGAAGTGGGAAACAAATATCCCTGTATTTGCAAGCAGCATTTTCTCAAAATCACCTGATTACAGGTTTATTTTTTAATAGAAAAGGAAGAAAATTTAAAATACTGCAAAGCACTGCATTTATGCAGTATATGTGTTCTATCAAATCATTGAAAACAGTGAAGATACCCAAGTCTGTATAGCAGCATGAAAGAAATTTTTTGTGCTAAAATTACTGTTTTGTGAGTAAGACTGTGTTACCAAGCTGATGATTTTTTTTGTTGTGGGCAACCATTCAGTTTCACACAGTTCTGAGACATGCACTTTTTACAAGTGCATGTAGTACATATAGTACCTGACACCTCATTAAACAACTAAAGGCATTTTGAATCAAAATCTGTAAACATGTAATTATTTTTAAAAGAAGAAACAACTTGTAAGCATTCCTGGGTCACTAGTCACTAGATAGTTTCTGTATATGTTCCACCTCTGCAATAGTGATGGAGATGATTTGGCCCAAGCTTCCAAATGGTTAATTTCATAGGAATATAAGCTTTAACAGCCATTAACAGATTCAGTCTCTTAACCATAAAAGTCCCACATGAAAACTGATCCGTTTGATGCATCAGCTATTTTTAACCTCTATATCCAGATTCCTCAGCCACACAGCTCTCCAATTTTGGCAGTGTTCTCACTTGACCAGAAAGCTAGGCTTTGGAGCAACTGTCTTAAGAATATCACCTACTGCTTTCTACAAATCACACATTTTTGGGAAAAAAGCCAAAAATGGTGAGCGAAAGTTAGAAGTGAAATCACTTCTGATGTGATTTCTGGTGGCTGAAAGGAAGGTGTTTCTCTAGTGAGTTAAGGAAATTAAATACTAAAGTTCAGATGATAATTGGAATCTTTGAGCTAATTCTAAAAAATTAGTTGAAGAAAAGCCGACTTTCACTGTATTTTTTGCAGCCACACATTGTAAAATTTAAAGCTCTCTAGGTGGTCTAAAGGAGATACTAAAAGCTTCAATATCTTTCACGGAAAAACAATTTTCATCATCTCATTTGTATTAAAGAATCGTAACTTGCTTCATGTTAGCTTGAAAATATGCATGTGAATATGGAAGGACACAAGATCTTACACGGGTCACACCTGGATCATCCAGTGCATTTTGAACCACTCTATTTAAATCCTAAATTCCTTGATGCTTCAACCATTTCTTCATTTCTATTTTACTCAGGATCAGGCATATGTCAGTGAGACATATCTGTTGCACACATGTATGCAACAGCTCATGATAACTACTCTCAGAGAGTGTCAGAATAATATAAACACAATTATAAGTTTGTTATCAACACATTAGTACCTGACGTAGAGAAAGCAAAAACTGCACAGCTCAGTTAAAACAACTCAACTCGCAACTTCAAGATTTGGTCAGCAAACAAACCTTACAGTCTTCACAGTGTGAAATTAAACCTATAGACCATAAATGCAGCTGGGACACTCACCAGACAGCATTTTGTATTTAATTGCTTGCAAGCTGAAAGTAATTGCAATTTAAAACTCAAAGTTTTACTTAAGAGGCTAAATTGCAAAATATGCACACACAGATACCATGGGGGATATTCCAACATGGCATAAATCTAGAAAATTGTAACTTGTCACTAAATTAATTTATCTGCTATGGTGGTACAGTACAAGCAGAGACAAGTAGCAAAGGCAGGTTCGTCTGATGACATGAGAAGTGTTTCAGTTATATTAACTGAATAAGTGGCTATGAGGATCCATACAATTTGGGTTGTAGAGAGAGACCCACATTCCCAAAACTCAAAGTGCCTTCCTGTAGATCTTTTACACACCCATGCAAATGCCATTCACATTTACATAATTTCTAAAATAAAGAAAAAAACTCAATTAAAGGAACATGACTTAACGTAGAGAACAAACTACCTGAACCTCTCTGCACTTGAGGACTATCAAACCCCAGACAGCTGTTCTATAGAAGTTTTCTGAAAGTTTTGGACACTGCTTATGGGAGAGTGTTGCTCTCTTTAACACAGTCTGAAAACTGCATTGGTATTGAGCATGCTTGACATGTATTTCAAATAACTCCTTGAGAGACAGACTGTTTAGACATGGGTATCGTTCTTGGTAGTGTTTAAGTCCTAACTTTAAAATATTAAGACAATTCAAAAGGGGGCATAGCAGACACCATGTAGTGAATCAATTCCTGAAGCAAGAAGGGCTCACTAGTGCAGTTGAACTCAGTGCCACACATCTGCACTTAGGCCACGTCTGGATCCAGAGCTAGGCTGAGTTCTGAGTTATTCTCCAATGGAGACATGACTGTGGGTAATTCAGTGTAAGGGAAGTTTAACTCTCAAGTTCACAACTGCATTTCTCCAAGCCCCCAGTTTGGCTGCCGCCCACTTTTTGAGGTGTTCAGCCTGTAGACAACCTACTTTTCAATGCTTAAATTCAACATATGCTCTGAGTTCAACTTCTGCATTAAAAATCCTCAGGCTTTATAGGGACTTCAGTGCTTATCTCAAATCTGAAATCCCTGAAGGTCCACAATTTATACATTTCTCCTTTGTTTTCAGGGAGGAACGTGATTCTGTCAGCATCCTGTCACATACCTAAGACAAAACTGCTACTAGGGTCCTTACAATACATTGTCAGCCAGTATTTTCTTTTATAAAAAGGCCACCTTCTTTTCCCCTGAAGCACACACTCAGGTTGTGAAAGGGGTACTGAGATATTTCAGACCCACCCCAGCCCCCAGAAAAAGCCCTAGGTAGCAAATTGTAAGCCCTTCTTGGACTTGGGGCACTTTGTATGCTTTCTTTGAAGCTAAGCCACTATTCAGGATTTATTAGAAAAGCAAAAAGTGATGCATCTGCGAAGTATGTAACCGAAATCCCCATCCCATGAAGAGGGAGGACTTCAAATCTATTAAATGTTTATATGAATGACAGCAGCAATGGATTGGCTACTACTATAGGTAGACAGGCATTGTCCCATACTGCATAGCTGATATTATCATAGGCAATAAATCAATAGCTACCACCTACTAGGCTTTCAAGCTATTTAGGCTTCAATTAACATCAGTATTATTTTCTACAGATCCTACAGTTCATTAGCAAGACTTGACAGTCCTGACAGCTGGTGCTCTGGAGCACTCCTGTATAGTATTCTTCAGTGACCCTGATGAACCTTTTAAATCACTTTAGCTCTATTTTGGAGAACAGATTGTCCATGCTGAATTTATAACCTGCACTGCTACTGAGGCAGCTTTCTTGGCCAGCTTCTGTCTCCCAATTTCTGAACATCTGCTATTCAGAAAATCTAAGTCATCACCTGGATCTTGGATGAACTTAAAGGTAACCAAGTTCATAAGAACATCATTTGTCTCATTTCCTGTATAATATATTGAAGTTAATATATATTTTTCTAATTCCTATAATAGTGCGCATTGCAAAATGAAACTACTGAAAGTGAGCTTTTCGGTCATGCAGATGTATCAGCACAGTCAGCAATGTCTCAAACTCTTACAGAAGCATTCACTGTCACGCCCTAGAAAAAGTAAAGTTTGGTTCCTTTACAATATTTTTTTTTTTTTTTTAATTTCACCGCTGTTGTTTCCATGTCAGCTAGCAGCATCCCTCCCCATAATCCTGCAGTCTTTCCTGTGAGTTAAGCCCAATTTTATCTGTCACTATAGAGTTAGGATTTTTGGAAAACTGCCCAGTCCCTCAGGAGATTCGCTTCTCTCCTTTGTCTTCCCAGTACACACGAAGTGCTCATAAGTCACATTAAGTAGAATTGAGGCAAAGCAACATCTGTAATGACCGACAGAGAGAGCAGAGACCTGTTTATAATTGCTCCATTTGTTGAGTATGTGGATGTTAATGTGACTCACTCTGGGGCAATTATGTTGTAGCTTCTGACGGGTGTGATATGAAATTGTTGATTTTAGCAGATATTTCTAGTGCAACTACTCTAGCTGACCTTGAAAAATCTGATGTCAAGGTTCCCTACTGTGGCCCTGATACTGACCCTTTTCTTTTCCTTAATATTCAAAAAAACCCTCTGCTTTACCTGATTTCATTTTTTTTTGTTTGCATCTTCCCCAGAATGACTGTTGATACAAACTTTTGCAGACTACCTTGCTTTATAACCCCTTTTCTGATGTTTGAAAGGGACCTGAAGTTTGCCTGAAAAGGCGTCAGTATATTACAGTTAATCATCCATATAAAGTATCCTCACTTCCTTATCTCCAAGGATAAGGGAATAGAATTTGAGCAATATTTTAATGATTCATACCATACCCAAAGTCTGAGCTGCTTCCCTATGAGCCTGTTTAGTCTGAAAGTCCTGCAGGCTTTACTGCCCATCTTTCAGCAGGACTTACTCCTGCAGTCTAACCTGTGTAAGTAGGATCATGCACCTTCAGGGTCAAAGCTCACTTCTGTCTGATTTTAACATTTTCTGGCACAGTGAACTTGCATCTATGCACAAAGGACACACTTTGACCAGTCAACTCAGATTTACAGCTGGATTTGGGTTCTCATTGTGTTTGTGTATTTTTGACAAATATTCTAGATCAGTCCACTCCCATTTCGTGCTAAAACTCAAAAAGTAATAGAATGGAGAATAAGACAATATAACAAAGACATTAGGGTCCAATTAAAAAAAAACCCTAACACTTCCCACTCATGTATTTATTGCAGGTTATAGTGGATTTCTTTTACTGGCTTTTCTCCTTTTTGTTCATAAATGTTAACAAATTAATTTCCTCGAGAATTATCTTTATTCATAGTAACTCAGGACCTTTGGGGTGACATTTTCCTTTCTGTTGAGCTATGTCTAATTGTTCTAATGTCTCAACACTTCCCCATGAAGCTCCTGCAATATCTGGGAGCACTGGTTACTCATGGTTATTGTGCGATGCCATTTCCACTGTCTCACCAAGTGTCAGCTCTAGCTTGCAATCAGCAAAATTATGCTGACTTGAACAAGGATAGAGATTTGGACACCAAGCTACAGCATTTAAAAATGAACTGGTTTGATAATGATCAGTGTTTAACACATCTTAAAAGTCAAGCACTTTAAGTGTATCCCTATTTGGCACTAAATTTCAGGGACAGAAAAGTGTAAACTTTCTGAAGTTTGTAACTTGGCTTCTACACACATTCATTTCAGGAAAATTCAATTAATTGAATGTCAGTGAAAAGCTCCTTCAAATGGGGACATCATAAACTCAGCTGAAATAAACTCATTTTTCTCACAGGGAAACATTTGAGGAATAGTCTTTTTCCTTTGCCAAGTTCTGATACTTATTGACCTTCAGGTGAATGTAAAGTAGACCACAGTTATCACTGCAGTCTTGTCATAAAGTTTAGACTCTCAGAATTTAAAAAAAAAGAAAGTGATACAGAATTACCAAACACATTTTGTGCTCTAATTATGAACGCACACTGATTACAACTCCTAGGCAAAATCAAAGACTGATTTCTTCCTTAGTATTCAAAATGCACCAGATCTAAGAACACCTAATACATAATAAAAAATGATTATTAAAATATACACTGGAAACTTTAGCAAAGACAACAAAATTTTTCCCCACGTTGCAAGCAGATGCACAAGAAACTTCTACTGTCCAGAGAATGTGGTAAGTGACTTAAGTGAAACACTTGCCTTACACAGCAGTCTTTCATAGCATGCTATAACTAGTAATCTACCCAGGATCAGAGCCAAAGAGGGATTAACGCATCACAGAAAGACATTCTATTTTAGGCAGCAAGCACAAATGCCTAGTGACTGAACACCCTGAGCCTTGTGCAATATGCCACTGCAGTTTGCTGCTTGATGAAAAAGAATACTATAATTTATCTTAAGCTCATAATACTGTGTTGATGCATCACACCTGTCAAATTAGTGTTAGTCTAGTAAACTAGTATATCAGATACATCTTCCAAAACCCCTTTTTTGGTGACTCTTGCAGTTTAAAACCACAGCTACAGCTCAACAGCAACATTTTCGCAGTGTAGGAAAATCAGATTCTTCCTACCATCTCAGAAGGTTCCCTCATTTAGAAGAGAGAGTCTAGGTTTGACAACTAATCAAATTCTTTATTCCTTTACTAAATTGTCTATTGACTATTGATACAAGTGGCTTTACTCCCCAGAGAAATAAGCTTTAGTCCTTGCACTAGAATTCATGAATCTGATACTGAGACTGGAAACGGTTTGTGTGTAAGGGGTATGTGTACACACTTTTGAGCTATTGTCTGTAGCAATGAGTACACGTTTCTGTCTAGTCGTCTTCTACTACATTTGAAAACATTTTACACCTTAGAGCTGCTGGTCACAAGAGCTTCTGCTTGCAAAGCACATTTAAGCACTGAAAAGGTTAAACTTTCCCACAAGTATCCTCAACCTCTCCAGTTAAAGGGTTTATTTAACCAGCTGTAGTTTTTCCTTTTATTCATCAGTAGTATGACTGATTTAAAACCATGGATTCCAGGATCACAGCACGTGCCCATGTGCTGTAAGACTGCAGTCATTTCCTTGGAATGCTTCACACCTGCCTGTGCCAAGGGGTCTGACATAACACTGCAGAGGTCTAAAAGAGCCACTCAGCTATCGAGAGAAATGCTCATAGTGGGTGGCGAACTACATAATTCTAAAACTCTGGGTATGTTACCTTAAAAGCATTTTTGATCAACGTTCCCCAGATGACAGACTAAGAAATACTGTTTAGAGACCCAAAAGTCAGCTTGAGAATAAATGTTACTTTTTATAGTGCACATTAATCTCTTTTATTCTGGTTGTACTTCACTATTACTGATTTTAACGTGTAATGAAGAGCGTTCTCTGGCATTTGAGTGATCAGTCAAGATCTTTTACTGATATAAGTTATTTGAAAGAGGCTGAAAATATAAGTAACATGAAAATTTGAACCTTTATCTATCTTTGTACATCATTAAAATATGTATGGAAATCAATAAGCCAATTCTCATATACTTTCAAATATTCTTTCATAAATTAGATCTATTTTCTATAGAAGCATTTCTCATTTTGTGTAGTAGAGGAATGAACAGCTGTTTCTTACCTTGCTTTATCTTTGCGAATGTGTGTGTGGTCCTATCTGATTTACTGCATATTAATTGGTCTCTATTCTGAACACAACTATTTACCTCCTCATGTAATTCTTCTATTTGTCCAACATTTTATATTTTCACAAACATTATTGCACCTATCTTTGTAGGACTATGGTGAGCTGGTATTCTTACTGTCAGATACTTAAATATCAGAATTCTACACTGATTTGGATACCCAGTTTCAAACACTTCTGCAAATAATTTATCATGTGCCATAATCTGTGTTGCTTTTAATTGCAGCTTGAAATGCTCAGCATTTCCAATAAAGTGCTCAGCAACTCACATCTTCAGAAAGTAATAGCTACATGTGGAAACTCATTCTCAATTTACACAGAAACTAGTGGATAGAATCCAGTTCTCTAGAGTGACTGTCATTTTTTTTCTTTTTTTGTAAGCTTACCTATTCCACCTTATATATCTCACAAATTCTCCAACAAATGGAACAGTCATCCCAGAGACAGAAAAAGAATTCAGCCAGAGTACAGATTTACCTGGTGCACTGAAGTAGGCATGGCTGAGGAAAAAATGGTGTGTGATCATGTCATTTTAGATCAGAACTCCATAGGTTACAAAACTATAAGGGCCCATCTTGATCATTTAGTCTGACAACCTTTATAGGAACAGGCCGTGGGAACAGCCCAGAATGAATTCTTTCATAATGCATAAGTACAGAGGAACAGAATTATAAATGTGCAGGCAACTTTCATTCTGACAGTCCACAATTTTGAGTGCCTCTTTTTGCAGTGTAGATCTTTTTCAAGAGAGGAAGAAAGGTACAATTGTTTCACACTTAATTCCTAGTTGCTCTTTTTCCAAAGCAATCAGAAATTCCATCAGAATAAACTATAAATATCCTCCTGATCCAATTTCCTTCGCTCTAGGGTATGCAGTATGCCAGTGAAGTGACCGTGTTGTCTTACTACTGTAGATGCCAAAGAGGGGGGTTATGGAAGCACTGCCACCATAGACGAATGTGGCATTTTGGGGGGCAGGGAAGGAGGTTGGGGGTGAGATCTGGGGCCATGTTTACAGCTGGGGAAGAGGGAGCTGGGACAGAAGCAGAGAGGGGGATTTATTACACCTTATTCTCTGCATACCATATTTACTGTGTCCTCAGTCAGTGGCATGTGTTCCTTGGAACAACGCCCATCTCCATAACTATCTTGCTATTTTATTTACTTATAGATTAAGTACTGTTTCTCACTCACCTTCCCATTCTAGTGGCAAACACCCACACCATCATGTCGTTTACAAGTACAGTATCTCAGTTAGCTTCACCTAAGGAGGTATCTAACAGACAGATTGTTTCCCTGTTGATAGTTTGTACCTAATGAGCAGAAAAACTTGGCAGTCTCTCCATATGTATTAAATATCAAAACTCTGTGTCAGTGTCTGGTCAGAACAGGCTGGATTGAGCACTCAGCAAACAGCAGAAGGAATCCCTTCCGCTCCACGCATCAGCTGAAAGGGTAAATCTGCTGAGGTTCCTTCAACTAAAGGCAATGCTTGAGGAATGCTGAAAGCAGCAGATCACCTGCCTCCGATGCCTTGCCACATCATCACCTCCTTCCCAGCCCCAGGCTGTCACACAAGGTGTGCACTGAGCCCCAGGCTGGGTCACTCACACAGCCTTCTTCCTGTGCCCCTAAAGGAACCAGCTGTCACAGGCAGTGTTTTTACCTTTAGGTGTATGACTTTCTACAAAGTCATACATGGAATGTATGGTAACCGTATTAAAAGCTTGCAATTATGGGCCAAGTCCTTCTCTTGGGCATGCTTAAATACAGCTGGAATTGAATAGTTAGACATTTTCCGGGTCTGAGAATGTGCATAATCTATTTCCCTCATCCAAATGTCTCATCTTTTAATCCAATCAGCCAAGAAGTTTGATCCCAACTGCATAGATTTGATTTGCAAAATCAAACAGAAATGGCCAGCATAAACCTCATAGTACTTCAAATACTATTTTATCCACAGTCATCATACAGTTAATGTAAGTAACAGTGTAGTGTTTGGGGGATGGGCTAAAGCCCTGCCTGAATGTTTCGTACCTAAGAAGGGAAGAAATCTTTCTTATTGCTGCTATTAATCTGACAGCAGAGCTGGAGGGACCAATTCAAATACTAAATTTAATCTGAAATGATCAATACCCTGGAACTTGTCATGTCCCAAAAGATTAGGCCGAATAGCATCATCACATATTCTGAGCTCTTGTTTCAAATCACTGTGTAGTTACTAATTCAATTAGGGAGAACATATTTCCTTTCCTCACCCGTTTCCAATGGGTAAACCCATGTTAATGAATTTTACATTCAGTGTTCAGAAAATCAATGGTTAGCAACACACAGAAAAAGTTTCTTATTTCACATCTCTGTCATAAGAGAAAACATTTATTTTTGTAATCCTAATGGCTAATGATTTTGCCATCAGTAAGTGAATTTTTAAAGCTAATATTTGTTCTTGACTTACAAATCCTTTGACATCACAGTGTGCATGAATCTGTGCACTACAAGCTTAGGGGGGCATCCGTCCACACACAGCTAAACTCAAGACCAAGGTCTTAGCTATTTTCTGATCATTACCCTAGCATGCACCTAAAAGTCACTGTGTCACTTGCACTAGCAGCTCATCTTAGTGTGACAGGCAAAAATGAGCTCTGGATTCTGAGCAATGTGACAACCAGTTTAGATGAAGTTTTTTCTAGGGATTAGGGTTTTTTTCTGTGTTCCATAGGTATTTTTGTAACCCTGGACCTTCCTGTGTGGCACCTGGTATGGAATGACTGAATTATGTAAGGAGGAACTGATTTTTTGGTATTAGTGGCCTACTAAAGCTATAAGTTAAGAGCAAGCTTGCTGCTGCAATACTCCATGATGTTATTACACTCTTAGCCCCATGGAATCAAATCATTTGTAAAAGTGATATTTTTTTCATGCTTTACCTCATCTGGGCACTTGCCTTGTCTCAGGGCTAGTTCTAGATAGTCCTTTTCAACATAACTTTGCTCAGTTCAAAGGAAAACTGTATTGTATCCCATGCAGAAACAAAACCTCAACGCCTGTTAATAAAACTCAAAGGATGAAGGAATAAAGCTCAGATTTACCTCTCAGACTTGGTATTTCAAAAATGGAATAGTAATATGGCAGGTTTCTGTGCAGTTGTGACTGTGTTTTAGTAAATTCACAGAACATTTAGATTCTAAAGGGACAGGCACTGTAATGCTGCTGAAGTGTACAGAGCCATCGGACCTCGGGAGAATCACACATCACGAGGTATTACAGTCTGGTGACCTATTATTCCTTTTCTCACTCAGCTAGAAACAGTGGACCAGACACTGGTCCAGATAAAGCAACACTGGCATCAGTGGTATTTAAAGACAGATTTTGATGAAAAGGGATAGTTTTAACTATGTACTTTTCTGAATCAGAGCCGCAGGCACACACTCTTACCCTGTTGATATCAAAGATTTAATTTGACTTCTGTGAGAGAAAAATAAGTGTGCACTTTGAGCTCAGATAAAGGAAAATTTACTCCACTGAACAGAACACTGGAAACTTTTGAAAAGTTTCAGATTCAGTACACTTATATTTATATTCACCTATAAAAAAATAACTGTAAATTAAATGACACATGCAAAATACCCACATATATCTCTAGCCACATAGAGGGAAGTAATATCTCTTGTCTGACTCTATGTTGAATGCAAAGCAGAGTAAATATATCTAAATACACTTACAGTGTAAATAAGTAAAATGCATAATTACTACTATTTTAAATTTAGGTCCAGATTATCATAACATTTTAATGTACACCTGCATTGAAAGAAGAAATTTTAGCATGAAAATAAGGTTGAATGTGTGGACAGGCAGTTGAGCCCCAGCCCTGTTTTTAACTTCAGTCTTTACTTAACATCCAGTTGCTGGGCCAACTGCGGTAGCAACTGGTTGGCTTAGAGCCTTTTCTCGCTTCTCTTTGTTTTGATATGACTGACATGGCACTCTGTTAGAAGTTCTTCCTCTCTGAATAGCTGGTGTAGAGACTGTGTAGAAGTCTTTAAAGACACCCTAAAAAAGAGAGGAGGAAAGACTGAATATAAGGACCACCTATTGTCTGTAGTACAGTGAGTTCCCCCCCCAAAAAAAATATTTTCCTTGAATCAGTTGACTCAGTTCGTATAGGTTTATTTATATGAAGGGTGTCCAGTTCTGAATACTGTCACTCATCTCAAATGGAAGCCATTCAAATATTCCATAGAACAAGAAAAGCCCATTTCTGATCTGCTTTGTAACCAGAACCACCACCATGCTGACTAGTGGTAAGTGGCCAGCAAAAGCTAAATTCTCCTTTCTGATTTACAAATGAACAAGTGGAAGTGGAATATCTTGAAGTGGAAGGCTTCAAGATATTACTTTATTATTCCACTTTCAGTCTGAGAATGCGTAACATTCATTAATCAGAGCATCCAATTCCCAGCCTCTTCTTGATTAATTTAAAGTCAATATCAGAACTGTCTTAGTGTGCAATGTCACAGTGAAATTTGTCGTGGTCCTGCTCAGCTGCTGATATCTCGAAAACACCCCTGCTTGGCTTTTTACATTTGCAGAAAAAATGAGAGCAGAGACAAGAACACACTGCAGCATCTCACAAAACCTTAAAGGCAATGTAAATCCAAACTGTCTTCCTGCTGAACAGTTCTGAGAGATACTCTGCCTTTCTGGTTCATGGCCCATCCCTGAGTTTTCAAGAAAGTACCATTCTGTACTTGATCTTGTGTATTGTTAATAACCACCTAGCTTCCTAATCTGACTGAACACCTGTATTTCTGTAAATCCATATTTCTACATCACATAATGCACAATTTTTCAGAAATACTATGGTTTATCCCACAAAGAAGCAGAATTCATTAGCTCACACACAGTACCCAGCTAGCAGTTAGCTGACAGAGATATACTATTCCATATAAACACAACCAGATCAAATATCATTCTGTTGTTGTCAATGGCAAAAAGCACCCTACCAAGCCAAATAAGGCCAGGATCTCACCATATTTCAGCCATTTAAGTGGGAGGTAAGCATGCAAAGTCATTTTTTAAAGCAAAATCATCATGTCATGGTGATTCTTAATGATTTTTCAGGGTTTGCAAGAGTACTCCAGCACTTAAGGACTCTCAGAAATACCACAGAAAGATGAAAGCGTAAGTATAAAGGTTTAAGGAAGTTTTAACTAGCACATGAATCAGTATTTTGCACACAGGAGAGTTTCTCATTGAGCATTTAAATACAGGGATTTACTTCCCTAAATATAAATAGCCACTACTGAAAAACTGGGTTAACAGCAATATAACTTTGGAAAAGTATTTGAAATCCAAGTACTTTTTCTTTCAGTCTGTGATCCGCCACTCAGTGCTCATAGCCCCACACAAAACTGGAAGTCTGTTTCCATGAAGAATGCAGAAAGCCTGCTACAACTTTTGTCTGTGTCTGCCAGAAAATTCTGACAGAGAGATTTAATGGCTGACGGTTCCGCATATGTTTCTGTCAACGTGATTCTCAACTCCAACTGCGTCCTACAGAGAAATGCTTGAACACACGAGAGCTACAGCTGAGCCACACAATGACAAAGGCAAAGCTGACACAGTGATCCGGTTTTAGAACAGAGACAATATCTTAATTCATCATCTAGAAGCGAACATCTACTGCTTGAATAGAATGCCATGATCCATAGCTGCATTATCATGTATGCTTTTTACATAAGGCAGCAAGTAAATTTGATAGGGCTCTCTTAATATCTGTTAATTTATTCTAAGGATTCTATTGCATAAATTCACAATTTGAAATCCGGTACAACTTAGTTTATTGTGGTGTTAGTTTACCTGCTGTGCCTTTTAGTCAAAATTCCTCTTTCTGTCTACAGAAGATTCTCATCTCGTTAATAGTAAGCACACATTAAGGATTACCTCCAATATTCTATAAGGCTCTAAGAGAGATACACATCACATTCCTTGTGTTCACTCATTCCTTTCAAAGATGTGGGCTCACAAACTAAGACCTCAGCACAAGAGGCTTGATAGTTAAAACAACTATTCAACAAAGCCAAGCTAGTCTGAGTCAAAATCAGGGAAACTCAACAGTTTGGGCTGTGATTTTGTTTGCATTTCAAATCAAAACCTGGGTCATAAACTCCCAATAAATAAATCCAGCTGTCATGCCATTCTAATCTCACTGCCTACCGATAATGAAGAGAGAAGCATCATCTTGGGCAGAGCAGGTGCTAGAAAAAAAAAACAGCCAGTCTGAGCCCCAGGCCCAGTACATGGTTGTATTGTGCTGGGTTGAGTTACAAAGAAATCCAAATCATTCAGTGTGTGGGTGAAAGAAGGGAGAGCCCATGCCTGCCTCTCTCCTTGGGCTCCTCATGAATTTAACACTGCCCCTCCTCTTTGAATATAGTTATCAGCAAATCTGAATCTGAAGAGCAACCAAGGGATATTCATGATGACAGCAGCTGCAAAGTTGTTAAAGATATACAAAATTTCACTGTGTGGGTGGAAAGATTGCCCTTGCTGAACAGAGACAGAAATCCTAGCGGCCAAATACTTTTGGCCACAGCTTGCTATATTTTGACACACAGTCTAGGAACCCCAATCTGTGTTATCCTTGTTGAAGATTTTTTTAATGCACACTTTTAAAATAAAAGTATGAGGCCACTTTTTTTTTTTTTTTCCTTCCGTCTTGAACAAGGCTCTCATGTTCAGACATAAGAGAAATGATTTTTCCACCTGCTATCAGTACACCAGGCCAAGCTGCCTGGGGTAGCTAAAAAAAAGCATTCCACAATTCCACATGGATTCCAGTGGGCTGCTTTGCAGAGCCAAGATTTACAGCTTTCAGCTGCTCCTGGGGGTTTGTGTGGCAAAGTGCACAGAAAATGCCATGCCAACCATTCCTTCACAGCAGATGGGGAGAGGCATGTTTACTAATCATCACAGAAACTGTTATATGTGTTTAAATCCTCTTTATAAAAACAATTTGCTTTTCAGCCATTTCTTGAACAGCTACTAAGCTGAACCTCTGCTCAGTGGTACATGACTACACGTTCAGGTTTCCTCTCCAAGATCCAGTTGGACAATGGATGGCAGTGACCACAACATTCTCCCACTCTAACTGTGACTCCTAGCAGCCTTTCTGACAGCTGAAATTGTCTAGGATTTTACGGTTGCATGTTTCTGAAAATAAGGTTGCTAATTACAACCAATGCAGAACATAATACCTAAAAGTGAAAGTTTTTTGGCTTAACCTAGGTTTTTTCCATAGTGATATAATTTACCTGCAGAAATGCTCTCAAACCAAACTAAGAGATATGCCAGGTATAACAATCATGATTTAAAGTTATACTTTGCTTTCTAGCCAGATATCCAAGTCTTTACACCAAGAAAAAGGTGTGAGTTCCTTGGACTCTGAAAGCTTCTGAAAGTACTTGAAAAAAAATTTAAAAAACTATCCCAAGACTCAAATCACCCTTTCTATAGCTAAAGGCAGACAATACTTGAAAATACTTGTGCATTTGACAGTCATTTTCCCTTGTTCTAAGCCAAATGCAGTGACTGTATGATTTCTTCTGCATTTAGTGAAGAAACAGTAAACAAGTAGCCCTGTATCCTCTCAAAATCACTGTTGCCCTCTGCAATTACCTTTATCCTCCACCATAAAGTTGATACACAGATGACTTAAAATATCAAACCAGATGAAGGCAGCCCAGTTCTGTAGTTTTACAGTTGCCATGGGTGGTGGTCAAAGGAGTCAGTGCTGCAGTATGAACTGTGCTGCTACTTGTCTGCATGGAGTCTCCTACATATTACCCAGTCAACGTTGCTTTCTGCTGGGGTTTTTTTACCTAACAAACCCTCAGTACCCCTGTTGTATTTTCTGTTTCAGCTGAAATCACTGAAAGGGTTTGAGTCAGTGACATATTTGCTCCCTGTGATTCAACATGGTGTAAAACCTTAGGTCCCATTCCTGGCAAGGACTCCTTGGTGCTACATTATTGTAACTATTAATAATTACTAATAACAATATTATTACTGCATTGCAGCTATTCTTTTGTATATTCTGCAACGTTTGCTCCATTGATCCTTTTTGTATTTCTCTCATCTTTGTGTTCATCTCTAGTTTGAGGAAGATTCTTACTGAGTGAATTTCAAACCATTAGTTCTTCTTTTATAAACTGAACTCCTTTATTTTGGGTATTTGCATTTTCATTCATTTATTTCATTATCTGCAGCATGCCCACTTTACATGTCAAAACTTCATTATGTTTCTTAAAGATTCACTTTAAACCAATAAATAAAAATAGCTTAAGACACCGTCTTGTGTCCTCAAGAAACAGTGTCATTTGTTTACAGCTAAGAATCACAACAGCAGCTGCATGTAGTCCAGGATCACACTGATTACTATGCCATGGTATCATAAGAATGTTTTTGCTATTTGTAGCTCTGGATGCATTAGAGATATCAGCCAGAATGAAAATGTCTGCATGAAAAGTCTGACGTGTGAAATAGATACTGACACCTAAAAACTTTACACCCAAAATCATAACAGAAACTGTGATAGAACAAAGTCACAGAAATAATCCATTTCTTATGGAAGAAAAGAACCTAAAAACCAGGAAGACAATTTGCCCCAGGAGCAGCAGAACTGCAAAAGCATGGTTTCCAGTAAATTTGTGACCTTTATCCCAATCTCTCTCCCTGCTGCTTACCTCATTATAATAATTACAGCTCCTTCTGTCTCACTTTGAAATCTCTACTGAGAGAGAGACAGCATGAACTGTGGCTTGTTAGCAACTAGATTTGCACAGATTGGCCATGGGGTTATTCTGAAGTAGACAGTAAGGCAGCTGAGCTCGTATTCAGTGAGAGCTCTGACTTGGTCTTCCCCTCTGGTAGTTTTCTCAAAACTTCTAGGACTTTAATTCTCTTTGAGATTTACTTATCTTACAGACTCATTTGAAACCACTCTAAGGGTTAGGTGAGGAATACATGGCTCAATAGAGACAGACAGCTTGACTGCATAAGCCTATTGTTTTTAGGAAACCAGGTTAAGAAATACTACTTTTCTCTTGGCCAGACAGCTACAGCACTGTTAAACTGGAATGGTTCAGAATTTAAACTTTCCAAGAACCAATTCCAGTAATCACCTAGCATGTAACCAATCTGTTTTGAAGAGTACAAAGATGAGTGCTGGTTTTAGGAATTTAATTTATTCATATAAGCAGAGCCAGAAAGTTCCAGAACTTCAATGGGAATCTTGAAGAAGTAGAAGTCTTTTGTCAGAGCATGTTAGCACAGGATAAAGTTGAATGATGCAGAAAATGGAAGTGGATGGTGCCCCAGGTCACCATTAAAGCTGAAGGCTTCTTACCTTCCACCAAAGTGAGTGACTCAGCTTCTTCTGACTTTCTAACAAGAGCAGCAAAGGACATGCACAAGATGGATGGACTGATGGTAGAGCCAAGCATAATCCATGCATCTTTTTAAGGAAATGGTGCACAATACTTCTCTGTATCATGCTCTATAGCAAGACACATCCATTTTAAGTCAGTCCTGGCCCAGAAGAAGCCAAGGTTGGGCACTGACCCTGAAAAGTAGTTTACACTGTGTAAGGTACATACCTTGTATCAGCTCCACTTCACCATCTTTTCCTTTCTCTCCTCAAAAGATTTCAGAAATTTACTTCAATGCCAAAATTTGGTCAAAGATAGTAGGCAGTGATTTAGCAGATATAAGTAACTGAATAATGTACTCAGGCTCAAAAGTAGTTCTAGGAGCAGATCACCATATGGAGTGGAGACAGCTGTGGAAATGAGTGTTGAAAGGGATGTAATCCAAACACCTACTGATGAAAGACAGACTGAAGCCAGGAAAGTAGAAGACTTTGAAGAATGAGGAGAAGATATAGGAACTGGAGGAAAGAGAAACTGAATCAGCAGGAAATTATGAAGTGTGGAGCCTCAGAGATTTCAAATTAGTGTGACATGAAGATGACTTTAGTGCAAAGGAGCTGGAGATACTTAGATAGAAGCGCAAGTCTTATCATATATGACATTGTTTATAACATAGGAGACTGAGTTTTGGGCAAAGACCATGACAGGAATGGAGAGAGCATCAACTGTGGGACATTATTGTTGATATTATTTTGAATACAAAAATATTTTATTCAAACCAGGTTTTATATATATGCATATTGATTTATGTGTAAGAATTCTTCGTAGAATAAAGACCGTTGTACTGCCCCAAATAAAACTTGAACATAAATACATGACCTTACAAGACATACAGGTCATGAATACAAAAGCTACGCTTCCCCAATGTGTCATCTCAGCTTCCAGCAGTCTGCAGTTTAAATTTGGGCAGAATTTGAGAGTCAATTGCTTTGAAAAGGAAGTTCAAGCTCTGTGAACAGAAGGGGTCAATCAAGGATATGGTGACTGCAAAGCACCAAATCTAGTCCAAAGTCTTCACTCCAGTTCTAGAAAATTGCAGAAAAAGGCTCAGGTATGGAACAATGAAGAATAAACAAAAAGCCATAAGCCATGTTTTATGACTGACTTCATTGAACTCAGTAACAGAACTTCCTTTTACCTTGATAATGCTGTAAGATCCAAAAAGGATGACTTGGTTCCTTTCACAAATAAAGGCAATGGTGGAATTGGAATGCATTCATTATTTCTTCTTCTGATAAGCCCAGAAGTATACACAAGAGCAAAAAAAAAATTACTGAAGGATTTCTTTTTAATTTTCAAAAACATGGGCTAACATGAGAACAAAGGCCCAAATCATGTATTTTCTGCATGGATTTAATTATCTCTGATTATACTGGTCATTTTTTTTGACAACAACAGGTTGACCATTGGAAGCCTAGACTACCTATATGGGTATCTGTACGTTGTAGTTCAATGTCATGGAGAACATGCAGGAAATGTGAGTTAGCTAACGTTTAGATAGTTCAGTCCCCAGCAGACCTCAGTTATGCCACTTAACAGAAATGAGCATGAGCAGATATGACAATGAAACTCTTTACCTGCTGCTAAGAAAAACATCTATATTTTAGGCAAGAGAATGTATTGTAAGGGAGCACACATCCATCTATGTTGTTATATTTATGTGGTACAACTGCAAAAGGAGGGTGGAACATCAAGTTTCATATCATTGACTGTGGGAGCAGCTGTACCACATCCAGACTAAAAGAAACCAGAAAGTGTCACCATCAGCATATGAGAAATACAGACCCTTAGCATAGATGGTGTATATAACTGAAAGCAGGCTCGACAGGTGATGAAATGGTGAGCATATGTACTTTTTACAACTCCTGCAACACTACAGTCTTTTCAAGAAAGATGTTGGTAAAAACATTTGATTTTTTTTGTCATTTCTCATTTAATGAGCTTCAGCCTCATGGCTGCTGAACAAGGTTGAAGTTATTGTAGGCACACAATTTCTGCATAAATGGCCATCTATAATACCTAGTCACTCAGACTATTTCACATAGCTACTATGTAGCTTTCTCCTTCTGGTAAAGATCATGGAAGGTTCACATTGTTAGTATATAAGTAACTTCTCTAGGAAAAGTATGTTGTCAGAAACAAAACAGAGCAGAAATAAATTATTATTATAAATATCATTATAAATTAAAAAAAAATATTATTATATATTACTGCAAACCAGGTTAGACATTACATTTAGAGCTCCTTTTTTCCCCACTGGTTGTCATAAATGCTAAGAGTTCAACCGACTTTTCGTTATGTGGGTCAAATTTACTATTCACAATGGATAGCCTTTCTAGTGTAGTATAGTCCTGGGATATGAATCTATCCTTCCCCAGGCAAGGGAATAAACAAGGGATAGAAATCCAGCTGACAAAGGAACATTCTGTTTTCCTAACCCACTTTTTCTAAGGGTAAGTACTGACTGTTTTTCCATTTCTTGATGCCCTGTCTGAGATCTCAGGTCTCACGCCAAGAAGTGAGAAACACAACTTGAAATGGACAGGAACATTGAAAGTGCTCTAGAAGTGCTAATTCCCTGAAAGATGGAATGATATTAAGAGAACAAGAAAAAAAGCAAAGTAATGGTTTCCCAGTAAGACAAAAATGAAAGCTATGCCTTTCATTCCAAAATAAAAATGAGTAAAAATATTTGTCTGTTATTTGCAATGTTTTTGTTTCCACTTGTTATAAATTTTTTTGAAGACATATACACATTAAAAGTGATAGTATTTTCAGAATGCACTAATACAATTAATTGTATTTATATAAGTCAGACCATAACAGTATCTTTGTTTTGTAAACACAATACGTTTGAATACTTCATACACAGCTATTTCAAAACTGTAAGTCATAAACCAAGTTATTTCATGGATACCTTGTAACACAGGAGTTCTAGAGACTTTTCACGTCTCTCTATGAAGAAAATAAAAGATGTAAACTCATCAGATTATGAATTCTAGCATATCCTATCCTATCTCTCTGCAAAAGGAGCACTCTAGGGATGTTTTTAACTGCAGATCCAGGTTTCAGCTTCCTCTCATTCTTCATTTGCACATAATTTTGACTGCAGCTACACACAATTAATGTTTATATTCACATACCAACAGGTCATATAAAACAGAACAGAAATGACCGTGCTCCTCACTTTTTGAACAGCTCTGCAATGGGCAAGAAATTTTCTTTTGAGCAGCAGGCAAGCTGTTTCATGAGTGGATCCAGTCCATCATACAGCCTTATGAGGCTTTCTAGGTTTTACCCCACAAGCTACATAAATTGCAACCTCGACAGAGTTTTGCCAGCCAAAGGCAAGCAGCATATCTTTTTTTCTTGATGATTCCTGGTGAGTCTAATGTGTATGAACAGCACTGAGGCCCCTATCCAATCCTAGAAACTTTGCTTCACTTGTTAATGAGATATTCAAATCCTATGACACAGTTCACTGGAGTTTTGTCATTGATACCTTGCTATGGACCCAGGGAAATTTTGACAACACTCAGTCAAATGCTTTTACAAGCAAAGGTTCTTACATTATTACCTGATTCTGTCCCAGATACATTTCAGAGCATGTGTTGACAAGCAGAGGAAGAGATCCTGTGTAATACCTTTGATGAACATTGTACATACACCATTTGACAGGCCTTAGATGATTTCATATTCAGCACTAGATGTAATTTAAATCTTTGCCATGCGTTTTCACTATTTAGAGACTGTCATTTATTGTTAATGAAATGAGCTTGCATTCCCTTACTGTCATTTTATTCTCAGTAAAATACAATGCTACTAGGATTGTTTGCATGGCATTCATGTTCAGACATCAGATGTCTCTGGGCACTTTACCTAGAGAAAGTATGACATTAAAAAATCAGAGTGATAAGTACTGCGAACAATTTAAGTGCAAATGTTGTCAGATACAATAGTTCTTAAACTATCAGTTTGCATTTTTAACAATGCAGCAAGATGCATACCCTACTGTTCCATTTTTGCTCTGATACTGCATAAGCAAGGTCATTTCAGGTGATCTATATATAGAGAAAGATCTTAGTCTCTTGAATACTATACTGAAAAAAAAACTGCATAATTGACTGCTACAGGGAGAGGATCCAGCTCATTATTTGAATTACACATCCATCTGTTTCAGTCAGGATGGTTTATAAAAAAGTTGCAAGAGTTAGTTGAAATTGTCAAATAGCACATAAAATAATTTTAAACTACAAAAGAGATTTAATATGCTCTTGCTTTTGTGAATCAGCATTTTTTTAAGCGTGAAAAAAAGTTTATTGTGTAATCCAAGGATTTTAAGAAGCTT